>CM060690.1:9792500-10488750 GCA_030686995.1 Artemisia argyi
TCGGGTCAATTCGGGTTCGGGTCAATTCGGGTCGGGTCAACTCGGGTTCGGGTCTGGCCATTTTTTTTTAATAAGAAATCTGATTCACTCGGTTTGTATTTTAATAATGAATATAAAGTTTTACCATAACACATGACTATCCATTATTCCATTCTTAAAAGATATAGTGAATTAGTGAGTAGCAGATCACATCTTTGATTGGTTTATATAGTTCTCAACGTTATTTTGTTCCTTTGTTGCAAATATTCGTCACAGTTATTCATTCTATAAGTTTTATACACCAAAAAATAGTATTCTTGCCAAAAAAAGAGTACACCTATAACTTTAATTTGTAAATGATATGCATAAAGTTTGAAACGTCAGTCTTGTTCTTTAGAAGTTAGGTGCATTTCTTTTTATTTTTTTTATGTAAATGTATGATGAACTTACATTACATATTTACATGGGCTTGACTTTGGAACGTTTCTCTACATGGTCCTTTTAATAAAAGAAAAGCCTACAAAGTTTACATTAAAAAAAAAAAAAAAAAAAAAAAAATCAAACTCGGGTCAATTCGGGTTGACCCGAACCCGAGCAAGAGATATATATTAAACCCGAACCCGACCTTGTTTAGAACTCGGGTCAATTCGGGTTGACCCGATTGACCCGAATTTGATTTTTGACCCGAGTTGACCCGACCCGAGTTGACCCGAACCCGGTCAGGTTCGGGTCGGGTTTTATGACACCCCTAGTCGCAGCCACAAACAACAGTTGTATTAGCTGGACTTTAAAGTGGTGTCAACACTATCACATGCATGCTACGTGTCATTCCCTTCTTTGCACTAAAAGAAAGTAAAAAAAAAAATACTTTGCACAATATTGATATGCTAAGTCTTAAATTAAGTTGTTTGAAAAAAAATACTTAGTTTAGTCTCTTAATTGCAACCTAAGTTTTTTGGACATTCCCAATAAAAAGAAACAAAGATTTAGACCTACTAAAAAAAAAAAAAAAAAAAAAAAAAAAAAAAAGCATCCTTATATTCCATCTTGGTCATAAGGGGGTTGGCAGCACTCCCCTCACCTTAAATCCCTTCACTCACAAACAACCTATCCCCTTATGCCACATCACCCTCCCACTTTTTTCTTCACTCACTCTCTTTTTGTTGGCATCACACCCCTCACCCTTCACTCACTTCCCTTCACTCCTCCAACGTTCGAATTTCAAACCAAATCCATGCGGTAAACCTTCTCGTGAATCACCCTCCCCGTGCGGTGGGAGTGCACCGGCGGCGGTGTTCCCGCACGGGAGCCACCCCCCACCGTGCCTCCCCGCACCCACTGCCAAGGCCCTAAGAGTTTACGGAACATGCGTTATTGCGGTTTATCTTTTTTTTTTTTTTTTTTTTTTTTTTTTTTTTTTTTTAATTTTTTTATATTTTTTACAAAACAAACTACCAAAAGCTACCCCAATTCCTATTCAATTACAATATTCGACATAAATATATTCATTTACGAAAACCTACACATCGAGCAAACTATGGTGGCGAGGAGGGTGTTTTTCGCTACGTGTATTGTCTTCTAGCAAAATGAAATGGATGAATAAATAGCGGCGAGGAGGGTGTTTCTCGCTATGTATATTGTATAGCGGTTTTTGAACACCTTACTACTAACTTTACTACTAGACCACCCACGAGTAGGGGTGTCATTCGGGTTGACCCGGTCGGGTTCGGGTCAACTCGGGTCGGGTCAACTCGGGTCAAGCCTCCAAAAAACATACCCGAACCCGACCTTGTTTAGTCTCGGGTCAATTCGGGTTCGGGTCAATTCGGGTCGGGTCAACTCGGGTTCGGGTCTGGCCATTTTTTTTTATTTTTTTTATTTTTTTTTAATAAGAAATCTGATTCACTCGGTTTGTATTTTAATAATGAATATAAAGTTTTACCATAACACATGACTATCCATTATTCCATTCTTAAAAGATATAGTGAATTAGTGAGTAGCAGATCACATCTTTGATTGGTTTATATAGTTCTCAACGTTATTTTGTTCCTTTGTTGCAAATATTCGTCACAGTTATTCATTCTATAACTTTTATACACCAAAAAATAGTATTCTTGCCAAAAAGAGAGTACACCTATAACTTTAATTTGTAAATGATATGCATAAAGTTTGAAACGTCAGTCTTGTTCTTTAGAAGTTAGGTGCATTTTTTTTTATTTTTTTTATGTAAATGTATGATGAACTTACATTACATATTTACATGGGCTTGACTTTGGAACGTTTCTCTACATGGTCCTTTTAATAAAAGAAAAGCCTACAAAGTTTACATTAAAAAAAAAAAAAAAAAAAAAAAATCAAACTCGGGTCAATTCGGGTTGACCCGAACCCGAGCAAGAGATATATATTAAACCCGAACCCGACCTTGTTTAGAACTCGGGTCAATTCGGGTTGACCCGAATATGATTTTTGACCCGAGTTGACCCGACCCGAGTTGACCCGAACCCGGTCAGGTTCGGGTCGGGTTTTATGACACCCCTAGTCGCAGCCACAAACAACAGTTGTATTAGCTGGACTTTAAAGTGGTGTCAACACAATCACATGCATGTTACGTGTCATTCCCTTCTTTGCACTAAAAGAAAGTAAAAAAAAAAATACTTTGCACAATATTGATATGCTAAGTCCTAAATTAAGTTGTTTGAAAAAAAATACTTAGTTTAGTCTCTTAATTGCAACCTAAGTTTTTTGGACATTCCCAATAAAAAGAAACAAAGATTTAGACCTACTAAAAAAAAAAAAAAAAAAAAAAAAAAAAAAAAAAAAAAAAAAGCATCCCTATATTCCATCTTGGTCATAAGGGGGTTGGCAGCACTCCCCTCACCTTAAATCCCTTCACTCACAAACAACCTATTCCCTTATGCCATATCACCCTCCCACTTTTTTCTTCACTCACTCTCTTTTTGTTGGCATCACACCCCTCACCCTTCACTCACTTCCCTTCACTCCTCCAACGTTCGAATTTCAAACCAAATCCATGCGGTAAACCTTCCCGTGAATGACCCTCCCCGTGCGGTGGGAGAGCACCGGCGGCGGTGTTCCCGCACGGGAGCCACCCCCCACCGTGCCTCCCCGCACCCACTGCCAAGGCCCTAAGAGTTTACGGAACATGCGTTATTGAGGTTTATTTTTTTTTTTTTTTTTTTTTTTTTTTTTTTTTTTTTTATATATTTTTTACAAAACAAACTACCAAAAGCTACCCCAATTCCTATTCAATTACAATATTCGACATAAATATATTCATTTACGAAAACCTACACATCGAGCAAACTATGGTGGCGAGGAGGGTGTTTTTCGCTACGTGTATTGTCTTCTAGCAAAATGAAATGGATGAATAAATAGCGGCGAGGAGGGTGTTTCTCGCTATGTATATTGTATAGCGGTTTTTGAACACCTTACTACTAACTTTACTACTAGACCACCCACGAGTAGGGGTGTCATTCGGGTTGACCCGGTCGGGTTCGGGTCAACTCGGGTCGGGTCAACTCGGGTCAAGCCTCCAAAAAACATACCCGAACCCGACCTTGTTTAGTCTCGGGTCAATTCGGGTCGGGTCAACTCGGGTTCGGGTCTGGCCATTTTTTTTTTATTTTTTATTTTTTATTTTTTTTTAATAAGAAATCTGATTCACTCGGTTTGTATTTTAATAATGAATATAAAGTTTTACCATAACACATGACTATCCATTATTCCATTCTTAAAAGATATAGTGAATTAGTGAGTAGCAGATCACATCTTTGATTGGTTTATATAGTTCTCAACGTTATTTTGTTCCTTTGTTGCAAATATTCGTCACAGTTATTCATTCTATAACTTTTATACACCAAAAAATAGTATTCTTGCCAAAAAAAGAGTACACCTATAACTTTAATTTGTAAATGATATGCATAAAGTTTGAAACGTCAGTCTTGTTCTTTAGAAGTTAGGTGCATTTCTTTTTATTTTTTTTATGTAAATGTATGATGAACTTACATTACATATTTACATGGGCTTGACTTTGGAACGTTTCTCTACATGGTCCTTTTAATAAAAGAAAAGCCTACAAAGTTTACATTAAAAAAAAAAAAAAAAAAAAAAAAAAAAAAAAAAAAAATCAAACTCGCGTCAATTCGGGTTGACCCGAACCCGAGCAAGAGATATATATTAAACCCGAACCCGACCTTGTTTAGAACTCGGGTCAATTCGGGTTGACCCGATTGACCCGAATATGATTTTTGACCCGAGTTGACCCGACCCGAGTTGACCCGAACCCGGTCAGGTTCGGGTCGGTTTTATGACACCCCTAGTCGCAGCCACAAACAACAGTTGTATTAGCTGGACTTTAAAGTGGTGTCAACACTATCACATGCATGCTACGTGTCATTCCCTTCTTTGCACTAAAAGAAAGTAAAAAAAAAAAATACTTTGCACAATATTGATATGCTAAGTCTTAAATTAAGTTGTTTGAAAAAAAATACTTAGTTTAGTCTCTTAATTGCAACCTAAGTTTTTTGGACATTCCCAATAAAAAGAAACAAAGATTTAGACCTACAAAAAAAAAAAAAAAAAAAAAAAAAAAAGGCATCCCTATATTCCATCTTGGTCATAAGGGGGTTGGCAGCACTCCCCTCACCTTAAATCCCTTCACTCACAAACAACCTATCCCCTTATGCCACATCACCCTCCCACTTTTTTCTTCACTCACTCTCTTTTTGTTGGCATCACACCCCTCACCCTTCACTCACTTCCCTTCACTCCTCCAACGTTCGAATTTCAAACCAAATCCATGCGGTAAACCTTCTCGTGAATCACCCTCCCCGTGCGGTGGGAGTGCACCGGCGGCGGTGTTCCCGCACGGGAGCCACCCCCCACCGTGCCTCCCCGCACCCACTGCCAAGGCCCTAAGAGTTTACGGAACATGCGTTATTGCGGTTTATCTTTCTTTTTTTTTTTTTTTTTTTTTTTTTTTTTTTTTTTATTTTTTACAAAACAAACTACCAAAAGCTACCCCAATTCCTATTCAATTACAATATTCGACATAAATATATTCATTTACGAAAACCTACACATCGAGCAAACTATGGTGGCGAGGAGGGTGTTTTTCGCTACGTGTATTGTCTTCTAGCAAAATGAAATGGATGAATAAATAGCGGCGAGGAGGGTGTTTCTCGCTATGTATATTGTATAGCGGTTTTTGAACACCTTACTACTAACTTTACTACTAGACCACCCACGAGTAGGGGTGTCATTCGGGTTGACCCGGTCGGGTTCGGGTCAACTCGGGTCGGGTCAACTCGGGTCAAGCCTCCAAAAAACATACCCGAACCCGACCTTGTTTAGTCTCGGGTCAATTCGGGTTCGGGTCAATTCGGGTCGGGTCAACTCGGGTTCGGGTCTGGCCATTTTTTTTTATTTTTTTTATTTTTTTTTAATAAGAAATCTGATTCACTCGGTTTGTATTTTAATAATGAATATAAAGTTTTACCATAACACATGACTATCCATTATTCCATTCTTAAAAGATATAGTGAATTAGTGAGTAGCAGATCACATCTTTGATTGGTTTATATAGTTCTCAACGTTATTTTGTTCCTTTGTTGCAAATATTCGTCACAGTTATTCATTCTATAACTTTTATACACCAAAAAATAGTATTCTTGCCAAAAAGAGAGTACACCTATAACTTTAATTTGTAAATGATATGCATAAAGTTTGAAACGTCAGTCTTGTTCTTTAGAAGTTAGGTGCATTTTTTTTTTATTTTTTTTATGTAAATGTATGATGAACTTACATTACATATTTACATGGGCTTGACTTTGGAACGTTTCACTACATGGTCCTTTTAATAAAAGAAAAGCCTACAAAGTTTACATTAAAAAAAAAAAAAAAAAAAAAAAAAAAAAAAAAAAAAAAAATCAAACTCTGGTCAATTTGGGTTGACCCGAACCCGAGCAAGAGATATATATTAAACCCGAACCCGACCTTGTTTAGAACTCGGGTCAATTCGGGTTGACCCGATTGACCCGAATATGATTTTTGACCCGAGTTGACCCGACCCGAGTTGACCCGAACCCGGTCGGGTTCGGGTCGGGTCGGGTTTTATGACACCCCTAATCATGTGAGTCTTTTTTCCTTAAATAATGTTACCCTTATCATGTTTATGTTTGGCACAAAACTTATGAGTATTAGAGTTTGGGTCATATCAATTTCTAATAATGAGAATTTGTAAGAAAGTTTTTTAAAATAAGATAGTTTTTAAAGGGGAAATTGGCAAAAAAATGCATCATATTTGTCACTTTTTGTCATTGTATGTAGCGTCATTTTTTTTTATTGTAGCACTAACTTTTAAAATCCGTGTCATTGTGTGTACCGGTGACATGTTTGACCCGTGGAACAGGTTGAGTTAACGATCGTTCGTTTTATTATTGCAGCGTTAGTCCTTTATACTAACGACCGTTTATAAATAACTAAATAAAGCCTGTTAACTTAACGATCGTTTATTTTATTATTGCAACGTTAGTCTTTTACACGTTTTCGTCGGTTTTTACACGTTTTTGTTCGTTTTTGTCTGTATTTACACGTTTTCGTTCGTTATCGACCGTTTTTACATGTTTTTGTTCGTTTTCACACGTTTTCGTCCGTTTTCGTCCGTTTTCGCACGTTTTTGTTCGTTTTCGCACGTTTTCGTCCGTTCTATTACGTTTTTGTCCGTTTATGTCCGTTTTCGCACATTTTCTTCTATTTTTACATGTCCTTGAATATGTATAATCATTTTATGCACAGTCCATCACTACAAAAAAATTTCCAAAAAAATATTTAAAAAAAAATATAGAAAAAAATGTTAAAAAAATAGAAAATAAAAAAATATATACAAAAATTTTAAAAAATAGAAAATAAAAAAAAATTCAAAATTTTTTTTAAAACATTTTAAAAAAATGTAAAATATATTAAAAAATAGAAATAAAAATAATTTATAAAAAATTTTAAAAAATTAAAAAGTATTCAAAAAATTTTTCGAAAAACAAAAATTAGAAAATAAAAAAATTTTAGAAAATAATTTTTTAAAATAATTGTCGAAAAATATTTTTTTAAATAATTATCGAAAAATAATCTATTTTTAAATAATTTTTCAAAAATTTTATTTCTAATTTTTGTTTTTCGAAAAATAAATTTTGAATTTTAAAAAAAAAAATTGGTGATTTTTTATTTTCTATTTTTATTTTTTTTATTTCCTAATTTTTTTTTAAATGTGATTTTTTTTTCAATTTTTTTTTATTTTTTAATTCTTTTATAATAAAAACGAAAATATATAGTAATACGGACAAAAATGGACGAAAACGTGCGAAAACGAGTAAAAACGGGCGAAAACGAACGAAAACGTGTAAATACGGACAAAAACGGACGAAAACGTGCGAAAACGGACACAAACTTGTAAAAACGGTCGAAAACGAACCAAAACGTGCGAAAACGTGCGAAAGCGGACGAAAACGGACGAAAACGTGCGAAAACATGTAAAAGTGGACGAGAACGAACGAAAACGTGTAAATACGGACAAAAACGGACGAAAACGTGCGAAAACGGACAAAAACATGTAAAAACGGACGAGAACATGTAAAAATGGACGAAAACGTGCGAAAACGTGTCAAGGGCTAACGTTGCAAAAATAAAATAAATGATCATTAAGTTAACAGACTCAATTTAGTTATTTATAAACTGTCGAGAGTATAAATGACTAACGCAACAATAATAAACAAACGATCGTTAATTCAACCTGCTGCAACAAGTCAAGTAGTTCACCGGTACACACAATGACACGGATTTGAAAAGTTAGTGTTACAATAAATAAATAAAAAAATGACGCTACATACAATGACAAAAGGTGGCAAGTATGATGCATTTTTTTTGCCAATTTCCCTTTTTAAAACAAGTTTTGTTTGACACAAACTTTTTACAACTTTTAATCTTTCTAAGAGTTTATAAAACAAGCTCGTTTAAGGTAACTTTTAATGGAGCATAAGCTTTTATAGGTGTTCATTAACATAAATACTATCATGTATTCATATTGTAAACTAATGTTTGCAACTTAAGCTTTCATAAAATTAAGCTCTTATGAGTTATATCAGTCTAGTTCCATCACATTTCGCAAAAAATAATATGATCTTTATTTTTTTAACAACATCGATTGACATGACTAATATATGTGAGTGCATTCTATTAGTGACAAGAGAGAGACATCATTCTTCACAAACCAAAAAATCAAATCACTGACACGTCGGTTTAGGCATAAAAATTAGTTACACTTTCACATAGGTCTCCCGCGAAACCCTTAAGGCCTTAAGTAACTAAGATAAATTGAGATCGTTTGTATTAACATAACCGGTAACACTCCTTTACAAATAAAAGAGTGAGGTCTAATGACAGACCAAGTTTTTTTTTTTTTTTTTTTTTTTTTTTTTTAGAGAATACTATCAGTCATGTTCATATAAACTTGAAGAATTCAGCTAGAAAAACATTATCAGTCATGTTTATATATCATTTTCAGAGTGTTTTTGTTTCGGCTTATATAATGGGCTTATGACTTATTTTGTTTTGAGATTATGTTTCATAAGCTCACTTTTTATGGCTTATTTTGAAACTTTTCGGCTTATATCTTTTATATAATAAAACAAAACCCCTATTAGGAATTTTCCATTTCAAAAAATATAGATAAATACAAAAAATATAGATAAGATGCAATTAATAATATGATTAAAATTTTTAAATAATTATATTTAATAAGAAAAAACTATAATTAAACATCATAAATCAAACAAAACAAAGATTAAATTATTTGTTTTTTAATAAATAAAAATATATGATTAAAAAAAAAAAAAAACTGCTTTCGCGGGCATTATAACTTGTATAAGCTTATATAAACAAACACCCCTTTCTTCTTTTTTAAAGTCATGTAGTCGTGTTCAATTATTCTAAAGAAAGCACTTGAAGAAACCGATCGTGGTGACTTGTAAAATAAACAGCTCAACAACAACAACATCCAAATAATCATCTTCATCAATGGCTCCTGAATCTGCTTCTTCTCCGGCCCCATCATCACCACCACCACCGCCAAAGGGTCGGCGGTCCAAGTACATCTGGCCTCTTCTCCTCGCCGCCAATTTCTCCATCGGAGGTACATTTCAATTTATAAAAACCCACTTACCTTTCATACTAGTTCTAACCAGTATCTCTGTTTCTAAGCTATATCCGCCCAATACCCGGCAACATCCGGTCATGACCCGGATGTTCCGGCCAAAATCCAGCTATATCCGGCCAAGACCCGGTTGTTCCGGTCATGACCCGGATATTCCGGTCAAATTTTGTATCTACATGAATAGTTTGGGGGTTAAAGGTGACTAGTCTGAACCATGGTCCCGTTGCCGTTAGCAGTAGTTGTAATTAAATTATACTTGAGTAGTAATGTGTAAAGTGAATTAAAACTAGTGTTGGAGTTTCAATGCTTGTTTTAGGGTGTGTTTGTCACGGTTAGCGTGATAAATAACAAGCATTAAAATTGTAACGCTACCTTTTCTAAAACAAGCAGTTTCTTTACCAAACGCTTTTATAATACAAACATTACTGCTACGGCTAGTTTTGCAAACATAGTAACTTCTTTATATGTTGGTTCAAAATGGAATTAGGATACCTGGTTTCGTATTTCGTGTGTTAATTGATTGCTTTTAATATTAAGAGTTAATATGTGTAACCCCAATACATTCATTGTCTTAGTGGCATATAACTCCCTTGATCCCAAAATAGTTGCCTCCTTGAGTTGGCACTGATATTGTGACTTGATTGAGCGCCCTTCAGCCTCATTTATTTGTCAGGCAACTCAGTAACTCCTTTACGATTATGCCAACCTCTTTTGAAGCTAAATGTATAGCTCATTACAGATAGAAGTTCCGCCTCATTTCTTTCTCTATGAGGGAAGAGATAGATGATAAATATCTTACCCTTGACATCCCAAAACATGACCGATTACTATTTAGGAAATCTGTAAGCTCTCATTATAACAGCTTTAAAGGTATTAAAATGTGACCAAATCAACTGGATGTCGATATGCAGTGTGCAGATTTAATAAAAAACTTAGGCTCATTTAATTTCGAATATCGACATGTCCAATTTAGAGCAAAGTTATATTCTCTGTCTTTCTTCCATTTCCTTCGAGTTTTATAAATAAAGAATGATTCAATAGTTAATAAGATCTAAACAAAATAAATAATGTTTTTCTTTCATTTCCTTTAACAAAATGTCATTCTTGATGTTTTACAGCTTACCTTTTCACGAGAACAAATAAGGAGGAGAAAACAGAGGGAGATGCGCCTGCAACTCGTGTTACTTCATCTCCTACATCAACTGCTATTTCAACTGCTGCAGTGAACAAACGAAAACGTGCGAAAACGAACGAAAACGTGCGAAAACAAACGAAAACGTGCGAAAACGAACGAAAACGTGCGAAAACGGACGAAAACGTGTAAATACGGACAAAAACGGACGGAAACGTGCAAAACGGACAAAAACGTGTAAAAACGGACGAGAACTTGTAAAAACGGAGGAAAACGTGCAAAAACGTGTAAAGGGCTAACGTTGCAAAAATAAAATAAACGATCGTTAAGTTAACAGGCTCCATTTAGTTATTTATAAATTGTCGTTAGTATAAAGGACTAACGCTGCAATAATGGAAAAACGATCGTTAACTCAACCTACTACAACAAGTCAAGCAATTCACCGGTACACACAATAACACGGATTTGAAAAGTTAGTGTTACAATAAATAATAATAATAATAATAATAATAATAATAATAATAATAAAATAAAAGAACGCTACATACAATGAGAAAAAAGTGACAAGTATGATGTTTTTTTTTTTTTTTTTTTTTTTTTTTTTTTTTTTGCCAATTTCCCTTTTTAAAACAAGTTTTGTTTGACACAAACTTTTTACAACTTTTAATCTTTCTAAGAGTTTATAAAACAAGCTTGTTTAAGGTAACTTTTAATGGAGCATAAGCTTTTGTAGGTGTTCATTAACATAAATACTATTATGTATTCATATTGTAAACTAATGTTTGCAACTTATGCTTTCATAAAATTAAGCTCTTATGAGTTATATTAGACTAGTTCCATCACATTTCGCAAAAAATAATATGATCCTTATTTTTTTAACAACATTGATTGACATGATTAATTATATGTGAGTGCATTCTATTAGTGATAAGGGAGAGACATAATTCTTCACAAACCAAAAAATAAAATCACTGACACGTCTATTTAGGCATGAAAAGTAGGTACACATTCACATAGGTCTCCCGCGAAACCCTTAAGGCCTTAAGTAACTAAGATAAATTGAGATCGTTCGTATTAACATGACCAGTAACGTTTCATTACAAATAAAAGAGTGAGGTCTAATAACAGACCAAGTTTTCTTTTTGATTGTGAGAGAACATTATCAGTCATGTTCATATAAACTTGAACAATTCAACTAGAAAAACGTTATAGATCATGTTCATATATCATTTTTAGGGTGTTTGTTTCGGCTTATATAACGGGCTTATGACTTATTTTGGTTTTGAGATTATGTTTCATAAGCTCACTTTTTGTGGTTTATTTTGAAACTTTTCGGCTTATATAAGCTTGGGGGTGTTTGTTTTAGCTTATATGTGGCTTATGAGCTTATTTGTGTTTTGGCTTATATTTCATAAGCCTTAATTTTTCTGCTTATTTTGAGACTTGTGGGGGTTATATAAGTTTATCATGATATGATAAACTTATATAAGCCCATAAATCTCAAAATAAGCCAGAAAATTGAGGCTTATCAAATATAAGCCGAAATCAAATAAGCTCGTAAACACCAAATATAAGCTTAAACAAACACCCCTTTCTTCTTTTTTAAAGTCATGTACTCTCGTGTTCAATTATTCTAAAGAAACACTTGAAGAAACCGATCGATCGTGGTGACTTGTAACAAACAAACAGCTCAACCACAACAACATCCAAATCAATGGCTCCTGAATCTGCTTCTTCTCCGGCCCCACCACCACTAAAGGGTAGCCGGTCCAAGTACATCTGGCCTCTTATCCTCGCCGCCAATTTCTCCATCGGAGGTACATTTCAATTTATAAAAACCCACTTACCTTTCATACTAGTTCTAACCAGTTTCTCTGTTTCTAAGCTATATCCGCCCAAGACCCGGCAATATCGGCCCATGACCCGGCTGTTCCGGCCAAGACCCGGTTGTTCCGGTCATGACCCGGATATTCCGGTCAAATTTTGTATCTACATGAATAGTTTGGGGGTTAAAGGTCTAGTCAGAGCCATGGTCCCATAGCCGTTAGCAGTAGTTGTAATTAAATTATACTTGAGTAGTAATGTGTAAAGTGAATTAAAACTAGTGTTGGAGTTTCAATGCTTGTTTTGAGGTGTGTTTGTCACGGTTAGCGTGATAAATAACAAGCATTAAAATTGTAACGCCACCTTTTCTAAAACAAGCAGTTTCTTTACCAAACGCTTCTATAGTACAAACATCACTGCTACGGCTAGTTTTGCAAACATAGTAACTTCTTTATATTTAGGTTCAAAATGGAATTAGGATGTCTGGTGTCTTATTTTGTATGTTTCAATGAAAGAACAATCAATCATGCTGTAGATTTGGGAAAGTTTGTTATCTAGTTCTAAGGTTGTTATTAGCTTTTGATTTTCATTTCATTGCATTGTCATTTGATAGAGAACACAGATATATGTTGGTCATATTACGTTATGGTTATACCTTCCTATTCGGCTCTAGACCTCTAGTACGATATCTGCAACTTCTTTTGGCATTTAAGTGACATTGTCTATCTTGACCACTTGTTAGTTATTGTCATTGTAAGATTATAGGTGTTTATTCATCCATTTCTTCGGTAAAAAACCGAGTAAGTTTTACCAAGATGACCGTGCGTTCGCGATTTTAGTTTATATGTGAAGGTGGTACAAGTGGACCTTAAATAAGTGATGCATGAGCCCTAGTGTGCAACAATCAAAATTTCCTTAGGTTATAGAGGATATAACTTCGTAGCTTTGTTTTTCCAGATCCCCTATTAATTGATTGCTTTTAATGTTAAGGGTTAATAAGTGTAACCCCAAAACATTGTCCAAGTGACATATAGACTCCTGTGATCCCAAAGTAGTTGCTCCTTGGCTTGGCACTGATATTATGACTTGATTAAGCTTTATGCTCTTCAGCCTCATTTATTTGTCAAACAAGTCATTAACTCCTTTATAATGATGCACAACCTCTTCGGAGCTAAATGTATAGCTCAGTGCAGATTATAGAAGTTCTACCTCATTTCTTTCTCTATGAGTAACAAGGGAAAAGATAGATGAGAAGGATCTTACCCTTGACATCCCAAAACATGACGGATTCCTAATTTAGGGAAATCTGTGATTTTTTTATAAGTAGTAGAAGAAGCTCGCATTTTAACAGCTTTTAATGTATCAAAATGTTCAAGTTAGACCAATCAATTGGATATCGATATGCAGTGTGCAGATTTAATTAGAAAAACTTGGGCTCATTTAATTTCACATATCAACATGTCCAATTTAGAGCAAAGCAATGGAACCCTGGATGTACATTTGTCAAAAAAGTTATATTCTCTTCATCTTCTTCCATTTCCTTCGAGTTTTATAAATAAAGAATGAATCAATAATTAATAAGATCTAAACAAAATAAATAATGTGTTTCTTCCATTTCCTTTAACAAAATGTCATTCTTGATGTTTTACAGCTTACCTTTTCACGAGAACAAATAAGGAGGAGAAACCAGAGGGAGATGCGCCTGCAACTGGTGTTACTTCATCTCCTACATCAACTGCTATTTCAACTGCTGCAGTGAACAATGTACCAACATCGCCTCCTGCCACAACGGAGCCAGTGAAACAAATCCCCGTGGATCAGCAGATAGAGCTCTTCAAGTGGATGTTGGAGGAGAAAAGGAAAGTAAAGACAAAAGATCCTCAAGAGAAGAAGAAAATTGATGAAGAAAAAGCCTTACTCAAACAATTCATCCGATCAAAGCCCGTCCCATCTTTGTAATTACTGTACACATCTGGAATTGTACATACTTTGTGAAAATTGAAAATTTGGGCTTTTAACAATATTTATTGTACCACCAAATTTTGACAAAAAGAAAAACATGAAAATTGATATGATGTTCACTTTAGAGTTGAAGTGACACTTGCATACATAACAAAGGATGATCTATGTGACAGTGTGTTTCGCCTTGTTACAGTTTCTACTTTGATAATAAACTACAAGTGTCCACAATGGAGCGTATGGTAATAAGATATGCGAGCTTAACGAATTGACAATCTTACAACCCGTAACCCGTTGATGGATACGTTTTTGGTACAAGTGAAACTCAATCTGAGTCATCTTTTGTGATTTGACAAGTAAACATAGGACTTCAAAAACGATCTCACAAGACCCATAAAGCATGGTAAATCACTAGACTTCTACCATTCTAGATGTTACAGCTAAAGCAAGTTTCCCAAAGAATCTCAACTCACGAGATTCAAACTTAAAACCTCTTAAAATGCAAAGTGTGTAATGAATGTATGCATCGTTAGTTTAATGTATCTTGACTTTGTCATTTTACATTATATTGTGCCTCAAATTTGGAAGCCTATTAGGTTGGCGGGTCTAGTAAACAGTCTAGACACATGTTCATGGTGGTTTGTTTATGTTGTTTTTGTTTGGAGCCACATTACAATACATGGTGTGCCTCAAATCAATGCCAACCGACTCCATGAATGCCCCTATTACTTGGGCGAGAGATGTGCTAGCTAGTGTCTCGGTTCCTAGAGGTGTAATCCAGCTAAGTTGAGTACTCGAGTCGATAAAAACTTGATTGCAAAACTCGAATCTAGATCTAGACTTTATATTCAAACACGAGTTTGATATATATACTTTCGAGCTCAACTGGACTTAGATCAGGTCGATTTCTAGTAACTGTTAAAATATAAGAATCATGACAATCATAAATAGGTAAACACATTTGCGGAAGCGTAGGAACATCTATAACACATAAAAGATTAACATAAATTAAATAGGAACGTACCTTTAGTGATTCTAGCAAAACAAGAATCAATTAATAATCTTGAACATGTGATGAACCCTAATTAGGGTTTATATGGATCAATGATTAACCCCTTACCGTTTTGTTAATCGATCCCTTGATAACAACTAAAGTAAGTTGTTACCTCGTTCTTGTACACACGTACTACAACCAAATTAATGTTAATGCTAGTTAATGTAAACACAAAAGTTTGTTTAGTAAAAAACAAACCAATCGACCCTTGTGAAGGGGTGTACGATCGGCCAAAGAACAAGAAGAGAGAAAACAAGATTTAGGGTTATAGTTAGTGCACAAAAGGTTGGAAACAAATAACCCTAAGCCTTGTATTTATAGTGTGTAAACTTAGAGGACAAGTTAGCTTAGGATTGGGCTTCCCCTCCCCCAAGTCGACCGGCCATAGGATCCAAGAGGGATTCTAGATCCTTCTTGGCATCTAATTACACTCTAATCCTTGTTCTTTGATACCTAACGATAGTTAGTCCATACAGTTAATTACTAACAACCATTAGTCCTTATTTTGTGTTTTAAATAATTAAATATACATAACATTTTATATATTAATTATTTATCATTAATTCCTTCATACGTAATGTGTGCAATCCCGAGGTCTCGGGTTCGATACTAGACATTTAACTTATTAATATTTATCCAATATTCCAACAGCTCCCACTTGGATATCTATTAATAGTAAAATGACATTGGTTAGCGTCTAGCAACACGCCCTAGATCAACTCGAGGAAGGTTTCCTGGAAAAAACCTATAATGATTCATCATTATTATTATCATCCTTTTGTTTCTAATACCACGTTAATAAAGATATGGATCTTAGTCATTCTTTAATTAACTATTCTGTTTCTCGTTGTTTATGATTGAGCAAGATTACCAAAACATCTGAACGTATTCCAGATGGACTTTGGGCGTGCGCACACAAACATCTTGACAACCCTACGAGGGGCCCAGCAGTATTAAACTTCAAAACAAATTTGAAGGAACAAATTCTTTCTTGACTACAAGAATAACCCATGAACTTTGCAACACTTCTGAAAACAACCCTTATAACTCCCTGTTACGGTGAGCGGTAGATTGCTTCACAAAAATGCACTACATCCATGACTCTTATCTGGTATCTCAAGTCTGAGGATAACAAATTCATGATTTACTTACTGACAAGATCCATAAAGTAAAATCATGTAGTTGGGATAAGTCCTATATTCAATTCATCGAATATCATGTGAAATTGGTATGTCAACGCATCAATATACTTTCAAGTATATTCTTAACCAATACTCAGATTTGTCTTAGTTTAATGATATTCCCATATCATTAATCGACAATGGACAATTTAGAATAATATTAGTTATTCACGGAATTAAACATGCAAATATATGACACAATTTATTATTAATGAAAACAAACGTACTAAGTACTTTGATTCATTTATAAATAATAATTGCTTAATGTCCTTTATCCAAATACCAAAATAGATCAATGCATGATTATACCAGTTAATGAATTTTCCTCAAGTAATAACTTGAAGACAATTATGCCTCAAGTAATGACAATCATACTTGTTGACAAGGCATTATTTCATCTAACTATGATCTATCCGAATTTTGAGAATACTTCTTTCAAGAATCCAATAATTAAATTCTTGTATGTGTAAATCCAACTATCTTGATATAGCCACATAATTTTTCATAAATAGTGTGATATCCTCAATCACCAACTTATGACAATCAAACTTTCAAACCTTTTAAAGTTTAAAGTATTCTAATTCTTTAATGTTTAATGCAACTATGCTCTTAGTTGAGCACAACTAGTTCTCATGAAATCCTTCATAACTAGTTATTGAGTGTCATTTCAATTAAACCAGCATCATTGTATATTAAACACAATATGCTCTTTAAAATTTCCGTAAACTTAATATCCATAGTGTAATGTTTAGGAGCTATTCCAGGTTGAGGATCATTATTCTAATTTCAAACATTTTTTATTAGAATATCTATTACACAAGTTATATAATAACTTTTAATTGGATATCAAATATTGTTAAATCATTTAAGCACTTAAGCATGATACAACAATAATACAATGCATATGAAAATCCTTCAGTCAAACTTAGATTTTTACAAATATGTATATCCATTTAGTCATCCTAAATAATATATCATACTCTATTTAGAATTTATTTACCGCACTTGTTTATTTAATAATAAACTTTTGTTCCAAGGTTGTATGTTTTATTTTCTAAATCTTTCACTTACAGTTTCATTCCAAACTAAGTCTTAACATTTCACTTATATGGAATGTAACTTCTTATATGTTATACGACATATATGATTTAGTAAATCAAACATAATACTCCCACTAGCTTTCAGGAATACTTAGAAATTACCTTATTTTAATTATAAACCTAAACATAGATTTAATAATTTATCATAAGAATAATTTCCTAGATGCATTCATTTATCCATTCATGGATTATTGCACTATGTACACTTCCAAAGATTTTCTTGAATTCATAAACTCCTTTTGATTACTTATCGTCCTCGCTGAAGTAATTATTCAAGAAAGAGTTTCTGACATTCATTGTCAAATTTCATATTCATATAAATATGACAATTTACCATCTTTGTATCTTTAATGTGCTTAGGAAAGAGTATTCAATCATAGTTAATTGCTTAAGTATGATTAATAATCTTGTCATAAGACATGCATTAAGATATGTGTACAATTTTGTCCATATGATTATTTCACAAAGATTTAAACCACTAGGGTTACATCATCTTTGAATAAACTCATCATTCTCTAACTATTAAGAATTAAGATAAACCAAATTTTCTAAATTTGAATATCTTTATGAACAACATCTATAACATTCATATTATGAGCAATTTACCCAATTCATTATTTTGGTAATACTACATCATATAATCGTCAGTATTTCATTAAATATATGAGATATCCAAGTGGATCTATGAATGATAATTCCATCATCTTGAGGTTTATCATTTACATGTTAAGCCTCATCATGATTTTAACTAGTGTAGTTTTAGAAGATTATGTATCTTGTAATTCTATCTTTTCAAGATAAAATCCTCCCACTTGCCTTTAGCATTATATAGAATATAAGTACTTAGCAATTAGAGCATCAATCCAATTTTCTCTTTTAGGACTTTACAAATACGCATTGATAGCTCTTTGTTAATAACATTCACATAAGTAACTTAACAAATTTAGAACTTCAATTTTAAGACTTAATGTGATTCATCACATTTCATAATTCAATAACGTCTTATTAATCTTCTAGGAGTCTAATTGAGTATATTCAAGCCATACTCAATTTCTAACCTTGATAACTTTTAGAAGAATAGAAATCATAGTTATTTTCAATCAAACAATCTAACAAGAGTTTGATTCCCTAACTGAACATACCATCTATATGTGGTATTTCAATTAGAATTAATATTGTAAGAAGATCTAACAATATATATGAGATAACCATATTCATGTTGGCATACATATTTACCAACTAAATCAACTTAATAGTATAATAGTATTTTCAAGCCAATTGCATGCTTTATAACCCAAGTACTTATTAATCAAGTCACTTCATGTTTATGTCTTATAAAACATAAGCTTGTTATAATCCCACTATACGTTATTAATCATTGATCAACTCAATGACTTCTTGTATATGTCTTAATTAAAAAACCATAACAAGCTAACGTCTTACTTAATTATAAGTCTTGTAATACTTAGAAGACTTCATATTTATAACTATACAATAAAGTATAAACATGTATAATTAAAGTAATCATGAACACCATCATTTGGTTTCAATAATATTTTCAAGTTAACACACTACTTTATTTATTTATGTCATTCTAAGAATACATAATTATTGAAGTAGTATTATATTACTTCATGCATTTATGTCATTCCAATAATACATAAATATTAAAGCTGAAGTAGTATTTTTATTTGACACATATGTTCTAATAGATGTCTAATTTAGAAACAGTAAATTATCCATGTTGGTCTCACGCATACATGGAAATTCACCTTGTTGTTAATATTTAGTCTGCGTCTCACGTTTACTAAATTTCAACACCAAGTGTTTCTAAGATTAGATGTATTAATCTAATTAGAATTATAATCTCTTACTTGCAGTTAAGAGAATCCTTTAAATCATATTCTTATGTGTTGTACTTTGCACATAATGAAGATTTCTCCCACTTGTGCATGGTACAACACCATGTATCATATAAACAACACGTACGCGTTTGTTAATGTGAACAATATGATTTGTGTCATAACTTAGTAGATATAGAGTTTACTCAATCAATCAAGGAAACGTACATGACTATCCTTGAAAATATTAGTGTCTATATTTGGAAAGTAATTACCTTGAGATATTCAAAAGATAATCTAAGTTACAATCAAGACAATAAGTCTTGTAACTCCCACTGAATTAGAGAATATAGTAATAATCCCTTATTCAGTAATAAAAACACAATACTCCCACTGAATTTGACAACATTGTAAATGTTTCATTAATCAGTGAAAGGAAATAGTGTACTTGTTTACTTTCCTACATCTTTTAAGAAAACCTATTCCAACAATTATATATAGGTTATAAAAGGATGTATTCTACTACATTAATGTGATTCATCACATTCCAAACTATTAACTTGAAAAAACTGGGCATGCAATTTCTTCCTGTATAGATCTACCATTCCAACAATTGTATGTAGTATCTTTAAATGGTCAAATCAAAACAACTAGATAAGATAATCTAATTCGTCTTTTACCATTTTGCAGTACTCAGTCTAGCTTCTAATTTAATAACTCATAAAGTGCAAATAATCTTACTATTAAATTTTGCTATGAGTTATGTATTTAGAATTTAGACAATTCTAATCATCCTATTATACCTTTCTCATTCATGAAAAAGGATTAGGATTTAAGTCTCACACTTCTCCTAATGGAAAGAAGACTATATTTATTCTTTTTGTAACATTGACTCTAACCAAAAACCCTAACGGGTGTAGATCAATTAAAAGAATAACATACGTTTACGGTTTTGAGTTGCATTAATACATTTAAAGAATTTACAAAATTCAATTTTAGTATTTTCGATAATTTATATTTCCAAGAAAATATAATACCCAAGGTTATATTCATATAACCAACTAATTTCTTGAAAATCTAGGATCCAACTTTACATAGATTCCACCACATCAGTTGATCTGCTAGTGGTGAAAGTATAAAAGATGGTAATCTGTCGAACAATAATTGGCAAACACTTTTCCAATTCCTAGATCATTATGGGATTTACATCAAATTGATTCATCAATTTGTCATGTAAGCATGTTTCATCCTATCTTATGCCTTAAGCTCTAGGTCTCACGCATCAACTTAATTAAGTCGTCTAACTTAGAAACTGCAAATTCTCCATGTGTGGTCTCACGCACATTCATAAATTTACCTTGTCATTAAAATTTAGCCTGCGTCTCACGTTTACTAAATAATAACTTCAAGTGTTTCTTATAGTTAGATGGCATGTAACTTAAATTTTAGGGTATAAATTTTTGATGTGTCAATCAAAAATTATGTACAAAGATGCATGCACTCATCTTTATAACATAAGTTTTCAAAACCTTTTTATTACCAATTCGTGAAATTAATACACAAAGATTTTCTTGAGGTTTAATAAACCCTAAGATGACTTTCTACAATTATGATTTTAAAAGTAATTCGTTTAAGACATATTCAAGATTGTGATAACCAAGGCAGACTCTAAGGCTCTTTTCAAAGCCTTCAAATCACGGTTATGAATACCATCTTAAAAGACTTAATTTTAAAAGCATACTTGCACAAAACATCATTCAAGCAAAAGTTTATGGATTCAATCTCAAAATAGTAATAAAGTTTGAATTTTGCTAGTCTCGCCTGGGAGCTGATTACCGTGCGAATCGGACCACGATTGGCAATAAGACCTTGCAAGATTCTTACTTTATCACTTTAGGGTTTCACAATTATTAGTCCGTATTAATTTTCTTTATGAAAACAACCCTTTTATTGCTTACAACAAGTCCAACCGAAAAACAATAAAACAAGTATCAAAGAAAATCAAAACAACCAATAATAAATAAGTGAAACAATTAGCCACATGCAATCCGTATTAGAAAAGATCCTAATAAAATCAATTCTAGGTATAATAATGCATGTAATCAACTAAGGCCTTCTCCTCTTGATGGAGGCGAGTCACATACATTGACGAATCAATTGCGTAGGCCAAAGCTAAGAACACACCACATAGCATATATTAATTGATTATAATATTTATGGGGTCTTCCCCAATATAAGATCTATCTAAACATGTGAAAAAGCTTAACAATTAATAACCCATGACTAACATGCATGTTTCGTCACAGATCAAAGCATAACAATTACCAATTAGGTCAAGGATACGCCCAACTAACACATAAACATGTAGGCAACCTAGGGTTTCTAATCCAATCAATTAGTAAAACCACAAACCCTAATTAGGGTTCATGGAATAAATCGACCCCCCCCAAAATTAGGGTTAGGGTAAAAAACAAAACCCTAGATCCAAAACATGTATCTAAAACAATCAAAATTCGTTTTTTATGTGTTTTATGTAATCAATTACATGTTATAGCAAGCTCGTGATACCACTGTTAAAATATAAGAATCATGACAATCATAAATAGGTAAACACATTTGCGGAAGCGTAGAAACATCTATAACACATAAAAGATTAACATAAATTAAATAGGAACGTACCTTTAGTGATTCTAGCAAAACAAGAATCAATTAATAATCTTGAACATGTGATGAACCCTAATTAGGGTTTATATGGATCAATGATTAACCCCTTACCGTTTTGTTAATCGATCCCTTGATAACAACTAAAGTAAGTTGTTACCTCGTTCTTGTACACACGTACTATAACCAAATTAATGTTAATGCTAGTTAATGTAAACACAAAAGTTTGTTTAGTAAAAAACAAACCAATTGACCCTTGTGAAGGGGTGTACGATCGGCCAAAGAACAAGAAGAGAGAAAACAAGATTTAGGGTTATAGTTAGTGCACAAAAGGTTGGAAACAAATAACCCTAAGCCTTGTATTTATAGTGTGTAAACTTAGAGGACAAGTTAGCTTAGGATTGGGCTTCCCCTCCCCCAAGTCGACCGGCCATAGGATCCAAGAGGGATTCTAGATCCTTCTTGGCATCTAATTACACTCTAATCCTTGTTCTTTGATACCTAACGATAGTTAGTCCATACAGTTAATTACTAACAACCATTAGTCCTTATTTTGTGTTTTAAATAATTAAATATACATAACATTTTATATATTAATTATTTATCATTAATTCCTTCATACGTAATGTGTGCAATCCCGAGGTCTCGGGTTCGATACTAGACATTTAACTTATTAATATTTATCCAATATTCCAACAGTAACTACATTATCTACATATAGTTCAAGTCTCAATTGAAATATTTATGCGTGAATCTTCACGCATTTGCTTGCTTGGTTTGATCAAACTCAATCTTACCTGACTTATAATTAGTCGATGTCACCAAAAAAGGTAAGTAGTTAACATGACGAAAATTGTCAACCGTGGGTCAAATGATCTAGTAAAACCATACAACACTTTATACCCCAATTATTTTTCAATGCTAATTTATATGATTACGGGAAGAGGTGCCTCCAGAAGTGGCAGTTACATCTATTCCTAAGTCAAATGCCATCTCACCCACTTCATTGGGCCATACCTTAACATCGTCTCTTGCATCCTCGAAGCCAGAGATACCAATCCCTATGGACCAACAGATAGAGCTCTTCAAATGGATAGTAGAGGAGCAAAGGAAAGAAAAACGATCCTCGAGAGAAAAGAAATTTGACTAAGAAAAAGTTTTACTCAAACACTTAATAAAAAAAAGTCCATCCCGTCTTTGTAATCCTTATATTGTAAATTTGGCAATTTATAATGTAGTTTTTGTATTTGTTTGATGTTGTATAAATTGTGCAAAATGGATCGTTCAAGTTGATGTAATCATAGTTATCGTCGTTAAACAATGCGGAAATGATATATATTCTGCTTTCTACTCGCAAGTCTGCAGAAAAAACTCAACTCAACTAAAACCGCATCGATTGTTAGTTTCTCAATTGCTTGCTCAACTCGCTCACTCGTGTATCATTGACAATTCACATTTTCTTTTATAGATCAAGCAAAACAAAATTAACGAAACGCGTATATTAACTTTTACGTTTATATCAAAGAAAAAAAGGAAACTTCTTGGAATATGTGAGAACGAAAAAAGAAAAAGACATGTGTGTTCAAACATTGTCACATGTAACAAACATTTTCTAACAAATCGCTTTATAGATTTGTAAGTTTTCTATTTGAACAATGTTGGTTCAGTTTTCATGTAGTGTAGAGTAGGGGTGGCAATTTCTGACCCGACACGAAACCCGACCTATAACCGACACGAAAATTAACAGGTTTGGGTTGAGTCTAAATAGATTTCGGGTCGGGTTTGGGTTGACCCATCTAACCCGTTTATTAAACAGGTCAGGTTCGGGTTGGGAATTATTTAAGTGGGTCGACCCGCCAACCCGTTTAAGATTTTTTTTCTTAAACTAAAAATTAATTATATTTTATTATACCGGTTAAATGGGTTAAACGAGTCGACCTGCAAACCTGTTTAACCCGTTTAATTATTTTTTCATTTAATTATATATATGTTTAAAATAATTTTTTTTCAAGCTTAAATAATGTTATATTTATTCTAAAAAAGACTATTAGTGATTATTATTATATATATATATATATATATATATATATATATATATATATATATATATATATATATATATATTTTCGGTTTTTATTGCCAAACCCATATCCAAACCGATAACCGAATATTTAGTTTGGTTCGGTTCGGTTTTGACCAATTCGGTTTGGTTACGAATTCGGTTTGGTTTTTTCGGTTCGGTTCGGTTTCGGCTTTCGGTTATTGTGGATATTACCCGATCCGTGAAAACCCTACCCTCAAGACCGTGACTTCATGTAAATACTCTAAAATAGTCCATTGACATTCGATTTCGACCTATTTACTTCGATGGGCCGATCGAGTTATGTTTCATCTTTTATGGACCAAACTGGTAAATTAAATAAGTCGCTTAAAACAAAATGGGTTGTAACTGGTCGCAAGTCTGCCAAATTGTATTGCATTGGATTTTAAATTGTATTTTATTAAAACTGGGTTATCAATGTACTAATATGATTTTTGTAATCGTAAGTCCTACTAATTATCAATCAGCAGCTTTAAAACTTGATATTTTTTAGGTTGACCTGTATTAAAACTTGTTTTAGCCACAACCCGTGTTAAGTCGTTACTACTAGTACGGTTTTGAAATTTATTTCTGGTAGATATTATAAACGAGTTATGTATTATTCTTGTAGTTGAAGGGTAGTTACTAAGAAAGTGTACATTATAATAATGTTTGTTGCTTTGTAATTTACTCTTCAAGAAAAGTTGCTATTACTATTTTACTCGTAGACCAAAAAGTCAAAAAGTCTACTCTTTAAAGTACAATAATGCAAAAAGTGGAACTCCACCATCAAAGATAAGAAGCTGGAACCACACACTTGTTCACATGTTCAATATATACAAACAGAAACCGAACAGATCTATGTGTGTCACCCAAACACTACTTCACTTCTTTCTGTAATAACAACCCACAAACCCTTTTTTTTTGTTCAGATAAACAAACATGATGATGTCTTCAGTCAATCATGACGACTTTGCTCACTTAAAAATCCCCCTTGAAGATGTAATATCCGCCACCAACAACTTTGATGACCAAAATTTAATCGTAGAATTTGTTTTTGCAAAGGTTTACAGGGGACAGCTCTTGCGGTCCGGTGAGTTGATTAAAATTAAAGCTCAGAGGTTTAATAAAGAATGGTATGATGAAAATGAACAACAGTTTTGGACAGAGATTTCATTGCTTTCTTCTCTCAAGCATAAAAATCTGGTTTCATTAGTTGGGTTTTGTGATGAGAAGATCATCATTTACAAGGTTGAGGCCATGGGAAGTCTCGACAACTATCTAAGTGACCCGATGCGGTTGACATGGGTGCGAAGATTGGAGATATGTGTTGGTATTGCGCAAGCGCTGAGTTATATTCATTATGACGAGCAACGCGATTTTAGCGTTATACATCGCGACATCAGCAGTTACACAGTTTTATTAAATGATAACTGGGAGCCCAAGTTATCTGGATTTAAACTTTCCATGAAGATTGAAGCATCTGAGAGGCATGATTCATTCTGTGTTGACAAAGTTTGGGATTGGATGGGGTATACAGACCCAACATATATAGAGACAAAGAGTTTGAGCCACAAGTCAGATATTTACTCCTTTGGGATAGTATTGTTTGAACTACTGTGTGGTAGGAAATCAGTAATTGACGATAGAGATAATAAGTATTTGGGTCCGGCGGCCATTACCCATTATAGAGAGGAAAAGCTCAATCATATAATTGATCCGGGTCTACTGAAACAAATGGACCCACAGTCATTCGAGATCTTCGCGAAAACAGCATATGACTGCTTGAATGAAGAACAATTGCAACGCCCAAATATAGATGAGATTGTCCCGAGACTAGAGAAAGTGTTGGAACTCGCACGCCAAAACAGGCCTGTAAGACTTCTTTTTTCTGTTTCATCTTTCTATCACAATAATTAATAGCCCTTTGATGTTGTGTCTTCCGTTGCTGGACCTTACTGAATATTACTACCCCTAATATGCAATGCTAACAAAACTCAAGTTAAAAAATGACCATTTTTGCTCTGTTATTTTAGGAAAAATGTGGTGGGCGTTTGGCCTATTGAATTAGCAATTTGGTGTAAAAACATGAATATTTTCAAGTTTTGGCTGTGATAAAGTTATATTAAATGTATATAGGATATGACTTTGACAATAACCTCTTCAGGGGCAAAAGGTAATGTAACATCCCCATAATCAAACAGCAAAACAACTTTATTGTAAAAAAAAAAACAACTTTAGTGTATAATTCAATTATCAATGGGCTTTATAGATTAGAAAAAGAGGATTAAAAGAAGGGACGTTTGGTGGAAGTCACTTATATACATAATGATAATGATGATGCATCTCACATCCTTTTGTAACATAAACTCTGTTTTTGTGATAGATACACTCTCCGCCCGACCACCTTGCTCACCTAAGAATCCCCCTTGAAGATATAGAATCCGCCACCAACTACTTTAAAAATGCTGTTGGAGAAAGTGACTTTGGAAAGATATATAAGGGACAACTCTCGTGGTCAGGTGAGTTGATTAACATCGAGGCTCATAGGATATCTAATGAAGAATGGGATGATGAAAAAGAACAACAGTTTTGGACAGAGATTTCAATGCTATCTAGTCTCAAGCATAAGAATCTTCGTTCTATTGTTGGGTTTTGTAATGAAGTTGGTGCAGAGACCATCATTTACAAGCATGAGCCCAGGGGAAGGCTCATATACTATCTAAGTGACCTGGTGTTGTTGACATGGGTGAAAAGATTGGAGATATCTGTGGGTGTTGCGCATGCATTGAGCTACATACATTATGACGAGCCACGCGATTTTAGCGTTATACATCAAGACATCAGTAGTGAAACAATACTATTGAATAATGACTGGGAACCCAAGTTATCAGATTTTCAGCATTCCATGAAGATTAAAGCATCCGAAAGAAACCATTCTTTCCATACTGATTCGGTTTGGTCTACGAAAGGGTATACATACCCAACATATGCAGACACTAGCAATGTGAATCACAAGTCAGATATCTACTCCTTTGGAATGGTATTGTTTGAACTACTGTGTGGTAGGGAATCAGTAAGTGACGGTCAAGATAATAAGTATCTGGCTCCCGTGGCCATTTTTCATTATATCGAGAAAACACTCGATGGTATAATTGACCCGGATCTATGGAAACAAATAGATCCGCAATCATTTGACGTTCTCGCAGAAACAGCGTATGACTGCTTGAATGAAGAACAATTGCAACGCCCAAATATAGATGAGATTGTCGCAAGACTTGAGAAAGCATTGGAACTCCAAATGGCAGGCGAAAATAGGCCTGTAAGGCATTTTTTTCTCTATTCAAATCTGTATATCATAATAACTATTGTATTCAGAATAACTTATTATTAATAATTAATAATGATAGTCCACTTATTACTGTATTTATGATGCTAAAGGAACACACGGTAGTTGCGGCCGAAGTTGAAGGTACATCATCCAGTCAAGAGAAGGTAATTTTTCTTATAACTCCTTTTGTAAGTAACTGATCCAAATTTCAAAAAAGAATTGAGATTCTCCTTTTGTTGAAGGCTTGAAGCCAATGATAGGCCACAATGTGTCTAAAGTTAGGGAAAAATCACATTTTCCAGCTATATCTAGCTATTCTCGAGTATACACAAGATCCTCATTTTTAAGTATCTCCTAACATTTTCTGCTCTTTGATAAATTTTTATAATTGAGTAAATTACCTCAGTTTTTAGTGTTTCACCCTGTGAATTTGCACAAATGGTAATGGTGTCTTGTTCAATACATATAGGGCTCTGTGACCTCCGTCTTTAGAGGCGTTGAATCCCATATCAGCAAAAAGCCAATGTCTTCCCTCAATGATCTTTCTCATTCACACATCAGCTTTGAAGATATAAAATCCGCAACCAACGGTTTTGATCATGAAAATGTCATTAAAGATTTTGGGTTTGGAAGGATTTACAAAGGCCGTCTCTTGCATTCCAAACAGTTCATCGATATTATAGCAAAGTGGTTCTCTTCTGAACTTTTAGCTGATAAGAGAAAAACATTTTGGACAGAGATTTCAATGCTTTCTAGTCTCAAACATAAGAATCTGGTGTCTCTTATTGGGTTTTACAAGGACGAGTTCGAGAAGTTTATCATATACAAGGAGGAGGCTAAAGGAAGTCTAGACAAATATCTTAAGGACCAGACCCTCAAATGGATGCAAAGGTTGAAGATATGTGTTGGTGTTGCAAAGGCATTGAGTTACATCCATTATGATGTTGGACGTGATTTTAGTGTCATACATTGCAACATCAAGAGCTCGAAAATTCTACTAGATGACAAATGGGAACCCAAGTTATCTGGTTTTGAGCTTTCGTTGAAAAATACAGTAGCTCGGAGGCAGCGTCTTCTTCTTACTCGTGATGTTGTTCAGAATGTATACCTAGACCCAAAATATAAAAGAACAGGGGGTGTAACCCACAAGTCAGATGTGTATTCGTTTGGTGTTGTATTATTCGAAGTCTTGTGTGGAAGGAGTGCAGTTCTTCCAGATGAAGAGTTGGGAGAAGGGTTATTAAGTCAACTGGCCAAATCTGATTTAGATGATATGATTGATCCACATTTACGAGAACAGATGGACCGTGAAGCATACAAAATCTTTTCAGAGACAGCATTTTCCTGCATACAAGAGGAAAGATCAAAGCGTCCGCATATAGATCAGGTTGTCACTAGACTTGAGAAAGCTTTGCAACTCCAGTGGAAACATGAAAATCCAGTTGACAGTACATCATCCAATCGTTTGAAGGTAATTAATTTCCTTAAACTTTTTATTTGAGGCCGATTACAAATTATCCTAAATAATAAACAAGAGTTACTAATATTATTAAGTGTTGTTTTCTAGTATAACGTATAGCCACTATATCCTCATTACACGAATTTTTTTGTACAAAAAGATGAGTAATAATGTATAAAAGTGTATGCATGTGATGTTGATTTTACATTATTATCTTTTTCAACATTGTAATTAATATTTCATAGAATATAATATCAAATTATAACTAAAAACATTATATAAAACTAAATTTTTGTAATGTATGTGGTGAATATGAAAGTATGAAATAGTTGGTTACATAAAATTTTAATAGAGGGTTCATTTTTAATGCATAGAGAAGATCTTTTCAAGGATGTAGGTAGGAGATGAATCTCCTCATTTGGGGCTACGGGTGCAACATCACCTTACATCCTCTTTACAACTAACCCCCGCCCCCCCCCCCCCCCCCCCTCCCCCTCACCAATAACTAACCTCAACTTACTCATTTAGGGCCCACCACTTACAACTATATTTTTTTTTTATCCGTTTGCCTCTTCACTTTACAACGTACACATGTCCTTTTTGTCAGACCATTGGCTCGTCGTGCAAATGAGTAGCACCAAAATGGCGAAGGATGACGAGGGGGGGGGTGCAGCGGCGAGGTACGGCGAAGCAAAGGAAACAGCCACGTAGGAGTGGCGAGGGGTGTGAAGAGCTGCACCTTCCACTCTAAGTCTTAAAAAAGTAATGATGTAATAAGCTTGTTCAGTTTTTCAAATTGAAAATATGTATTCAAAGTAAAAATATTTTAAATTATATTATACCATAATCATTTTTGTGAAATACTTGAATAGGCAATCATATTAGTGGTTACCTTTTACAAAAGAATAATAGGTTTGGTTTAAGGACTTTAAATGATCATTACCAAAAGCTGAGGGTTTTCTAAAGTCAACAATCTTTTAGTGGTATGACTATTATTTTCCTAATTTCACATAATATGACCCAGTTTATCTTTTCAATTTTTGTTATGGTTTTGTCCCTTAGACAACCACTAATATAATGTTACTCTTTTCCTTTTTTCTAGAAACGGCAAAACAGTTTTACAAAAGGCACCCAAGAACGAAATCTGTAACAACATACATAAAGATATAAACCTTCAAGAGAGAAGAATAATTAAATAAAAGACAATAAGTCTTCATTTTCAATTTTGACATTAATTTTAGGGATGAAATCATTTCCTACTAATTAACTTGAACAAATCAACCGTTGCTTTTGAACGTTTTCATATTTTCTAAATGTTAATCAGTTATAAAAACTTTTTTTTTTTTTTTTTTTTTTTTTTTTTTTTTTTTTTTTTTTTTTTAATTTCACTCCAATCCTTACTAACATTAATGAGGTGATGCATGACTCCATAATGTTGCAGGAGAAGAACTTTGAACACTTGAAGATTGGACTCGATGTTATAAAGGAGGCCACTGAGAATTTTAACGACGCACATTGCATTGGGTCAGGCGGATTTGGTAAAGTATACAAAGCAGATCTTGAACATTTCGATAGCAGTAATTCCTCGTTGATAGAAGGTGTGAACAAGTGCGATTTACCAAGAAAACGAAGCACGGTAGCCATAAAGCGCATTCACAATCAAGAAGGAGAAGAAGGGTTCATTTCAGAAATTGAAACTCTAACTACTTGTAAGCATGATAACATAATCTCTCTTCTTGGCTTTTGTTATGAAAGTAACGGTGCAATGATCCTGGTTTATGAGCATGCTTCGAAAGGTAGTCTTGAAAGCTATTTGGGAAGCAGTGATAGAATGACTAATCTTAATTGGGTGCAACGTCTAAATATATGTCTTGATATTGCACATGGTTTGAAATACATTCACAACAACACAGATCATGGCAAACAAAGGATGATACATCGTGATATCAAGAGCGATAATATTCTGTTGGGAGATAATTGGAAGGCAAAGATTGCGGATTTTGGACTCTCCAAATTCCGCCCAGAAGATCAAGTGGCCAGCACTATCTATACCAATAGGATTGCAGGTACATATATGTATTTGGATCCAGAATATGAGAAGGATGGTAGATTAAATAAGAAATCAGACATTTACTCGTTTGGAGTAGTGTTGCTTGAGATCTTGACCGGGAGTTTGGCCTATGATTCTGTATACACCAAGGTGAATGACAAGGGAATTGCACCCATTGCAAGAGATCATTTTGAAAAGGGAACAATAATGGAAATTGTTGATCACAAGATAAAGGAGGAGACCGATGAACATGTCTTTTCTTTAAGTAAAGGACCAGATAAAGAGTCTTTGGACATCTTTTTAGAGATCGCATTTCGATGTGTCGCAGAAACTCAAGCGCAACGTCCAGCAATAGAAGTTGTCATCCAAGAACTCAAAAAGGCGTTAAACTCTCAGGTAAGTAAATAATTTTAAAGACAACTTATTAATTTCTTCAAATTCTTGATAGTAAAATGTGACATATCATACATTAATTTCTTCAAATTCTTGATAATAAAATGTGACATATCATACATTATACTTTGTGTAAACAACATTTTCTCACAATGTCCTAAGCAGGACTCACCCACAACCATTTGGTTGCGGAACATTCTCACACATGGGGTACCATTTGGACACAAGCCTTTTTCGTATTCATTTAAGATCTTAACGTTTAAGTTTTTTCTTAGTAGTTAAGTTTTGGAATTTATTGTTTTGATTTTAAACTTTATGTAAATCTCCTCTCTTTTCTTCCATATGTATGTATGTATGTACGTACGTACGTACGTATGTAGGTGGGGGGGGGTGGGGGTGTGTGTGCGTGAGGGCGGGCGGGCGTGGGCATGGGGGGGGGGGGGGGGGGGGGTGGGTAGGTAGAAATTGCAACAACCAACCTTGATCTGCAACCATAACTTTGACATGAACTTGGAGACTGAAAATAATTAAATTTTGATTTAACAGAATCCTGTATGGCAAGTAGTTTCAGTTTGTTTTTGGCTTACTACATCGACTGACTGTCTGGTGATTCACAGGAGAACCACAAAGACGACCTCAAACTGTCACTTAAAGACATAAAGCTGGCGACACAAAACTTCAGCGATGACAATGTCATTGGACAAGGAGATTTTGGTAAAGTATATAAAGGAGTAGCTACTCACACTCATGGACATAACATCTTTGCTGCAAAGTGCTTGGATAGGAAGTCTTCTGAAGGAGAAGCTGAATTTATGACAGAACTGGAAATCCTTATGGAGTATAAACATGAAAATGTCATTGGTCTTGTAGGCTACTGTGATGAAGAGGATGAGAAAATTATTGTTTATGAGTATGCATCGAGAGGAAGTCTTGATAAGTACTTGAACGATAATAGTCTTACATGGGTAATGCGGCTTAAAATATGCATCGATATTGCAATCGGGTTGGAGTTCCTTCATGGAAAGGGTTCGAGTCCAGAAATGGTGATACATAGGGACATCAAAAGCAGCAACATACTACTGCTTGATGATTGGAAAGCAAAAATTACTGATTTTGGGCTTTCCTTAGTTTGTTCAACAAATCAGGATGTGGGCTATGTCATCGACAATGTTATAGGCACAATTGGCTATCGTGACCCACTACACTTGAAAACAGGCTTCTTAACTAAAGAATCTGATATATTCTCACTGGGTGCGGTTTTATTTGACATATTGTGTGGGAAACTATCATCCATAGAACTAGATGATGAGTATCTGTATTTACCCTTTTTGGCTAAACACCACTATCATATCAGAAAACTTGATAAGTTGGTGTTTGAGGGTATCAAAGAACAAATTGTGCCACAGTCATATACTACATTTACAAGGATTGCCCTTCAATGCTTACATCACAGGAGAGAAAGACGGCCAACAGTAGGTGAAGTGATAATACAACTTAAGAAAGCATTGGAATTCCAAGTAAGTTTTTGTAATAAATCAAATGTTGTTCACTTCTATTGTTCAAACAAGTGCTGTTGAACCATAAAACATGATAAATAAATCAAATGTCAAAACAAAAAAGACAACAACTTTCCATGATCCAGAAAAAAAATGTGTTGAGTCTATGTTTAGTAGAAGGTCTTTAGTTGTTTCTTCAATGATAGAAATGTAAATGTATGAAATATGAGCTTATTAATTGTTTAAGAGTAAATTGCATACATCGTCCCTAAACTTTGGCCAGATTGCATTTTTCGTCCCAACCATTTCGAAAGTGCAGAAATCGTCCCTGTGGAAAACCTTTGAGCAAATTTTCGTCCCTAAACTTTGGCAAGATTGCATATTTCGTCCCAACCAAATTGCATGTTTCGTCCCAATCAGGGACGAAAATTTACTCAAAGGTTTTCCACAGGGACGATTTCTGCACTTTCGAAATAGTTGGGACGAAACTTGCAATCTGGCCAAAGTTTAGGGACGATTTATGCAATTTACTCATTGTTTAATTAATGTACAGGAGGATTATGAGATATGGGAGTCGAAATTGCCTAAAGACTACAACAAAATAATCCAGATGTCAAAGTGCCCTGAAGATTATTCTACCATCAAGAAAGAGGATCTTTACAACATCTTTTCTAAAGGAATCCTCCTTCAACAGGACAAAGTGGTAATCAGTTCATTCTCAAAATCACGCATGCATTTACACATCATAACATTGAGTCTAACCTTTTTTTTTTTTTTTTTTTTTTTTTTTTTTTTTTTTTTTTTTTTTTTTGTATAACAGTTGCTGTCATTCGATGGTATTGGAGAAAGAAATGCAGTGGTTTCAGCAACAATGTTTTCCTACAAAAACAGTTGTCCACATAAGTGGAAATCTCTTCCAGAATCAAGGTTATTCTTTCTACCTCTGTTGGTACATATACATTATTTGTTAGATGCATAAATTTCTGCTATAATCTACAATCTAATATGATCAACAACTTTTAGAATAATATCAGATATTAACAACTGAGTTTCATAGATAGACATAATACAAAATTGTTAACCTCGAAGAAGAGTAAATAGTAGATGCTTTGTAACTCATACACGTTCAGTCCTACAGCGTCTTATATCTTTATATATAAGATATCTTTATATCTTTATATCTTTATATATTTACAGAAAATACACAAAAAAAACTTTATATTTTTTTTAGGAACTGTATTTTATGTTAACTTAAATGACTGTTGTTCCTATATAATGCTAATTAAAGGGTGAATAATGAGTAGAGCTACTTTAAAGTATGCATTTATGGAATTCATATATAAGATTTGGAATCCGGGGTGTTATGTTGCCTGTAGTCGATATGTATGTTGCTTGATTTTGTATTTATTTTTTTTTCAAAACGTGGTTGAGGTATGCCCTGTTTTGGCCCTGTGTTTGCACCGCCATGAATCATAGTTAATTATATATATATTGATACAATAAGTTTCAGTTTTGAATTTAAGTCTTTCCCAATTCCCAAAGAAATTGTTTTCTCAATTTTTTTAGTTTAAAGAAATACTAAATTCTAAAGTAGAAGTGTACATCCGGGGGAATAATGGTTATGACTGACTCGTACTTGAATGTTTATAACATGTGCAGATTTGAGTCAGTAGTGGAGATGTCAGATGTTTCCAATTTGAACATCGAAATTAAGACAGATACTCGATTATTATCTCCGAATGCTGCTTATGGGGTCTATTTACTCTTCAAACTCTGTGATTCAAGAAAAGTTTCAACTAAACCGATGTATGTTAATCTAAAGTATAGAGTGGGCTCCGAAAATCTACATGCATATTTTGCAAAACAGAGAGACGAAGAGTGGATGATGATCGAGTTGTACAGATTCTTAAATCAGAACGAAGATGTCATGTTTACATTTCTAATAGAGAGCTTTTCGTCGGTCTATTGTGGAGATGGTGCGATTTATGTCGAAGGCATTGAATTTCTTGCAATTGACAAAGTGAGTTTAGAAATATCCCTGGGCTCCATTCTAAATTATTTTGTTTATATAAAAAAATCATGTCTATGCTGCATATTTAACATGATTGTACACAGGTGAAATATGAAGAAATCGGAAAGTTGAAGGATGTCCAACAAGTCTTGGAATCAAACTTCAATGTGGATCTCGTGCAACAATTGCCAACTAACTTTGAAGAAATATTTGAGATACACAGAAACTATGATGAGTTGTTTTGGTTGGGCGAATTAAACGGGAAGAAACTTCTTGTGGTTTCGGCAAAGGCAGCTCTATACAAATTTTCTAGTGAGGATCTCTTTACTTCAAAACCATCATCCCACTCAAGGTTTGCTTTTTTGAACTAGACTTCGCATGTTTTCCTTTGAGCAGTAAACTTTCCTTATTGTACATTCACAATGTTCACATCTAATCTTATCCAAATATTAAAAAAAGAAAGTTTTGTTAATTTAAGACCATTCTTCTTTGTTGTCTAGTAAAATTATACTGAAGATTCGTGTATAAATGGTTGACAAAAGTATCGCATCTTGGATTTGTCTTTTTGTATCTTCAAAATTTACATTGTTTTTGGTATGTAATTGTAATATATATCGTACATGCAGATTTCAAGAGGTGATTGAGCTTTTGCCACAACAAGTATTCTATATTAATTGCACGATTAGAAGTCAAATGTTGTCGGCCGATACAGAATACACGTGTTATCTTGTATTCAAGCTTTCAGAAGAATGTCAGGGACTGCATAATCCGGTGAAGGTACGAGATCTACTCCACCAAGTAAACGAAGAGGCTGAATTTTTCTATTTTATTACCCCAAGCCCACCGAATATAAATGATATCACACGGGTTCCAAAACAAAGGGAAGATGGATGGATGGAGATTCAAGTGTGGAAATTTAACTCGACTCATAATTTCGAGGATGACTCTCTTTCTATCTATATGAAGTTTACAAGTCATGAAGGAACTATGTCTGGCCTCATCATATGTGGCCTTGAGTTTCGGCCAACGTTTATTACTTCAAGCACGCTCAATTGAGCCTTTATTTTCAAACTCAAGTGTGGTTAAGCTTTACTTTGAAACTCAAGTTTGGTTTCTTAACAGATACATTATGAGCTTGACCCGACCCCGATTGTTCAAGGTAAATATTGACAGACTCGATATATTGAGTTTGGCTTGGTTTAACTTTGTTGGGGTCATGGTTAGCTGAGTGAATTTTGTTAGTTGTTTTGATTTATTAGTTAAGGGGTGGTACCAGAAAATTTTTTAAGAGGGGGCAAAATTAGAAAGTGGGTGCCAGTTGGGTCACGTCGGTAACTCGACCTTTGTTGCTATAATGAAATCGATTTTACTTTTAACGAAAGTGAATTTTTCCGTATTTATTTGCATGTGAGAACCAAAACAATATTTAGCACATACTTGCTTTTTCTGATTGATATTAAAACAAGTAGTTGAAGCAAAAATGAAAAGTTGGATAACGAAAAATTCACAAAATTATAGAGTAGCACAAGAATCGAACATTATATCTCCACGAAAGTCAAATGTATTTAACCACTTGACTATAATGCGACTTGGATAAATTTTCACAGTTATAATATTTAAGAATCGGGGGCAAAATGAATTATCTGATCAAACGACATTACTCGAGTGAACTTTGCGGGGGCAGCTGCCCACACTGCCCTTATTGTGGTACCGCCTCTGAATTAGTTGTTTTGAATGCTCATGCAGCAATGGTCGTGTAACATTTCTACTTTATGGATTATTGATGTAGATTTTGAGCCTAGTGATCAAGTTCATAGCGTAGTATAAACTACCTCATGTGTGTGATCTAGTTTAAATTGCATTATAGATTTGTAAGTTGTTCAGTTTGTTTTCATCAGTAGTGTAGACTGTAGAGTAGGGGTATTTGCATCCCACATTGCCCTCGTGAACCAAATGACCAATGTGGAGATGATTATAAAATGAGATGCCAAACGATCCATGAAAATCATATTTCTTGGCTTCTAACCAAAGTCATTGTTATGGTTTAGTGTTTCTGTTGCAATTACTAGTTATAATATCTATAAATCACAGAATCTACAAAAGATTAATTTTATTATATCAAATAAAATTGATTAAAGATTAATTTTATTATATCAAATAAAATTGATTTTTTGTGATTGTTTGATTTTTAAAACATTGTAATTTGTATCTAATTTCAGTGAAACGCTTATGATTTAATTGGTAAATTTCGAATCAGCTGAACCTAAATGAGTTTGAGGGTACTACACGGCCCGAGTGTGAGCCACATCTAATAGTCGAGCTCGAGCTTTATATATAACGATCGACAAGCTTTGCGAGCCTAAGCGATATAACTAGACACCAGGTAAGTATATTCTCATATCAAGGACCATTTCAAGTTCTCAACTCGTGTCATGCATCAACAACCAACATCGTCTCTATATCATCTCGAAGCAAAAGAAACCGATCCCCCATTATCAAACGGATTATATGAATCGATATTGTTGGATAAATTGGAAGTGGATACAAAAGGTACTCTATAGAAAAAGTAAAATCGAAAAAGAAAATTTTTTGCTCACACAATTCATTTGATCAAGGTCCATCCCGTCTTTGTAATCATTGATTGTTACTCACGAGAGAAACTGAGAATGAATTAGTTTGTTCCTTTTTTTCATTTCTTTTTTTCTTCGAAGTCGAGAACACAAACTACAACATTATTTTCTCTTCTTTTCTACTTGTATTTTCTCTCTCATAAATCCAAATCAATGAGAACTCAATATGACAAATTATAGCCCTATAACTAGTGAAAATGATTATTTTAGCTTTCAAGTTGGTGTAATTGGTTGTCATCATTAAATAATGCGGAAATGAAATGTGTGCTACTTTTTTTTGAAGACTTTCACTATACACTAATGTATGGATTGTGTTTCATGTATACTCACGATAGAAACTGAGAAAATGAATAATTTTTTCTTCCTTCCTTTTTTCCATTTCTTTTTCTTACGAAGTCGAGAACACAAACTACAACATTATTTTCTCTTTTTTTTTTCTACATGTATTTTCCCTCTCATAAATACAAATCAATGAGCACTCGATATGACAAATTATAACGCAAATTATAGCCCTATAACTTAGCCGGTTAGCCCTATAGCTTGACACCACAACCTTCATCGATTTATAAGGTCTCACGTCAAATTTACCAGCCGAGTTACACGGTACAGTATTTCTTATTTATTTTTTGTGTTTTATTGGGTTAAAGTGTGGGCCATTAGGTGTTTTATAACTGTTAAAGTGAATTATTGGAGAAAAATGTAGAAGTAACATTATTTTTTGCTATAAAACAAGCCTTGTGACTCATGAGCACTAATGCTCTTAAAAAGCACGTAAGCATTTTATATCCAAAATCATGAATTCAATCCACATGGGCACAATCCAAATTAACAAATAAGTTCAAAAAAAGATGGTAATAGACGAGTCAAAAATCAACACATAATATGTCTAACTCATGAGCACTCTAAAATCCAAATTAAGCAATGTGACATATTGGTTTGACATCCTAATGTTGTTACAACAATATACAAGTTCAAATATTCTTTGCTAAACATTTTTGGGATGATCATGAAAAAAGTTCGTAAACAATGACAGTATATCGTAGTTAGATCACATATATTCAAATCAAAGACTTGCATTCCTTGAATAATTTGAACATAAAAAACATCATTCATTTACATATCTATAATTACGCGAGTTTTTATTTCTTAAATAATGTCACCCTTGTCATGTTTATGTTTGGCACAAAACTTATGAGTATTAGAGTTTGGATCATATCGATCCTCTAATAATGAGAATTTTATAAGAAAGTTTTTAAAATAAAATAGTTTTAAAACAAGTTTTGTTTGACACAAACTTTTTACAACTTTTAGTCTTTCTAAGAACTTATGAAAGAATCTCGTTGAACGTAACTTTTAATGGCGCATAAGCTTTTATAGGTGTTCAATAACATAAATACCATTATGTATTCATATTGTACACTAATGTTTGTGTCATTCTTTTTATAAAGAGACATAATTCTTCTAAAAAAAAATAATAATAAAAAATAAATAAATAAAAATAAAAATCTAAATATCAATTCAGGCATAAAAATTAGTTACATTTTCACATAGGTCTTTCCCGAAACCCCTAAAATAACTAAGATAGATTGATATCATCTCAACTTTATATATAAACATGACCGGTGATTTTCTTTCACAAATAGAACAATAAAACCTACTAATGGACCAAGTTTTTTTTTTTTTTTTTTTTTTTTTTTTTTTTTTTTTTTTTTTAATTGTGAAAAAACATTATCATTCGTATCGATATAAACTTTGAGGGTACCTGAATCCATGATGTTAGTCATTTTATCTGTTTGAGTCTCGTTGAAGACTTGTGAGATAGGTGGTGTAGGTTGTAACAATTTGCCATTTAAAAAAAAACATAACTAACTAAGCGATTTAACTAGACACCAGGTAAGTATATTCTCATATCAACGACCATTTCAAGTTCTCAACTCGTTGTGTGGGTCATGCATCAACATCGTCTCATGTCATCTCGAAGCAAAAGAAACCGATCCCCCATTATCAACTGAGTATATGAAATCGATATTGTTGGATAAATTGGAAGTGGATACAAAAGTAAATCGATGAAGAAGAAATTTGGTTCACACAATTTATTCGATCAAGGTTCATCCCGTCTTTGTAAGCATTGTATTGTAATTTTGGATTGATACATCTTGTTTTTATCGGTATAACTTGTGAAAATGATCATTTTAGCTTTCAAGTTGGTGTAATTGATGTTGTCGTCATTAAATTATGCGGAAATGAAATGTGTTCTACTATTTTCGAAGAGTTTCATTATACACTAATGTATGGATTGTGTTTCATATATAGTTTACTCACGAGAGAACACAAACTACAACATTATTTTTCATTTCTTTTTCTTCCTAAGTCGAGAACACAAACTACTAACATTAATTTTTTTTTACTTATATTTTCTCTCATAAATCTAAATCAATGAACACTCGATATGACAAATTATAAGGCAAATTATAGCCCAATGACTTAGCCAGTTAGCCCTATAGCTTGACACCACAACCTCCATCGAGTTATAAGGTCTCGCGTCAAATTTACCAACCGAGTTACATGGTATTTCTTATTTATTTTTTGTGTTCTATTTTTGTTTTATTGGGTTAAAGTGTGGGTCAGTAGGTGTCTTATAACTTGAGTGGGAGGTTAAGTTATAGATACTGAATTATTGGAGAAAAATGTTGAAATGACATCATTTTTTGCTATAAAATGAGCCTTATGACTCATGTGCACCCAATGCTCTTAAAATAAATTAAATGCACATAAGCATTTTATATCCAAATCATGAATTAAATCCACGGTGGGCACTAAAAAGCCAAATTAACAAATAAGTTCAAACAACGTTGGTAATAGACGAGTCAAAAATCAACACAGAATATGTCTAACTCATGAGCACTTTAAATCCGAATTAAGCAATGTGACATATTGGTTTGACATCCTAATGTTGTTACAACAACATACAAGTTCAAATATTCTTTGCTAAACATTTTTGGGATGATCATGAAAAAAGTTCGTAAACAATGACAGTATATCGTAGTTAGATCACATATATTCAAATCAAAGACTTGCATTTCTTGAATAATTTGAACATTAAAAACATCATTCATTTATATATCTATGATCATGTGAGTCTTTTTTCCTTAAATAATGTTACCCTTATCATGTGTATGTTTGGCACAAAACTTATGAGTAATAGAGTTTGGGTCATATCAATCTCTAATAATGAGAATTTGTAAGAAAGTTTTTAAAATAAGGTAGTTCTTAAAAGGGAAATTGGCAAAAAAAATGCATCATACTTGCCACTTTTTGTGATTGAATGTAGCGTCAATTTTTTTATTGTAGCACTAACTTTTCAAATCCGTGTCATTGTGTGTACCGGTGACCTGTTTGACACGTTTTCAATCGTTTTCGTCCGTTTTTATATGTTTTTGCCCGTTTTTACACGTTTTCGTTCGTTCGCATGTTTTCGTCTGTTTTTGCACGTTTTCGTCCGTTCTATTACGTTTTTGCCCGTTTATGTCTGTTTTCACACATTTTCGTCTGTTTTTACATGTCCTTGAATATGTATAATCATTTTATACACAGTCCATCACCACAAAAAAAATTCCAAACAAATATTTAAAAAAATATATAGAAAAAAATTAAAAAAAAAAAAAAGAAAATAAAAGAGTATATACAAAAATTAAAAAAAATAGAAAATAAAAAAAATCAAAAATTTTTTTTGAAGAAAAAAATTCAAATTTTTTTTAAACATTTTTAAAAAATGTAAAAAATATTAAAAAATAGAAAATAAAAATAATTTATAAAAAATTTTAAAATATTCAAAAAAAATTTCGAAAATATTTTTTCGAAAAACCAAAATTAGAAAATAAAAAAAATTTAGAAAATAATTTTTTAAAATAATTGTCGAAAAATAATTTTTTAAAATAATTATCAAAAAATAATCTATTTTTAAATAATTTTTCAAAAATTTAATTTCTAATTTTTGTTTTTCGAAAAAAAAATTTTGAATTTTTTTTTGAATATTTTTAAATTTTTTTTTTGGTAATTTTTTGTTTTCTATTTTAATTTTTTTTATTTTCTATTTTTTTTTTAAATTTGGTTTCTTTTTCAAAAAAAATTTTTGATTTTTTTTTTCTAATTTTTTTTATAAGAAAAACGAAGGAAAAAGTATGATAATACGGACAAAAAATGGACGAAAACATGCGAAAACGAGTAAAAACGGACGAAAACGTGTAAATATGGACAAAAACGGACGAAAACATGCGAAAATGGACAAAAACGTGTAAAAACGGATGAGAACGTGTAAAAACGGTCAAAAACGTGCGAAAACAAACAAAAACGTGCGAAAACGAACGAAAACGTGTAAATACGGACAAAAACGGACGGAAACGTGCAAAACGGACAAAAACGTGTAAAAACGGACTAGAACGTGTAAAAACGAAGGAAAACGTGCGAAAACGTGTAAAGGGCTAACGTTGCAAAAATAAAATAAACGATCGTTAAGTTAACAGGCTCCATTTAGTTATTTAAAACCGTCGTTAGTATAAAGGACTAACGCTGCAATAATGGAAAAACGATCGTTAACTCAACCTACTGCAACAAGTCAAGCAATTCACCGGTACACACAATAACACGGATTTGAAAAGTTAGTGTTACAATAAATAATAATAATAATAATAATAATAAAAGAACGCTACATACAATGACAAAAAGTGACAAGTATAACGTTTTTTTTTTTTTTTTTTTTTTTTTTTTTTTTTTTTTTTTTTTTTTTTGCCAATTTCCCTTTTTAAAACAAGTTTTGTTTGACACAAACTTTTTACAACTTTTAATCTTTCTAAGAGTTTATAAAACAAGCTTGTTTAAGGTAACTTTTAATGGAGCATAAGCTTTTGTAGGTGTTCATTAACATAAATACTATTATGTATTCATATTGTAAACTAATGTTTGCAACTTATGCTTTCATAAAATTAAGCTCTTATGAGTTATATCAGTCTAGTTCCATCACATTTCGCAAAAAATAATATGATCCTTATTTTTTTAACAACATTGATTGACATGATTAATTATATGTGAGTGCATTCTATTAGTGATAAGGGAGAGACATAATTCTTCACAAACCAAAAAATAAAATCACTGACACGTCTATTTAGGCATGAAAAGTAGGTACACATTCACATAGGTCTCCCGCGAAACCCTTAAGTAACTAAGATAAATTGAGATCGTTCGTATTAACATGACCAGTAACGTTTCATTACAAATAAAAGAGCGAGGTCTAATGACTGACCAAGTTTTCTTTTTGATTGTGAGAAAATATTATCAGTCATGTTCATATAAATTGAACAATTCAACTAGAAAAACATTATCAGTCATGTTTATATATCATTTTCAGAGTGTTTGTTTCGGCTTATATAACAGGCTTATCACTTATTTGATTTTGAGATTATGTTTCATAAACTCACTTTTTGTTGCTTATTTTGAAACTTTTCGACTTATATAAGCTTATATAAGAACAAAAAATGTTAAAAAGTTTTAAAATAAGTTATAAAAAATGAATTTATGACACATAAGCAATCAACCCATTATATAAGCCTAAACAAACACCCTTTTCTTGTTTTTAAAGTCATGTATGGACTCGTGTTCAATTATTCCAAAGAAAGCAGTTGAAGAAACGGATCGATTGTGGTGACTTATAAAATAAACAGCTCAACAACAACTATCATCATCAACGGCTCCTGAATCTGCCTCTTCTCCGGCCCCACAACCACCACCACCAAAGGGTCGCCGGTCCAAGTACATCTGGCCTCTTCTCCTCGCCGCCAATTTCTCCATCGGAGGTACATTTCTATTTATAAAAACCCACTTACCTTTCATACTTGTTCTAACCACTATCTCTGTTTCTAAGCTATATCCGCCCAATACCCGGCAATATCGGCCATGACCCGGATGTTCCGGCCAAGACCCGGTTGTTCCGGTCATGACCCGGATATTCCGGTCAAATTTTGTATCTACATGAATAGTTTGGGGGTTAAAGGTGACTAGTCAGAACCATGGTCCCGTAACCGTTAGCAGTAGTTGTAATGAAATTATACTTGAGTAGTAATGTGTAAAGTGAATTAAAACAAGTGTTAGAGTTTCAATGCTTGTTTTAGTGTGTGTTTGTCACGGTTAGCGTGATAAATAACAAGCATTAAAATTGTAACGCTGCCTTTTCTAAAACAAGCAGTTTCAATGGTTGTTTTAGTGTGTGTTTGTCCGGCCATGACCCGGCAATATCCGGCCACGACCCGGTTGTTCCGGTCATGACCCGGATATTCCGGTCAAATTTTGTATCTACATGAATAGTTTGGGGGTTAAAGGTGACTAGTCAGAACCATGGTCCCGTAGCCGTAAGCAGTAGTTGTAATTAAATTATACTTGAGAACACAGATATATGTTGGTCATATTACGTTATGGTTATACCTTCCTTTTCAGCTCTTGGTACAATATATGCAACTTCTTTTGGCATTAAAGCAACGTTGTATATCTTGACTACTTGTTAGTTATTGTCATTGTATGATTATAGGTGTTTATTTATCCATTTCTCCCATTAAAGAGCGAGTAAGTGTTACCAAGATGACTGTGCGTTCGAGGGTTATAGTTTATATGTGAAGGTGGTACAAGTGGACCTTATATAAGTGATGCGTGAGCCCTAATCAATAATCAAAATTTCCTTACATTATGAAAGATATAGCTTTGTAGCTTTGTTTTTCCGGATACCTTGTTAATTGATTGCTTTTAATATTAAGAGTTAATATGTGTAACTCCCTTGATCCCAAAATAGTTGCCTCCTTGAGTTGGCACTGATATTGTGACTTGATTGAGCGCCCTTCAGCCTCATTTATTTGTCAAGCAACTTTACGATTATGCCAACCTCTTTTGAAGCTAAATGTATAGCTCATTACAGATAGAAGTTCCACCTCATTTCTTTCTCTATGAGGGAAGAGATAGATGATAAATATCTTACCCTTGACATCCCAAAACATGATCAATTACTATTTAGGAAATCTGTGATTTTTTTATAAGTAGTAGAAGAAGCTCGCATTATAACAGCTTTAAAGGTATTAAAATGTGACCAAATCAACTGGATGTCGATATGCAGTGTGCAGAATTAATAAAAAGAAGACAATATTTCACCGTTCGTCCCTAAACTTATCGCATTTCGCGCGTTTGGTCCCTAATTTTTTTTTTTGGCATTTTCGTCCCTGAACTCTGCATTTTTCGCGCGGTTGGTCCCTAAACTCTCATTTTGGCTAACCATGGTCAATTTGCTGGTTCCACACCTTGTGAAGTTACTAAAATGCCCTTTCTTTTTATCTTAATTTACAAACTTGACTTCTCTACTACTAACCAACCGTTTTATTCTCTCAGATGTCTTCAGAATATGAACAAAGCAAAGTAAATGGAAAATACAGGTACTGGTTAGAGCAATGGGTTGATACCCAATTGGCTAAACGAGAAGACCTTCAGAACTTACGAAAGAAAGAAGACTTCGAAAGTCATAAGGTTAAACTACACAATCTTAAGTCAATAGATACTCCTACTTATCCCCCAAGAACACCTCATCACAGAAAACAACGTTCATATGGAGAAGAACATTGCAGTTCCATAACCGGCTCACCAGTGGTCCCCACATACATGGCTGCAACACAATCTGCTAGAGCAAAATCTCGATCTTTGCGTCCAAAGTTTAGAATGTAGAATTCTTTTTTTGATTGCAGAATTATGGAATTTGAGTAAGATTAGGAAATGTTTTGGGATCTTGGTAGTTGGAAATTTCTTGTAAATGATTGGCTCCATTTTGAATAGTTTAAGTCATACTGATGTATTCTTATGAAGATGCTAGCAGTACCTTTAAGTTTCGACTGTCTCTTCATACTGTTTTGCAATAATTACGTCGCTCGAATACAAGACTTTTATATATTCATCAAGAACACGCCATAAGATGCACACACCATGTAGTTCAGTTGTAGCTCGGTACAAATATAATGTAATTAGTTTGATTGAAAATTGTTGTTGTTTGTGCTTATGAAAAAGATGTTACAGTTGAGCATGATATCAGATAGGTCTATTTTTCGCGTAAGGGTTTCAAAAATGGTAAACTACCACCTTTTAAAATGTCTGAAAATTCTAAATCCGTCTTGGAAACAGTTGGAAGAAGGAGACTTCTTCAATCAAATGGCACGGGGCAGCAAGTGGTGATTAGTAATGTTGTGGTGGTGAGTCAAGATGGTTCGGGGAACTTTACTACTATTACTGATGCGGTTAACTTTGCTCCTAATAATTCGGCTGCTTCAGCTGGTTATTTTGTGGTTTATGTCACTGCTGGTGTTTACGAAGAGTATGTTAACATTCCTAAGAACAAGAAGTATTTGATGATGATTGGATATGGTATTAATCAGACCGTGATCACTGGTAATCATAGCATTGTTGATGGCTGGACCACGTTCAATTCCACAACATTCAGTAAGTTTTCTTATAGCCTACTTTTAAACTTACCAAAAATAGAATCCTACTACGGAGTATTTTAGATTACTTTTGACTCACTCGAAATCAAGTTACTGATATTGTGCCACACTATCATAAGTAGAGGTGGCAAAATGGGCATGTCAGGTCGGTTCAGTTGGGATAAACAAGTTTGGGTCAAACCGTAATTTTTGGTGCCGACCAATATGGGTAGGACTAGCCCGCAAACAGTTTTTTCCTTTTCCAATTCTTGAGTTTTACAGATTAATGCACTTTGGATAGTTGACTTTCAACCATTTGACCTGTTTGACGCATTCAACCTTGTTCCACTTTAGCAATGATATATGTGTTTTGATTAATTCAAAGGTTCGACTTGAAGAGACAGATGTTATACGCACTGCATACTTGGCTAGACATCCTGATGCATTTTGGGTAAAAACATATATAATCTAATCCCTTTCTTGTGATCTCATGACTCATCTTACACATTCTAATGACACCAAGACTTGTTTGCAATGAAGGTCGACTTTGGTGACTTCCAATTTATGCGCATCGAACCGAAAGTTATGCGGTTTGTTTCTGGTGTTGCTACAGCTTTGTTAGGATCAGGAGGTTTGTCTTTTCTGAAACTCACATTCTAAATTTTGTACTTATGTTTCTCTTCGATGGTGATTATGATGTTCCTGGGAATATGTGTTTGCACCAGTATAACTTCAATGCGCAAAGAAGTTGTTTCTAGTGGCTAAATGTTAGTATTGGTATTCGCTAGTGGGCTGGTTAAATGTTTGAAATGTGAAGGCAGTGGTTCACTTTTGACACGCAAGATAGCTGTTGTTAAATGGTAAGTATATACTAAAATTTCATCTGCAATTTAAGCATGCATATATTGGCGCGTTTATAATATTGGAATATAAACCTGTTTGTAGGTATACACATTCTACCCGAAAATTGAATTCAACAAGCGGGGCTGCCTCAGTCCCTGATGATGTGTTCCACCATGCCAAAGGGGTCCAGTTGTGCAACACGCAGGCCTATCATTGCACCCCGGCTTTCTTTGCTGATTCATTCTTTCTCAACCAGTTCTCTTCAGAAGTGATTTCTGAAAGACCTGCTATACCTCCTACTGCTAGAGTCATATGTGAGAGGCATACCATTTCGGTGATCCCTGTTACACGTGTCACTATAGTTCAACGTGGTCAGTCATTAGGAGATATCGAGTGATCCCTTTCGGTTGATCTATTATGAAAGATATCGAGTTTGGAAGGCTTCAAGCAAGGGACATGCTGCAGCATTTGTGGACTGGACCAATATCGAATGCTTCAGTAGAAGTTGTTCAAGGTGGGAGATCAGTTGAGGTTCGAGCTAATGGAGTCACCAAGGTTTGAACTTTTTCATCACCCTTTTCATGTGGCTGTATAATCTCATGAACCCACATTGATTTTTAACTCTTATTTCAATATTTGTTTAGGGTGTGGGCGTAAGTGGATCTCCAAGGTGACAACTACTTCTCGTGTGCAGTTGGAAGGAAGCGGTCAAATGCAAGGTATCTCTTGAGTTCTGCAGCTGATGTGGTGGCTTTGTTGAAGAATCTTGCAGACTGATTTGATAGGCAGAAAGTGGATCAGGGTAGCTATAGATATACAGAAGTAGGTTGGAGTTCATGAACTTAGCTATATCTCTTAGGCCTTAACGGGTTTTTTCTCTGAGGGAAATTTTGGGAACAATATTACATGGTTTTTTTATATATTTTTTTTATTTTTTATTTTATTATTATTATTATTTTTTTTTTTGCGTGCTTTATTCTCCAAGGCCGTCGTTATCTTTACATTTCAGTTTTGACAGTTTTTATGGAACTTGAGGTTTCCGTTATAATAAAAGTTTAGTTCTCTTATTTATTTGTCTTGCATATATTGCTATTTGAAGTACACTTTAGTTTCACAAGCAGGATTCATATTTTTGAAAGAAACATTTGTTGTTTCAATTGGGCATGTTTAAAAGATTGGTATCGTGGATTAGTGGGGGTTTTTATTGAGATGATATACGACCAAACCGAATGCAGATATAAACAGAACAGGAAAATAAAATACTGTAACAAACTAACAGCCACGGTTTTAGTACGTGCTGAATCAGTTTGGTCCAAAATGGGACACTGAAACAAATGAGAACTTTGCGACAATGGAGATGAACATGACTGGTTTGAAGGAACGCAAGAAGGATACTAATGCTGGTTAATCTTTTCAAACCAAGTGAAAAAAGTAAAACCAGCCTTTTATTGTGCTTGTCAAATCAAGACAAAGCGGGTCGGCTGGACTGGATAGGCACAAAACGTTTTTGTCCAAACGTTTAACTGATTATATAGGCAATTCGTGTCAAAAAATTAATTACCAAAAAATCTTATTACACATTGAGTGATTAAGCAGATTGAATGGATTAACAAGTAACAATACATGTTGGCCGACTTTGGACATGTTCAACAGATTTCACCCATTGCCATTCTAGCTAAAGCTCTATTTGACCCATTTAAAGAAAATATATAATCCAATTCGATCCATTTGTAAGTAAGTAGATCGAATTTTCCACGTCTACTAGTAAAATTCATGGCTACTGTTGCAACAGATAATTTGTGGAAGCGTTGTAGTTAGAGGATAATGCCATGGGACTACCAAGGTAATGAAAGAGTGGCCAAAGGATATTGTTACAGTAACCGTTGTAATAGAGATTAACAAGATCTTCATCAAGAAAAACAGGAACACATCTATGCATAATGCATATTAACCAAACGTTTACAAAAGATTATACTTTTTGGTAACTATAAGTATTAAAGATTTATGATTATCAGATTATGTCTTTGAATATATAACTAAGTGCATGTGTTTGTAAATTAAAATAAAAAAAAGGGCATTTTAGTAACTTCACAAGGTATGTAAGTAGCAAATTGACCATGAGCAAACAAAATGGGGTGCCAGGGACCATACACGCCGTCGTTTGACAACTTCAGGGACGAAAATGCAAAAAAAATAGTTTAAGGATGATATGCGCGAATCGCGACAACTTTAGAGACGAACGGTGAAATTATTATATATACTAAAAGGGGGAACGCGTACTGTAGCAGCACTGTAGCAGCTACAGTGCTTGCTACAGTTGACGAAACAGTGGTTTTGTGAGTTCGGAATACTGTGGCATTTTTACTGTATCACACTGTTCATTTTTTTTAAATCACAAATCCAGACCTACTAATCTTAAATCATCACTACATCAACCAAATAATCCCATCCAAAAATCCAAACACAACATTATCCCAAACCCTCATCCGAATCAAATCCAATCCAAAGATATGATTTGTACCAATTTGCAACACATTCAATTCACATATCACAAAAAAATAATAGAACACATGAAAGTATCCCCACAGCAAGTAACTGAGTCGACTCAGTGGGTTGACTGAGTCAACTCGGTGAGTCGACAGAGTCGGGACAGAACGGGATCCACACGATTTATAGCATGATTAAAACATTTATAAAAAGGGTTTTATAAAATATTTAACAACAAAAACGATTTATCAAAGATTTATAAAAGTTAGGGTTTCGTATAATTTCAAGAAAAGTAAAAGGGGAGGCGCGTGTGGTGGTTTTACCATCGGAAAAGTGATGGTGGATGAAGGTGGTGCTCTCGGTGGTGAACGGCTGAAAGGAGAGTGGCGCGTAACGGTGATGTGGTGGGAGCGGGTGCTCAACTCCTCCAGAAATATGTAAAAGTCTTCGATCTATCGATTGGGTAAAGAAAGTTTATCAACGGAAAAATTATTCCGGTGACCGGCCGTAAACTGCTGGTGAGATCCGGCGGGTAGAGAGAGAGATAGTGAGTGGTGTGTGGGAAAAAGGCGGGGTAGAGATAGTGATTGGGGTTCACGGTGGTAGCGCGTGGGGCGCGTACGAGGTGATTGAGGTTGCAGGGGTGGTACGAGGGTGTCGGGGGTGTCCCGATCTATTGATTGGTGTAAAAAGGTGGGTTGCCGGAAAAGTTTTCCGGCAAGGGTGGCCGGATTCTGCTGGTGGTGGCTGCTAGAAAATAAAAAGTTAAGTGCTGCGTTTGTGTGTGTGTGTAAGTGTTATTAGAGTTTGCAAAAATGAGTTTTAGTTGCGTTTTTTATACCCAATTATTAGGGTAGTATTATTAGGGAGATGGGCTTTAGGATTGGGTATTTCATTTGTAACATTGGGCTGATACAATTTATTGGGCTATCAAACTTATTACAAACACTATGTTGGATTTTCGTTTCGGCTTTCTTATGTCCGAAAATTTGGTTAAGTTCGGGATACAATTGATATATCAATGGGATTATTTTTAAGTATCGTTATTGAGGTGAATCAATGGTTAATTTTTGTCACAATTTTAATTTAGCTTCAAGAATCTGAGATTGAGCACCCAACATTATGCACAAATCATTTTAAAAAAAAGGAATAACAAAACATTAATATTATAAAACCAAAAAGACAACAACTCAAAACGACACTAAACGTACGAAAAATAACCAATAGTCAAAACTATTTCACACTCAAAATATACAACAAAACACTCCCGCGGCAACGCGCGGGTTCACCGACTCGTTTAGTCTAAAAAGAAACTTAGGCTCATTTAATTTCGAATATCGACATGTCCAATTTAGAGCAAAGTTATATTATCTCTGTCTTTCTTCCATTTCCTTAGAGTTTTATAAATAAAGAATGATTCAATTGTTAATAAGATCTAAACAAAATAAATAATGTTTTTCTTTCATTTCCTTTAACAAAATGTCATTCTTGATGTTTTATAGCTTACCTTTACACGAGAACAAATAAGGAGGAGAGAGGAGAGGGAGCTGCGCCTGCAAATGGTGTTACTTCATCTCCTACATCAACTGCTATTTCAACTGCTGTAGTGAACAATGTACTAACATCACCTCCTGCCACATCAGAGCCAGTGAAACAAATCCCCGTGGATCAGCAGATAGAGCTCTTCAAGTGGATATTGGAGGAGAAAAGAAAAGTAAAGACAAAAGATCCTCAAGAGAAGAAGAAAATTGATGAAGAAAAAGCCTTACTCAAACAATTCATCCGGTCAAAGTCAGTCCCATCATTGTAGTTACTGTACACATCTGGAATTGTACATACTTTGTGAAAATTGAAAATGGTAAATGTTTTATAAATTATTTTATTAATTGGGAAAATTTCATATATATCCTTAAAAATTTCAAAAATTTCATATATATCCTTTTTACTAATTTTTTATGCATAAAGTACAATGCATTTAATTTATTAATAAAACTGGGTTATCAATGTACTAATACGATTTTTGTAATTGTAGTCACACTAATTATCAATCAAAAGGTTTTTCTTTTAGTCCGACTCGTATCAAAACCTATTTCAGCCATAACCCCGTGTTAAGCCGGTACACAACCCTCCTATTTGAACACATTCTATATCATAAACATTTTTTACCCATTTTTTACGTTAAGAATCTCCACTTTTTTCTACAGCAATGAAGGTAATGGAATGTCAAATCAAGGGTAGATTACCAGGTGTGCACATGCTTCTCGTCACATTTTTTTTTGGCTGAAGATGGTGTTTTTTGTTACAACGCGTTTTTGGTAAGCAATTACATTTGGTCTCACTAGAGTTAAAAGAACTTTATTAGCTTAGAACATTCATGTGTACATTAATACATGTACATACACGGTTCATATTTACCCATTTTACTTAGTTTGTCTTTACCATGTTGAGATATTGTTGATCATATTCATACAAAATACTAGGGCTGAGCAAATCCACCTCAAAACCGACCCGAACCGATAAACCGACCGAAACCAGACTGAACAGGACCAACCTTATTCGGTTTGGTTTCGGTTTTGTATATTTTTGTCGGTTTCGGTTCGGTTTTGGTTCGATTCGGGTTTTGTCGGTTCGAAATAGCTAAATCGAACCGACCCAACCCAACCCAACCGAGTTATTTGGTTCGGTTTAGGTTTTCATATGTATTTCTCGGTTCTGTTCTCGGTTCGACTTTTTTCCTTTGTCGGTTTTTGGGTCGGTCGGTTTTTGTCAGCTCGGGTCTAGTTTGACCCGTTGCCCACCCCTACAAAATACCTTAGGCTAGGTGTAATGGGTGTGAGAGGTCACCCTCCACCTCACCTACTCACCATGCACACCATTGTGGTCACCATTCACACGCGTGAGCATGGGAGAAAAAGAGGAGTGAGTGGTGATAGTGGTAACCACTCGGTACCCGCGCAAGTTTATTTATTTATTTATGAATGCGTGTGAGGTATTTTGTGTGGTATATTTTAAAGGTGAGTGGAGTGGTGACCATTGTATGTGAAAAAGTGATGGGACTAGTGATTTGCTAAATGGTGATGTGATGTTGAGGTGAAAGATGAGAAAAGTGGTAATGTGTTAAATAATGATGTGATGCTGAGGTGAAAAATGAGAAAGTGGTGACCATCGCACGCTCCTTATAATATTAGACACCTTTCATTACTACTAATATTGTTTTGAAATTTATTTCTGGTAGATATTCTTAAAAGGGTTATGTATTATCGTTCATGTGCATATATAACGATGTTTGCTACATGTTTGTTGCTTTGTACTCCCCCTGTCCCATAATAGTTGTACACTTTAACTTTTTTGAGTCTCTTTTGTTCAACTTTGATCATTAATATTTTTATTTGTGTTATAAAGTACTTGATGAAAATTATACCAATAGAAAATGCATTTAAAACCCTATTCATTCATTAAAACTTTGAATGGAGATAATAATATATTATATTGGGATTGAAACTTTGAATTTATTAAATAAAAGTTGCTATTAGGCATAGACAAAAACGTAAAAGGTATATTCTTTACAAAAATGCAAAAAATAACTCTACCAAAAAAGTAAAAAGTATAGTCTTTACGATACTGCAAAAAGTAGAGCGTCACCATTAAAGTTAGAGTGAATTGCATAAATTGTTCTTAAAGTTTTGCCAAATTGCATATTTAATCTCAAATGTACGAAAATGCAAGAATAGTTCATGTGGGGAAACCTTTGTTGCAAGTATCGTCTCTGTGAAAAACCTTAGGTGCAAGTATCGTCCTTGTGAGAACGATACTTGCACTAAATGTTTCCTCACAGGGATGATCCTTGCACTTTTGTAACGTTTGAGATGCAATATGCAATTTGGCCAAACTTTAAGAACGATTTATCGAATTTACTTTTAAAGTTAAAGATAGCAATTGTTCACGTCTTCAATATATACAAACACAAACCAAACCGATTTATGTATATCACCCAAATTTCTCATATTAGACCAATCAACTACAAATTTAACATATTAAACTCATCAATTATAGATTTTGATACTTTATAGTATGAAATCAATTGAAAATGTTGCCGTGGAACATCTCACCGCGCAGCACACGAGTTCTCGGCTAGTACCTTATAATATTAGACACCCTCCATTACTACTAGTACTGTTTTGAAATTTATTTCTGGATTATTATTAAAGTATTAAACCCGTTATGTATTACTACGTAATATTGGTGGTTGGTCAGAATATAGTCGGTGAGAACGTGCACATGACTATGATGTTGGTTGCTTTATAATTGAACTTTGAAAGTCAAAAAGCCAGTTGTCCTTTAAAATAATGCAAAAAAATAAAAATAGATCTCCACCAACCCACACACTTGTTCACATCTTCATCAATATATACAAACACAAATCGAACAGATTTATGTATATCACCCAAACACTCCTTCACTTCTTTCTGTAACAATCCACAACCACAAACCCTTTTTTAGTTCAGATCAACAAACATGATGTCTTCAGTCAATCATGATGACTTTGCTCACTTAAAAATCCCCCTTGCAGATGTTCTATCCGCCACCAACAACTTTGATGACAAAAATTTACTCACAGAAGTTGAGTTTTTAAATGCTTACAGGGGACAGCTCTTGTGGTCCGGTGAGTTGATTCAAATTCATGCTCGGAGGTTTAATAAAGAATGGTATGATGAAAATGAACAAGAGTTTTGGACAGAGATTTCAATGCTTTCTACTCTCAATCATAAAAATCTGGTTTCATTAGTTGGGTTTTGTGATGAGAATGATGAGAAGATCATCATTTACAAGCTTCAGACCAATGGAAGTCTCAGCCAATTTCTAAGTGACCCGATGTGGTTGACATGGGTGCGAAGATTGGAGATATGTGTCGGTGTTGCGAATGCACTGAGCTACATTCATTATGACGAGCCACGCGATTTTAGCATAATACATCGAGGCATCAGCAGTGGCACAGTTTTATTAAATGATAACTGGGAGCCCAAGTTATCTCAATTTATACTTTCCATGAAGATTAAAGCATCTGAGAGGCATGATTCATTCTGTGTTGACAAAGTTTGGGATAGGAAGGGGTATACAGACCCAACATATTTAGAGACTGGAAGAGTGAGCCACAAGTCAGATATTTACTCCTTTGGGATAATAATGTTTGAACTACTGTGTGGCAGGAAATCAGTAATTGACGGCCAAGATAATAAGTATTTGGGTCCCGTGGCCATTACCCATTATAGAGAGGAAAAGCTCAATCAAATAATTGATCCGGGTCTACTGAAACAAATGGACCCGCAGTCATTCGAGATCTTCGCGAAAACAGCATATGACTGCTTGAATGACGAACCATCGCAACGGCCAAATATAGATGAGATTGTCCCAAGACTAGAGAAAGTGTTGGAGCTCGCCCGCCAAAACAGGCCTGTAAGACTTCTTTTTCTCTGTTTCATCTTTTTATCACAATAATTAATAGCCCTTTGTCATTATGTCTTTCCTTGCTGGACCTCACTGAATGTGGCAGGCGTTTGGCCTATTGAATTAGCAATTTGGTGTAGAAACAATATTATTTTGATTTTAACTTTGGCTGTGATAAAGTTGTATTAAAAGTGTATAACTTAAGACTATTTTACTTTCAAAAATTCAACGTCAGAAGTTTGGAATAGCTAGTATTTTCAGTATTTAACTTTGGCTGTGATAAAGGAGTTTGGAATAGGATATGACTTTATTGTAAAAAAAAATATTACTGGTGTAAATGTTATATAGTTGGCTTCATGAAAAAGTCAACCTATTGTATTTATACTGAAAATTACATATCAATTCGTGAAGTTGAATTTTGCAATGCTAACACTCTGTTCTCTAGATTCATAGAAAAAAAAGAGTGAAGGACTCAAATACAAAGAGAAATTTATAGTTGATTGCTAAGAAAAATCAAATACAGTATTATTTGTTAATCCAATTATCAATGGGCTTTATAGATTAAAAAAAGAGGATTAAAAGAAGGGACGTTTGGTGGAAGTCACTTATATACATAATAATGATGTTGCATCTCACATCCTTTTGTAACCCGACTTCTGTTTTTGTGATAGATACACTCTTTCCCCAACCGTCTTGCTCACCTAAGAATCCCCCTTGAAGATATAGAATCCGCCACCAACTACTTTAAAAATGCTGTTGGAGAAAGTGACTTTGGAAAGATATATGAGGGACAACTCTCGTGGTCAGGTGAGTTGATTAACATCGAGGCTCATAGGATATCTAATGAAGAATGGGATGATGAAAGAGAACAACAGTTTTGGACGGAGATTTCAATGCTATCTAGTCTCAAGCATAAGAATCTTCGTTCTATTGTTGGGTTTTGTAATGAACTTGGTGCAGAGACCATCATTTACAAGGATGAGCCCAGGGGAAGTCTCGTATTCTATCTAAGTGACCCGGCGTTGTTGACATGGGTGAAAAGATTGAAGATATCTGTGGGTGTTGCGCATGCATTGAGCTACATACATTATGACGAGCCACGCGATTTTAGTGTTATACATCGAAACATCAGCAGTGATGCAATTCAATTGAATAATGACTGGGAACCCAAGTTATCAGAATTTCAGCATTCCATGAAGATTAAAGCATCTGATAGAAACCATTCTTTCCATACTGATTCAGTTTGGTCTACGAAAGGGTATACATGCCCAACATATGCAGACACTAGCAATGTGAATCACAAGTCAGATATCTACTCCTTTGGAATGGTATTGTTTGAACTACTGTGTGGTAGGAAATCAGTAAGTGACGGTCAAGATAATAAGTATCTGGCTCCCGTGGCCATTTTTCATTATATCGAGAAGACACTCAATGGTATAATTGACCCGGATCTATTGAAACAAATGGATCCGCAATCATTTGACATCTTCGGGAAAACAGCATATGACTGCTTGAATGAAGAACAATTGCGACGCCCAAATATAGATGAGATTGTCGCAAGACTTGAGAAAGCATTGGAACTCCAAATGGCAGGCGAAAATAGGCCTGTAAGGCGTTTTTTTCTCTCTTCAAATCTGTATATCATAATAACTATTCTGTTCAGAATGACTTATTATTAATAATTAATAATGATAGTCTACTTATTACTGTATTTATGATGCTAAAGGAACACTCGGTAGTTGCGGCTGAAGTTGAAGGTGCATCATCCAGTCAAGAGAAGGTAATTTTTCTTATAACACTTTTTGTAAGTAACTGATCCAAATTTCAAAAAGAATTGAGATTCTCTTTATGGTGAAGGCGTGAAGCCAATGATAGGCCACAATGTGTCTAAAGTTAGGGAAAAATCACATTTGCCAGCTATTTTTCTAACATCTAGCTATTCTCTAGTGTAATAGACAAGATCCTCTTTTTAAAGTAGTCCGTATCTCCCAACATTTTTGTTCTTTGATAAATGTTTATAATTGAGTAATTTGCCTCAGTTTAGTGTTTCACCCTGTGAATTTGCACAAATGGTAATGGTGTCTTGTTTGATACATATAGGGCTCAGTGACCTCCGTCTTTAGAGGCGTTGAATCCCATACCAGCAAAAAGACAATGTCTTCCCTCAAAGATCTTTCACATTTACGCCTCAGCTATGAAGATATAAAATCCGCAACTAACGATTTTGATCATGAAAATTTCATTGAAAATTTTGAGTTTGGATGGATTTACAAAGGCCGTCTCTTGCATTCCGAAAAGTTCATCGATATTATTGTGAAGTGTTTCTCTTCTAAATTTGTAGATGATAAGAGAAAAACAATATGGACGGAGATTTCAATGCTTTCTAGTCTCAAACATAAGAATCTGGTGTCTTTTATTGGGTTTTATGAAGGCCAGAATAAGTATATTGTATACAAGAAGGAGGCTAACGGAAGTCTAGACAGTTGTCTAAAGGACCAGACCCTCAAATGGATGCAAAGGTTGAAGATATGTGTTGGTGTTGCAAATGCATTGAGTTACATCCATTACGATGTTGGACGTGATTTTAGTGTCATACATTGCAACATCAAGAGCTCGAAAATTCTACTAGATGACAAATGGGAACCCAAGTTATCTGGTTTTGAGCTTTCGTTGAAAAATACAGTAGCTCGGAGGCAACGTCTTCTTCTTACTCGTGATATTGTTAAGAATGAATACCTAGACCCAAAATATAAAAGAACTGGGGGTGTTACCCACAAGTCAGATGTGTATTCGTTCGGTGTTGTATTATTTGAAGTATTGTGTGGAAGGAGTGCGGTTCATCCGGATGAAGAGTTGGGAGAGGGGTTATTAAGTCAACTGGCCAAATCTCATTTAGATGATATGATTGATCCACATCTACGAGAACAGATGGACCCCGAAGCATACAAAATCTTCTCAGACACGGCATTTTACTGCATACAAGAGGAACGAGCAAAGCGTCCGCATATAGATCAGGTTGTCAATAGACTTGAGAATGCTTTGCAACTCCAGTGGAAACGTGAAAATCCAGTTGACAGTACATCATCCAATCGTTTGAAGGTAATTAATTTCCTTAAACTTTTAACATTGTATTTTATATTTCATTGAATATAATATTAAATAACAACAAAAACTATTATATAAAACTAAATTTTTGTAATGTATGTGGTGATAGGGGTGTTCATCGGTTCGGTTATCGGGTTATTCGGTTAATTTTTTTTTTGGGTCAAACCGAAAACCGAACCGAACCAAATTCAAATTTGATTCAACCGAACCGAAAACTGAACCCCTATAACGGAAAACGGAACCGAATAACCCGAATGACATAATTTTAATTATTTTTTCATTTAATTATATATATTTTTTGAACCAATTTTTTTTCAAGCTTAAATAATGCTATATTTATACTAAAAAAGACTTTGTGATTATATTTATATATAAATACATAAAAAATATATATATTTATATATTTTCGGTTTTCATTGCCAAACCCATATCCAAACCGATAACCGAATATTCAGTGGCGTAGCTTTTAAGGGGCCGGGGGGGGCGCCCGACCCCCCGAAATTTTTTTTGCGATGTAGGGGGTATATAGTTTTCGTAGAAAAATTTCGATATATTCGGTTTCGACCCCCCGAAAATTTCGGTATACCTGAAATATAGCCTTAGGAAAAAAAAAATTTAGATCCCGACCCCCCACTTTAAAATTCCAAGCTTCGCCACTGCGAATATTTAGTTCGGTTCGGTTCGGTTTTGACCAATTCAGTCCGGTTACGAATTCTGTTTGGTTTTTTTTCGGTTCGGTTTGATTTCGATTTTCGGTTATTGTGGATATTACCCGATCCGTGAACACCCCTATGTGGTGAATATGAAATTATGAAATAGTTTGTTACATAAAATTATAATAGTGGGTTCATTCTGAATTCATGAAGAAGATATTTTCAAGGATGTAACTCAAAAGTAATGATGTAATAAGTGTGTTCAGTTTTTCAAATTGAAAATATGTATTCAAAGTAAAAATGTTTTTTATTTTATTAGACCATAACCATTTTTGTGAAATACTTGAATAGACAATCATGTTAGTGTTTACCGTTTACAAAAGAATAAAGGTAAGTCTGGATTATGCATGGAACTAGGGGTGTTCACAGATCGGGTAATATCCACACTAACCGAAAACCAAAACCGAACCGAACCGAACCGAAATAAACTCAACCGAATTCGTAACTGAACCGAATTGGCCAAAACCGAAACGAACCGAACTAAATATTCGGTTATCGGGTTGGATATGGTTTTGGCAATGAAAACCGAAACCCGAATTCATATAAATATATATTTTTTTCTATGTATTTATATGGAAAAAAAAATCGCTAAAACTCTTTCTTAGTATAAATATGACATTATTTAAGCTTGAAAAAAAAATTGTGCTAAAATAATTAAAATTATGTAATTCGGGTTATTCGGTTCGGTTGAATCAAATTTGAATTCGGTTTGGTTCGGTTTTCGGTTTGACCCAGAAAAATATTTAACCGAAATAACCAGATAACCGAACCGATGAACACCCCTAGATGGAACACGTATAGGTATGGTATAATAGGTTTGGTTTAAGGACTTAAAATGATCATACCCAAAAGCTGAGGGTTTTCTAAAGTCAACAATCTTTTAGTGGTATGACTATTCTTTTCCTAATTTCATATAATATGACCCACTTTGTCTTTTCTATTTTTATTATGGTTTTGTCTCTTAGACAACCACTAATATAAGGGAGGTGATTTGCACACTTCAAAATTTGATTGGCACACTCCAATGTAGCATTCTTTAATATATGTACAACTCTTTACTGCAATGATTGGAGTGTGCCGGACAAATTTTGGATTGTGCAAATCATCTCCCCTAATATAATGTTACTCTTTTCCTTTTTTCTAGAAACAATTTTACAAAAGGCACCCAAGAAGGAAACCATTAACAACATAAACATAAAAACCTTCAAGAGGGAGGAATAATTAATTAAAAGACAAGAAATCTTCATTTTCAATTTTGACATTAATTTTAGGGATGAAATCATTTTCCTACTAGTTAACTTGAAACAAATCAGTTGTTGCTTTTGAATGTTTTCATACTTTCTAAATGTTAAATCAATTATAAAAACCTTTTTTTTTTTTTTTTTTTTTTTTTTTTTTTTTTTTTTTTCACTCCAATCCTTACTAGCATTAACGAGGTGATGTGTGACTCCATAATGTTGCAGGAGAAGAACTTTGAACACTTGAAGATTGGACTAGATGTTATAATGGAGGCTACCGAGAATTTTGACGACACACATTGCATTGGGTCAGGCGGATTCGGTAAAGTATACAAAGCAGATCTTGAACATTTCTATAGCAGTAATTCCTCGTCGATTGAAGGTGTGAACAAGTGTGATTTACCAAGAAAACGAAGCACGGTAGCCATAAAGCGCATTCACAATCAAGAAGGAGAAGAAGGGTTCATTTCAGAAATTGAAACTCTAACTACTTGTAAGCATGACAACATAATCTCTCTTCTTGGCTTTTGTTATGAAGGTAACGGTGCAATGATCCTGGTTTATGAGCATGCTTCTAAAGGAAGTCTTGCTGACTATTTGGGAAGTAGTGATAAAATGACTAATCTTACTTGGGTGCAACGTATAAAGATGTGTCTTGATATTGCACATGGTTTGAATTACATTCACAACAACACAGATCACGGCAAACAAAAGATGATACACCGTGACATCAAGAGCGATAATATTCTATTGGAAGATAACTGGAAGGCAAAGATTGCGGACTTTGGGCTCTCCAAATTCCGCCCAGCAGATCAAGTGGCCAGCACTATCTATACCAATATTGTAGGTACATATGTGTATTTGGATCCAGAATATCAGAAGGATCGTAGATTAAATAAGAAATCAGACATTTACTCGTTTGGAGTAGTGTTGCTTGAGATCTTGACCGGGAGGTTGGCCTATGATTCTGTATACACCAAGGTGAATGACAAGGGAATTGCACCCATTGCAAGAAATCATTTTGAAAAGGGAACCATAATGGAAATTGTTGATGACAAGATAAAGGAGGAGACCGATGAACATGTCTTTTCTTTAAGTAAAGGACCCAATAAAGAGTCTTTGGACATCTTTTTAGACATGGCATTTCGATGTGTCGCAGAAACTCAAGCGCAACGTCCAACAATAGAAGTTGTCATCCAAGAACTCAAAAACGCGTTAAATTCTCAGGTAAGTAAATAATTTGAAAGACAACTTATTAATTTCTTCATATTCTTGATAGTAAAATGTGACATATCATACATTATACTTTGTGTAAACAACATTTTCTCAAACTCTTACCCATTATTAGATCTTTTTTTTAAGGGTATCTAACTATCTCACTATATACAACAAATCAATCTCACAATGTCCTAAGCGATTTATTGTTTAAGTTATTTCACTGGGTATAAACCCTTTACCCAAAAAAAATGTTTTGGGATTTATTGTTTTGATATTAAACTTTTATGTAAACATAGTAATTTAAATTTATAACGTGCTAATGAGTCGCCGGTAAACCTCCTTATATATATATATATATATATATATATATATATATATATATATATATATATATATATATATATATATATATATATATATTTGATTAGTGTAGAAATTGCAACAAACCTTGATTTGCAACCATAACTTTGACATGAACTTGGAGACTAAAAGAAATTAAATTTTGATTTAACAAAATCCGGTATGGCAAGTAGTTTCAGTTTGTTTTTGACCTACTACATCGACTGATTGTCTGGTGATTCACAGGAGAACCACAAAGACGACCTCAAACTGTCACTTAAAGACATAAAGTTGGCGACACAAAACTTCAGCCAAGACAATATCATTGGACAAGGAGATTTTGGGAAAGTATATAAAGGAGTAGCTACTCACATTCATGGACATAACATCTTTGCTGCAAAGCGCTTGGAAAGGAAGTCTGCTGAAGGAGAAGCTGAATTTATGACAGAACTGGAAATCCTTATGGAGTACAAACATGAAAATGTCATTGGTCTTTTAGGCTACTGTGATGAAGAGGATGAGAAAATTATTGTTTACGAGTATGCGTCGAGAGGAAGTCTTGATAAGTACTTGGACAATGATAGTCTTACGTGGGTAATGCGGCTAAAAATATGCATCAATATTGCAATCGGGTTGGATTTCCTTCATGGAAAGGGTTCAAGTCAAGAAATGGTGATACATAGGGACATCAAAAGCAGCCACATACTACTGCTTGATGATTGGAAAGCAAAAATTACTGATTTTGGACTTTCCTTAGTTTGTCCAACAAATCAGGAGGATGCGGGCTATGTCATTGACAATGTTATAGGCACAATTGGCTATCGTGACCCATTACACTCGAAAACAGGCTTCTTAACTAAAGAATCTGATATATTCTCACTGGGTGCGGTTTTATTTGACATATTGTGTGGGAAACTATCGTCCATAAAACTAGACGATGAGTATCTTTATTTACCCTTTTTGGCTAAACAACACTATCATGTCAGAAAACTTGATAAGTTGGTGTTTGAGGGTATCAAAGATCAAATTGCGCCACAGTCATATACTACATTTACAAGGATTGCCCTTCAATGCTTACATCACAGGAGAGAAAGACGGCCAACAGTAGGTGAAGTGATAATACAACTTAAGAAAGCATTGGAATTCCAAGTAAGTTTTTATAATTATTTCAAATTAGGTTACCATTTCTTTCACATGCAGATCTAAAACTATATTTATGGATGTTCAAATAAGTTTTGTACTTCTATTGTTCAAACAAGTGCTGTTGAACCATAAAACATGATAAATAAACATATATCTTAATAAGACAGTCTTTTTTTATCACTCAAAACAAAAAATAAATCAAATGTCAAAACGAAAAAGATAACAAGTTTCCATGATCCAGAAAAAATTATGTTTTCTATGTTTAGTAGAAGGTCTTTAGTTGTTTCTTCAACGATAGAAATGTAAATGTATGAAATATGAGCTTATTAATTGTTTAATGAATGTGCAGGAGGATTATGAGATATGGGAGTCGAAATTGCCTAAAGACTACAATGAAATAATCCAGATTTTAAAGTGCACTGAAAATTATTCTACCATCAAGAAAGAGGATCTTTACAAAATCTTTTCTAAAGGAATCCCCCTTCAGCAGGACAAAGTGGTAATCAGTTCATTCTGAAATCTCAGTTATATTTTTGTGCATCCTATGTTCTATGTATCCTTTAGTTTATTAGGGATGAATCAAAATCACCCATGCATTTACACATCATAACATTGAATGTAACTTGTTTTTTTGTTGTATAACAGTTGCTGTCATTCAATGGTATTGGAGAAAGAAATGTAGTGGTTTCAGCAACAATGTTTTCCTACAAAAACAGCTGTCCACATAAGTGGAAATCTCTTCCAGAAACAAGGTTATTCTCTCTACCTCTGTTGTTAGATGCATAAATTACTGCTCTAATCTACAGCTGAGTTTCATAAACAGATATAATACAAAATTGTTTGTTAAACTCAAAGAACAGTAAATAGTAGATGCTTTGTAACTCATACACGTTCAGTCCTACAGCGTCTTATATCTTTATATATTAACTTTAAGTCTCTTCAAGCTTTAGTTTTATATTTTGAACCTTGATATTTACTGAAAATACACAAAAAACTTAATATTTTTTTTAGGAATTGGATTACATAGTGCCCATTTTGAAAAAAAAAAATGTATTTTATGTTAACTTAAATGACTGTTGTTCCTATATAATACTAATTAAAGGGTGAATAACATGAGTAGAGCTACTTTAAAGTATGCATTTATGGAATTCATATATAAGATTTTAGAGTCTTCTTAACTGATTCCATTAGTCTCAGATTTGGAATCTGGGGTGTTATGTATGATATTTAAATGTTGCTTGTATAGTCGATATGTACTATGTTGCTTGATTCTGTATTTATTTATTTTTTTCAATATGCCCTGTTTTAGGTCCTCTGTTTGCACGGCCATGAATCATAAATTTTGCTAGCATCTTGCTTGTCTATTTTAAGATATAATCCCTCTAAAAAATAAATAACTTAATGGTTAAAAGAAAATTATCATATTTAATTATATATATTCTATTGATACAATAAGTTTCAGTTTTGAATTTAAGTCTTGTCCCAATTCCCAAATAAATCGTATTCTCATTTATCTTGGTTTAAAGAAATACTAAATTCTAAAGTAGAAGTGTACATCCGGGGAAATAATGGTTATGACTGACTGGGACTTGAATATTTATAACATGTGCAGATTTGAGTCAGTAGTGGAGATGTCCGATGTTTCCAATTTGAACATCGAAATTAAGACAAATACTCGATTATTATCTCCGAATGCTGTTTATGGGGTCTATTTACTCTTCAAATTCTCTGATTCAAGAAAAGTTTCAGCTAAACCGATGTACGTCAATCTGAAGTATAGAGTGGGCTCCGAAAATCTACATGCATATTTTGCAAAACAGAGAGATGAAGAGTGGATGATGATCGAGTTGCACAGATTCTTAAATCAGAATGAATATGTCATGTTTACGTTTCTAATAGAGAGCTTTTCGTCGTTCTATTGTGGAGATGGTGCGATTTATGTCAAAGGCATTGAATTTCTAACCATTGACAAAGTGAGTTTAGAAATATCCCTTGGCTCCATTCTAAATTATTTTGTTTATATATAAAAATCATGTCTATGCTGCATATTTAACATGATTGTACACAGGTGAAACTTGAAGAAATTGGGAAGTTGAAGGATGTCCAACAAGTCTTGGAATCAAACTTCAATCTAGATCGCGTGCAACAACTGCCAACTAACTTTGAAGAAATCTTTGAGATACGCAGAAACTATGATGAGTTGTTTTGGTTGGGCGAAGTAAACGGGAAGAAACTTCTTGTGGTTTCAGCAAAGGCAGCTCTATACAAATTTCCTAATGCAGATCTCTTTACTTCAAAAGCATCATCCCAGTCAAGGTTTGCTTTTTTGAACTAGACTTGGCATGTTTTCCTTTGAGCAGTAAACTTTCCTTATTGTACATTCACAATGTTCACATCTAATCTTATCCAAATATTAAAAAAAGAAAGTTTTGTTAATTTAAGACCAATCTTCTTTGTTGTCTAGTAAAATGATACTGAAGATTCGTGTATAAATGGTTGACAAAAGTATCGCATCTTGGATTTGTCTTTTTGTATCTTCAAAATTTACATTGTTTTTGGTATGTAATTATAATATATATCGTACATGCAGATTTCAAGAGGTGATTGAGCTTTTGCCACAACAAGTATTCTATATTAATTGCACGATTAGAAGTCAAATGTTGTCAGCCGATACAGAATACACGTGTTATCTTGTATTCAAGCTTTCAGAAGAATGTCAGGGGCTTCATAATCCGCTGAAGGTACGAGATCTACTCCACCAAGTAAACGAAGAGGCTGAATTTTTCTATTTTATTACCCCAAGCCCACCGAATATAAATGATATCACACGGGTTCCAAAACAAAGGGAAGATGGATGGATGGAGATTCAAGTGTGGAAATTTAACTCGACTCGTAATTTCGAGGATGACTCTCTTTCTATCTATATGAAGTTTACAAGTCATGAAGGAACTATGTCTGGCCTCATCATATGCGGCCTTGAGTTTCGCCCAACGTTTATTACTTCAAGCACGCTTAATTGAGCCTGTATTTTCAAACTCAACTACTCAAGTGTGGTTAAGCTTTATTTTGGTTTCTTAACCGATACATTATGAGCTTGGCCCGACTCGACTGTTCAAGGTAAATATTTTGAACGACTCGATATATTGAGTTTGGCTTGACTTAACTTTGTTGGGGTCATGGTTAGCTGAGTGAATTTTGTTGTTAGTTGCTTTGATTTAATTAGTTTTTACAATAACTCTATAAATTGAGATTAAAAATGGTATAAAAATGTTGTTTGAATGCTCATGTAGCAATGCTTGTGTAACATTTCTAATTTATGGATTATCAACGTAGATTTTGTGCGGAGTGATCAAGTTCATAACGTAGTATAAACTACCTAATTGGTGATCTGGTTTAAATTGCTTTACAGATTTGTAAGATTTCTATTCGAACAATGTTGGTTCTGTTCATTTCAGTAGTGTAAAAATAGGAGTACGTATTTGCATCCCACATTGCCACATGAACCAAATTACCAAGGTGGGGATGATTGTAAAATGAGATGCCAAACAATCCACATATATTTCTTGACTTCTTATAAAAGACTTTTTTTTTTTTTTTTTTTTTTTTTTTTTTTTTTTTTCAGTACTAGTTAGAATATTTATTCAATCATATTTTTGACAGCATATCAATTTTATTTTTAAATTCATGTATTGTGATAATTTGATTTTTAAAACATTGTAATTTGTATTTAATATTAGTGAAAAGCTTAAGATTAGATTTGTCAAAAGCTCGAGTGAGTTGTGTCTAAACGAGTCTGAGTGTGAGCCTCGTTTGATATGGGCACGCATGTAATTAACATGTTAAATGTATACATGTAATTTTTAAGCATGGTGCAAATGAATAAGGCCAATCCACCCTTGTTTGCCCATGTCTTTTTCATAAATGATTACTGGAACTATATATTAAAAACTTGTTACCTTTGATTTCATCGGGTATATAGCCACTAGCTCAAGGGGGTTGAAAAATGTTTCTGTTAACATTATAATTTGGTTTTTCATAGGTTACCTCAATACAAAAGACAAGAGAGATATTTGCCCAAAGCCGGAGAATTCAGTCCCCATGGATGAGGAGCAGATAGAGATATTTGAATATATGTTGGAGGAGAAAATAAAAGAGATATTTGAATATATGAAGAAAAAGTTTTCCTCAATAACGCAATCCGATCAAAGACCATCCCGCCGTCTTTGTAATCAATGTACTGTAACTTTGCAACTGTGCATTTTGTTTATATCGGGTCGTTGTGGTAAATTTGTATTTGTTTGATGTTGATTAACTTGTGAAAAATAAAGATTCTTCATGTTATAGAAGGTTGATGTAATTGTTGGTGTGGTCATTAAACAATTAACAGGTAAGGAAATGATATTTGTTCTACTTTCTTCCAAGCCTATGTTCGATGTACAACAAAGCTTAGATTGTGTTACATAAGTTCTCACAAAATGAATTTTTGTGATTCGATATGAGAAGAAAAATGATGGCGGGCTTCGCCATATAAAAAATCAACGATCTCCCAGACTTGCTAACATTAAAAAGCGTCGAGAAATATTTTGCATAAGTTCCTTTCATATAAAACAAAACAAACATTACATAAATACTAGAGTTAACTACTTTTTTGGTCCTTGTCGTTTGGTGTGGAATTCATTTTTGGTCCACTTTTTCAAAAAGTTGTGATTTTAGTCCAAAATCGATAGTTTGGTTCCACTTTCAGTCCATTTTGATAACGACATTAGTTCAGTTAGTTAAGTCCGATCACAAAGTGGCAATGTTAGTCCTTTACACTAACAATCATTTGCAACGTTAGTCCTTTATACCAACGCTCTTTGCAACAGTTGCCACATTAGTCCTTTATAGCAAAGATTATTTGCAACATTAGTCCTTTATACCAATGATCATTTGCAACGTTTGCAACGTTAGTACTTTTATATACGTTTTAATATACATTTTTACACACGTTTTGTACACACTTTTTTATATAAATTTTTACACACGTTTTTATACACTTTAACTTTTACACACTTTTTCACACACGTTTTTACAAACATTTTTACACACGTTTTTACACATATTTTTACACACGTTTTTACACATGTTTTCAGACATGTTTTTACACACATTTTTATATATATTTACACACGTTTTTGCACACATTTTCACACACATCTTTACACACATTTTTATATAGGTTTTTACACATGTTTTTAAACACGTTTTTACACATGTACTTACATACGTTTTCACACACATTTTTAGAAACATTTTTACAAACGTTTTCACACATGATTTTACACACGTTTTCACACACATTTTTACATACGTTTTTAAACACATTTTACACATGTTGTTATATTCATTTTTACACACGTTTTCACACACATTTTTTCGAAATTCTTTTTCAAAACTTTTTGTCGAAATTCTTTTTCATATTTTTTTTCGAATTTTTTTTTTGATTTTTTATTTGAAAAAGAATCCAGAAAAAAAATAATTCAAAAAAAAAATCCTAAAAAAGTTTCTGAAAAAAAATTTAAAAAAAATAACGTTTGTAAAAACGTGTGTGAAAACATATGTAAAAAAGTGTGTGAAAATGTGTGTAAAAACGTGTGTAAAAAGTGTGTAGAAACGTGTGTAAAAAAGTATGTAAAAACATGTTTAAAAACGTGTGTAAAAACATGTTTAAAAACATGTGTGAAAATGTGTGTGAAAACGTGTGTAAAAACGTGTGTAAAAAAGTGTGTAAAAACGTGTGTAAAAACGTGAAACATGTTTAGAAACGTGTGTAAGTGTATAAAAATATGTGTGAAAACATTTGTAAAAACGTATATAAAAACGTGTGTAAAAATGTATATAATGACGTGTGTGAAAATGTGTGTAAAATATATATAAAAATGTGTGTGAAAATATGTGTAAAAACGTGTGTAAAAACGTATATAAAAACGTATATAGAAGGACTAACGTTGGAAGTGATCGTTGGTCTAAAGGACTAATGTTGCAAAGGATGTTTGTTATAAAGGACTAACCTGGCAACTGTTGCAACAATCATTGGTATAAAGGACTAACGCTGCAAACGACCGCTAATGTAAATGATTAATGTTGCCACTTTGCGATTGGACTTAACTAACTGAACTAACGTCGTTATCAAAATGGACTGAAAGTGAAACCAAACTATCGATTTTGGACTAAAACCATAACTTTTTGAAAAAATGGACCAAAAATGAAATCCGCACCAAACCACGAGGACCAAAAATGTAGTTAACTCTAAATACTACATTAGTCCATTGTCATTCAACTTTCACATTCGTTTCTAATAAGATAGTGACAATACATGTAATTCGGCCAACACATCTAAACTGCAATCACTCGAAAGCCTTATCCAACCCCACACCAATGCCAACCGTCCCCCTCGTTTTCCCTATTACTTACATGACATATATGTTAGCGTCTTAGTGTCCAATGGTGTAATCAAGTTAAGTCGGGTGGATATAATTCTAAGCTCGATCTCGCATCAGTTACAATTCTTCAAGCATGCTCAATTGAGCCTTTATTTACAAGTTCAAGCTTGGTTTCTTAACTGATACATTTTGAGCTTGGCCTGACTCGACTGTTCAAGGTAAATATTGACCAACTCGATATATTGAGTTGGGCTTGACTTAACTTTGTTTGAATTTGGTTATTAGTTGCTTTGAATCTATTAGTCTTTACAATAACGCTGCTTATTGAGATTAAAAATGGAGTAAAAAATGTTGTTGTTTAACGTTGAGGTAGCAATGGTTGGGTAACATTTCTAATATTTGGATCAAGTTCATAACAAATTGCTTTGTAGATTTGCAAGTTTTCCATTCGAACAATGTTGGCTTAGTTTTTTATTTTTTCAATAGCGTAGAGTAGGGGCATTTGCATCCCACATTGCCCTCATGAACCAAATAACCAAGGTGGAGATGATTATAAAATAAGATGTCAAACACACTATGAAACACATATTTCTTGACTTCTTATATTGCCTCCAATAACTAGTACTGTAATAATATTTTATTAACGATTAAAGTGCATAAGTATCAATTCTATTTTATTAGAAAAATTGATGCTTTTGTTCTAAGTTCATTATTAAAAACATTGTAATTTGTTTTTATAATTTTAGTTTAAAGTGACAAAAACAAAAATACGGTCAAAATACGACTCTTTGATAATGCACTATCAAATACAGCGATATCTGTAATTTTCAATACTTTTTTGGTACGAGTCAAACTCTATCCGAGCCACCTTTCGTAATTTGACAAGTAAACATCACACTTCAAATACAATCACAAGACCCATAAAGCATGGTAAATCACTAGAATTCCACCATTCTAGATTGTACATCTAAAGCAAATGTCCCAAAGAGTCTCAACTTACGAGATTCAAACTTAAAACCTCTCACAGCGCAAATCGTGTGTACTGAATGTATGCATCATTAGTTTAATCTATCTTGACTTTGTCATTTTACACTATAAAGCCTACCAGTTTGGCTCGTCTAGACACATGTTCATGGTGGTTTGTCATGTCGTTTTTGCTTCAAGCCACAATACAATACATGAATCGTATCCCCTAACCGAAAGCAAAAAAGACAATGTTAGATTGTTGCACGTTATTGCACTCTCGAAACTTGTGGCGCCAAGCTTGTCGATTCTCTGTGACTAGAGTGACTCATTACTAGAAAATACTCATTCGACATCCACATTCATTTATAATACGTACTAACTCAACCAGCTATATCTGCTTTGTCATGCCGTGTATTGAACGTTCATGGTGGTTTTGTTAGATTATGGACATTATTTTAGTAGTCGTATGTTAGGATCGAACTCGAGATCACGGGATTGCACACTTTATGTATGAGAGTTAAAGTTTAATAATTAAATCTAAAAGTTTATATTTAATTATTTATTACACAAATATATAATGATTATTTAGTATTTAAGATAAATGACTAATGATCATTAGACGAATAAAAGGAAAGTAATGTGTATGATTTATTGGTAAGTCAAGAAAGATCCGGAAGCACTATTTGGGCTTATGGCCAATCGGTGGGGGATGGGGAAACCCATTCCTCATCTAACTTGAGCTCCAAGTAAACTATACTATATAAACAAGGTTAGGGATTCATTGTTTGCATCTCTTGTGCACATACACAAACCCTAAACTTGTATTTTTTTTTCTCTCCTTGTTTTCTTGTAGTCGATCAAACAAACACCCTCAAAGGGTTGATCGATTTTCTTCATTAAACAAAAGGTTTTGATTTAATTTTTTGTTCTAAAAACTAGCATTACTTTAATTTGTTTTAGTACGTGTGTGCAAGAACATGATTCAAACATACTTTTGTTTGATTCTTGGATTGAATTACAAAAGAGGTAAGGGGTAATTCTTATAATCCACATAAACCCTTATTAGGGTTCTTGAATTGAAGATTGCATTTGATTCTTGTTCGGGCTAGAATCACAAAGGTATGTTTACTATTTATTATTGATTAATTAATTACATGTTATATGATCTTGTTATAACGCTTCCGCATATGCTCTCTTGATGTGTTTGGTTTAGTTTATATGATTGTCATGATATCATAATTCCATCAGTGGCATCTAGAGCCGTTATAATATGTAATTAATTATCGAAACGCATAAAAATTGAATCTTGATTCGTTTAATTACATGTTTTTAGGGGTTTTTTCGTTTCCTAACCCTATTTTTTTTTATTTTGGGTCGATTGACCTATTAGTGTTTTAGGGTTTTGGTTTTGATTTTTAATATGATTAGAAACCCTAGGATGTCATGTAATTGGTTATGCGTTTTAGTAAACGATCTTGGTGCAATATGTTAATTGTTAAGCATAATCCATGAAAAAATGCATATTTGCATGGATTTTATTGTGTGATAATTTAAATGGTTTAAATTGGATATATGAATTAATTGCTAAGTTATATCGAAACATGTAAATTTATTAATAGATGTCGAATTGGGGAAGACTCCAATATTAAGTAATGAATTATGTGCTATGTGGTATTTGTTTAGTTTTGGCTTACGCAATCGATTTATCGATGTATGTGGCTCTTTTTCCTAGAAGAAGAAAGCCTTAATTGAATAAATATATTATACACCTATACTTGATTATTAATAGGACTATTGAATAAGATTTGCATGTGGCTACATGTTTATACATATTTAATTGTTATGATTATGTATATGTTTATTTGGTTATTTTATTTTTTATTATGTATTACTTGTTTTTGTTTATTATTATGTTAGACATGTTTATAAACGAAAAAGGGTAATTTTTGAATAGAAAAATAATATGGACTAAATAAATGGCGAAATTGTTTTGGTTTTAAGAGTTTAAATTTCAAAGGATTGGTTGATTGATGTTTTTGTACATAGTGTGCGAAAGGCGGACCGAAGGTTGCCATACAATGTGCTTGTAGAGAGGGGTTATTAAAGACCATGCACCTACCGGTTCTCTACAACCGCTTGTGTGCCGACTCTACACTTGCCTATATCACTATATTACGTACATTGTCCTCTTAAGGGTGAATTCACCACAATTCCACAATGATTATCCGAAACACTAAGCCTTATGGCTTATGCAAAAGTACAATATAAGTGGACGATAATTGTTGGTAATTCTTTAATTAGTGAACCCGATACCTCAATCAAAACTTTGCTATTTTACTCTTAGTGAATTGGTAATAAAATTGTTTTATAAAAACCAATGATATGAAGTTGTATGCATGTTTCTTCATACATTATTTTGATTACATGTCTAAATTAATACCCTAATAAAATTAAGTCGAATGCCATCTAATTAAGAACACTTGAAGTTGTAATTTACGTCATGTGAGAACTTGGCGAGATTGCAATGGAGAGGTAAATTTCATAAATTCATTGCTAGCAGATCAACTGATGTAATGGATTTATGAGTTTGCAGTTTTTAAGTTAGACGACTTAAATTGAGTAGGAAGTGAGAACTTGGATTCAAGGCATTAAGATGGGGATGAAACATGCTTACATTACAAAGGTTTTGTGAATGTAAATCCCATAATGATCTAGGAATTGCAATATGATATTGGCAATTATTGTTCGACAATTACCTTGTTGAATACTATCATTACTAGCAGATCAACTGATGTAATGGTACTATGTCAATTTGGATCCTAGCTTTAAGAAAATACTATGGTTTATATGAATATTTGCCAATGGGTATTTTATTTTCTTAAATATCTAATTATCGAAAATATTGAAATTGAATTTGGTAATTCGTTTTAATGTATTAATGCAACGTTCAAACTGTAAACGCACTTTGGGCTTTGGTAAATTGATCTAGTTCTGTTTTCAAACAAATGTAAAATGTTTGATTAAGAATAATTTACTTAAAAGACAAAAGAAGTCTCCTTTCTATGAAAGAAGAGTGAGATACAATCCTATTTCTTTTCATGAATGAAAAAGGATAATAGGAATATTAGATATGTTTAAATTCTAATATATAACTCATAGCAAATTTTTAATAGTTAAGAAAATTGCGAATATTTTCCATAGGGATTTCATCATCCTCATTCGGTGATTAAATTCTTAGTAACAAATATGATATTTGGTTAACAGAAAATTATGTGTGACATTTTATGAGTTATTAGAAGCTAGACAAATTATTGCGAAATGTTTAAAGACAAATTAGTTGTTTTGACTATTTAAGAGGTACTACATACATTGTAGGATGGTAAACCTATTAAGGAAGAAATTGCATGCCCAATTTTTCAAGTTAATAGCATTTGGTGGATAGTCTATCATTTACGTAGTAGAATACACTCTTTAATGCATAAGTAATTGTTACGTATGAACATTCAAAGGTGTAGGAAAGTTAAAAGCACACTATTTTCTTTCACTGGATATGAAACATTTACAATGTTATCAAATTCAGTGGGAGTATTGTGTACTTATTACTGAATAAGGAATTATTGTAGTGATCTTTAATTCAGTGGGAGTTACAAGCTTTGACATCTTGGTAGATAAAGATAATTACTTTCCAAGTGTAGACACTCATACTTTTTAAGGATAGTATTGTACGTTTCCTTACTAGACATTGGTGTTCTATAACTACTTGTTATACTAAAATATATGACACAATCATATTGAACACATAAACAAATGCATGGCGTGTTGTTTATCAACTATATGAGGTTGTTCCACGCACAAGTGGGAGAAATGTTATCTTTAATGTGTGCAAGAAACAACTCATAAAGATATGATTTAATGGATTCTCTTGACTGCAAAGTAAGAGAATAAAGTTCTAATATTAATTATACTAATCTAATTCAAGAAACACTTGGTGTTACAATTTATGTTATGTGAGATCTTAGCTAGATTGCAACAACAAGGTAAATTTCATATTTTCATTACTAGCAGATCAACTGATGTAATTGAACTATGAGAATTTGCAGTTTCTAAATTAGATACCTATTAGAACATGTGTCAATATGATATCAAGACTACTTTAATTAGTATATTTATGAATTCATGGAATGACATAAATTAATTAAGTAATATAATGCTACTTCAATATGAATATTTATGTGTTCTTGGAATGACATAAATAAATGAAGACATAATGTTGTTTACATTATTGTGAAGTAATAAATTAACTTGAAATTACTATTGAAACCAAGATATGGTGTTCATAATTACTTTAATTAAGCATGTTTATGTTTCATTTTAAGATATAAACATAAAGTCTTTTAATTGTTATAAGACTTATAATAAAGTAAGACGTTATCTTATTATGTTTTTTAATTAAGACATAAACATGAAGTCATTAAATTGTTAAATGGGTTATAACAGTTTATGTTGTAAAGACATGGATATGAAGTGAATTTGTAAAAAGTACTTGTGTTATAAAGCATGTAATTGGCTTGAAAATACTATTATACCATTAAAATGGATTAGTTGGTAAATAGACAAGTCAAGAGGAATATGGTTATCTTAAATATTGTTAGATTGTCTTACAATATTAATCTTAATGAAATACCAAATGGTTATGGTATGTTCAGTTAGGAAAATCAAACTCTTGTTATATTGTTTGATTAAAGATAACTATGACTTCTTTTCTTCCATAAGTTATCAAGGTTAGAATATTGAGTGTGACTTGGACATATTTAATAAAACTCCAACCTAGAAGATTAATAAGACATCATCATATGATGGAATATGATGAATGTGATGAATTACATTAAGTCTTAAATTGAAGTTCTAAATTTTTTTTAACTGCTTATGAAGAGGTTATTAACAAAGTAAAGTCAAGAACTGTCAATATGTATTTGTAATATCTCAAAAAAGAACATTGTATTGTTGCTTTATTTGCTAAGTATTTAAAGATAGTCTTTAAATTACTAAAAGCAAGTGGGAGTTTTGATCTTTAAAAGATAAAATTACAAGATACATAATCTTCTAAAATACACTAGTAAATATCATGATGAAGTTTGACATTTGAATTTTAAATCTCAACATAATAATAAAGTTTGACATTTAAATGTTAAATCTCAATATGATGGAATTATCATTCATATAATAGCAATATATCTCATATATTTGATTAATATGATGAGGGCTATAATTTACAGGATTATTGTAAACCTGATAATCATTATGATACATTATCAAATAGGTAATTGGGTAAAGTATACATGATATGAATGATTAAGATGTTGTCCATAAAGATAATCAATTTTAGAAATGTGGTTTATCTTAATAGTTAGACTAGAAATGAAGATGAGTTTCTTCAAAGATAAGGTAACCTTGTGGTTTAAATCTTTGTATAGAAATCATATGGACAATATTGTGCACGTATTTAATGCATGTTTTATGACAAGATTATTAATCACACTTAAACAATTAACTGTGATTGAATATTCTTTTCTAAATACATTAAATATATAAAGATTATGATTGTCATATTTATGAAATTGACAATAGAATATCAAAACTCTTTCTTGAGTGATTACTTAAGCGAGGACGATAAGTAATCAAAAGGAGTTTATGAATTAAAATAAATCTTTGAAAGTGTCCATAGTGCAATAATCCATGGATGGATAAATGCATGCATCTAGAAGATTACTCTTATGCTCTTATGTTTAATTATTAAATCCATGTTTTGATTTATAATTGAAATAAGATAATTTCTAAGTATTCCTAAAAGCTAGTGGGAGTATTATGTTTAATTTCTAAATCATATATGTTGTAAAACATATAAAGGTAACATTCCATATAAGTTAAAAGTTAAGTCGTAGTTTGGAATGAAACTTTAAAGATTTAGAAAAATCAGACAAACAACCTTGGAATAAATGTTTATTGTTGAAACATGTGTGGTAAATGAATCTAATATAACATGATATATTATTTATAAAGTCTAAATAGATATGTATGACATGAATAAAATCTAAGTATGACTCAAAGATTTTTCATACACATCATGTTTTGTTGTATCATGCTTAATTACAAGATGATTTGGCAATATTAATATCTAGTTAAAAGTTATTAGATAACTTGTGTAATATTCTAAAAAGAATATGTTTGATTATAGAATCACATCCTAAATCTAGAACAGCTTCCAAATTCTATAAATGAACAATTTTTCAATTGTTGTGAAAATTGTCATAGCCAACAAACTTGAAAGTTTGAAGGGCATCAAACATTACACAATAGATATTAAGGTTTACGGGAAGTTTTTAAAAGCATATTATTGTTGTTTGCATACTAATGAAATTAAGGTGACACTCAATACTAGTCATGGTAAGGATTTTATCCTTGACTATATATACTAGTTGTACTTACTAAAAGCATAGTTGCATTATACATTAAGAGAATAAGAATACTTTAAACTTTAAAATGTTTGAAAGTTTGATTATCATAAATGGGTGGTTAAAGATGACACACATTTTATGAAAGACAGTATGGCATTATCAAATAGTTGAGTATGCATATACAAGAACTTCAATAGTTGAATTCTTGAAATAAGTATTCTCAAAATTCCAATAGATCAAAGTTGGATGATTTATGTCTTGTCAACAAGTGTGAATGTCATTACTTGAGACATAATTCATCAACAAGAGTTATCATGCATTGATCTATTTAGTATTTGGATAAGGGATGTTAAACAATTATTATAATAGATTTAAATACATGGTATGTTTAATTTATAATATATTGTGTCATGTTTTTGCATGTTTAAATCCATGAATAAAGGTTATTCTAAATTTTTCATTGTCAGTTAATAATATGGGAATATTATTAAATCAAGACAAATCTGAAGGTTGGTATAATATACTTAAAGTATATTGATGCGTTGTCATGCCATTTCAGATGATATTCAATGATACCGAATATAGGACTTATCCCAACTACATGATGTTACTTTATGGATTTTGTTATTAAGTAAATCATGAGAAGTTATCCTCAGACTTGAGATGCAAGATTAGTGTCATGAATGTAGTACATTTTTGTGGAACAACTTAACGCTATACGTAACTGGTAGTCATAAGGGTTGTTTTCGGAAATGTTACAAAGTTTGTAGGTTTTGCTTGTAGTCAAGATAGAATTTGTTCCTTCAAATTTATTTTTGGAGTTTAATATTGCTGAGCCCCTCGTAGGGTTGGTAAGATGCATGTGCGGCCGCATCCAATATCTCCCCTGAATATGTTCAGAAGATTTGGTAATCTTGATCAATCATAAACAACGAGAAACAGAATGGTTAATTAAGGAATGACTTTAATCCATATCCTTATTAACGTGGTATTAGAAACAAAAGGATAATAATAATGAAAAATCATTAAAAGGTTTTTCGAGGAGCCTTACTCGAGATCGTACTAGAGGCATTGAAGTGTTGCTAGACGCTAACCGATGTGATTACACTATTAAAATATGTCCAAGTGGGAGCTGTTAGATTATGGACATTATTTTAGTAGTCGTATGTTAGGATCGAACTCGAGATCACGGGATTGCACACTTTACGTATGAGAGTCTGTCACACCCTCAATTTACCTGTATGGCAGCGGAATGGAATACCTGGGGGTGACTGTCATAGCACCACAGTTACAGTCATATTGAACGACCTAAAGTGTCGTTTGGAAAAATACATCGTTTGATCATTAAAACATTCAGAGTTTACAAAACGTAGGTCCCAAAAGAGTTTGTCAATATAGTTAAAATAAGTTCAACAAGATCAAACGTTTCATAAGTGCAGAAAATATAGTGAGACGCGTCGACTCCGCGACTCCATGAAGGTCCAAATGTATGCACATGAGCTACCTTAATAACCTGAGAAATACATTGCGAAAACGGTCAACATAAAGTTGGTGAATAATCATAGGTTTATAAGTTAAATCGTAAGTACAATAACCACAAGTATAAAGTAAGGTGAAAAAATGTCAAAAAGCTACATTGTCTCTTAAGCTCATGGCACCGAAGCTCGACGTACTAAAATTGGCCCCAAAGGAGTGTTTATCAGACACTCAAATTATTCAGACATGAAATGCATTCGTTTTCCTTATAGAGCAACCCAAACACGAATGGAGGCGTCACCCTCGATAGATCTATCCACTCACTCTCGCTTGGCAATATAATTAACGGTCCATGATAATAAAGGGGACTTGAAGTGATAGTACTAACAACTTAAGCAATGTATGGAATTTAATACTTGGGCATGTACAAAAATAATTGTGCAATGTATTCTCCCCCGTGGGATTTAAAATCAAATAAGTACTAAAAACGGGGCTATGAAGACTCACCTGGAGTGATAGTACAAAGATGGTACAACGATGGTAAGGTAATCGGGATAATGAGGCGCGAACACTAGCCGCAACCTAAATGAATAATCGTGATCTAATTTAGATCATGCCGTGATGTAATGAATGCACATGCGCATGATACCTATACCACTCGTAACTTGGAATTACTAGTCATTGTCAAAGTAAAATAGTTTCCATACTTAGGAAAATAAGTCCAAATTTAGAAGTATATAATTTGTCGTAATATATAGTATAAAAATGTTAGTGTTATGTTCCTCGTCTCGAAAACCTTAAAATAATATCTAGTAGTCGCAAAATAAACATTGTGTCGTACGTACTTCGTTAGTTAAAAATAAACTCCTTAAGTAAGAAATCTAGAAAATATATTATTTAGTACGTAGTTATATTATTTTCTAGTAGTGACTATATATATATAGTTTTGACGATTTTAAAACGTGTATAACTTGGTCGTTTTAAGTTCATTTTCCTCGTTCTTTATATCCACGGATTCGTTTTAGTAAGTATTAATATATTTTTGATAACTCGGCTCCTCTAGGTTACGTTTAACGCTTCTATTTGTCCGTCGAAAATTTCCAAACAGCATGCAGTTTTTCAGGAAATAGATTTCGTCAATTAATTTGCAAAAATCATAACTTCTTCGTTATAAGCTCGTTTTAACCCGTTCTTTCGCCTAAAGTTTCGTTTTTGAAAGTATTTTCTAAATCTTTGGTCAAAAATTACCCTTGAGTTCCTGAGTTTCCCACGTTTCCAAAATAGGGACAGTAGGTATATATATATTTTCCAAAATCATTTTCCTAGTTTCAAACTTGTTCCAACTTCAACCAAACCACTTTCAATCACCACAAAACTAGTCTAATCCTACCATACACCTTCTTAGGGTGTCATGGGTTCCTAAACATCATAAACCAAGTAGATCTAACAAGGATCTAACCATATACACTTTCTAGGGTTCAAAAGTTATAAGTTTGTAAAATAAAGTGGTATAAATAGCATATGCATGTAGATCTTGTATATAAATCATATGAGTATTATAAAAGCTTGGTAAAATTATAAACATAAATTTCATACACTTACTTGAAAGATTTGAGAGTTTTGGAGATGAAAACCTAATTAACCTAAAGGTTTTTATTTCAAAACCTTAAACTAGGTAACTAATGGAACTTGAAAAACACTTGATCTTGAAAACTTTATGATTCCTCCTTATGGTCTTGTGGTGGCCGGTCATAGAGCAAGAGAGAAAAGAGAGGAAATATTTCTAGTTGTAATTGATGAAATGAGGTTAAAGTAGCTAGTATATGGTATGTAATTTATGTATATTTTTATTATAGACAAAAGGTACTTTGTATTAATGAGAGTTAGTATGAATTTTCAATGGTGTGTAAGAAAAGCAAGGGGGGGGGGGGGGGGGCAAAAATGGAGGGGGGGGGGGGGTTGAGTGTGTAAGAGTTTTGTAGACTTTTTGTATAATCTTGTGTTTATTTATAGTTTTAAGGTGTACCGGGTACCGGGTTAACTAAAAATAAATTTTAACGGAGTTAACCGGGACATAATAAAGTCATAAAAATTATAAAAATATGTCGGGTACAAGTATTGAGTATTTGGAAAATTATTGTTTAGTTTCTACGAAAACCGTCGTAAATGAATTAGGCGTACGATATAAATTAAATAAATTTCCAAAACACCGGGTAAATTAATGTTATAATTTTTATATTATAAGAATGAATATAAAAATATATTGGGATCATAGTCGGGAATGTCGGACGTGTTAGCCACATTATTGATCGCGTGTTAACATTTATTTAGAAATAATTAAACGTAAAAGTTAGTTATACGAAAAGTACTAATTTAAATATCCTACGAGTGGCATAGTATGCAAGTGCCATAATGATGATATGCAGACTATTTCTAGTCTGAATGAAATGTCCCAAATGATAATGTATGAATTCGCTCCTGAACCAATACGGTTACGCGAATTTGATTACTCGTAAACTAAATTTACGATGACATGAGTAATGCACGTGAATAGTGGTTTTCTCTCGGAAATGAATAGTGTCAAGTGAATAGTAAAATTTCTGAATGTTTCTCGGAATGTCAAATTGACCTCAAAAATGATAAATAGTGATCGATGAATAGTAAATGATGAATAGTAACTTGTGAATAGTAAATTGTCGAAGTTTGGAAAATGACCAGAAATTACGAGTTGTGACAGAGTTGAAGTTTAATAATTAAATGTAAAAGTTTATATTTAATTATTTATTACACAAATATATAATGATTATTTAGTATTTAAGATAAATGACTAATGATCATTAGACGAATAAAAGAAAAGTAATGTGTATGATTTATTGGCAAGTCAAGAAAGATCCGGAAGCCCTATTTGGGCTTATGGCCGATCGGTGGAGGATGGGGAAACCCATTCCTCATCTAACTTGAGCTCCAAGTAAACTATACTATATAAACAAGGTTAGGGATTCATTATTTGCATCTCTTGTGCACATACACAAACCCTAAACTTGTTTTTTTTCTCTCCTTGTTTTCTTGTAGTCGATCAAACAAACACCCTCAAAGGGTTGATCGATTTTCTTCATTAAACAAAAGGTTTTGGTTTAATTTTGTGTTCTAAAAACTAGCATTACTTTAACTTGTTTTAGTACGTGTGTACAAGAACGTGATTCAAACATACTTTTGTTTGATTCTTGGATTGAATTACAAAAGAGGTAAGGGGTAATTCTTATAATCCACATAAACCCTTATTAGGGTTCTTGAATTGAAGATTGCATTTGATTCTTGTTCGGGCTAGAATCACAAAGGTATGTTTACTATTTATTATAGATTAATTAATTACATGTTATATGATCTTGTTATAACGCTTCCGCATATGCTCTCTTGATGTGTTTGGTTTATTTTATATGATTGTCATGATATCATAATTCCATCAGGTTTGTCATGCCGTTTTTGTTTCAAGCCATTATATATACAATACAATACATGGTGCGACAATCGTATCCCTTAACCGAAAGCAAAAAGGACAATGTTAGATTGTTGGACGTTATTGCACTCTTGAAACTTGTGGCACCAAGCTTGTCGATTCTCTTTGACTAGAGTGACTTATTACTAGTAAATACTCATTCGACTTCCACTTTTGTTTATAATACGTAGTAACTGAACCAGCTACTCTAAATTACTCGCTCAAGAGATGTGTTGGTGACTGGGGTACACGAGTATATAATCAAGCTGGTCGACTCGATACAATGTTAAACTTGATTACAAAACACGAAGCTTGATGTAGACTTTATTTTCAAGTTCAATATTGGCCGGTATACTTAATTTCAAGCTCAACTCGACTTATATTGGGTCGATTTTGAGTAGCTCATGAATACTTCGCTCAACTGGGTTACTTTGTGTATCGTTGTTCAGTGACACATCACATTTATGTTCATGAAGTGTTGATATTCAGTCGCAATCAACAACCCAAGAACTAGATGCGGAACCCGATCGACTTCTCGAAGAATATTGACACACAAAGACAACAACAATAAAGTGACAGAATGATAGAAGCTTTGCACAAGTAAGTAACCCTAACCAAACATTTGATTAGTATTAAAAGAATGCATAACAAATCCGTCCCCCCCCCTCACCTCCTTTTATAGAGATGAGGGGGAGGGTAAACCAACTCTAACAAGAGTCCTAAGTCGGCTATTACAATGACACGGTTGGGGCTTAGGACACAAGCCAACCTACCCGACTCCTACTTGACTAATAATAAGTTTAAGCTTAACACTCTAACCCCTAGACTTAGTTATAAGCTAATATGAAGACTAATTACATAACAATTTCCACCTTAGGCTTCATATTAGTCTATACCGACCTTCAACAACTCCAAGCAATGTTGTAACTTCCGTCCAGGTACCACCTTCGTCAAGGCATCCGCAGCATTGTGTTCAGTCCCCACCTTCAGAACTTCAACCGTCTTAGCTTCCAAAACCTCTCTGATAAAGTGGTAACGCACATTGATGTGCTTAGTCCTTTCATGAAAAACATGATTTCGCGATAAGTGAATCGCAGCCTGATTATCACAATTAACTGCTACAGTGTAAGCTCCACGCCCAACTCTTCCAAGAGTCCCCTTAGCCAAATAGCTTCCTTCACAGCCTCCGTAAGGGCCATATACTCCGCCTCTGTAGTTGAAAGAGCCACCACGTGTTGTAGCGTTGCCTTCCAGCTTACAACACATCCCTGTACTAAAAACGCGTAACCTGTGATTGACCTACCTTTATCCGGATCCTTTGCGTAGTCTGAATCAACAAAACATGTTACATCCACATGGTTGCTACAATCTGTCCCATACACCAAACCCACGTTTACAGTACCCTGCAAATATTTCAAAATCCACTTCACTGCTTCCCAATGCTTTTTACCTGGATTCGCCAAATATCTGCTAACTACACTTACCGCATACGCTATGTCTGGCCTTGTGCATACCATCAAGTACATTAAGCTCCCAACCGCATTTGCATATGGTACCCTACTCATCCTTTCAACATCACAATCCCTAACCGGACAATCCTTCAACGACAGCTTGAAGTGCCCACCCAATGGCATCTTAACCGATTTCCCATTGTCTATTCTATAATTATTTAAAATCTTAGAAACGTACCCGGATTGTGACACCCTCAGAATCTTGCGACTCCGATCCCTGATGATCTCCATACCAAGAATCTTCTTTGCTTCCCCGAGCTCTTTCATGTCAAACTCCTTTTTAAGCAAAGACTTGATAGACCCAATCTCAGCCTTGCTTTTACAAGCAATCAGCATATCGTCTACATATAACAGTAGATAGATATACTCACCTGGTGCATAACTCCTGTAATATACGCAGCTGTCGTAACTGCTACGCTTGAACCCGTTGCTCAGCATGTACTCATCAAACCTCTTATACCATTGCCTAGGTGACTGCTTCAAACCATAAAGGGATTTCTTTAACAAACATACCTTGTTACCTTGTTCATAACCCGGTGGTGCCTCATGTAGATCACTTCTTCAAGATTCCCATGTAAAAAATGTTGTTTTTACATCAAGCTGCTCTAGCTCATAATCTCTACACGCAGTCAATGCAAGTATAACCCGAATAGATGTGTGTCGAACTACCGGAGAAAATACTTCATTATAGTCAATACCTGCCCTTTGAGTGAATCCATGAGCCACCAACCTCGCCTTGTGCCTAGGCTTTTGAACACCTTCAATCCCTTCCTTTATTTTGAACAACCATTTGCAGCTCACCAGCTTTTGCCCAGCTGGATGATCCACTAACTCATAGGTCTCATTCTTCTTCAGAGAATCCACCTCTTCATCCATAGCAGCTTTCCACTTAGATCTATCTTTACAAGTAACTGCCTCCTGGTATGTCAATGGTTCATGAGTATCTTCTTCCTCTGCTGCAGCAAACGCGTAAGCAACCATATTACTTTCATCTCGAAACCTCAAAGGTTTCGTTCTTGTCCTTGGCTCACTATCCCGAACCAACTTATAATCTGTGAGATCCGGTGTTTGATCATGATCCTGTTCCCCTGCATCTTCATCATCACCATCTTCCTGACCATCAATTAGATCTTCCTCAAGCGAATGATTATTTAACCTCTGCAGTTCCACCTCAACCTGTAATTCCTCAACAGACTTATCAGTACCTGCACCAGAATCCTTCAACGTGTCTTTATACATGACACTTTCATTGAAGACCACGTTCCTGCTAGTGACTATTTTAGGTGATTCATTATCAAGCCTATATAGCCTATACCCCTTCACACCTTCAGGATACCCCAAAAGAACGCATTTTACCGCTCTCGGCTCGAGCTTACCTTATTTAACGTGTGAATATGCGACACAACCGAAAATCCTTAACATCCCAAAATCACTTGGATGTCCCGACCACATCTCCATAGGTGTCTTTTTCTCAATCGCTGTCGATGGTGACCTATTTATAAGATATGCCGCTGTACATGTCGCTTCCGCCCAGAAGGTCTTGGGCAATCCAGACTGAATTAATAAACATCATACCTTATCCATGAGAGTTCTATTCATCCGTTCTGCTAATCCATTTTGTTGCGGCGTCCCGGCAACTGTCAAATGTCTAGCAATCCCACTCTCACTACATAGCTGCACAAACTCCCGATTACAAAACTCAAGACTGTTATCTGTCCTCAGCTTCTTAACCGTCCTCCCAGTCTAATTCTCTACTAACTGCTTCCACTCTTTGAACTTTCCAAATGCTTCATGTTTGAACCTGAGAATATAAACCCATACCCTCCGGGAATAATCATCAACAATAGATAAGAAGTACCTCTTACCTCCCAATGATTCCACCTGAGACGGACCCCATAAGTCTGAATGAACATAGTCTATCACTCCCTGAGTAGTGTGCCTTCCTACACCGAAACTGACTCGATGTGACTTTCCCATAACATAATTCTCACAAAAATCGAGCTTACCTAGACTTTTCTTGCCAAACAGCTCCTGCATTTCTAGCACCTAAAGTCCCGCCTCACTGATATGTCCCAGTCTTTTGTGCCAAACCTGCGCAATACTGTCTTTTTCTTCACCACTAGCATTAAGCTCACCCGCCACTGCATGGCCATCCAAAGAGTATACGCAGTTATCCCTTCGTGTTCCAGATAAAATAACCCTGGAACCATTAATCACCTTGATTTTGCCCGACTGCATTTTTACGGTATATCCCTCTTTTTCAAGAGTTCCCAGCGATATCAAGTTTCTTTTCAATTCAGGGATATACCTGACATTGTGTAATACAAAACTTGACCCATCTTTCAGTTGTACCCTTACTTTGCCAATACCTCTGTTCTTGCACTCCCTGTTGTCACCCAACAGTACCCTGCCCCCAACGCATTCCAGAAAATCAAAAAATATATCTAACCTCGGTGTCATGTGATAAGAACCTCCTGAATCCATGATCCAATCTAGCAGAGCCTCTGCAATCATCACCATCATCACCTCAGAACCGTCATAAATTGAACCACTGGAGCTTGGCTGATCTTCTTTCTTGACGAAACCATTTGACTTCTTGCGATTATTCTTTGGACAGTTTCTTTTCAAGTGCTCCTCAGATTGGCAAATAAAGCACTTGAGTCTTCCACCTCGAGACTTCGATCTTGACTTTCCCCTAGACTGATGCGAATTCATGCGATCAGTTCTTCCCCTCACATATAACCCTTCACCATCATCCCCCTTCGCCTTAGATCTTTCTTTGATTTCCTTTGAATTCAGTGTGGCCATCATATCCTCCAAAGTCAAAGCTTCCCGTCCATAAAGCAAGGTATCCATATGATGCTGGTAAAGAAGTGAGTAATAATAAAGCAAGATCTTCATCCTCGAATTTTACCTCAATATTTGCTAAATCAAGAACGATTTTGTTGAACTCATCTATATGCTCGGAAATCGTACGTCCAGCCGGCATGTAGAATGTGTACAACTTCTTCTTTAAGTACAACTTGTTGGCCAAGGACTTTGTCATGTATAAAGTCTCAAGCTTAGACCAAACCCCCGCTGCAGTCGTCTCCCCGGTAACCTCTCTCAGAACCTTGTTACCTAAACACAAAATCATGGCACTATGAGCTTTCTTGTTTAGCTCAGCTTTCGTTGCAGTATCCATATCCGCGGGTAAAACCTCCAGAGCTGCTTCACATCCATGTTGGATTAATAAAGCACGCATCTTGATTCTCCATAACCCGAAATCACCAGTTCCATCGAATTTCTCGATCTCAAACTTGGCTCCCGTCATTCTTTAATCCCTTTATTAATTTGCTAAACCTTGTGAAAAACCTCACAATCACAAATTAACAAAGTCCCTTGTGCAAAAGTAATACCCTTCAATTTATTAAATTGTGTAACTGAATAATGATAATATTATATATGAGTCCCACTTCCAATTTAACTTATTGAAGTAAATGTTGACTTTTAAACAAAAACAAGCAACAACCAGATCTGTACTATTCACCTTCTTCTTTCTTGTTGACTTGACAAAAGAAAACCAAGAACCTGTGTCTTCTTCGTATGTAACGCCGACAAAAACAAAACAACCAAACCAGAACTTTTTGTTGATCCCAATAACCAACAAAACCCTTGAACCTCCCCTTATCGCAACACCTCGATAAGAAAAAAAACGAGCTTCAAGAACCGTAACTTACTGTCAACGCCAGCCTGCTGCTCAAGAACCTTCAAGATGATCGAACCTAGATCTTGTTAGTCTCCAACCTTGCTCTGATACCACTTGTTGATATTCAGTCGCAATCAACAACCCAAGAACTAGATGCGGAACCCAATCAACTTCTCGAATAATATTGACACACAAAGACAACAACAATAAAGTGACAGAATGATAGAAGCTTTGCACAAGTAAGTAACCCGAACCAAACGTTTGATTAGTATTGAAAGAATGCGTAACAAATCCGTCCCCCCCCCCCCCACCTCCTTTTATAGAGATGAGGGGGAGGGTAAACCGACTCTAACAAGAGTCCTAAGTCGGCTATTATAATGACACGGGTTGGGCTTGGGACACAAGCCAACCTACCCGACTCCTACTTGACTAATAATAAGTTTAAGCTTAACACTCTAACCCCTAGACTTAGTTATAAGCTAATATGAAGACTAATTACATAACATGAAGAAATGGAACCTTTTTTCGAATATATAAGAGCAGTAACCGATTCCGTTGGACTGGGGTATCGGGAAACTTTTTCGGATGCGGGGAATGAAAAGATAAAAATCTCCATTTTCGTATACGTTAAAAAGGGTGTGATTCGTTTATTAAACAAAACATTATTGGTCAAAGTAAATAAAATTTATGTTCAAACATGCATACTCGTAACAAACAGTTCTAACAACTGAATAAATATCAATGACAAACGTCAAAAACCAACTTTTAAATGCTCAATCAGAATCGGTAAATACTCCATTGTCATCCAACTTCGACATTCATTTCTAACTAGATTGTAACAATGCATATCATTCGGCCATAGCATCTATAAACTACAATCACTCGGAAGTCTTATCCAGCCCCACACCAATGCCAATCGCCCCTAGTTTCTGTATTACTCACATGACAAATGTGTTAGCGTCTTAGTGCCCAAGGGTGAAATCATTATGAGCTTACGGGAGAGGCGGATCCACGAAATTCAATTATGTGTGGCACAAAAAAAGAAAAAAAAATATACATAAAGTTCTAACTTTAATAAGATAAAAAGTACGATATTTTCAATCGACCTAAATTAATTTACCATTTCGATCTCTCATGGATTCATGAAGATGTGATGAATATTTATGAAACCAACCCTAACTATAATCCTTGTGCGTTGGTTTTTTATGGCCGCAAAGAAGTAAGAAGTTATCAGTGAATGACAATGAGTCAATGAACCCGTTTTTTTTTCTTTTCTTTTCTTTTTTTTTTCAATTAATTAAAAAAAAAGAGACTACAATTAGCAAAGTGGTTACATACTTGGTACTTGGGCTTTAGTTCGTCATTGATTTTCTCTTTTATAACTAAATTGGTGTAACAACTGGTAAAAATCCGGAAATACTATGTGAAACACCAAGATAAAATCTAAGCTTGAAAATACTAATCCAGAATTATTCTGTTAAGCTTATGAAAAATTTATTCAGTTGAGACAAATTATTACGTGAAATTATTGTGATTTGGTAAAATTATGACTACTCATATAAACATTGTAGGCACTACGCGACTTCAGCACTAGAAATCCTAATAAAACAAAAATAAACGGGAAACAGTTACGTTTTATTCAATAAACGAATTTATTATCAAACTTGGTACAAAAACACTTTTAAAAAGCAATTGGTGACAGTTATAAACTATATCAGGGACCTTGATATTTGTCAGTTGTCACGGTTTATAAACGAGTAATTCCGGGAAAGTTTATAAATATTTACACATGGTCCTCAGACCCGACTCTTTTAGTAAAACTTACACATCACAGGGACCCAATTGCAAAACTCTTAAACTACAGCATCTCCCTCTCTTTCCCTTATCTGCTACTGCAACCACCTGCAAATCACCACCACCATCACACCGCCGCGACCACCATCTCACCTCCACCACCAAAACAACCACCATCAACACCTCCTTCACCTACTACACTCTACGCGCCACCAAGATGATCCCACCACCTCGTGTTCATTTTCACCGCCGTGTGTACCCCCTTTCACCACCATCAAAATCACAAAAATATAATAATTAAATCACAGGTAAGAAAACGCGTCGAACGCGTGGGTTGACTCACCACCGAGTCGACTCGTAATGATTCTTGATATTTTGGGTTAAAACATGTGGGTTAACAAATTTTGTCAATAAAAATGATTAGAAAACTAGTTTGGTATCATTCTCTTGTGTGTTTGTGCTCGGTCGAACCATACCGCGAGCCTATGCTCACGGTATTGGTGTGTTCTGATTTTGTTTAATTGCTATTGGGTACTCTTAATGTTCATATAATCTTGTGTTGATGTTGTGGAAATGATTGGTTCGGGTTTGTGTTCGTTTGGGTGACCGGATTGATTCTGAGCCGAGAGTTATGATAAAATTTGGTTGTTTTGTTTCTTGACTTGTTTGGTATACTGATATTCTTGATGAAACTTGTTGATGTTCTTGTGTTTAGATCCGAACTTATTATTGTGTGGTGATATTTGGTGTTACCGAGGGTTTAGGATAGGAAATTGGTGAAGTTGTGTTTGGTTCAAGGGAAAATTGTTGTTGTTGTTGTTGGTGGTGGGTGAATTAGGCCGAGAGGTAGGAGAAGCCGAGACCAAATGGTCTCGGCAAAATTGTATTATTGGGTGTTGTTTTGGAAACACGGGAACCGATTGTCTGACGGTTAGTAGTTGACGGGGATTAAGTTAGACGTGAGCCATAGTCGGCCACGAGAGATTGAAGTTTGAATAAGCGGATTATTGCTTTTTGGACTTGGTTACGATATGAGACTCTCATTTGTTTCTTTTGACATAAGATGATTATAACTTATGAAGTTACTTTGACTTTTTAGTCGTAGTTGACTTCGACAACGCCGTAACATGATTTTTGGAACTATAATGAGACTACTAGCCGTTATTTAATTATTATAATCTGAGAGTGATGACTAGGACCCGTGAACTCGAATAAATAATAAGGGTGATGATACTTTCACATATACTTTTATTTCTTCCACATATATTTTAGTTGTATGATCTAATGGTCCTCACTAAATGTATGTGGAAATTTATGCGGAAAAAGTAAAAGTGTATGTGGAAGTATCACCATTCAAATAATAACAAGTGCAATACCTGTGCATTGCCCAGTTACACTTTCTCTTTTATAATGTTCGCATAACTTAGAAAGCCTTTAAAAATATAGAGTTAGAAAATATAGATTTTTTAATTTTGGAAAGCAACAAATAACAATAAGGCCTTAGGCAAAGAAAAAAAATTTGATATGAGAAATCAACACCATATTGTAAACTACATCATATATCATCGATATAAAAGCATCATAAATTGAGAATTTAAATTCAAAATCAATCTTAAGTATAAATGTGTGCTCCGGTCACATCCTTAAGATAAAAACGCTTATCATATTTCATTCAAGCAAGTGCAATACCAGTGCGTTGCCCGGGTATATACATTTTGGCGACTTTTATATAACTTTGGAAGCGTTTAAATAAATTAAGTTAAAAGGATAAATGATATAACAAATCAATGCCGTACCGAACAAAATATTTACATATATCGTGTACATCAACACTCAATATAAAAGCATCACAAATTAAGAATTTAAAACATGAACCAATCTTATGTAAGTATTTCTGTACAAAATACAATTGTGAAACATATTAAATCTAGTTAAGTTAATATATTCTTATGTATCCAATCCAATGTGTCTTTTAGAAACTAAAGATAAATTAGACCAGCTGGGACACATATGAGCACATTCGCACCAAGTGCTGCATGCATCTTCACGTTCTAGATATACATAGTTCAAAAATGATGTGAAAAGTAATTCTAACACAAAAACTATTTGGTCTAAAGGAAACGTAATTGCATATAATACTTTTGTGCGAGTCCACTTTTCCTGCGTCTTATCCATCTACAGATCACAAAACTTGTAAAGAAACTATCAAAAAAAATCATGAACATCTTTGAGTACTCAATACACATTAAAGTGTTCAACTCCCTAACTGCATGCATTGTTTATATAATTATATCTTTAACTTGGAAGCACCCAAGCTTAACGTACTGATCGCCTTTCCTATAGGCCAAAAAGTGCCATAGATAAACATCCGGGTTCACACACAAATGCGAGGCCAAGATTGTCTTTGTGCAAAAAGTGGGTCATGCAATTGCGTTGACCCCTTGGCCATTCCATATGTACCCAAAAAGGACCTAAATCAACCATTACCATCATATACTGGAAATGTTGTTGTGAACGCCGATGATTAAATAATAAGGGGTTAAGAAAGGAAATTGTTAATTAATTGGTGAAACAAATATAAAGATGTAAACAACCAAACTTGCATATCACATACCAGAGAAGGTTTTGGAAAATTTGATCCTTGCGTAAACAATGTGAGTGTAGAAAATGGTTTATTACTATATATATAACGTATGGGAAAAAACGACGCTGTGTTTGTCGTTTTGACTTTCCGGCTTTCTAGCCCAGCCCAATGTGTTTGTCCAGGCCCAAAATTTAGCCCGTCTCTCTTTCGTAGTTATCGTTTTCGTATATACTAACTAATAGATACGGTATATAGAATTCACCAACACACTTCACCGCCTAACTTTCATTCTTATCGGAAGCCAGATGATAAAGAAGATGATCGGCGGTGCATATTAACCGATTGAAAAAAAGATGACTTGAGGAGCGGTGGAGACAGGGAAAGGTGGCTGTTTTCCGAGGTTGTTTTGGTCGGTTCCGATTGGGATAAAAGTATTTCCTCCATTCTTCCAGTTTCTACACTCTTCCATTTCTCTCTTATACTTTCTTTTTAAGGTTATAATTTTACTTTTAATTACTATTGTGTTATGATCTTTTGTAACAGGAAAGAAATTTGAAACGAAATTAGATAAGGATGTTGCATCAGTTCAAGGTATTTTTTTGTTTGTAAATTGATTTAATTGTGTGTTTTGTATTATCTGAATATTTGGAATTAGTCTTATTGTTATCGGATATGAAATTTAGTCTTATGTTTACTGTATGTAACTATGTATAAGATCAGTTAGTCAACAAAATGGGCTATAATATTTTGTTGAACATACTAAGTGGAATTAGTGTTGCCAAAGTGTTTGATAAAAGTATTCATGGACTAATTGTTTATTTGTTAATAGCTTTTTATAACTTTTCCCATTGATTTGTGTTGTTACTTATATAATAGGTTTTCTTTTTGCCCTTGATCTACAGTGTCCTATCTGATTTCATAGTGTTGATTCGAAGATTATAGTTTCGTGCGTTTAAAAATTATAGAGTTTAGTATCTTATATCTTTTGCCTTTTTAGTGTTACTTTAATGAACTATGCTAATTTTTCAGGAACGTGAAAGTCGGATTCATATTTTGGCGTCATTCATATTTTGGCGTCAACGAAGTCATGAAATCGGTAATCAAATAAAAAGACATGTTAATTGTGAGGTTTTATGCTCAGGAAAGCATGCCTTTTTTTTCTTCTTCTTCTATTAATTCAATACTCAGATTGTTTTACTTTTCCATTTTGAATCAAGTGGTGTGTGTACTTTTTGCAGGCTATCAACAACAACAGCTTGCAGACAGAACAAGCTGACGGAATTGAGAAAATACTAACAAAGGATAATCAGATACGCTTTGCTTCTACCAGACGGTGTGTCAAGAGCCGTGTGTTCAACAAAGGTTGTAGACCATCGGATTCGGATAGTGCAAGCAAGTTGCAAGATGACGCTGCACATCTGCGACGACATCATTTTTAGGATCTTTTGGTAACCTGTATTCCAAAAGCTTATTCTATTTTTTTTTAAGTAAATATCTGCTATCTACATCTACATATTTGGTTTCTGAATTTGTTTTTGTAGACAATCTTACGTACGCGTGTTCTATGTCTTTCAATTTGTTGGGTAACAAGAGACGGTCTGAAAACGAAGTAAAAATAGATGGACCAGTTAATACACATTACCTTGAGAAGAGATGCGCCCAACAATGGACGACCACAAATGTAAGTCAGGTTAACTACTAATCTATCCATGTATTTATTGTTGTGTTATCTTTCTCACACACACATACATACACTCAAATCAGATCACGAAGGCGCAATAGTTAGGGTTTCAATTTTTTGGTTTTTTATTTGAGATCATTTGGTAGTTGTATATTATGTAGCGGTTCGCTGGATAGTGTTTGATGTATTTTGTGATTTGGTTGGCAGATCATTTATTCTACACGCGTAAACAAGAATTTTTACAGGGCACAAATTGTCGCAGACTTTGTTGATGCTGAAACTTCGGAAGGCTCTGTCTTTGAGAGTAATGCAACAGCTTGCTACGGTAAGTGAGAAAAAAAGATTTGGATTTAATCTTTTTGCATGCTAATATTTTCATTATGTTTGTTTCAGCTTCTTATGGAAGTTCTTTCTTGGGATTTTCAACGACAGAATATGTAACCTTTCTTTATATGTTATTTTCCCGTCTAAAGGTATAATGCTACTTATACATGAATCTTATGTATTTTCTATTTGTACAGGGGCTGATTCAGTAGTGGATTGACTACTCTTCATATGTGATTGACACTGATGTGAGGGGTTGGACGTTGCCATTACTCGGATATGGCAACTACATCAAACATGTTAGTTACTTCCCTTTCTGTGGATATTTCCTTTATTTGTATGGTCTTCAGGGATATGCTTCAAGGGTTTGGTTCAGGAGCATGTTAATGCATGCTTTTCGTAAATTTAACCTTAGACTAAGCTAATTTACTGTCACACCCCCAATTTACCTGACTTGCAGCGGAATGGAATACCTGGGGGTGTCTGTCATAGCACCACAGTTACAGTTACATTGAACGACCTAAAGTGTCATTTGGAAAAATACTTCGTTTGATCATTGAAATAATTCAGAGTTTACAAAATGAGGTCCCCAATAGGTGTTGCATGTTTATGAAAAACAAGTCATACTAGATCAAACGTTTACATAAGTGCATGAAATAATGGTGAGACGCGTCGACTCCGCGACTCCATAAAGGTCCAAATGCATGTCACATGAGCTACCTTAATAACCTGAAATACATTGCTAAAACGTCAACACGAATGTTGGTGAATTCCATAGGTTTATCAAATGTAATGTTGTACGGCCACCACAAGTAAAAGTGCATAACAAAAGTTAAGTAAAATTGTACAATAGACCTTAAGCTCATGACCCCGAAGCTATGACTGATGAAATTATATGCCCCTCCTGAATGTTTTACCAGAACACTCCCAAAATGTAGACATGAAATGCATCCGCTTACTGTTGGTAATAACTACCACGGACGGAGGCGTCACCCTCGATAGATCTATCCACTCACTCTTGCTTACCGGCAAATTAACGGTCCATGATAATAATAGGGGACTTTAACAGGGTGGTAAGGCAACTTAAGCAATGTACATATGTTTTGGTACTTGGGCTCGTACTAAAATGGTTGATGCAATGTATTCTCCCGTGGGATTTGAAATCAAAATGTTGAATTGAAAACGAGGCTATGAAAACTCACCTTAACTGATGATACTGTGATGAAGTGTAATGAACAACAATGAACTGTTAGCTGCCTCAACCTAATATGAGTGATGAACGATCTAATTTAGATCACCAAATGATGTTATGAATGTCCATGCACATGTTTTCTATACCACTCTACTCTTTGGAAAATACTTGTTGTTATCAAAATAATACATTTTCTAAAACTTGAGAAAATATGGCAACTAGAAAATAAAACTAGTTGAAATGTATATATATATTTATATATCGTATGTATCAATGCTAGTGTTGAAATCCTCGGTTTGAAATCCTTGATATAACGCCTTGTAGTGATAAAAATATACTTGTAATCACTAATACTTCATTAGTTATGATTTTGAGTACTTGGTATTATTTCTAGAAATCTAGAGTTACTACGTAGTGTTAATATTATTTTTCCAAAAGCTGTCAAAAATAATATAAGTTTTGCAAATATTGAAACGTGAATATCTTTGTCGTTATAAGTCCGTTTTACTTGTTCTTTATATCCACGGTTACGTCTTAGCATCTAGTAATATATTTTGGAAAGCTTGGCTCCTCCGGGTTACGTCTAAAGTCTCGTTTTGTCCGACGAAAAACGTCCAACAGCATGTATTTTCAGAAAATATACTTTTCGTCAATAAACTTGCAAAAATCACAACTTCTTCGTTATAAACTCTTTTTAATCCGTTCTTTCGCCTACGGATTCGTTTTTGAAAGTATTTTCTAAAAATTTTGCCAAAGTTTCCTTTATGTTTACTGATTTTCCTGGATTTACAAAAATGGGACAGAATGTATATATACTTGTTACAAATCCATTTTTCATGTTCAAAACTAGTTTCTACTTCAACCAAATCTCTTGCAAACACCACAAAGCTATACTAATCCTACCATACACCTTCTTAGGGTGCCATGGGTTCCTAATCACTACTAATCATGTTAATTTAACAAATGAACACCTAAATCAAAATCTAGGGTTTGTATGTTCAAAAAGTTAACAAAAATAATGTGGTATAGCTAACTTGTACATGAAATTAAGCATGAAAACCATAAGATACAAGTGTTAATTAGATGAAATCATGAAAATAAATTTGATAACTCACTTTGAAATAATAGGTGATTAGATGATGAGAAATCTTGTGTTACTTGTGTTTTTGTTGTAAGAATCTTGGTTAGAACGACAAAAGGAACAACTTTGTAGCTTAGTATTTTGGAAAATCATCACTTGATCTTGGTTTTTGGGTTTGGTCGTGAGGTAGAGAGAAAAAGAGATGAAGATGAGCAACTTTGATCTAAAATTTTGTTAAGTGTTTAGTATTTCATGTTTTTAGATATTTAGGTAATTTTTATAATGTATAATAATACATATTAATGCATGAGGTTAAAAATTACTACTTGTGGTCTTGGATGGTTTATGGGGGCCGGTCATGGGTGCATGAGGGGTAGCCAAATCGGTTTTGATCACTTAGGAAATGTAGTGTAATATTAGTTGTAGTTTTAGTGTAAGTATTAGTTATAATCGGGTACTGGGTTTGCTAGAAATAAATATTGACGAAGTTGACCGGGACTTAATAAAGTCATAAAAATGTTAAAAATATGTTGGGTACAAGTACTGAGTGTTCGGGTGATTATTGTTTAGTTTTCACGAAAACCGTCGTAATATTTATAAACTTACGTTATAAATAAAATAAATTTCCAAAATACTGGGTAAATGAATATTATAACTTTTATGATGATATAATGGATATAAAAATATGTCGGGACCATTGTGGGAATATTTAGATATATTCGTCGTGTTTATAAACCGGGTGTTAACGTTTATTTATAAATAATTATACGTAAACGTTAAATGTATCAAATATATAAATTTGAAAATCCTAAGAGTGGTATAACATGAAAATGCTGTTATGATGATATGCAGACTGTCTCTAGTCCGTATGCAATGTCCTTACTGATAATGAAATGAATTCGCACCTAAACCCATACGGTTACGCGAATTTTAATACCCGTAAACTAAATTTACGATGAAATGTGTAATGCAAGTGAATAGTGAAAACTTTTCCGGCAATGAATAGTGTTCAGTGAATAGTAAAATTTCTGAATGCTTCTCGGAATATCAAACTGACACCAAAAATGATGAATAGTAAACTGATGAATAGTGTTTGATGAATAGTGTTTTTCCAAAGTTTGGGAAATGACCTGAAATGGTGAGTTATGACAGTCTTCCCCTCTAAAAGGGAACTTCGTCCCGAAGTTCAGTTTATGTTGGTCTCTGAAAACGTATTGGTGAAAAGGTGATGATATTCGAGAATTCCAGCGAACTCTCACGATAGGAATTCGACTCTGCTTCAACTGTTCGACCTAACTGTCCATGATTTCTACTTGTTCTCCTGCAAGGTTTATGTTTGACTTTGGGTTGGATTCCTTTCCAAATGGGATTATGAGTGACTAATCTGAAAAGATGATAATACATGGTTGTGTAATCCTGTTGTTCTCTAACAAGGCTCAAGTCTGACGGCCACTAGGCCTACTCTGTCTGAAATATTACATGGTCCAGTGTATATCGGGTTTAACTTTCCGAGTTTTCTGAATGATATCATGCCTTTCCTAGGCAGAACTTTCTGCATAACTCTGCCTACCAACTTGAAGTTTTAATGGTTTACAAATTATTGAACTTGTAACTGATTCTTGACTTGTAGAAAATTTCTGGTTATTTCATGAATGCCTACTAGACTAGTGAATTGAGCTTTTTCTGAGTTTGGCCCATCAATCGATGGTCCGCTCTTCTTAATGTTTTAAATGTGATACTGGTAATATATACTGCTGAATTCTGCCAGAACTCAAGTTTGTATGCTAGTTGGTCGATTCTAAAATGAATCTTAGATGGTCCAATATGCTAAAGGTTCAACCTCTCTTGTTATCCAATTTGTATCATGCCAATCCAAGGCAATGCTTTTAACTTAGTTTGTTCTCCCACTTGAATCTGGATGGTTTGTTGTTCAGGATACCCAATCCAAATGATGCGTGTTATGTACCAACCTAACTTCTGCCAGTTTCTCACTGTTGGTGTGATAACTATTGTTGTAGATGAATTTGACTTATGTTGAGTGATTAGTCCAACCATTTCTAGGGTCAATCACTCATGCTCTGAGCATACTTTCCTATGTTTGAATTGTTCTCTCGCTTTGACCATTAGTCTGAGGGTGATAGGTGATGTTCACATCTAAATGGGTTTCTGAAGGAAATCCTGAAATGATTGCTTGAAGTCCAAGGTGAATCGGTTTCCTTAATAGGAATAACTGAAATGGGTACAATAAACCTTTGTGACTAATTCCACAACGTTCGGTCCTTCGAACTTGGCGTTATCTGAAAGGGATAGAATATAGGTAACAATTTGATTCCTTGTGTTTTGTTCTAACGGATGATAAGACATATGTCCTTCTTTGTCTATTGGGTTTGGTCTCCACTACTGAAGTTCGTGATTAATTTGTGGTGTCCTTCCTAATTCATTCATCACATATTCCAAATATTCTTTATTGTCAAGTCACAAATCCTAAATGCATAAGCGATGTTGTAGGGAAATTGGTTCTGGAAATTTGTCTCGTGATTGTGAGTTTTGGTTGAAATCCTTTTTCTGAATAAACGAATTTAGAAAATGGAGCAAATGATTTACTAAGTAATATTTTTCCTGATGATTCAAAATTTCAGTAGTTATGAAGTAGAAAAATGTTTTCAAACATGTTGTGATTAAGACTGCTTACCAAAGTTTGATGTCTATGTATATTTCTCATTGTACAATAGTGTTGCTAAAGATTGACCAAAAAGGATCGTACTTGTTCAAAATAGGAATTTCAGAAATCATTTTTCCACAAGGTATGTGATTTATGTAAACGCATCAACTTTATTTGAAAGTGAAAACACTAACAAGGATAAAATGGTAGAATAGGAAATGTTCGCTTAAATGCATAGATGTCTAACATTTAGTTCCTGAGGTTGGATAATGCCTATTGGTGGTTATCAGGTATAACTACAAGCATAGGTATTTAGACTAACTTAAGTCCTGAAATATTTTATCGTTGTAATTGTCAAGGCGAACGTATCACTTGATGTTGTGTCGATGAATGTCTATTCTGTTTTCCCATGTAGATGAGGAGGTATGTTCTGGTTTGATCCCTTGCTTGGTATGAAGGTGAGGTTATCTGAAATTTCTAGAGACATAATGCCTTAGGGGAATCTACATCGATATTCTTGATTCAAACAATTGTCCTTTGTGAAAACTTACTGCAGGAAAGTTTGTGTATGGATGAGGCCATGTTTAAATGAAATGCTCTACAGTCTCAATTAGAAGCTTGGTTTATTTCTATTGTGTTGTCCTGCTGACATTTATATTGAGTTCAATCCTGTAGCTCAGTCTAGCTAGTACTTTTAAATGATAGGATTTGACAACTAAGTCCGAGATGGTGATTCGGATGGTCTCGCAGTATCTTAGGATTTGTTGTTGAGTTATGAATTCTCTCACTATATACTTCTAGTCCTGGTTAGTAGTTCTGTAATCCTTTCATTGCTTTTCTTGTATAGAGGAATCCTGCATGTAATTGATATGGAAAGTCTCTCTTAGGGAAGTCAATGGGAAAATCCAACTTAATGGCTAAGTGGGTGACAGGTGGGGTAAGTATCCAGGGATAATTTGGCAAAAGGGATGTTTAAGGAACAGTTCCTTTGTTTACAAAACTTTTAAATGAAGATTGTTATTAACAATCCTTTGAAAAGGTAATTATTTCCTTCATGGCATAATCCTTCCTGAATTTTACATAGGTGATTAGGCTATTGATTGGTCTGAAACGGTTAGATATTATTGACCAAGGTCAACAAGTCAAAGACAGCCTCGTTCCAATACTCCGGTGATAGTATAGTGTGTCCCCGGGTCGTTATGTCCCAGCGAGATTGAAATGGTGCTTTTTGAAATCGTTTATGAGAGAGTGGCACTGAGGGCAGTAGCCAGATGATGTGGAATTGATATTGCTACTGTTATTATGGTATTTGTACACAGATATAATATTCACAAAAATCAGATATATACGTATATGCACAAATTTACAATTAAGATCACGTAACAGAAAAAAGTGGGATTTGGTAATTAACAAACTACAGGGGGTGCTTTTGACACTTTTTGAAACTTAAAATTAAAAAGAAATTTTAAATTGAAAATGAAATGATAAAAATGATTATTATAATATTTAAATACTAATTAATTAATAAAACTATTTAAAATCTAAATTAAAACCTAATTTAAATTAACTAATAATTATAAATATTACAAATTAAACTAAAATTTTGCAAAAATAATTTCTAAAACTTAAAATGAACTTGAAGAAAGTATAAAAATTAAAAATAACTATTTTTGTCTTTTTATGGATTTTTTATTAATTAAAAAACTATTTAACTTAATTAAACTAATTAAACTATTTTAAATTACTATTAACACTAAATTAACTTAGAAAATTATGGAAAAATTTATAAAACTATTTTATAACATTTAGAAGCTAGGAAAAATATAAAAACTAGGTTTTACTTTATAAAAACTAAATATTCTATTTAAAACTTAATATTAATTAGTAATTAATAAAACTAAAATTAAATCTAATAAATACTAAATGATAATATAAAAATCTGAAAATTTTACTAAAATTACTTTACTATATAAGGTAATTAATAAAAATATAAAATTGCTAGGTACTTAATAAAAATATAAAAATGAAAATAAAAATTAAATTACATTAAATAGAAACTATCAATTAATCTAAATTTGGATTTTCTTGGTTTTTCTTTTACAAACTTACTTAACTACTGAAAATAGCAAACTTTTGTGAAAACAATTTTTAAATAGCTTATAAATAAGCAGTATGCACCCCTTTTTAGTTAAGCAGTTGACTTATGTTGACCAAATGGGCAAATAAGCACTCAGGACTGAATGTGGGGTCCACAATGGCAAAACTTGATACAAATAAGCTAAATAAACTCAAATAAGCCAGAAACAACAAGTAATCAACACAAATAAGCTAAATCAAACCTAATAAGCACTTTGCAAATTGAACTTTCACTCAGAAATGGGACAGATTTGATTGGCAATTCCAAGTGGGGTCCATTGGGTTTAGGGTCAAACTAATGGTTAACTAATGCACCCTGCTAGGAGGGGGTTGGGAAAACCAAATTTGAAACACTATGGCCCACTGAGTTGGCCACAAACCACCACCAAAGTGGTGGTGGTGTGGTGGTATCTGCTGATGCAGAGCAACCAGCAGCCCTGCAGCCCTCTTTGGAGGGTTGTGGGGCCCACAGGTAAAATCCTAAAAATATGAAAAAGATGGGAACATGGAGATGAGGTGGGGGCTACTAAACCTAAAAAGCTCAAGGCTTGAAACCTAATTCTAAATTCTAAACAAATCCCCCAAGTTTGGTAAAAATCTGAGAGTAGTAACTTTGACTTTTATGATTAAACTTTAAAGGTTGACTTATCTGAACTTTAAATGAATCTAGTGAGTTTATTAAGTTATGATAACATGTAATACAGCTAATCTAAGCAAAATACCTAAGTTATAAGCTAATAGGGTGGATTTTAGGTTTCACAGCCCCAACAGTTAACTGTTGGGGGGGGGGGGGGAAACTTGGTGGATTTGACTTTTGAGCAAAGTGGTGTTGGGTTTAATGGCTTCTAAGACCTAAGTTAACCTAGTGGAACATACACAAACCAAATTCAACACCTAGAGACCATTGCACAGTGGTGAAGACCACTGTGCCAAACACCCCTTTAAGACTGATTTCCACTTACCTATGCAAATTTAGGCTTAAACTGAACAATCTAATTATCAAGTTAAGTTACCAAACTGTATTAAAAGCTAAATGACTACTTAAATACCACAAATAACCACAAGATCAAAGGACTGTTGGTGAAACTAATCTAGGCAGTGGAAGTGCAATTTTGAGCTACAACACACAAGACTACATCACAAGCACACATTAAGCTATAATAAGCCAAACTTAACTAAAATAAACATATTAAACACAGAAACTACCAACGAATATGAAGATTTCAAGAATTGGAAAGATAGCTTACATTGAAATGAGATGCAAATGGACTAGGCTGATACAGAACCCAAACCATTAACCTATACTCCCCATGAGTTCTAAACCAATACAAATATCCAAAACCTTCCTTGCTTAACACTCCTTCATCTCTCTTTCTGATTTTTATTTTATTTTTTATTTTTACTGATTTATTTTCTATTTTTGAGGTATTTTCTAGATTATTTAATAACTTGAACCAAGCTGCTAAAAAAAACTTAGAAACTAAAAGAAAACTTTAAATGAACATGATAAAGCTTAAATGAACTGAATCAACAACTAACAAGATTCAAATGAATTTGTCACTTTCACTTGAATTTTGCTAATTATAAATTTAATGAAGAAAACTGAGATTAAAGGTTAAATAAAGTTTGCATTGCATAAATTAAACTGAGTACAACATTTGATTAGCTAAAATTACAACTGGAAAAGGGAAAATTACTACCTACGATTTAACTATTCTAAAACTAAACTACTACATCTCCTCCACTGCTTCTCTTGCTCTTTATAACATCCCAGGGTGTTGTGTGGGTCCCACTGGTCAAATCCCACCAACAATAGCAGCCAATGGATGTCATTTGCCCTCTCACTCAATTTGGCGAGAAAATCCTTTTCTTGCAATTGGGGTCTGTGAAGCATAGACTAGGAGGGGGTGGCATTAAATGACCCTGGGATGTGTAATTGGGAAGGATAAGGGTGTGGGGGTCAAGTTGGGTAAAACCAGGGATGGTATTCTGCTATTGGTGGAGTAGCAGGGGTGAGGGTGGTTTTGGTGGGGAAGGGTGGGTTTGACTGGGGTAGCAGGGTTTGACCCCGTTTTTATTAAAAAGGGGTGGGCTGGATGTGGAATGGGCCAAAAGAAAAGAATGGGCTAGGGGAGTTTAGGTTTGGACTTGGATTTGGTTTTTGTGGGTTTTATAATATTAAGGGTCCGTTTGTACTTATTAACACAAGGACCAAAATTGTAATTTGGTGAAATCATAAGGACTGAAAATGTGAACCTTCCAAAGTAATCATGAGGACCTATGTTGCCATAAATGAATAGTTCAAGGGGTATTTTTGATATTTTCCACTTTTTAAATACCCGGGGACTATTTTTGCTAAACTTTGAAATTTCAAGGACCTGTTATGTAATTTCACCAAAATTTGTAACCAAGGACCATTCCTGCCATAGAAGATTAGTATAAGGACAAAATTTGTTTTTCTCAAAGTTTTAATATCCCAGGGACCATTTTTGACAATTTTCTAAAGTTCAGGGACTAAACTTGACATTTTGTGAAACTTTGCACCAGAGGACTAAATATGTAACTTTTTGATTTAAAAGGACCTTTGGTGACTTTTTCAAGTTTTTAGAACAACCAGGGACTAGATTTGACAACTTTTGAAAGTTGAGGGACTGAAACTGCCAATTTTGCAAACTTTGTGAGTTTTTCATCTGTTTTTGGTATTTTTGCATTTGAAACATGTAAAACACTTTCCTGGGATATTTTCACTATTTTGATTCATTATTGAGTGTTTTTGGATGTTTTGGCAGTTCAGATTGGTATAAAATGATGAGTATTTACACACTCATCAATCCCCCACACTAAAACATTGCTAGTCCATAGCAATCTTTTGAGAAAAACTTGATGGATTTGAAAATCTCTTTACCAAAAGCCATCACTTCTGGAGTAGCCAGGTGTAAGAACTGTGGCACACCTGATAACCGTGTGATTTTGAGCAAACCACCAGCTGTCAACGGATTTGATTAGTCTTTACCAAAATCCGTTTGCTTCTGGACTAGCCAGCATCTTGATGGACTAAGTCAACATCTTGGTGAGCTGATTACCAATTATGGATTTTCCACCGCCTTTACCACAAGCCATAATCTTGCGGGCTAGCCAACTCATTTGCTTATGAGGATACGGGGGAGTTGAGGAACCATACAATTTTTGGCAAATTGCAAGCCATCAACGGGTTTGAGATGTCTTTACCAAGAGCCGTTTGCTCCTGGACTAGCCAATCCATTTGTCATTTAGACTTTGGCGGACTGATTACCACAAAAAATTTTGAACCTTAGTGAAAAAATTTTGAAAATTTTTTTGTCAAAACGGGGGTATAAGATAGTAGAATATGATAAAATTCGCTAGAATAGCGAATACCCCCCACACTAAGCATGAATATTGTCCTCAATATTCAAAGTCCCGGCTATTATGCCGACTCTTGGAACATAAAAGGGCAATAGTACAAGCTAAACGTGGAAACACAATTTTGTTTTTCACTTTTGTAATCATAGCATGGGGATTCCCCCACACTTAGGGTGAAAACCCTATAAGTATGCTACTGTTTTTGTTTACCGAGTCGCTAGCTTGACTCGACCCCGAATTTATTAGTCCTTGGGGAAGCATGATGTGGAAAAGACAATCTCCATCGGACTTTCATTCAAGATGTTTGGATAAACATTTGAAGCACGTGAAAGTTCCACACCGATGAGACATAGTCCCGGCTCAAGATAATGGTAAATGAAAATGCCGGGATCAAAGATGGTATCTTCATTCCCGAAGGAGTGAAGAATAGGAGAAGTCACCCTGTAGGTAAAGAAAAGGAAGAAAACCATGATGAAAATCATGATAAGATCTTCTTCCTCGAAGGCAGGCTCATTAACCTGATTTTGGATTTCAAAGGGTAAGCTCAAAAACTTCCCGGGAGGGTGGGTGGGAATTTGCAAATTCTCATGATTGAGTGCATCTCCCCCCGGGTCATCATACTCTGGAGGAGTCATGATATGAGTGAGTTCACAGGAGAACTCATCAAATGTGAATGAATCATATTCTGAATTGATGTGCGTGAGTTCACAGGAGAACTCATCGAAGGTAAATGATTCATAATCAGGGAGAGAATTATGAGAATGAGAAGTGGTACTGCCACTAATCTTCTCTCCCATAGGATCAAAAGTAAAGGCTTCAAATTCCGGTATAGGGTCATCGGAGAGAATGTCACTATCCTTTATGGGGATAGGAGATGAAATAGGTTTCTCTTTGAAAGCCTCGATTTTAGAAATGAGGAGATTGACTTTTAATAATGTTGCACGAAGTGCTTCATCTTTGATTTCAGTGTCAATCTCATCATTCTCTTCTTCTAAGCTAACTAGCTCAGAAGGCAATCCTTCCACATGACTGATGTCTCCAGAAGATAAAGAATTTTCATCAGCATGTGAAGTACTAAGCTCGATGTTGGGATTAGAGTTTAAAAGATTTTCAGTTTCTCCCACATCGGCTTCAAGATCAAGGAGACCATCATCATTTTCCAAAGGAAGTGGATTGATGTGAGTAAGTTCGTTTGTGAACTCCTCAATAAGAGGGTCAACATCCGAATGAGGCAGTGGTGCCTCTTCATACTCAACTTCTCCATAAGATGTACAATCATCATTAAAATCGGAGAAAGTCTCAAAATGATCTTTTGGATTTTCAGGGTGAGGAGGTAGATCACACATATGATCAGAAGTTTCCTGTGACTCTCTTGGGATTGGGAGAAGGTTCTCAACACTAGACTTTATGAATTCGTCTGTTTCCTTTTGAGGAACAGTGCTAAGATGCTCATCCCCCATATTCAGAGAGTGAGTGGAAACCTCGGGTGTGATAGCAGTTGTTTGAGATGGAATCTCAACTGCTGGGATATCAACTGATGAACTTGATGAATCTTTTTGAATAATAACAATGTTATCTTCATCATCACTGTCATCATAGTCATCAAATAGAGCAGTATTGCGAATATTAGCACGTAATTTAGCTGCTCGTTGCTCAGCCAATAATTCTTCCATGCTTTTTCCAGATTCTTGTTCTTCAGCAAGTAATTCTGCCATAGTTTTCCCACGAGAATTTGGAATGAAAGGAAATTGTGGGGATGTAGATGTGTCAAAACCGGAAGGTTGACATTGAAAATCATCGTGACGACCCCCACAATATGCACAAGAAGAACTTGGAGTATGGCGGAGTGAAATATTAGCTAACTCCTCCTTAAGTTCTTTAAATTTCTCAAGAACCTCTAAAAAGTCTTGCTGGATTTGAGGAGTTGCTTGGATAGTTTGATACTGTGGAGGTTGGTCTTGATACGAAGAGTCATAATTGTTACAAGGAATTGGATTCCTCGTTTGACAATCAGAGCTGAAGTGTGGACCTCCACAGTAATCACAACAGTGAAACTGATGTGGCTGTGGGTTGTATGTGCTTGAGTTATAATTGTTATCAGGAAAATGCTCATAGACAAGCGTGTTTCCCGATTGACAATCAGAACTGTAATGTGAACCACCACAGTACTCACAATAGTAAAACTGTTGAGTCTCATGGTGTGGTAACTGATGGAATGAATCAGTCATATCATGGTAGGAATAGGGATTCTGGTTATAGACAGACCCGTTTCCTGACTCTACCATGCCACAACTGGGGCAATTGCCACCATTATAAGGATTACCACACCACTGGAAAATCAGAAAGTGCGGATGAGACATAGAAAGAATCAAAAGTTTTTGGAGGATAAGAAATGGAGAATCAAAAAGGTAGGAGGGTTAAGATGAATATTTTTGGTATTTTTGGGAAACATGCTTAGTGCACATGCACTAAAAACAATTTTTCAAAACAAATTCGAGGCAAAACCATAGTGAACTTAAACCAGAAATCACAAGTGAATGGCTTCTTTGAAAAAGGTACACCACTCACAGGGATATAAAGGCAAGTTTTAATCTTAAGTTTGGGAACTTATTATGGGTTTATTTATTAATTTGAAAAACTGCTTTAGGCTTATGGGTGTGTGTGCAGAAAACTTGGGAAATATTTTTGGAACTGATTCGTTAACCGAAATCGTCCCTTTAAGATTACTCGCAGGCTGGCGGGAGGAAGTAAATAGGTTTCCTCTTCAGTTCGCAATTTAATGTCAGAACTTACCTTAAACCAACTGTTTCAGGTTGTAATTTTAAAGAAAACGAAGTAATTTAACTTCACAGTTTGTTTTTGTTGTTTTTAATTTTTTTGGTGTTTTCAACACTTCAGGAAAAGTGTTAATGAACATTTTTGATATGATTATGTTTTTACAAAAACTTTGTACAAATTTGTGTGAAATTTGTACAGGGAGGGTTTTGAAAAACCACTAAACTTAAAACGATTTTGTAAAACACGCAACAACCTCCCCGGCAGCGGCGCCAAATTTTGATTGGTCTGAAACGGTCAGATATTATTGACCAAGGTCAACAAGTCAAAGACAGCCTCGTTCCAATACTCCGGTGATAGTATAGTGTGTCCCCGGGTCGTTATGTCCCAGCGAGATTGAAATGGTGCTTTTTGAAATCGTTTATGAGAGAGTGGCACTGAGGGCAGTAGCCAGATGATGTGGAATTGATATTGCTACTGTTATTATGGTATTTGTACACAGATATAATATTCACAAAAATCAGATATATACGTATATGCACAAATTTACAATTAAGATCACGTAACAGAAAAAAGGGGGATTTGGTAATTAACAAACTACAGGGGGTGCTTTTGACACTTTTTGAAACTTAAAATTAAAAAGAAATTTTAAATTGAAAATGAAATGATAAAAATGATTATTATAATATTTAAATACTAATTAATTAATAAAACTATTTAAAATCTAAATTAAAACCTAATTTAAATTAACTAATAATTATAAATATTACAAATTAAACTAAAATTTTGCAAAAATAATTTCTAAAACTTAAAATGAACTTGAAGAAAGTATAAAAATTAAAAATAACTATTTTTGTCTTTTTATGGATTTTTTATTAATTAAAAAACTATTTAACTTAATTAAACTAATTAAACTATTTTAAATTACTATTAACACTAAATTAACTTAGAAAATTATGGAAAAATTTATAAAACTATTTTATAACATTTTGAAGCTAGGAAAAATATAAAAACTAGGTTTTACTTTATAAAAACTAAATATGCTATTTAAAACTTAATATTAATTAGTAATTAATAAAACTAAAATTAAATCTAATAAATACTAAATGATAATATAAAAATCTGAAAATTTTACTAAACTTACTTTACTATATAAGGTAATTAATAAAAATATAAAATTGCTAGGTACTTAATAAAAATATAAAAATGAAAATTAAAATTAAATTACATTAAATAGAAACTATCACTTAATTTAAATTTGGATTTTCTTGGTTTTTCTTTTACAAAATTACTTAACTACTGAAAATAGCAAACTTTTGTGAAAACAATTTTTAAATAGCTTATAAATAAGCAGTATGCACCCCTTTTTAGTTAAGGAGTTGACTTATGTTGACCAAATGGGCAAATAAGCACTCAGGACTGAATGTGGGGTCCACAATGGCAAAACTTGATACAAATAAGCTAAATAAACTCAAATAAGCCAAAAACAACAAGTAATCAACACAAATAAGCTAAATCAAACCTAATAAGCACTTTGCAAATTGAACTTTCACTCAGAAATGGGACAGATTTGATTGGCAATTCCAAGTGGGGTCCACTGGGTTTAGGGTCAAACTAATGGTCAACTAATGCACCCTGCTAGGAGGGGGTTGGGAAAACCAAATTTGAAACACTATGGCCCACTGAGTTGGCCACAAACCACCACCAAAGTGGTGGTGGTGTGGTGGTATCTGCTGATGCAAAGCAACCAACAGCCCTGCAGCCCTCTTTGGAGGGTTGTGGGGCCCACAGGTAAAATCCTAAAAATATGAAAAAGATGGGAACATGGAGATGAGGTGGGGGGCTACTAAACCTAAAAAGCTCAAGGCTTGAAACCTAATCCTAAATTCTAAACAAATCCCCCAAGTTTGGTAAAAATCTGAGAGTAGTAACTTTGACTTTTATGATTAAACTTTAAAGGTTGACTTATCTGAACTTTAAATGAATCTAGTGAGTTTATTAAGTTATGATAACATGTAATACAACTAATCTAAGCAAAATACCTAAGTTATAAGCTAATGGGGTGGATTTTAGGTTTCACAGCCCAAACAGTTAACTGTTGGGGGGGAAACTTGGTGGATTTGACTTTTGAGCAAAGTGGTGTTGGGTTTAATGGCTTCTAAGACCTAAGTTAACCTAGTGGAACATACACAAACCAAATTCAACACCTAGAGACCATTGCACAGTGGTGAAGACCACTGTGCCAAACACCCCTTTAAGACTGATTTCCACTTACCTATGCAAATTTACGCTTAAACTGAACAATCTAATTATCAAGTTAAGTTACCAAACTGTATTAAAAGCTAAATGACTACTGAAATACCACAAATAACCACAAGATCAAAGGACTGTTGGTGAAACTAATCTAGGCAGTGGAAGTGCAATTTTGAGCTACAACACACAAGACTACATCACAAGCACACATTAAGCTATAATAAGCCAAACTTAACTAAAATAAACATACTAAACACAGAAACTACCAATGAATATGAAGATTTCAAGAATTGGAAAGATAGCTTACATTGAAATGAGATACAAATGGACTAGGCTGATACAGAACCCAAACCATTAACCTATACTCCCCATGAGTTCTAAACTAATACAAATATCCAAAACCTTCCTTGCTTAACACTGCTTCATCTCTCTTTCTGATTTTTATTTTTTTTTTATTTTTACTGATTTATTTTCTGTTTTTGAGGTATTTTCTAGATTATTTAATAACTTGAACCAAGCTGCTAAAAAAAACTTAGAAACTAAAAGAAAACTTTAAATGAACATGATAAAGCTTAAATGAACTGAATCAACAAATAACAAGATTCAAATGAATTTGTCACTTTCACTTGAATTTTGCTAATTATAAATTTAATGAAGAAAACTGAGATTAAAGGTTAAATAAAGTTTGCATTGCATAAATTAAACTGAGTACAACATTTGATTAGCTAAAATTACAACTAGAAAAGGGAAAATTACTACCTACGATTTAACTATTCTAAACTAAACTACTACATCTCCTCCACTGCTTCTCTTGCTCTTTATAACATCCCAGGGTGTTGTGTGGGTCCCACTGGTCAAATCCCACCAACAATAGCAGCCAATGGATGTCATTTGCCCTCTCACTCAATTTGGCGGGAAAATACTTTTCTTGCAATTGGGGTCTGTGAAGCATAGACTAGGAGGAGGTGGCATTAAATGACCTTGGGATGTGTAATTGGGAAGGATAAGGGTGTGGTGGTCAAGTTGGGTAAAACCAGGGATGGTATTCTGGTATTGGTGGAGTAGCAGGGGTGAGGGTGGTTTTGGTGGGAAGGGTGGGTTTGTCTGGGGTAGCAGGATTTGACCCCGTTTTTATTAAAAAGGGGTGGGCTGGATGTGGAGTTGGCCAAAAGAAAAGAATGGGCTAGGGGAGTTTAGGTTTGGACTTGGATTTGGTTTTTGTGGGTTTTATAATATTAAGGGTCCGTTTGTACTTATTAACACAAGGACCAAAATTGTAATTTGGTGAAATCATAAGGACTGAAAATGTGAACCTTCCAAAGTAATCATGAGGACCTATGTTGCCATAAATGAATAGTTCAAGGGGTATTTTTGATATTTTCCACTTTTTAAATACTCGGGGACTATTTTTGCTAAACTTTGAAATTTCAAGGACCTGTTATGTAATTTCACCAAACTTTGTAACCAAGGACCATTCCTGCCATAGAAAATTAGTATAAGGACAAAATTTGTTTTTCTCAAAGTTTTAATATCCCAGGGACCATTTTTGACAATTTTCCAAAGTTCATGGACTAAACTTGATATTTTGTGAAACTTTGCACCAGAGGACTAAATATGTAACTTTTTGATTTAAAAGGACATTTGGTGACTTTTTCAAGTTTTTAGAACAACCAGGGACTAGATTTGACAACTTTTGAAAGTTGAGGGACTGAAACTGCCAATTTTGCAAACTTTGTAAGTTTTTCATCTGTTTTTGGTATTTTTGCATTTGAAACATGTAAAACACTTTCCTGGATATTTTCACTATTTTGATTCATTATTGAGTGTTTTTGGATGTTTTGGCAGTTCAGATTGGTATAAAATGATGAGTATTTACACACTCATCAGCTATGTACAATTGAGGACTAATGATGCGATGTTAGATTTTGTCAAAATATCATAACTTTTCTCAAAAGTTTTAGATGGTGTTCAACGCATTGTTATTAAAAATGGTATCCTGATGTTTTCTTTCAAGTAACATAAAAATTGCCTCGCGTAATAATAGTAAACACTTGGTGTAATGACAGAAAAATCAATTTAAATGATGGAAATAAAATAGCTTACTTCAGAAATTTTTATGTAAAACAATTTCCCCATATGATAGTAAAATAGCTTGAATGGTGTATCGGATACATGGGTGAATCTTGTCGAATGGTAATAGTCTACTAATTCGTCAAATATGAAATCAACCTAATCCCTAATAAGACAATGATAAAATGTTGCGAAAGATTGAAGTCTGAGCAATTGGGATAGAAAATGGAGTAAACGAAGGTTATATTATCACCTAGGTAACAAAAGATAGATATTACATTAGATAGAAAAGTGCTTAATACAACTAGGTTATGTCATCGTACCAACGGTAAGTACAAAAGGAAAGATACAACCCTAAAGGGCTCGAACTACGGTTTATATATTGAAACAAAGCTCCTCCTGCTGAAGCATTGTTGTTATCCTTGATGTTGCTAATATCCTGACGGTTCTCTTTCAACAGCTCACGCTATTCCTCGAGCGATTCAGTCTTGATTCCAAGTTCCTGATTTTCCTTGTTCCTTAGCTCTGGGCAGTCCTTCCTGAAATGCCCTATGACCCTGCTTCTTCTGATTTGTGAGTTTCCTACAATCTTCAGTCCGATGACCCTGCTTCTTGCACACTTCACACGTTTTACTGCAATGATCTCGGTGATGTTGATTACACAGGTTACAGTAAGGTAACTTTCCAATATACCTTCTCTTTGTGTACGGTTCTGCAGCAAAGGCTCTATTCACTTCTTGTCCTTTGGGTGATTGTTGAGCAGCATTACAACCTAGATTGTTGTTCCACTTCCTTTTATTGTCACTATTGTTTCCTGATGTCTCGACGTGAACTATGAGTTCTTTTGCTTCGATTTCCATTTTGATAGCTTCAGACATGGTATTGGGTTCCCATGCGATGACCAACATACGAATTTCATGGGAGAGTCCCCCGATGTACCTTTCAAGTTTCTTGCTTTCCGGTTCATCCATTGCAGAACCTAGTCATGTTAATTCATAAAAATGAGAAGTGTACTCGTCAACATCATTTCCTACCATGGTAAAGTTTAGTGTTTCCTACACAAAATGTTATACTCATCATCCTTCTTAGTTTCTCCCAAGAGTGTGAGTAAGCAGCATCAACTCCCACCATCTTAATATGTTTGGTCCACCATTCCTGGGCTTGATCCTGAAAAGTGCATGTGGCGAACTTAACCTTGTCTTCCTTATGACAGTCGCCACATCGAAATATTGTTTCTATTTCTTTGAACCAATTGAGAAATTCCTTTGTGTCTCTAGTTCCGCTAAAGGAGGGAGGATTGCACCCCATAAATTCCACGTGAGTAAGTTCCTTAGTGAGGGCGGTGGCTATGTTCTTGACAATGACTTGTCCAACAGCAGCTTGCGTCATGCTTGGAGTGGTTTGCTTAAATCTCTCTTCATCAAATCATAAGAGACCATGAGGATATAGTTAATCAAAGTCATCATATTCACAACACATGAATATAATACATGAAATTTTCGGTCTACGTGAACCGATATCACAAATAGCACAACCATTTCTTACATAGTAGAGTCACACTTGATATATTTGTTTGTACAACAATCAAAAGACAACAAGTTCTTTAGACTATGTCCCATACTTTCTGTGGCAAGGATAATAGTAAAAGCTAGTGAGGATATAAGTCTGGTCTAGAGACTTCCTGGTGTCCCTCTGTGTGAAGTCAGGTTTGTGGCATCATAAGGTCGAGATAGTCCTGAAGTGGTGTCTGAAGTTGTGCATCGATCAAATCTTAGATAATGTAGGTTCTGAACCATTCCTGAAGAATCTACGGATGTTCCTGTTGAGTCTGTGATATTGGTATTATCTACTAGATGTTATCTAGTTCATGGCAAGTGGGAATGGAAAAGGAAAATGACAATGATGGTACTAGTGAATGGAATACTACCCTCTTTCGCGCTACCTCGCGACATCTAAGAGGTAAAACTGAAGTACGCATTATAGGACGACCAATAGTGTAATAAGTAACTGATGGTGGTGGTAGTACCTGAATAGTGAGTGCTCTACTAGTGATGGAAAGAAACATACCATCTCCCTTGAAATAAACAATCTAATATGTCCATTAAGATTAAGTCTGAATACTCAACCAAAAGGCATTCTATGTATGGGCTGAATGATAGGAAAACCCTGTTCCTATGGCAAATCAATAGTGCTAATGGTGGTGTAAGTGCAACTGGTGGTATAATGGTAGTGGAAGATGACAGGGCATCTTCAATGTCGGAATCCTATAAAAGGATGTCAGGGTGAGTATCTGAAGACATGTCACTTGTGAACCAGGTCAATAAAATGATATATATATATATATACAAATATGAGTATAAATAACTCGCACAAGGTATGCATGAAACAACATGTATCATGATTATGCACTTATGATGAAATGATGAGATGCTATGCTGATGTGGTTATAGTCTAGGGTCCAAGATACATCCTAGTTCGCTATAACCTTAGCTCTGATGCCAATCTGTCACACCCCCAATTTACCTGACTTGCAACGGAATGGAATACCTGGGGGTGTCTGTCATAGCACCACAGTTACAGTTACATTGAACGACCTAAAGTGTCGTTTAGAAAAATACTTCATTTGATCATTGAAATAATTCAGAGTTTACAAAATGAGATCCCTAATAGGTGTTGCATGTTTATGAAAAACAAGTCATACTAGATCAAACGTTTACATAAGTGCATGAAATAATGGTGAGACGCGTCGACTCCGCGACTCCATAAAGGTCCAAATGCATGTCACATGAGCTACCTTAATAACCTGAAATACATTGCTAAAACATCAACACGAATGTTGGTGAATTCCATAGGTTTATCAAATGTAATGTTGTACGGCCACCACAAGTAAAAGTGCATAACAAAAGTTAAGTAAAATTGTACAATAGACCTTAAGCTCATGACCCCGAAGCTATGACTGATGAAATTATATGCCCCTCCTGAATGTTTTACCAGAACACTCCCAAAATGTAGACATGAAATGCATCCGCTTACTGTTGGTAATAACTACCACGGATGGAGGCGTCACCCTCGATAGATCTATCCACTCACTCTCGCTTACCGGCAAATTAACGGTCCATGATAATAATAGGGGACTTTAACAGGTTGGTAAGGCAACTTAAGCAATGTACAAATGTTTTGGTACTTGGGCTCGTACTAAAATGGTTGATGCAATGTATTCGCCCGTGGGATTTGAAATCAAAATGTTGAATTGAAAACGGGGCTATGAAAACTCACCTTAACTGATGATACTGTGATGAAGTGTAATGAACAACAATGAACTGTTAGCTGCCTCAACCTAATATGAGTGATGAACGATCTAATTTAGATCACCAAATGATGTTATGAATGTCCATGCACATGTTTTCTATACCACTCTACTCTTTGGAAAATACTTGTTGTTATCAAAATAATACATTTTTTAAAACTTGGGAAAATATGGCAACTAGAAAATAAAACTAGTTGAAATGTATATATATATATATATATATATATATATATATATATATATATATATATATATATATATATATATATCGTATGTATCAATGCTAGTGTTGAAATCCTCGGTTTAAAATCCTTGATATAACGCCTTGTAGTGATAAAAATATACTTGTAATAACTAATACTTCATTAGTTATGATTTTGAGTACTTGGTATTATTTCTAGAAATCTAGAGTTACTACGTAGTGTTAATATTATTTTTCCAAAAGCTGTCAAAAATAATATAAGTTTTGCAAATATTGAAACGTGAATATTTTTGTCGTTATAAGTCCGTTTTACTTGTTCTTTATATCCACGGTTACGTCTTAGTATGTAGTAATATATTTTGGAAAGCTTGGCTCCTCCGGGTTACGTCTAAAGTCTCGTTTTGTCTGACGATAAACGTCCAACAGCATGTATTTTCAGAAAATATACTTTTCGTCAATAAACTTGCAAAAATCATAACTTCTTCGTTATAAACTCTTTTTAATCCGTTCTTTCGCCTACGGATTCGTTTTTGAAAATATTTTCTAAAAATTTTGCCAAAGTTTCCTTTATGTTTACTGATTTTCCTGGATTTACAAAAATGGGAAAGAATGTATATATACTTGTTACAAATCCATTTTTCATGTTCAAAACTAGTTTCTACTTCAACCAAATCTCTTGCAAACGCCACAAAGCTATACTAATCCTACCATACACCTTCTTAGGGTGTCATGGGTTCCTACTCACTACTAATCATGTTAATTTAACAAATGAACACCTAAATCAAAATCTAGGGTTTGTATGTTCAAAAAGTTAACAAAAATAATGTGGTATAGCTAACTTGTACATGAAATTAAGCATGAAAACCATAAGATACAAGTGTTAATTAGATGAAATCATGAAAATAAATTTGATAACTCACTTTGAAATAATAGGTGATTAGATGATGAGAAATCTTGTGTTACTTGTGTTTTTGTTGTAAGAATCTTGGTTAGAACGACAAAAGGAACAACTTTGTAGCTTTGTATTTTGGAAAATCATCACTTGATCTTGGTTTTTGGGTTTGGTCGTGAGGTAGAGAGAAAAAGAGATGAAGATGAGCAACTTTGATCTAAAATTTGGTTAAGTGTTTAGTATTTCTTGTTTTTAGATATTTAGGTAATTTTTATAATGTATAATAATACATATTAATGCATGAGGTTAAAAATTACTACTTGTGGTCTTGGATGGTTTAGGGGGGCCGGTCATGGGTGCATGAGGGGTAGCCAAATCGGTTTTGATCACTTAGGAAATGTAGTGTAATATTAGTTGTAGTTTTAGTGTAAGTATTAGTTATAATCGGGTACTGGGTTTGCTAGAAATAAATATTGACGAAGTTGACCGGGACTTAATAAAGTCATAAAAATGTTAAAAATATGTTGGGTACAAGTACTGAGTGTTCGGGTGATTATTGTTTAGTTTTCACGAAAACCGTCGTAATATTTATAAACTTACGTTATAAATAAAATAAATTTCCAAAATACTGGGTAAATGAATATTATAACTTTTATGATGATATAATGGATATAAAAATATGTCGGGACCATTGTGGGAATATTTAGATATATTCGTCGTGTTTATAAACCGGGTGTTAATGTTTATTTATAAATAATTATACGTAAACGTTAAATGTATCAAATATATAAATTTGAAAATCCTAAGAGTGGTATAACATGAAAATGCTGTTATGATGATATGCAGACTGTCTCTAGTCCGTATGCAATGTCCTTACTGATAATGAAATGAATTCGCACCTAAACCCATACGGTTACGCGAATTTTAATACCCGTAAGCTAAATTTACGATGAAATGTGTAATGCAAGTGAATAGTGAAAACTTTTCCGGCAATGAATAGTGTTCAATGAATAGTAAAATTTCTGAATGCTTCTCGGAATGTCAAACTGACACAAAAAATGATGAATAGTAAACTGATGAATAGTGTTGATGAATAGTGTTTTCCAAAGTTTGGGAAATGACCTGAAATGGTGAGTTGTGACATTTACATTTGCAGATGTCTTCGTATACTCATGCGGATTTTGATTTCGTACCTTCATGATTGGTGAATTAACTATTCCAGTCCCAAAATCAAAACCAGCATTTGTCATACTTTAAACTTGGCGCCAAAAGTCTATAGCGTGTTACGAAGGGAGTGTTTGGCCTAGCTTATTTTCCCAGTTTATGAGCTTATTTGATTTGGGAAAACCTCATAATCTCATTTTTTCGGTTTATGAGGTTGCTTAGTTGATCTTATGGCTTATTCATAAGCCATAAGTTGAAGATAATAAGCTTATAACAGAAAAAAGGGTTATCTATTAAGCTTTTTCAAATTCGAATAAGCCCTTTAGCCAGAAAAATAAACTCACGTTAATAGAATCTCATAAGGCATTTAATATAATCTCTACTCGATTCTTATAATTCAGTTATTATTACCAACTGTTGGACTATTTGCAGCCACTTACGGATGCACATAGCTATGTCATTGCTACAGCCCTTCCTATCTGATAGAAAAGAAATGCTCATTCAATGAGCATTCTCCATATTATGCCTTGAAGAGGACTCAAACCTGGTCTCCGCTATGAAAACCAAGAGTAAGCCTGTGCGTAAGACTATTAAGGGAGGGGCGTTAGAGGGGGACGAGTCTGGTAGTGATGTTGCTGATACGGGTTTACCTCATACATCGTCATGTCCTTGCGCCTTTCATCCTGGAAACTGTCCAACTCATGAACCATCATTTGATGTTTTGATGGATGTCGATGCCTAGAGGTTCTCTTAGCAGGGTGGGTAGTATGGATATGTCGGCCATTGTCTCGGATGGTATATCTATTCATGGAACGGCTGTGGACCTTTTATGGATGTGTCCTCATCGCTGGGTAATGCTGCCGATTTCTGTCAGGGGAGTGTCACGACGCTTACGGGTTTTCCCGGCTAGGTTGTCAAATGGTATAACGATTAATGAACCTGATCCAGAACGACCGCACACTCACAGCTGTAATCGGCAATCTGTGACTCCCGCGGATGTTACCGGAAAGGGAAAAAGGAAAATGGGTGATGTATCAATGTCCATGGGTAATACTTGATCGTGTTTTTCTTCAACGTTTTTAGCATATGTTTATGCCTCTGATGCCCATAACACTATTCTTGTGGTTTCTGTTTGCAGGTTCTTATGGTGTGCCTGGATGTTCTTATGCAACTCCTATGGCTGCACACCGCAAAGTGGATGTCTTTTCGCTTTCTTCAAATGATGTCATTGGTATTATGTTACATGATTTTCTCATTTTTTGGAAGTCACTCTGTTAGCGGTTGGAAATGCTAAGTTGGCCTTTAATGTTTTTCTTTCAGCTGATATGGAATTTGGGACCAGTAGCATGTTGGTTGACTATGTTAATGGTGGTGAGTTACTATATGCCTTTCAGTGTCCAATTCAGATGCTTCATTTCTGTATTTTACTCTTTTATGCTTTTGGTTGTCGTTGGGTCGGATAATCAAAGCTGTGACAATTGTTTCTTCAGATGCAATGGCGGCTATGGATACTCATCATTGTTCTGTGATTCTGCCACGACATCCGGCGACCACGTACCGATGTAAGTTCTATGTGTATGTATGGGAGCCACGTATGTTGCTTTTGTCTTCTGATACATGTTCATCTTTTGACATGATTCTAACAGGTGAAGCCTCTGCCCTGCTGATGGTTCTTCTTGCGTTAATGCACAGGTTGGGCATGATGTTGGGACTGCTGCAACGATCGCGACATATGTTCGTGGTGCTGTAACAGGAAGTCCAGGCGCATCTACAAGCACTCGCCAGCATATGCACATTTTTTTGTTGTTGCGCTTTTTTGTGTCCTGATGTCTGTTGTTTATTGTCACAGTCGAGATACTCACTCATTTGTGTCAACTTCTTTTGTGGTTATAGCTCGGGGAAATGCATCCCGGAGAAGACCAGCTCGCATGAATACGGTTGAGGCCACCCGTTTACAGCACAATAGAGGTATTGTTGCCATCATTTGGTTTGCAAGCTTTCATTAGTGTCGTCAATGAGTATCTATCACAGTTTTTATGATCATCGGGAATATTTTTTTTTTGTATCATTACCTGTTGTAGTATGCGTACCCGTTTACCTTAACAGTTTCTCTGTACATATAACCACTTTTCTTCAACGCACTTCTGTGCACAAGTTAATGTAATATAATGGTCTGTCTAAACACTGAACGTATACATAACTAAAACCCTGTGGCATTAGCATGCTGCTTAGTTCTGGTAATGTATTAGGATAAAAGAAGTTGCTAATAGTTTGTCGATTACAGTTTTCCTGCTTAAAGTACATGTGTTGATGGCTACATACACAGTTCTGGCAATATTATGATATACTACGTGGGATGGCACAAAACATAACACACATTTTGATGTATCTAATGCTTTTAAGCCATTGTCATTAGTTCTGTTTGGTAGAGTGGATGCACTTTTGGTAAGCTGGGTTCCATTTGCAAGTGGTTGTAGTGCTGTTCATAAGGTCACTGTTAGATACATCAATGCATAGATGAAAGACTTGATGACATACAAATGAATAAAGCACTCACAGACATTATACATCAAAAGAGACCCAGTTGTAGTAACATACTGTTTGTGTTTCAAAAATTATAGAAAGTTAAGACATATACAAACTAATAAATAAATCCAAAATAAACAGCCACATACATTAGTAGATAACAATCGTTTTATCTCTTAAAAAGTTTCAAGTGAGCGATCACTGCCCCGCCGCAACGCGGCGGCTCGCAGCCATCCTCGTTTGTGTAAAAGATGCACCACAATTTAAAATTAAATTCTCGTTGGTCTTTCAAAGTAGAGTTTGGATGGAGTCCATGTTAATGTTTTCCAGTTACTTAAGTCCAATAATACAAACAACTTTTTCGAAACTTATGCAATGGATCGGATCACTATCAAATCAAAGTTACATGCATATATATTCAAATTTTTAATAGCCTTTTCAAGCTTACATATTAAAAAACGTGTGCTCATTAAGTAACGTCTTCCAGCAAATTTGGGTGATGACTTTTAGATAAGGTTTGACTTCATTTTAAATGGCCCAGATTAATTTTGTCTTTGACCCAATGTTGAAGAAGTGATGCCATGTCATTATTTTTTTCTCTTTGCTTCACGCACAATATATAGATATAATTCGTCAAAACATTTAAATTGACGCGAACTCATATATACATGTATATATATGTAAACTAGCTTCATAACCCGCACGATGGGCGGGTTCGCTTCATAATAATATTAATAATAATAATTGGACGTAAAGAAATATTGAAAATTAAACATAATATGAGAAAAAAATACAAAAACTTAATAGTCGGTTTTATCCAAAATGATATGTTGTGTATACAAAACAATGTTGCGTATTCAAATCCGACATAAGATTTCTTTGTAAACTACATTTACCATTGAGTTGCAATAGTTTCCGTCCCTATCTAAACATAGAACCTTCAATCCTCGCTTGCTCTTGATGTTCGAATATCAAATACATGTGTTTAAATGAACTAAGCATTAGAATTGTATAGCAGTATAACGTACAAAAGTGGACCCGCTATCCTAGGAATTCAGAGATGTTCGAATATCAAATACATGTGTTTAAATGAACTAAACATTAAAATTGTATAGCAGTATAATGTACAAAAGTGAACCCGCTATCCTATGAATTTAGAGATGTTCGAATATTAAATACATGTATTTAAATGAACTAAGCATTAGACCTGTTTGAATGAACTATGCACATGGCTAGTTTCATGTATTATTTGTTTGTATCATTGACCGAATATTCTTTTGTGGGATAAAAACAATTAAGAATCATATGTACGGTTTATTGTTTGCGTGTGAATAAAATGAATACGTACTTTAGAAAGAAAATAAAGTTCATAATCTTCATGGACGGGCTAGTTTCACTTATATTTAAAAAAAAGAAAAAAAATAGGAAAAAAAAGGTAGTATCAGGTTGTGAAAAAGTTTGAAACATATACAAAAAAGGGAAGATCATAAAGTTAATAAAACAACATACAATAGTATAATGTATTAGGATAAATACAAAGAGATGGGTATTTTTAATGAGACAATATCATGTACTACAAACATAATCTATGCTAATGATAAGCCAAATATTATTAATCTTATTTGCAAAATTCGCGATATCACTCTTGTAATAAAAAAAAGAATAACAACAACCAATCGCCCATTTAGACGGCAGCCAGACACCCCCTTATATAGCAGCATCCAAACACCCTTTAAACAACAGCATCAAAACACTCATGTAGACAGAAGCAACCAACGACCTCTATTGACAGCAGAAACCAAACAACCCATTAGAAAATAGCAACCAAACCTCCTTATAGGCAGTAGTATCCTATAATAACATCAATCAATTCTTCTTGAGTTAAGCTACAAAATTATCATTTCAAATTTATAGGAAAGAGTATAGTTTTCAATATCTTTTAGGTATAGTTTTAAATGAACTAAGCATTAGAATTGTATAGTATGAGGTGGTGCATGTTTAAATCTGAAAATCAGAATATGTAATCTCTAAAAACTTACACATACCAAATGGTTTACCAGTCGTAAGAACATACTTTCCCAGTGTTCTTGCACCATCAACAGCTCCATCCTGCAATTGTACATCAGATTGTTTAAACAAACAGATTTATAATAATATCAAAAACATATATAAATTTAGTGATTAACAATCTAGAAAGACCAGCTTAAAGAAGCAATTATTGCGAAGTACGTCATATGGGTTAATTAGGCCTTCGATTCAATCCATTTAATGAACACCCCTAACTGCAATAGCAAGTTGGTCTCCACTAAGTATATAGTGAATCCTATAGAACAGGAAAATATTAAAAAAAAAATTGAATACATATTATAGTAATTAAAATGGATGAAATGATCTTCACAGTTTAGTAGACATGATTTTAGACATAGCGTAATTTTTGCTAACGGTAGGAGTTCAAGTGTAATATAAGTTAGGAAGCTTCACATCTAACACATTTTCAGTAAAAATATCTCAACTTCGAAAAAATGCATGTGCAGTTATGTCTTAATATCGTAACCTTCTAGCTTGTGTATTATATAAATAAAATATGAACATTAATGCACTTAAATTATATACCTATGTTCTATTTTGCTTTACTTTGCTATGTCCCCTCTAGCCCATGAAATTTACCCCAATCATTGTGACAGATAACTTCGGGATCTTTTCGTATTAGATTATGTGTATAAGTGAGACCGCACAAGACCTGAATCATATCCAGTTATACTATACCTACATAATAAGTCATCAAAGTTCAATATCATTTCTATTTCAACATTATTTATACGACCTTGATTTTTGCAATTATATATTTTGGCATTGGTCCTCCAAGAAGTCACATGAATAGAAAAAAAAAGACATAAAAGTTTTTACCTTTTGGGCAGCTAGATCTCTTGAAATTATTCATTCTTCATGTGGTTGGGCACTCGAAATCCACCATAGATGGACTGCATGGTGTGAAGCTTGAGCGGAACATTAGTCCATATAAGCACGCAAAGGTGAACAATGGAACAGTCGCACTCAGTGGAATTTTGGCTAATTTCCCTTTCCTGAAAGATAACACCAAAAACTTAGACTCGTGTATGCAATATTAATGAGTTTAGATAAGTTTGGATTTCTCTTATTCATGAATCAATTATATAATAGTTAAGATACACAAGTCAAATTTTAGGCAAAATGGTAACTTGTTAATTACCATTTGGTGATGCTACCTAAAAATAAACGTTTTGTCCATTTCGACCGTTATTAATCTGAATGACCCGGTCATTCTGCCACCTCTACCGAATGGCATGATACATAGTATAAATGTTACGCATGGGGCCACAAACTGCAGAAGTTCCAAAACCGAATCAAACAGTCGAAGCTTTACATTCATTCCAGCACCCTACCTTTCACATCCTGACATGATATGTTTTACATTCATACCAAAAATAATGTTGGGAGATTAAGTTGTACTTACAGAGTGTTTCTTGTTGGGTAAGATATGTTGTTCTCAAGTTTCAGTAACTACCTCAGCTAAGTTGTGTCCATGACGCCTTTTGTCAACAACTGCCAAACCACAGTGCTAAATAATGCCTTTATGGTCATCAGAAGTTGCTGTGAAGCCAATGTTGTGTTTATGGTCATACGTTTAGGGTCATCAGAAGCTGCTGATGTGAAGACCTGTTAGGTATTCTCACCATCATAAATAATATAACTATATCAACCTGGAAATATTCAAAAATGGTTTATCAAATAATAAGAAACATAAATATGATAACAGTATCAAGTAATGCTTACATTCGTTTCTAAACCTCCAAAATACCTTTGGTTATATTGCCACTTCTGCAAACCATAGTAAAGAAAACGTCATCCTCCAATAAAACTATAAACTAAACACTGAAAGCATTGTTTAGTGACAACTCAAACTTACCCAATTCCACCAAGTGGAACCTCGTGAGTTTCTGATGGTTTGCCTTCATGATTAAAAGGACCAATAGGTGCTTTCCACTGCAACATTGAATGATTTTATTGGATCTACTTAGGACTACTGCAACATAAGGTTCTACTTATTATACTGCAACAATGGCTTGTAAATGAGTATAATGGTTTGTAAATGAGTATTCACCTGTTTAGAAAGCTTGTGGATCAGCTTGCCGAATGTGAAGACAGGAAAAGACCAAGTGCAAGGTATAGTTCGACAATCAATTTCATGTTTTGTACTATAAATTACACCACCGGGAAAACTTTAGAGCAGATGCAAGAATCAGCTAAACAGATACTTATTAAACAATGATCATTTGAGATATTTAAAAGGCGAAAACAAACTGTGGTAGGTAAATTAACCACCCTGCATATGAATCATTAGGCGTGGTGTCATTGAAACCCTTCCAACTATAGTGTAGGTGATGATACTGGAATAAGCGGACAGAGATTGAGGTTTCTGATTCTGAAGATGAGTTGGTTTGTAACCCATTTGATGAGTCTGCTAATCTATTCGGTGATGGCCAAGAGTTTGAAAATGATTATGATGACTATGACTACGATGATTATGCAAAACAGTTTTATGATCTTCCAGGGAATTTGGACGCTTTTAACGCCATGTATGGCACCAAGCTTCAAGCAGAGACGGAGACAGTGGGGGAGCCAGGGGGTGCTCGGCCCCCTCCAACACGCCCAATTGCTTTGCTATTTACCTTATAAAATTTAAGTATATGACGCAAATATAGGCAAATGACCCTAACCTTTAGTTAAATTACTTTGTTAGCTTGAGAAAAAAAATTTGGCCCCCCTTATTCCTAATTCCTGGCTCCGTCCCTGGCTTCAAGGTCTTAGGAAGTAATTTTATTTCGTTTTGTCTTATGTTATCATTTGAGCAGTGGTTTGTTTTCTTGTTTAGAAAATAGGAAGTCTCTTGTTATGTAAGCTGTTTGCCTATGTAACGGACTGAGATATGAGATTTCACCCATATCCTTTGTACTTAAACGCTTTTGGTTAATATATTTACCAGGGTGCAGGATTACTCCCCTTTACCCAAAAAAAAAGTCTAGACGAGATTGAAAATTTAAATACTCGGTTGAAAAGCGAATTTGAGATGAAGGATCTTGGTGAAGCAAAGATGATTCTCGGCATGGAGATAGTCAGAGACAGAAAATTGAGGAAGCTCTGTTTGACTCAGAAACAATATCTGAGAAGGATTCTAAAGCGTTTTAGGTTCGATAAGCAAACAAAACGAGTTAGTACTCCACTCGCTTCTCAATTTAAGATCAGTGCTGCTATGTCACCGAAAAATGATGCAGATAGGGCATACATGGAGAAAGTGCCTTATGCAAGTGCTGTTGGTAGCTTAATGTATGCTATGATATGTACTCGACCAGATATTAGTCATGTTGTTAGTATGGTGAGCAGGTATATGCATAACCCTGGAAAAGGACATTGGCAAGCTGTTAAATGGATATTACGGTATATCCATAACACAGTCGATGTAGGGTTAGTACTCGAATATGGAAGTAGTTAGTGGGTAGAAGGATACTGCAATTCAGACTATGCCAGAGACTTAGACAAGCGAAGATCTATGACAGGCTTTGTATTTATTCTGGAAAAAGCTCCAATAAGTTGGAAGTCTACCTTACAGTCAACTACTACTTTGTCAACTACAGAAGCAGAGTATATGGCAATTACAGAGGCTGTAAAGGAGGCAATTTGGCTTCAAGGTTTGCTCGGTGAACTTGTAATCATTCAAAAATTTGTTATGGTGCATTCTGACAGTCAGAGTGCTATTCACTTAGCAAAGAATCAAGTTTATCATGCAAGGACGAAGCACATTGAAGTGTGGTATCACTTCATACGAGAGATACTGGAAGAAGGTGGAGTCAGAATCCAGAAGATCCATACATCTAAGAATCCCGCGGATATGCTGACTAAAGTAGTAGCTGGGATCAAGTTCAATTACTGTTTGGACTTGATCAATATTCTGAAACTCTAAGATTTGTTTGAAGACTCCACCAACGATGGTTGACAGCAAGATTGAAGGAATTGATATTTTGCCAAGGTGGAGATTTGTTGAATAATGGCTCAATATCAGATATATATGCAACTTGCAAATATATGCAATCTTATGAAAGATATGGAATATCATCCAAGATTTTCTAAAGATCATGCAAGTTAAAGATAAGCAAGTTGCTTGCTACTTGTGAAGAGTTTTGAAGCCTATAAATAGAAGGCTTTTCCATTGAGTTTGACACACCAAAACACACAAGCAATCTTGTAGACTTGTAGTGTTCTCTCTTCATTTCTTTTCTTTTGTTGTAGCAGTATATTTCTAGCAATAAGAAATATATAAGTTCTGGTGTTACATCTCTTGTTCACTTTAATAGTGTATTAATTTTCAATAAGCTAGTTTGAGGTATACTTGTGGTGTAGAAAGATTCACACTCTATACCTAGTCGGTGGGATATTATCGCGGTTATTCCACAACACACTCAATTGAGCCTTTATATTCAAAGTCAAGTTTGGTTTCTTAACCGATACATTTTGAGCTCGGGCCCGACTCATTTTTTTCAGGTAGCAATGGTTGTGTAACATTTATAGTTTTCGGATTATATATCGATGTAGATTTTGTCCCTATAGATCAAGTTCATAACGTAGTACAAACTACCTCATTTGTGTGATCTAGTTTAAATTGCTTTATTGATTTGTAAGATTTTTATTGCAACAATGTTGGTTTCAGTTTTTTTTTAAATAAGTGTCATTGCCTTATGAACCAAATGGACCAAGGTGGAGATGATTATAAAATGAGATGCCAAACAATCCATTTAACACATATTTCTTGGCTTCTAACAAAAGTTTGCTATGTTACTTTTTTTTTTTTCTTTTTTGTGCAATTACTAGTTATAATATTTATTAATCAAAGATTGCACAATGTGTCAATTTTTTTAATTAAAAAATTGATGTATTGTGATATTTTTGCTTTTTAAAACATTGTACCTTGTATCTAATATTAGTGAAAAACTTAGAATTGGACCAATAAAAAGCTCATATAACTATTTACGGAGTATAAATGAAGCAATATAACTATGTATAATTGAGCTCGATCATAGTGTGCTTGACAAGCCACACTTTTTTTACGTTTATATCATAAAAAAGGAAACTTCTTTAAATATGCCAGATCAAAAAAAAAAAAGTTTCATTCTATACGAACTATTTTTGTAATTCATTGTTTTTAAACAAAGAATGATTGGTCAAATATATATTAAGTTTTCTATTGTAACATTGTCACTCGTAACAAACTTTTCTAACAACTGAAGACATCTATATAGATGTCACTTGGATGCTTGTACACATTCATCAGACGACCACTTCTTCACGTCGTCATTATTAGCATCGGTGTCTCCGTTGGTTGTTCCATCGGAGGTAAACAACTTAACTACATTTATATTTCTCTTAAACACATACACTCACATACATATATAGGAGTAGTTATATAGTGATTTCAATTACGTTTAACTGCCCTTGTTAAAGTATTGCAAAAATGGTACGAATGTAACATGTCAAAAATATCTTACGCGAACTATATTTTTAGAACTTGTTCCCTTTGCTTGAAAAATGTTTCTGTTAACATAATACATTATTTTAAAGCCTCTATCCAAGTAATATTAATCTTTTTTATAACATATTGTGATTCTTTAAATGGATGTTGGAGGAGAAAAGAAAAGAGAAAACAAAAGATCCTCAAGAGAAAAAGAAAATTGTTGGACAAAAAACTATGCTCAAAGAATTAATCCGATCGAAGTACATCCCGTCTTTGTAATCATTGTATCGTAGATATTGGAATTGTACATTTTGTTTATGACGGATCGTTTTGGTTAGATTGTATTTGTTTGATGTTGTATAATATGTGAAAAAGGGATTGTTCGTGCTAGCATGTTGATGTACACTGTTATCAAAATTTAGATTGTGTTTCATAATTGGTCCCAAAATGAACTTCAATGATGCAATAGACCGAACAAGAAGAATGACGACATGCTTCGATCTTCTTCTCATTCGATCTCATGGAACTTGTCTTCCACCATCGACTTAAGACTTTGTGGAAAAATACTTGTCATTCAACTTTCGCATTCGTTTCTAACAAGATTGTAACAATACATGTAATTCGGCAAACGCATCTAAACCGCAACACTGAGAAATCTTATCCAACTCCCCACCAATGCCAACCGCTCCCCTCGTTTTCCTATTACTACTTACATGACAAATATGTTAGTGTCTTAGTGCCCAAGGGTGTTAAGTCGGGTCAATATAATTTTAAGTTGGAGCTCGACTCAATTACATTACTTCAAGCATGCTCAATTGAGCCTTTTATTTTCAAACTCAAGTGTGGTTTAGCTTTACTTTTAAACTCAAGTTTGGTTTTTTAACCGATACATTCTGAACTTGGCCCGACTCAACTCCTCAAGGTAAATATTAACCAACTCGATATATTGAGTTTGTCTTGACTTAACTTTGTTGGGGTCATGGTTGATTGAGTGAATTTGATTGTTAGTTGCTTTGATTTCATTAGTTTTTACACTAACACTATAAATTGAGATTAAAAGGGTATAAAAGAAATGTTGTTTAAATGCTCATGCAGCAATAGTTGTGTAACATTGCTAGTTTTTGGATTATCGATGTAGATTTTTGTCCCTAGAGATCAACGGGATCATGTTCATAACGTAGTATAAAGTACCTCATGAGTGTGATCTAGTTTGAATTGCTTTATAGATTTGTAAGATTTCTATTGGAACAATGTTGGTTCAGTTTTTTTCAATAAGTGTAGAGTATAGTGTGCTTAATGAGCCGAGTTTCATTTGAGTGACATACTTACTTTAGGGAGTCATTCATCAACATCACCGTCTCAGCAAATAGAGCTTGTCAAATGGATATCGGAGGAGAAAAAGAAAAGTGAAAACTCAAATAATGCTTCATCGAAACAAAAAGTCCATCCCGTCTTAATAACCATTGTATTGTAAATTTGGCATTGTACATTTTGTTTATTACCTCTCTAGCCAATGACTCCCTCGGACGCTTGTACACATTCATCAGATGAGAATTTCTTCACGTCGTCATCATTTGCATTGGTGTCTCCATCGGTTGTTCTATCGGAGGTAAACAACTTAACTACATTTATATTTCCCTTAAACACACTCACATACATTTGTTTTTGTATAATGATTCAAACTGTCCCAGTTAAGTTGCAAAAATGGGTACCCGTGTAAGTTGTAACAAGTCAAAAGCAGTGTTCTAAAAGGTGCGCCTTGACGCCGCAAAGGCCTCGCAAAGGCGCAAGGCGTCACCTCCACGCCACGCAATATACCTAGGCGTCGTCTTAAGGCTTGGCATGAGATGAGGTGCGATAAGGCGCGATAAGATACTGGTATTTTAGACGTTTAGGGGATTTACTAGTAATTGGAATTTGGGCATCGTATTTGAGGTTTACTGATATTTGGCGTTTAGGGGTTTCCTAGTATTTGAAGAAGATTACAAATGTAAAGAGAGTTTATTGACTTTATTGCTTATGTATAACACTTTTTGTAAACTCGATGTATATGAAATATGATATACTAATTAAATATAATATAAATCTATAAATCTATAAATACTTTTTGCCGCTTTAATTCACGCCTTAAAAACGCCATGCCGCCACGCCTCACGCTAAGGCTTGCGGCTTGACCTTGCCGCCACGCCACGCCTCACGTTATTTATAACCTTGGTCAAAAGTATGTACTAAATGATTAACACGGACGATATTCTTAAAACTTATTCCCTTTGATCGAAATATGATATGTGTTCTACTTTCTTCCAAGTAGAATGATGGTGTGGTTGACATATAAAAAAGAATTAACGATCTCTCAGTCTTTTTACATTAAAAGATGAAAGTCATAAACATAGTATTACATAGGGAAAATTGTCCAAATATACATTCAACTTGCCACCTTTTACTATTGTATGCACTGAACCTTTTTTTTTTCCTATTTGATGAGTGCTCAAACACTCATCATTTTTGGTCAAATCTGAACTGCAAAACATACAAAAACACTCAGAAATGCATCAAAATACTAAAAATATTTCAAAATTGTGTTTTATATATTTTAGATGCAAAAAGAGTAAAAACAGATGAAAAACGTACAAAGTTTGCAAAATTGGCAGTTTCAGTCCCTTAACTTTCAAAAATTGGCAAAATAGTCCCTGAGCACATATTTTAAAAGAAAAGTCACCAAAGGTCCTTTTGAAATCATAAGTTGTCATATTTAGTCCTTTGGTGAAAAATCTCAAAGTTTTGGAAATTTACACTTTTGGTCCCTAGAGTTTCAAACTCAGGCAGATTTAGTCCCTGGGAGTTTAATTTTGGAGAAAATAGTCAAATATGGTCCTTGGGAATTCAAATGTGTCAATTTTAATCCCTGGATGAAAATTTTGAGAAAATTACATATTTAGTCCCCACAGTTTGAAAATTGACACATTTGGTCCCCGGGAATTTTAAAGGTGGAATTTGGCCCTTGTGTTTTTGGTACTTGGCAAGAATAGTCCTTATTATAAGATTGGTAACATGGCAGGATCAGTCCCTAAGTTTTCAAAAATTACAAAATTGGTCCTTGAGTTTTGTTAATAAACATACAAACCAAAACCCTTAATATTAAACCAAACATACAAAACCCAATCCACCCTTTACCACCCCAGCCCACTCACCAGCCCACCAAGCCCAATCCCTTTTAAATAAAAAACCCCAACCCGTTTTTTTTAATACCACCCCAGGTCAAACCCTTTGACCATCCTCTTCCCCCTTCCACTTGCCTGGTTCACCACTGCTACACTCCAACCCCCATCCTTCCACCTTAATTCCACCAATTTATGTTCCCCCTAGCCTCCACAAATTTCCAAGGTACATTAATTAATCCCAACACCCTAACAAGCAACCCTAATTGCCATTTGGGATTTTGGCGCCAAAAATATGATTCAAAGGTCAAGATCATTTGGAGCCATCCAAGGGCTGAGAAAGAAGTGGGATTTAACCATGGGACCCACAGAAACTTGAAAAAGCTATAAAGATGAAGAAAGGAAGGAGATTGAAGTAATTAGTTTTCTAGTTTAGTTTATATATGTCGTTAAAAATGTAATTTGAATTCTAGTTGTAATTTCTCATTTACATTAGTTGTAATCAGTTTGTTTTGTGCAATATAAACTATTTTCACCTTCAATTTCATGGTTTCCTTTACAAATTAATTTTTAGCATTTTATTTGTGAAATTGACAAATTCACTAAAAAGTGTTAAAGAGTATTGTTTGTTGTTTGTTTAAGCCTATTTTAGTCCCATTATAAGTTTTATCTAACTTTAAAAGAGTTGGGAACAATCTAAGACTAGAAACAGAAAAATACTAAAAATAAAAGATAAATAACAATTAAATAAAAAATTCACTGTGAAGGAAGATTGAAGCAAAGGTCCATGGTCATCTTGAATTTACTCTGGTTTAGAACTCCATGGGGAGTGAATAGGAGTGATATTTGAGCCCTGGTACCATTTATCTCAGCTTGGAAGCTTTGTAATCCTTTTAATGCATTTTTGTTATTTACTGTTCATATACTTATTAGATGCTTAACTATGTGTTTTTATGCTTATTTGAGGTTACTTAGGCATAATATTGCTTAATATTTGGTCCTTGTTCATTAGTTCCCGTTTGTGCTCATTAGGGATGAGCACGGTACCGGTACCGTACCGAATTAGTGGTACCGAATTTTTCCCGAGCATAAATTAGGGTACCGGTACCGTACCGAACGGGATTCGGGTATCGGTACCGGTACCGGTACCGGGAAATCGGAATTTTCCCGTTTTTTTTCTGGAATTTCCCGATTTGGTACCGGTACCGTACCGAATTAGTGGTACCGAATTTTTTTCCTCCTTATTTCGTAGTACCGGTACCGTACCGTATATCGGGATCGGTACCGTTTTGGTACGGTTTCGGTTTGGTTCCGGTATTCGGTACGAAATGCTCATCCCTAGTGCTCATAATTCCATTTTGACTGCCAAAGTTACATGTTAGTGGTATTTGAGTATTTTCTGTTTAGGCTTGTGTTTTTGTAGTTCTTGGGACTCATTTCATCATTCCTTAACTTTGTGCATCAGTGGTAAAGGTCAAATCTGTGATTTCCTTTGAAATCACAAAAACAATCTTGCATTAAGGTGTGTTTGGATTATGCAATCTCAATGTGATCCAGGGAGTTCCATGGTGTAATAAGTATTGAAACATGTCACATATATGTCATTAGTTGCATTCTAGCCTTAAAAATCATAGGTTAAAAGCAAAAAATCAAAATCACCACCCAATTCCCCTAACAGTTAACTGTTGAGGTATTTGGGTTTCAAAACTCACCCATTTTGTTTAAAAGTTGTCCTTCTACCCTAATTTCGTCTCAATATAACCCAACACATCAAATTCAGTCAGTTAGACCCAATCAAAGTTAGAAAAATTCAAAGTTATAAGTTTATATGAAAAGTCAAAAGTTGCATGTTCTTCAATTTTTCCAAAATTTCAAGGATTTATTGTGAATTTTGTATAAGGTTTCAGCACTTGTGATTTTTAGGAATCATAGTATCCTAGCTTAACTTCATTGTCCTTATGTTATTTCATTTTTACAATTTTTTCTCTGGGATCCACAACCATCTAAAGTAGGCTGCAGGGGAACTGTCCTCCCCTGTGCAGCAGTTAACCACAGCCACATCACATACTTTGGAGGTGATTTCTGGCCACCACAGTGCTCCACAGCCCCACCTCCTTGGTCCTTTCAACCCTCCTCCTACCCCTCTCTCCATTTTGACCTTTAGTTTGACCTAGGACCCTGTGGACCCCACCTGGATCAACCACTCAACCTTGTCCCATTTTCTGGTTTGAGATAAGTTTCAAAGTGCTTAAATTTTGCTTATTTGCTTATTCTGTGAGAGTCTTTGCTTGAATTTCACTTAATCATGTCCAAATAAGTTATTTGGACCAGAATCATCCATAGTGGGTCCCACTTAAGCTCATTTGAGCTTATTTTCCTCTTTGGTCAACAAAAGTCAACTGTGGAGCTAATAAGCTTCCACAGTGCTTATGTTTAAGTTATAAAAAATTTGTTTTTGCAAAAGTTGTGTGTTTTTAGTTGTAAATTAGTTTTCAAAAAGAAAAATCAAGAAAAACCAATTTAATAATAAGTGATAGTTTCTATTTAATGTAATTTAAATTTTAATTTTAATTTTTAAATTTTTATTAAGCACATAGATTTTTTATATTTTTCATAAATTCCTTTTATATCAATAATTAATTACTAATTAAGTTTTAAATAGCATAATTACTTTTTATTAAGTAAGACCTAGTTTTTATATTTTTCCTAGCTTTTATATAATATAATATAATTTTAGGAATTTTTCTAGAATTTTTACTGTTCATTTGCTAATTTTTATAATTTAAAATAGTTTAATTAGGTAACTAATATTTAATTAGTAATTAATTAATATAAAATTCACAAAAAGACAAAAATACTTATTTTTAATTTTAAAATTAGTTTTTAGTTATTTTATAATTTTAGAAATTTTATTTTCATTTTTCTTGTATTAAATTAATATTATATTGTATTTAAGTAATTTAAATATTAATAATAAGTATTAAATAGTATTTAATTAATATTAAATAATTAAATAGTGTAAGATTTTATTTTCTTTTTCTAAAAATTTTCTTTTATCCTAGGGTTTTTAAAAAAGTCATTTTCAACCCCTATGGGTTTTCAGATTTCAGTTTTCACTTTTTATTTCGTACGTTCACGTAAATTTAAATTGAACGTACGCGTTTTTAGGTTTTAAACGTTTCTGGTTTTTCCAACTTTCCAGTCTTGTTTATATAGCTTATTTAAGCTATTTCATTGTATAAATCAGTAGTGTAATCAAACACAAACCCCCTTTCCGTCCAAATTCACCCGATCACAAACCCGTTTGATAACCATCCACACCTCGTCGGGACATAACGACCCGGGGAAACACTATATTCCGCGGAGCATTGACTCTAGGCAGTTTTACCTTGTTGACCATCCTTTGGTCAATTTAGGTTGACTGTTCGGAGCCAATCAAAATTTTGGCGCCGCTGCCGGGGAGGTCGTGCGCGTTATTCTAAACGGTTTTGCGTATTAGTGAATCGGGATATACATCCATTGTATATTTACCACCTTTGTTCATATTATCCTCTTATTTTCATATAAAAACAAAACTATTCCCGAAAACATTTTAAATCAGTTTTCAACGAACACAAAAAACCCAAAAAGATTTTCTTTCTTATTTGTACAAAATGTTTTCCAAAAAATCCAAAAATAATCACCTTTACCCTCTCACATCTTTGATTCTTCATCCCTACCCCTCTGTAAACCTTTGATTCTTTCTATGTCGTATCCATACCATTGTGGTTGTCAATGGTGTGGTGGTCCTCATAATGGCGGGAATTGTCCCGGTTGTAGCATGGTAGAGTCAGGAGATGGGTCTGTCTATAACCAAGCTCCCTATCCTTACCATGACACATCTGATTCATCCTACCAGCCACCACATCATGAGATACTGACATATCTGTGTGAGTTTTGTGGAGGTCCTCACCAAGGATTTGAGTGTCAAGCTGGAAACACGTTTGTCTATGAACAGTTTTCCGGTGATGCTCAGAACTTTGGTTATGACCAATACCCATATGATTCACCAATCCAGACTCAACAGTTTTACTGTTGTGATTACTGCGGAGGTCCACACTTCAGCTCAGATTGTCAAACGGGGAATCCAAATCCTTGTGACAATTTTGACACACCTTGTTATGACCAACCTCCACAGTCCCAAATGAGTCAAGCACTTCTTCCAGAAATGCAAAATATGATGAAAATTGTTGATGAACTTAAGGATTTAGTTAAAGATTTTGCTCAAAAATATACACATGAGAAATCCATGGAAGAATTGTTGGCTGAAGAGCAGGCTGCTAAAGTAAATTCCCAAGATGCCTATGAAAAATCTATTAGGGAATCTATTGCAAAAGAAAAAGCAGTCAAATCTAGCTCTTTGTTCCGTTTTATTCCTGATGACAGTGATGATGAAGATACACTTGATATCCTTCAATTCTATAAAGATTCATCAAGTTCATCAGTTGACATCCCAGCAGTTGAGATTCCATCTCAAACAACTGCTATCACACCCGAGGTTCCCACTCACTCTCTGAGCATAGGGGACGAGCATCTTCACACTGTTCCTAAAAAGGAATCGGACGAATTCATAAAGTCTAGTGTTGAGAACCTTGTCCCAATCCCAAGAGAGTCACAGGGAATTCTTGAGCATATGAGTGATCTTCCTTCCCCTCTTAAGTGTTCAAACGATCATTTTGAGACTTTCTCAGATTTTAATGATGATTGTACATCTCATGGAGACATTGAGTATATTGAGGCATCACTCCCACAGTCTGATGTTGATCCTCTTCTTGAGTAGTTCGCCGATGAACTTACTCACATCAATCCACTTTCATCGGAAAGTGATGATGGTCTCCTTGATTTCGAAGCCGATCTGGGAGAAATTGAAAGTCTCCTATATCATGATCCGTCACTCACTTCTGATCCCAATAGTCCAATAGAGAATGTTAATCTCTTTGTTCCCGAAACATTCAATACTACTCTCACCAATCCTCTATTTGAATTCGAATCTGAATTCACTTTGATTTCTGATAATCCACTCTTTGGTATTCGGAATGAGGATTGTGATGAGTCTATTCCGGAACAAGAATTCACAAATTCACACCATGTGAATGATTCTCTTCATGAGGAGTTCTCCGGTGAACTCACTCATCATATCATGACTCCTCCGGAGTTTGATAGCCCGGGGGGAGATGCACTCAATCATGAGGATTTGCAAATTTCCACCCACCCTCTCAGGATGTTTTTGAGCTTAACCTTTGAAATTCAAATTCAGGCTAATGAGCCTGCTCTCGAGGAATAATATCAAATCATGATTTTCATCATGGTTTTCTTCCTTTTCTTCACCTATAAGGTGACTTCTTCTCTTCTTCACTCCTTCGGGAATGAGGATACCATTTTTGATCCCGGCATTTTCATTTACCATTATCTTGAGCCGGGTACTTATCTCATCGGTGTGGAACTTTCACGTGCTTCAAATGTTTGTCCAAACATCTTGAATGAAAGTCCGATTGAGATTGTTTCTTCCACATCATGCTTCCCCAAGGACAAATGAATTCGGGGTCGAGTCAAGCTAGCGACTCGGTAAACAAAAATAGTAGCATGCTTATAGGGTTTTCACCCTAAGTGTGGGGGAGTCACCCATGCTATGATTACAAAAGTGAAAACAAAATGGTGTTTTCCACATTTAGCTTGTAATGTTGTCTTTTTACATTCTAAGAGTCGGCATAATAGCCGGGACTTTGAATATTGAGGACAATATTCATTCTAAGTGTGGGGGGGTATTCTAGCGAATTTTATCACATTTTACTATCTAGTACCCCCGTTTTTGGCCAAAATCTCAAAAATTTTAAAAAATTTTCACTTGAGTTCAAAATTTTTTGTGGTAATCAGTCCGCCAGGTCTAACCGACAAAAGGATTGGCTAATCCAGGAGCAAACGGCTCTTGGTAAAGATATATCAAATCCGTTTATAGCTTGCAATTTGCCCAAGATTGTATGGTACCTCAACTCGCCATATCCTAAAAAGCGAATGAGTTGGCTAGCCCGCAAGATTATGGCTTGTGATAAAGGCAGTGGAAAAACCATAATTGGTAATCAGCTCACCAAGATGTTGACTTTGTCCATCAAGAGTTGGCTAGTCTAGAAGCAAACGGCTTTTGGTAAAGACTAATCAAATCCGTCGACACCTGGAGGTTTACTCAAAATCACATGGTTATCAGGTGGACCATAGTTCTTACTTGAATCGATACATCTGGCTACTCCAGAAGTGATGGCTTTTGGTAAAGAGTTTAAAATCCATTAAGTTTTCAAAACAGTTGATTGCTAGGGACTAGCAATAGTTTAGTGTGGGGGATTGATGAGTGCTCAAACACTCATCATTTTTGGTCAAATCTGAACTGCAAAACATACAAAAACACTCAGAAATGCATCAAAATACTGAAAATATTTCAAAATTGTGTTTTATATATTTTAGATGCAAAAATAGTTAAAACAGATGAAAAACGTACACAGTTTGCAAAATTGGCAGTTTCAGTCCCTCAACTTTCAAAAATTGGCAAAATAGTCCCTGAGCACATATTTTAAAACAAAAGTCACCAAAGGTCCTTTTGAAATCATAAGTTATCATATTTAGTCCTTTGGTGAAAAATCTCAAAGTTTTGGAAATTTACACTTTTGGTCCCTGGAGTTTCAAACTCAGGCAGATTTAGTTCCTGGGAGTTTAGTTTTGGAGAAAAAAGTCAAATATGGCCCTTGGGAATTCACAGGTGTCACTTTTAATCCCTGGATGAAAATTTTGAGAAAATTACATATTTAGTCCCCATAGTTTGAAAATTGACACATTTGGTCCCCGGGAATTTTAAAGGTGGAATTTGGCCCTTGTGTTTTTGGTACTTGGCAAGAATAGTCCTTATTATAAGATTGGTAACTTGGCAGGATCAGTCCCTAAGTTTTTGGTAATTACAAAATTGGTCCTTGAGTTTTGTTAATAAACATACAAACCAAAACCCTTAACCAAACAAACAAAACCTAATCCACCCTTTATCACCCCAGCCCACCAAGCCCAATCCCTTTTAAATAAAAAACCCCAACCCATTTTTTTTAATACCACCCCAGGTCAAACCCTTTGACCATCCTCTTCCCCCTTCCACTTGCCTGGTTCACCACTGCTACACTCCAACCCCCATCCTTCCACCTCAATTCCACAAATTTATGTTCCCCCTAGCCTCCACAAACTTCCAAGGTACATTAATTAATCCCAAAACCCTAACAAGCAACCCTAACTGCCATTTGGGATTTTGGCGCCAAAAATATGATTCAAAGGTCAAGATCATTTGGAGCCATCCAAGGGTTGAGAAAGAAGTGGGATTTAACCATGGGACCCACAGAAACTTGAAAAAGCTATAAAGATGAAGAAAGGAAGGAGATTGAAGTAATTAGTTTTCTAGTTTAGTTTATATATGTCGTTAAAAATGTAATTTGAATTCTAGTTGTAATTTCTCATTTACATTAGTTGTAATCAGTTTGTTTTGTGCAATATAAACTATTTTCACCTTCAATTTCATGGTTTCCTTTACAAATTAATTTTTAGCATTTTATTTGTGAAATTGACAAATTCACTAAAAAGTGTTAAAGAGTGTTGTTTGTTGTTTGTTTAAGCCTATTTTAGTCCCATTATAAGTTTTATCTAACTTTAAAAGAGTTGGGAACAATCTAAGACTAGAAACAGAAAAATACTAAAAATAAAAGATAAATAACAATTAAATAAAAAATTCACTGTGAAGGAAGATTGAAGCAAAGGTCCATGGTCATCTTGAATTTACTCTGGTTTAGAACTCCATGGGGAGTGAATAGGAGTGATATTTGAGCCCTGGTACCATTTATCTCAGCTTGGAAGCTTTGTAAGCCTTTTAATGCATTTTTGTTATTTACTGTTCATATACTTATTAGATGCTTAACTATGTGTTTTTATGCTTATTTGAGGTTACTTAGGCATAATATTGCTTAATATTTGGTCCTTGTTCATTAGTTCCCGTTTGTGCTCATTAGGGATGAGCACGGTACCGGTACCGTACCGGTACCGTACCGAATTAGTGGTACCGAATTTTTCCCGAGCATAAATTAGGATACCGGTACCTTACCGAACGGGATTCGGGTATCGGTACCGGTACCGGTACCGGTACCGGGAAATCGGGATTTTCCCGTTTTTTTTCTGGAATTACCCGATTTGGTACCGGTACCGTACCGAATTAGTGGTACCGAATTTTTTTCCTCCTTATTTCATAGTACCGGTACCGTACCGTATATCGGGATCGGTACCGTTTCGGTACGGTTCCGGTTTGGTTCCGGTATTCGGTACGAAATGCTCATCCCTAGTGCTCATAATTCCATTTTGACTGCCAAAGTTACATGTTAGTGGTATTTGAGTATTTTCTGTTTAGGCTTGTGTTTTTGTAGTTCTTGGGACTCATTTCATCATTCCTTAACTTTGTGCATCAGTGGTAAAGGTCAAATATGTGATTTCCTTTGAAATCACAAAAACAGTCTTGCATTAAGGTGTGTTTGGATTATGCAATCTCAATGTGATCCAGGGAGTTCCATGGTGTAATAAGTATTGAAACATGTCACATATATGTCATTAGTTGCATTCTAGTCTTAAAAATCATAGGTTAAAAGCAAAAAAGTCAAAATCACCACCCAATTCCCCCAACAGTTAACTGTTGAGGTATTTGGGTTTCAAAACTCACCCATTTTGTTTAAAAGTTGTCCTTCTACCCTAATTTAGTCTCAATATAACCCAAAACATCAAATTCAGTCAGTTAGACCCAATCAAAGTTGGAAAAAGTCAAAGTTATAAATTTATATGAAAAGTCAAAAGTTGCATGTTCTTCAATTTTTCCAAAATTTCAAGGATTTATTGTGAATTTTGTATAAGGTTTCAGCACTTGTGATTTTTAGGAATCATAGTATCCTAGCTTAACTTCATTTTCCCTATGTTATTTCATTTTTACAATTTTTTCTCTGGGATCCACAGCCATCCAAAGTAGGCTGCAGGGGAACTGTCCTCCCCTGTGCAGCAGTTAACCACAGCCACACCACCCACTTTGGTGGTGATTTCTGGCCACCATAATGGTCCACAGCCCCACCTCCTTGGTCCTTTCAACCCTCCTCCTACCCCTCTCTCCATTTTGACCTTTAGTTTGACCTAGGACCCTGTGGACCCCACCTGGATCAACCACTCAACCTTGTCCCATTTTCTGGTTTGAGATAAGTTTCAAAGTGCTTAAATTTTGCTTATTTGCTTATTCTGTGAGAGTCTTTGCTTGAATTTCACTTAATCATGTCCAAATAAGTTATTTGGACCAGAATCATCCATAGTGGGTCCCACTTAAGCTCATTTGAGCTTATTTTCCTCTTTGGTCAACAAAAGTCAACTGTGGAGCTAATAAGCTTCCACAGTGCTTATTTTCAAGTTATAAAAAATTTGTTTTTACAAAAGTTGTGTGTTTTTAGTTGTAAATTAGTTTTCAAAAAAAAATCAAGAAAAACCAATTTAATAATAAGTGATAGTTTCTATTTAATGTAATTTAAATTTTAATTTTCATTTTTAAATTTTTATTAAGCACATAGATTTTTTATATTTTTCTTAAATTCCTTTTATATTAAAGTAATTTTAGTAATTTTCTCAGATTTTTATTTTTTCATTTGGTATTTATTAGATTTAATATTAGTTTTACCAATAATTAATTAATAATTAAGTTTTAAATAGCATAATTAGTTTTTATTAAGTAAGACCTAGTTTTTATATTTTTCCTAGCTTTTATATAATATAACATAATTTTAGGAATTTTTCTAGAATTTTTACTGTTCATTTGCTACTTTTTATAATTTAAAATAGTTTAATTAGGTAATTAATATTTAATTAGTAATTAATTAATATAAAATTCACAAAAAGACAAAAATACTTATTTTTAATTTTAAAATTATTTTTTAGTTATTTTATAATATTAGAAATTTTATTTTCATTTTTCTTGTCTTAAATTAATATTATATTGTATTTAAGTAATTTAAATATTAATAATAAGTATTAAATAGTATTTAATTAATATTAAATAATTAAATAGGTTAAAAATTTATTTTCTTTTTCTAAAAATTTTCTTTTATCCTAGGGTTTGTAAAAAAGTCATTTTCAAGCCCTGTGGGTTTTCAGATTTCAGTTTTCACTTTTTATTTCGTACGTTCACGTAAATTTAAATTGAACGTACGCGTTTTTAGGTTTTAAACGTTTCTGGTTTTTCCGACTTTCCAGTCTTGTTTATATAGCTTATTTAAGCTATTTCATTGTATAAATCAGTAGTGTAATCAAACACAAACCCCCTTTCCGTCCAAATTCACCCGATCACAAAACCGTTTGATAACCATCCACACCTCGTCGGGACATAACGACCCGGGGAAACACTATATTCCGCGGAGCATTGACTCTAGGCAGTTTGACCTTTTTGACCATCCTTTGGTCAATTTAGGTTGACTGTTTAGCATCAATCACTATTATATACACAAACTTTACTAATCGCCCTTATTGTATTAATAAAACGCCTTTTTGATGACTAATCATCCCTATTGTATCAACGTACCACGTCAGCAAAAAGGCGTTTTATTGATACAATAAGGGTGATTAGTAAAGTTTGTGTATATAATAGGAAAAAAAAGTTCAGTGCATACAATAGTAAAAAGTGACAAGTTGAATGTATATTTGGACAATTTTCCCTATTACATAAGTTCCTTTCATTTAGATTAAAACAATTATACGCCATCAAGACCTAAATGACTTTATGTAAATACTCTATTTGTCCATTGTCATTCAACTTCCACATTCATTTCTGACTAGATTGTAACAATACATGTAATTCGGCCGACGCATCTAAACCGCAATCACTCGATAGTCTAATCCAACCCCACACCAATGCCAACCGTCCCCTTCGTTTTCCGTATTACTTACATGAGATGTGTTAGCGTCTTAGTAGCTGCCCAAGGGTGCAATCAATTTATGTCGGGTTGATATAATTATATGCTTGAGCTCGACTCAATTACAATACTTGAAGCAAGCTCAATTGAGCCTTTATATTCAAACTCAAGTTTGGTTTCTTAACCGATACAACCTTGGCCCGGCTCAACTGTTTCAGGTAGCAATGGTTGTGTGACATTTCTAGTTTTAGGATTATCGATGTAGATTTTCATCCCTAGAAATCAAGTTCATAATGTAGTATAAAAAATTGCTTCATAGATTTTGTAAGATTTACTCCATATTCGAACAATGTTGGTTCAGTTTGTTTTCAATAGTGTAGAGCAGGGGTATTTGCATCCCACATTGCCTCATGAACCAAATGACCAAGGTGGAAATGATTATAAAATGAGATGCCAAAACATTCCATGTAACTAGGGGTGTTAACGAGCCGAGCCGAGCCGAGTCGAGTTTTGGCCTAAACGAGCTAGGCTCGTTTATTAACTGCTCGGCTCGAGCTCGAGCTCGAATAAAATTTTATAAATTGGCTCGAGCTCGAGCTCGAGCTCGAATATTTTGTTGTTGTTCAAGCTCGAGCTCGAAGCTCGTTTAAAATTTTTAACTTTTTTTTTTGTAATCCTATATAAAATAACTTTCAAGCTTAATATGCTCGTGTAGAAGATCGAACTTGAAAGGCTCGTTTATTAACTCCAGCTCGAGCTCAAAAGCTTGTTTACGATTATAAAAATTGTTCTAATGTTAAACTAAAGTTTATGTAATTTATAATAAACACTAGTTTGCATTTGAAGCGAAAGAGTGTATAACAATCATACTTATATTAACATCTTGCTAGTTTTGGTTTTAAGTTTAGCCTAATACTAATAGTAATTAAAAATTTATAATTTAAATATTTTGAAACTACATATTTAGCTCGATTAGCTCATTCGGCTCGAGTAGCTCGTATGGCTTGTTCGGCTCGAATAACTAAACGAGCTTTCGAACCAACCAAGCTAAATATAAGTTTTAAAAGCTCGGCTCGTGAAATTATTCGAGCTTTAAATTTTGTTTGAGCTCGACTCGAGCTCGAAAATTATCAAGCTCGAATCGAGTTAAACGAGCTCGAGCTCGAATAGCTCGTTAAAAGCTCCACTCGTTAACACCCCTACATGTAACACATATCAGTTGGCTTCTTATGAAAGTCATTGTTAAGGTTTATATTTTGGTTACAATTACTAGTTATAATATTTATTTAGCAATTTGTAAATTGGGGTTTTTGGATAAATTGATTTATAAAACATTATAACTTGTATCTAATATTAGTGAAAAACTTAGTATTGGATCGGCAAAAAGATTAAATGCGATGAGCCTAAACGATTCCGAGCATGAGTCTCATTTAATAGTCTAGGTTGAGCCCAAGCATTATATATAAAGATCAACAAGGCTCGCAAACTTAAACGACATTACTATGTATTAACGATCACGATCATAGTGTGCTTAACGAGCCGAGTATCATAATTACTTTAGTGAGCTAGGCATCAACATCACCTCCTACTTTATATCTACTTATATTACTTCCTAAAAGCCGTCGTAATACATGTACTTACATCTCCTCATATTGAATAGAGTAACCGAGTGTTAAAATCATTCAACGTTTTATGATATAAATGATTTTAGGGCTAATTACTTGAAAATACATCCAAGTTGACACTTTTTGTTGTTCTATGTAGATAACTTTCTTTTTTTGCTATTATAACACAAACCTTTTGAATTTCGTCTATTGTGCGTATTTTGTGATCATTTTACCCTTACTTTTTTCAAATTTTGAGGGGTAAAATGGTCATTTTACATGAAAAAATAGTCATAAAATACACACAATAAACGAAATTTAAAAGGCTTGTGTTAAAAAAAAATAGCTATATAGAACAACAAAAAGTGTCAACTTGAATACATTTTCAAGACATTAGCCCATGATTTTAACATATTTTATGAAGATTTGTTATATCCACTTACTTTATATTTCTACTTATATTACTACCTAAAGAAATTAACATGGGTTTTAATCATTATTTATTTTCATTTAAACCGTCAGTTTTAACACGTGGTAAGTAGAAGTATGGGAATACAATGTAAGAAGAAATATCATTTCTGGTTTCCTATTCGTATTTTATTTTGAAAATCTTCTATTCAAATTAAATTTCATGTAAAAAATATGCCACGACACAAATTTTGATGTATACACCACCAATATACGATTAGTCATGTTGACTATTTTAGTAAAAAGTCTAGACCCATGTTCATATATGGTGGTTAGTCATGTTGTATTCGTTTTGAGCCACAATACAAGACTTGGTGGGACAGTAAATAAACCCCACACCCCACGCTAGAGATTTTGACGAGACTATCAAAAGCAGTAAAACTTTGCAAACCAACAAATTCTTTAATCACAAGACACAATTAAAAATTTACATGGACTGTTCGTACTATATATATATAATCGGAAGTGAAAAAGACCATATCTAAAATTGTTTATTGTTGTACGAAACTTGTCGTCTTCCATAATGCTCCATTGCATTTAAAATCCACTTGCGTTTATAACAAAATCTTAACGTAAACCACTCGGAAGTGATTTGGTAAAAAGCTTGTGATTATCATCACTAAAATGTGAAAAGTTTTAAGTTCAGTTTTTGTTAAGCGTAAATGACCAAATTATCTATATGTAAGTCAATCAACTCGTCTAATGTACAATCGCTCGAAACTCTTATCCACCCCCATACCAATGCCATATGTCTCTGTCGTTTTCCCAATTAAGCTAAGTCAAGTCGATACAAATTACAATGTTAAGCCCAAGCTTGACCTACAAAACTCGAAGCTCCATCCAGCCTTTATTTTCAAGCTCGGGATTGGTTTTTCAATAGGTATTTTGAGCTCGATTGGGTTCGACTCAGTTAATGATAATAAAATATTAGTTAATCTACATATTCTTGATAATTTGAGTTTGGTTTGACTCATATTTTGGATGGTATAATAATCATGTAAATATAACTTAATAAAAAGAGATAAAATTTAAAATTACAGAACGATGTGCCAAAAAATAACTTTACTCTAATCAAAAGTCTATTCAAGTAGGTCGAGCTCAACTCGATGTAAATCGAGTTGATAAGTAGCTCTATAGTTTACTCAACTAGCTAGATTACACCGTATCAATGAGACGACGTACGCATTAAACATCTTTCAAAAGATGAGTCGATGAATTAAACAAAAGTAATTGGAAGTGCGTATACTAATTTTCACATTTAAATATACTACAGAAAAAATATAAACATTTTTTGAACATGTGAGAACGAAAAGAAATAATTCCCAAAGGTTTCTTTTTCGTATCGTTGTCACTTGTAACAAACGTCAAACAACACCTTTCATCATCGTCGTAAATGGCTACTCAATCTGCTACTACAGTCCCACCACCGTTGAAGGAGAGATCATACGACGCATGTACAACTACAAGTTAAGCAGCTAACCACTTCAACTCTTCGTAAATCTTTACATTGATTATAGCGTCGGAGGTAAACAACTTAACTACATCTATGTATGCATCGTGCATGTATAGAATAGTTTAAGTCAAGTTTAAGTGCTCTTGCTATGAATTTATGTTGGCTATGTACATGACACATATTTATTGGCTTCTAACCAAAGTCATTATTGGTGTAATTTTTTGTTGCAATTACTAGTTATAATATTTATTAACTAAAGTATCTACAAAACTATCAGACTTTTTGAAAGAATTTGATTTTTTGTGATATTTTAATTTTTAAAACCATTGTAATTTGTATCTAATATTAGTGAAAAACTTAGATTTGGATTGGTAAATGTAACACCCCCATTTTTAAAGTTTGTCGCAGCGGAAAATTAATTTGGGTGTTACGGTGAGGATCGAAGTTTTAACCAATAAAACGGTTTGAAAGAAACATTTTGAAAATCATTTGTCATTTAAATAATAATTTTGATAAAAGATGAACCATTTGATTTAAAATCTTATGAAAAGATATAAAAGCTTGTAAAATGACAAATTTGATTTTTACACCATTTTAATTTATCAGAGTAATAAATGCCCACTCCGTGTCTTGTCCTGCTCCGTTAAATTACCTGAGATACACATGCTTAAAAGTGTCAACACAAAGGTTGGTGAGTTCATAGAGTTTTAGGAAAAACCCTTTATTTTGTTAGATTTCAGGAATATTTGGTATTATTAAAATACAAACAGAAATGAAATAATTATCGAATATATTCACAAATAAATCATATAAATATTCAATCACATTCAATAAATCATCAAAAATCTTAACATGAGCTGGAAACTCATGATACTAAATCGATCAGAGAAATAATTCACATATGGGCGAACCTATACAGCTGTATCTAAATATATATGTTGAATACATATATATACTATTCCTTTATAGATATTGCACCAAGCCTCATGACACACAAGACGTTAACAGAAGGGGTGTTCTATCAAATCAATGACAGATTTTGCCCTCGATTCGTAGGTGATTTGCCAATTCCTACTGAATCTCAAATATAGTGTATCACGACTAATACGACTAACCACATGCATAATGGCATTCCGTCAAGTATTAGTGGGATCGGAGGTCAATCCAAACAGGTTTCGAATCTGTTCACTATATTCGCGCTCACGTTACGGTGATTAATGGCTCATGATTGAGGGACTATATGGCGATAAGCTAACTTAGGCAATATCAAGGACTTATGGGCTCATTTAGCATAACATCATGAAATCAAGTATCGTATCACAGAGATCAATTTGAAAACAGTATCATTGGAGTATCAGAAATTCAGTTTGAAAATAGTATCGCTTGAGTATCAGAAATTCAGTTTGAAAATATTATCATTTGAGTATCAGAAATTCAGTTTGAAAATATTATCATTTGAGTATCAGAAATTCAGTTTGAAAATAGTATCGCTTGAGTATCAGAAATTCAGTTTGAAAATAGTATCACTTGAGTATCAGAAATTCAATTCGAAAATATCATCTTTTGAGTATCAGAAATTCAGTTTGAATATATATCGCCAGTAACACATTTATATCACATATCACAATAATCGAATTGGGAACAACTTTCACATGAATATCAATATTTCAGTCAAATAATTCATTAATATAGATTTTTCACATACCACAATAATCACATTGGGAATATCAATATATTATAAATCACAAATTATATTATTTTTTAATATCAATTAAGAAATTGATTTGAATCATGTATTTTATTTTATTTCATATACTTATCAAATTATCAAAGTATATGTAAGCATGTATCTCCCCCAATGAGTTAAAAATAATTATTTGAAATGGGGCTATGACTCACCTGGATTGATTTGGAAATGATGAAAAGTAAAGTAGGATGAGATTTATGGGAATGATTATGGAAACGTCTTTGATACGGAACCTGATAAATAAATTTATCAGAGAAGATAACCAAATACTATTTGGTAAATACGAACGAATAACGAATAATATTTATTCGTTATGACGAATAGATGATGTGCAGTGTAAGTATATTATGTCATGCATGATATGTTAAAATACTTTATTTAAAATATCCATCGTAATTTTACCTTTTTAATCGTAAGTAATAATATTAACTTTTTAGATATCATTATATATATTATTAACGTAAAAATAAATAATATATATATATAAAGTAATAAAAATGCATATGTCGTGAGGGTTGCCATAAAATAGAAAATAAAATAAAATAAGAATGTCAAATAGATTATGTGTAGTCCTTGTCCTTTTCCAATTTTATACTTTTTATACTAACGGCGTTAGCGTCACACCGTTAGTCCTTTTTATATATATTTTACAATTATAGTCCACTACATGTCCAATATTACAATCTAAGCTTGGAAATTAATAATAAATCATTTTCTACCTTAATTATTCTGTTTTTACAGTTTTAGTCCTTAGTTTTCACAGTTTTCAATATTAGTCCTTCTAGGTGTCGTCGCGTTACATTTTTAGTCCAAACGTTCAAAAATTATGGGAAAAATTATCTTAAAATTTCTGGAGCTTATTGAAGCTTATTAAAACTTATTTCAACTGCTTATTTACAAAAATAGCTTATTTTTCAATAAATGGGCTTTAACGAGTTAAATTAAAGGCCCGTTAATGTTTTAAAATCCGTGAGCGTTGAGACAAGTTGGGCTTATCCCTAGACTCATTTTTAATGTTATAAAATCATATCAAAAGAGCTTTTTGGTCCAGCTTATACGGAGAGCTTATTTTCAGCTTATTGGGCTTTTCAGTCCATTAAGCTTTATAAATAGGTTTTGAAAAATGAGTTTTTGTGGTTTACTTTGGCCAATTTAAAGGGTCTAAACGAGCTTATTATTACAAAGTACAAATACAAAACTTGTAGCTTGTAGTAAGGAGAAATAGGTTGTGTAAAAATATTGGGTGGTTATTAAGTCAGATTAAGTTTTAAAGGGTCGTTTTGGTCGCAATCTGGACCAGTTTTCTGAGTAAAAGACTTAGAAAATTTCTAAGTGTTTTTGGTATATACGAGTTTTGCAATTTACTTTGGTCGATTTAGAGTGTCAAAACGTGGTTATTTTTACATGTTATTTATACGAAAGTTGTAGCTAGCCATGGTGTCTATTAGATGGTGTAAAAATATGACATGCTTGTTACGCTAAATTGTGAGATAAAAGACGATTTTATAAGTGACTTGGACAGATTTTTATTAGTAAAAGACTTGGTTAATTTTTATGGTTTTGCAACATTTTTATACATTTGATATATAGTTCAAAATGAGTTTGTATGATGCATGTAACGTAAAAATAAACGTGAAACAAGTGTGCTACGTGACTCCTAAGCCTTCCAAGATGGAGGCTAATCACGTTAAGTGTAGTATATAACAATATTTACGTGAAATATATATATGAAATAATATACGTTCAAAATAAAATAAATATAGTGCATGACATAATTTTAACGTATGATTTTGAATGAAAATGATTTGAAATAACTTACAACACCTTAGAGGTGGTAGAGAATCGAGTAGGAATGAATGAAACACAAGAAAATCTCGTCTAATCGTATAACCCAAACGTTATACGTATATATTAAACCCGATATCACTTTTCTTGCTTCCAAATAATCTTGTTTGGTTCTCTTGATGTTTCTTAAGTATCTTAGAATGATGAAAGAGTAGAAAAATGATTTGTGATGAAGGAGAAAAGGAGGAACGATCGGGTAATATATATATATATATATATATGAAGATTTGTGTTCGTATGGTTCAAATAATTGCATGAGACAATAGATACTATGCATTGTCAGGTAATAGTTTCCTAGAATGTTATTTTTGAATATAAAATGAGTTTGATAGACTTAAAAAAATAGAGAATCGTCCTTGTGAGTAACTAGCATGTCGACATCCATTTTATCAAGCAAACGAAATGCTCATTTGTGATTCAATGGTTCTTAGTTGATCATACTTAATATTTATACACGAAAACATGTTAGAAATATTATTAGGAACTCATGGGGACAAACGGGGATTAATACGGTTAAGAATTGGATAAATTGTAAATCGCTTGAGTTGATTTTTGTCCGATCACTTTGCCACTTAAAAATGTATCAAACGTCGTCCAATGAACTTGGGATTTAACATACTAATATTTGGCTAGGTGGTGAACGAGATGGTACAAAAATATATAGATGTCGTGTGTACGAATTGAAAATAAAAGAGGCGTTTTGAAGCTTATTGGGTCGATTTTTATGAAATATTAATAAGGAAAATGGGTTTTATATTTGGGTCGGTTGGGCTTATGAAAAATTAAGGGTCCGTTTGATTTTGTAATTAATATTGTTAATTAAGATTAGTGAATTATTTATATTTTGTTAACTAGCTTAAAGACCCGTTGACACCGGATTATTTTTTAAAGAAATAGAGAAAATGAGATGATAACAAAAGTAATAACGTAAACATGCTCCATTTAAATTATGAAAGAAAGAATAAGACAATGCGTCAATTATCCGATAAGCAATTTAGTTTGTTACAATTATACTAACAAACGTCCAAGCGTTAGCGATTATAAAATTGATTGTCTCGAACATAAAATGATTTGTGTGAGTGCCTATCGATTCAAAACTCAATCCATGCTGTAATGATACGCCTTTAAGTAAAAGATAACTATGACCAGCTTACTCCTCATATTTTTTCTTGATATATTATTTCTTTAAAAATCCCTGTCTATCAGCCATTAAGCTTGCTCTCATTGTTCTAAATCCAATATGGTCTATTTCATAGAAGTAAACGGTTAAATGTGAAATGTAGCTTCCATAGCCACATGTATTGGCATCCCAACTATGTTTAATAAAAGTTAATGGTACATGAAAATGTGAAAATGAGCATAAATTTAACATGCTTGCATATGTGATATATTTCAAAACCACACTTTTCACATGTGTAAACAACAACCTTCATAAAAGGTTTTACATCCGAACATCGAGTGACAATACAAGAAATTTAAGATATGCATACGATCATATACTTTCATATCATGCAAGTAGTGTAATTTTAGGGCCTGTATCTCCATTCCTATCTTATTAACTTTAAGTCACCAAATTAAAATACATATTACAACCCATAACACCAATGATATAATTCCTATCATCTTGGATTGTATAGGTGATAACACTTACTTAGTAATCATAGAGCAATAGAGCATACCTTTATGCTAACAACGCTGCCAATGACACCTGCATTCTTTGCAATCAACTTAAGAGGATAACTCTTAACAATATCGGCTCCAACCTGCAAAAATTTTCAAGTGTCATGCCAACGTTGAGTGAGAAAATTTTATCAAGCGTCATGCCCACTTATTCAAATGATAAAAAATGTCAAGATTCCCACAAAATTTATCAAATAAAGATACATTTTCCTCATCATTAGCAAGGGTCTCGTTGATAGTATCAACTTTAGAGGCAAGCCTCAACAGAGTGCATCCACCACCCACAACAATACCTTCCTCAAGAGCTGCCTGCAAATGAATAACATAATGGTGTTATACCACTTTTAGCTCGGTATACACGGTTACAGCATTAATAGCTCGGTAAGACCCTTGAGTTCTTTCAATATCATCACATCTTCATTTTCTTAATTGTTTTTTCTCAACAAATCACCAATATAAATAAGTCAATTTCTTGATATAACCCAATCATATATTAGTTAATTTGTCAATTTCTTCAACAACTTGATTGTGTTTATCGGTTGCAATGAAGCCATTCTAAGCTCACGAAGCATCGCTGTCTGATAGCCATAATCACTCTTTGATTAGTGTACAATTTAAAAACTATATTGGAGGTAGTAATTGTAGCCCATCCTACCGAGAATTGATGCGTTATTTGAATATTGGTTATGTTTTATCTCTAACAGGTAGCTTAAAACAGGGTTAATTGGTTAAGAATTCACCCAAAATGTTAAATATGCCCTCCTAAATCATGTTATTAATAAATTCTTAAAACAATTCTATAATCAACTTTAACACATATTATTCATACAATAACCCCGTATAGAAAGTATTTTAGATCGTCCGATAACAAAAAGTAACAAATTTTAACCTTACCCATCTCGACCAATTGCAAAAACCATCTATCTCACTCATTTTGTTCATGGATGGGCCATGCTTACTACTTGTGCAACGTGCAATACTTCTTTATTACACCATTCACATCGAACAAATGCATGTTACTTGTGCTTATAGCCTAAAAAATAATATTAAATTCTTCACTAACCCGTCTTGCTTTTTTCATTCGAAACCCAAAAAAAAAACTAAATATCTTCAAAAATAAAAACACTCCTAAAGACTCATCGAAAGAGATAAACTTGTAGACCACTGTGGAATATTTTCAGGTCCCATGGATTGGTTAGGATTGAAATTTATTAACAGAAAAAAAATACTCCCTCCATCCCAATTTATTTGTCAACTTTTGACTTTTGAAGTCTTTCTTTCTCAACTTTGACCTTAAATTGTGTTGTTTGTGTTATATAATACTTTATGGAAGTTATACCCAATGAAAATACATTTAAAACTCAATCAATTCATATATTTTGCATCAATTATTATACAACACAAAAAAGAATATTTGAGGTCAAAGTTGTAAAAGAAATACTTCAAAAGTCAAAAGTGGACAAATAAATTGGGATGGAGGGACTAATCTATTATTATTATATTATGCAAATAAATTTGAATTTTATGTGTTGAAGATGTACCATAAAACAACCCGTACCCCTTATAAAATTTGTTAGCCATCAGTTATGGAAATTTATATATCATAATGATGTCGATGCATAGCATAACTATTTTTCTTTGACCCGTGACCTAACCCGTTATGAGAACGGATTTCTGGATAAGTGATTTTGTTTTACTACCTTCACTATGAACACAATGTCCCGATATAATACTTTTTGTTGCAAGGAAACAATATAACTAAAATAGATGGAATTTGACAAATCCAAGTGCAACAATCTAATAGCAAATGTCCATTCATGTAAAATGTTTGATTTCTTCCTTTGATGTTGATTCATGTATTTCACCATCAGTTTTGAAAGTTTCTCTTCTTTTTTTTCCTGCAATAGTGAATGTAAAGAGATAATATCAGCGCACTCATCAGTTACTTAAATGACATCATTAGCAGGTCAATGCTTCAAGCCCTTTTTTAAAAACACGTATAATATTGCCAAGATAAAATATAACTGTTATGAATCAAATAACTTAGCTAAGATATTACACATTCCTTCTATACATCCCATATATGTCATGTTACCGGCCTTTGTCAATTAGATTCCATCAACACTCCCAGTTTACAAAATCACCGAGTAAACATACACAATAGAAAGAATAACCAAACATCTGAAGACCACTCCCTAATTAAGCATGCTAATGGTTATGTTTGATGTCAACTTTTTTGTATCCGGTTTTGTTTATACCATATATGGCAAAAAAAATGTCAAATAATAAAGGTTTCCTTTTACAGCAGCTGTAAAAAATTGAATCATGTATACAGTTTCAGTTTTCCGAGTGAGCCTACTGTGTCGTTAGCTTATCCAAAAAATTTGAAGTTTTTTCCTTGTTCAAAAAAGTAACCAAACAACTCTTAAGAATCAAACCTTGAACCTTGAAGCTTGAAGCTTGTTCAGAATGACTCAAACCTTGAAGCTTGTTCAGAATTAAGAATCAAAACGTAAACAATTAACTCAAGTAATTTTTCATTCAATTCTAACATGGTCCGATATTTAACCATTTTTAGTTATTTAATTCCTTTGCCTCATCTATTAATACGTAGCAAACAACATGTGTTAACGGTTTGAGGTCCCATGATGGCAACGACAATAATACTAACAATATGTTCAATTTTCAACAGATTATATAGGACTTACCACTATTTTGAGGTTCCATGATGGCAACAACACCAATAGAGAGTGTGCATTAAACCATTTTCAATTGCTTATCAAATACTTCGGTATTAAATGTACCATCTCCTTGTACAAGGTGCATGGAGCAGGTTATATGGCACCAATTAAGTCGAGTCACCACTGCATACATAGATAAAAGTCAATATTCAAAAGTTTGGACTCAACTTAATTTCTTTAAGATGAAAACTAATAGGAATGTTATGAGTCAACTATTACTCATCTGTATAATGGCACACTAATATGATTTTCACTCAACTGCTTAATTAGTGGCAACATGGTTTTTGGGCTCTCTGTCCATCCAGTACCCGTGTGCCTTACATTACTCATGTAGTTCAAGAACATATCCAAATTTTATATTAGTACGTTCATGTTTCTTAGCATAAATTAAAACCAAAATGTCAAATTCCAAACCATATATCAAACGGGTTCAACAACTATCATCATTAGATCACAAATTGAGTGGGTGTTTGGAATTTCTTATTGAGGTGCTTAACACGTTTTTCTTAAAAACATATAAACGTTTTTGAGTTTTTGGATGATCAAGGTTCTCTACTTACACACCATAATAAGTAAGTCGGTACCAACATGTCAGACTGCTAATTAGCGGATAAGCACTTCAAGAATAAGCAATCCCAACCACCCTATAAATTGGTTCTTTCTTTTATCAAGGTCATATACTATAACTATTAGTAGCCCACTAAAATAAAAAACACGTAAATGTTACCTCTATTCTTTTCATCTCCAACTCGGCTTTCTTCTTTTCATGATTCTCCCAAGTACAAACCTTGATATTTTGTGAATCAACTATACAGTTAAAATCATAGCAAGTACAAACCTTGATATTTTGTGAATCGGTGAGCAACATAGCAAGTCTATCGATACCCAAACCCCAACCACCAGTTGGAGGCAACCCATATTCAAGAGCTGTTATAAACGTTTCATCCAAAGCCATTGCCTCGTCATCACCTGACTGCCGATCTTGAAATTGTAGACAAAATTAACGGGTTGAGTAATGGTTTTTTCTTGTACATGTCAAAACAGGATAAGTTTACCCGACACATAAAGAACAATAAAAGCAGACATACTTGATAATTATCTAGGTCTTTTAGATATCGTGAGCACTTGATTGACAATATCACCCAAAAAAAAAACACCAAGTTGAAAGATGGAACCACATTTTCTGTGAGCGAGTATGGTTTTTAGAAATAACCAATAATAACCATATTTTTCTTTATAAAAACAATTCACTTAGACTAATCTGTTTGACCATTTCCTTTTAGGTAATTATATGTCATTTGACTCACTAAAAATAACTAAGAACCAGATCAACCTATTAATAAGTAAACCGGTGGCAAATGGTGACCTCAGATAATCCATTAATACAATAACGATGTCTATCTTATAAGATGTGTGATACCTTGAGTTGTTCAGCAAATCTCTGTCGTTGTACCACTGGATCATTAAGTTCGGTGTATGCATTGGCGAGCTGAGAGAGAGAAAATAGAACAATGGTCAGTAAAGTTAAAGATAACTAAACAATTCGAGACCATCCAAGTAACAATCAAGAATAGTTACACGAAAAAATGATTAAAGAAGTTTTAAAGTCTTGAATATTGCAATAAAAAAGTTGGACTTACAATATCATGATTGTAGGTTAACTTTCAAGTTAGTGGGTCATATCAGTAGCCTTTAAAGAAAAAAACACACATTGTGGTAGAGTTATCCTCTTTCAACTTGCAAAAGAAACAACAATTGTTTATTCTCTAGTGGTCAAAACTTATCGTACACCTGGTATGAAATATCACACTAACAACCAAAGAAGCCAATAAAGATGAAACTAAACTACAACATACCTTTTGATGTTTTTATATATTGATTGTTGAATGGGTTTAGTGTCAACTGTGATGTTAAATGGATCATATCATATTAATTGCATAAAAAACATATAAATGTAATCTTAACAACAACACAACTTCAACACAAATCAAATTAAACTAATCACCAAAAGTTTACCGTTTTATCATCAATGGACTAATGAGCTCTGATAAATCCCTAATTTGAGGTGTAAAGAACCCTAAACCTTCACAACATTCAAAATAAAAACACCCTTAATAGAAATCATATTTCAAGGTTTAATGAATCGCTTATATGTATAAAGTAATTGAAACTTGAATTGGAAATCCAACATACCTTGATCTGGTTGTGGGTATGTCATTAGTAGTCGTCGGCATGATCAACAACCCTAATACATGAACCACAAAATGAAAAAAAAAAAAAAAAAAAAAAAAACAATTGTATGAACATCAAACCTAATATGGAGAACTGGAGTAGAGATAAAGATGGTTTGTAACACCTATTAATTAAATGAAAATCAACCATAAAACAAATCAAAACACCACAATCAGCAATACTACAAACCAAATCGATTCAATACAATTAAACCTTACCGAAATTATTGAGTTTGTTCAATAATACGAATTTTCAGTCCTGAATTAGGGTTGATGATAATCCTTGAAGCAAATATATATAGACCAATTCATAAGTTGTTTTTGGGTGTTTTTTTTTTGAATGCATTAAATTTAATTGGTGAATTGAAACTGAAAATTGAATATCGATTTAAATAAAAAGAAGGGTAGTGAGGAAGATTGGTTGAAGAGAAGAGTTTGAATGAGGAGCGTGTAGGGTTGGGAAGAGTTTAATGAGGAGCGTTTTTATTGAACCTGTTTAATACTTTACAAAAATTTAGTGTTTAGTTGACAATTTTAGTTAGACTTTTGATTCACGGACACAATTAAAAGTTACCATATAAATCACTTTGACTATTGTAAAAAATTTGTGCAGTGGATTGCTTGTATATTCTCGGTAAGTAAGGAAATCCACATCACTGCATTAAACGAATTTTTAATGCGGGGTGCTTAAAGGACTTGTAAAAAACCTTATTATATTAGATAAAATAGATTGTGTCGAGAACTTGTTTTGTCGTTTGGTGAATTTTGCAATATCGTAATCGTGACCATTTTAATATACAAAGAAAATTTTAAATTTCCCCGTAAAAATGGTGATTACAATAATGACAGAGATTATTTATTTAATTAACCGAAGTTAATTATACGAATTTTTGCTAGGTTTTACAGTAAAAAGCTCAAACAAGTTGGGCCTATACGAGTTTATAAAAGAAAGTGAAAACAAAAGACATATTAAAAAGAAACTTGATGAAGAAAAAGGTTTACTCAAACACTTCATCGAAACAAAGTCCATCCCATCTTTGTAATCATCGTATTGTAATTTTATGTACATTTTGTTTTTAGTGTGATTTTTTGTATAACTTGTGCAGAACTCAGGCTTTCAAGTTGATGTAATTGTTATTGCCGTCTTAAACAATGCGGAAATGATACATGTTCTACTTTCTAGTCATACGTCTATTGAAGAAGTTCTAGCTCATCTCAACCTAAATCAACTCGACTATCAAATGTTTGCTCAACTCCATTACATGTGTATCACCGAAATTCATTGAATACGTGAGATCGAAAAAAAAAACAAAACAAAACAAAAAAATAATAATAAAAATAAAAATAAAAATAATAATAATAATAATAATAATAATAATAATAATAATAATAATAATAATAATAATAAAAAAAAAAAAAAACCTCAAAGGTTTCATTCTATACAAACTATTTTGAAACAAGCTAGTGCAATACCTGTGCAACATACTACTCTTTAATTAGTGATGTTTGTATCAGTTAGAAAAAAGTTTGAAGATAAAAAATTAAGATATTTTGTTATATTACTTAACATTTTTTTGCCCTAACCTCTTTATTTGTTTGACTTAACAAGTATATTACCTGTCCAGTTATTCACAGAACAAGGAACAAAATGGAAAACCTACTAACCGTCACATGAGGACATTATAATTTTGATTGGCACTCATTTATAATTTTGATTTTCCACATTCTTATGCAGAACAAATGTGGTATATATTATATTATATTATATTATACTAAATAACATTTACTGGGGTTCTTAAGGGGGTGGCAACCTTGCCACACCATGCCTCCTCTTTTAAACCAAACAACCAATCAAGTTTGTCCAACACATTTTTTGCCTAATCTTGCCTAAACCTTCTTTTTTAGTGGCAATCTTGCCTAAGTTTTTTGCCTAAGTTTTTGCCTAGTCAATCTTGCCTAATATTAATTGCAACGTTCAAATAATTCTTGGAAATGTGGTGTGCCGAATCGGTGAGATCTACCGAAGTGAATGCCGAATTAGGCTTGCCGAATGGAAGGCAATGTGGTTTGCCGATCGGCAAAGGCTGCCGAGCACAATATGCCGAAGGGTTGCCACCCTCCTTATGAACAGTGCCTTTATTGCTACAGTACTATGTGAGGGGTGCTTCAGTAGAAAATAACTATTTTAATGTTTGATATAAATGGATCTTCTCGATCTTTCTTAGTATCTTTCTTAGTTCATAATGTAGTATAAAAAATTGCTTCATAGATTTTGTAAGATTTACTCCATATTCGAACAATGTTGGTTCAGTTTGTTTTCAATAGTGTAGAGCAGGGGTATTTGCATCCCACATTGCCTCATGAACCAAATGACCAAGGTGGAAATGATTATAAAATGAGATGCCAAAACATTCCATGTAACTAGGGGTGTTAACGAGCCGAGCCGAGTCGAGTTTTGGCCTAACCGAGCTAGGCTCGTTTATTAACTGCTCGGCTCGAGCTCGAGCTCGAATAAAATTTTATAAATTGGCTCGAGCTCGAGCTCGAATATTTTGTTGTTGTTCAAGCTCGAGCTCGAAGCTCGTTTAAATTTTTTAACTTTTTTTTTTAATCCTATATAAAATAACTTTCAAGCTTAATATGCTCGTGTAGAAGATCGAACTTGAAAGGCTCGTTTATTAACTCCAGCTCGAGCTCAAAAGCTTGTTTACGATTATAAAAATTGTTCTAATGTTAAACTAAAGTTTATGTAATTTATAATAAACACTAGTTTGCATTTGAAGCAAAAGAGTGTATAACAATCATACTTATATTAACATCTTGCTAGTTTTGGTTTTAAGTTTAGCCTAATACTAATAGTAATTAAAAATTTATAATTTAAATATTTTGAAACTACATATTTAGCTCGATTAGCTCTTTCGGCTCGAGTAGCTCGTATGGCTTGTTCGGCTCGAATAACTAAACGAGCTTTCGAACGAACCAAGCTAAATATAAGTTTTAAAAGCTCGGCTCGTGAAATTATTCGAGCTTTAAATTTTGTTTGAGCTCGACTCGAGCTCGAAAATTATCAAGCTCGAATCGAGTTAAACGAGCTCGAGCTCGAATAGCTCGTTAAAAGCTCTACTCGTTAACACCCCTACATGTAACACATATCAGTTGGCTTCTTATGAAAGTCATTGTTAAGGTTTATATTTTGGTTACAATTACTAGTTATAATATTTATTTAGCAATTTGTAAATTGGGGTTTTTGGATAAATTGATTTATAAAACATTATAACTTGTATCTAATATTAGTGAAAAACTTAGTATTGGATCGGCAAAAAGATTAAATGCGATGAGCCTAAACGATTCGGAGCATGAGTCTCATTTAATAGTCTAGGTTGAGCCCAAGCATTATATATAAAGATCAACAAGGCTCGCAAACTTAAGCGACATTACTATGTATTAACGATCACGATCATAGTGTGCTTAACGAGCCGAGTATCATAATTACTTTAGTGAGCCAGGCATCAACATCACCTCCTACTTTATATCTACTTATATTACTTCCTAAAAGCCGTCGTAATACATGTACTTACATCTCCTCATATTGAATAGAGTAACCGAGTGTTAAAATCATTCAACGTTTTATGATATAAATGATTTTAGGGCTAATTACTTGAAAATACATCCAAGTTGACACTTTTTGTTGTTCTATGTAGATAACTTTCTTTTTTTGCTATTATAACACAAACCTTTTGAATTTCGTCTATTGTGCGTATTTTGTGATCATTTTACCCTTACTTTTTTCAAATTTTGAGGGGTAAAATGGTCATTTTACATGAAAAAATAGTCATAAAATACACACAATAAACGAAATTTAAAAGACTTGTGTTAAAAAAAATAGCTATATAGAACAACAAAAAGTGTCAACTTGAATACATTTTCAAGACATTAGCCCATGATTTTAACATATTTTATGAAGATTTGTTATATCCACTTACTTTATATTTCTACTTATATTACTACCTAAAGAAATTAACATGTGTTTTAATCATTATTTATTTTCATTTAAACCGTCAGTTTTAACACGTGGTAAGTAGAAGTATGGGAATGCAATGTAAGAAGAAATATCATTTCTGGTTTCCTATTCGTATTTTATTTTGAAAATCTTCTATTCAAATTAAATTTCATGTAAAAAATATGCCACAACACAAATTTTGATGTATACACCACCAATATACGATTAGTCATGTTGACTATTTTAGTAAAAAGTCTAGACCCATGTTCATATATGGTGGTTAGTCATGTTGTATTCGTTTTGAGCCACAATACAAGACTTGGTGGGACACTAAATAAACCCCCCACCCCACGCTAGAGATTTTGACGAGACTATCAAAAGCAGTAAAACTTTGCAAACCAACAAATTCTTTAATCACAAGACACAATTAAAATTTTACATGGACTGTTCGTACTATATATATATAATCGGAAGTGAAAAAGACCATATCTAAAATTGTTTATTGTTGTACGAAACTTGTCGTCTTCCATAATGCTCCATTGCATTTAAAATCCACTTGCGTTTATAACAAAATCTTAACGTAAACCACTCGGTAGTGATTTGGTAAAAAGCTTGTGACTATCATCACTAAAATGTGAAAAGTTTTAAGTTCAGTTTTTGTTAAGCGTAAACGACCAAATTATCTATATGTAAGTCAATCAACTCGTCTAATGTACAATCGCTCGAAACTCTTATCCACCCCCATACCAATGCCATATGTCTCTGTCGTTTTCCCAATTAAGCTAAGTCAAGTCGATACAAATTACAATGTTAAGCCCAAGCTTGACCTACAAAACTCGAAGCTCCATCCAGCCTTTATTTTCAAGCTCGGGATTGGTTTTTCAATAGGTATTTTGAGCTCGATTGGGTTCGACTCAGTTAATGATAATAAAATATTAGTTAATCTACATATTCTTGATAATTTGAGTTTGGTTTGACTCATATTTTGGATGGTATAATAATCATGTAAATATAACTTAATAAAAAGAGATAAAATTTAAAATTACAGAACGATGTGCCAAAAAATAACTTTACTCTAATCAAAAGTCTATTCAAGTAGGTCGAGCTCAACTCGATGTAAATCGAGTTGATAAGTAGCTCTATAGTTTACTCACTAGCTAGATTACACTGTATCAATGAGACGACGTACGCATTAAACATCTTTCAAAAGATGAGTCGATGAATTAAACAAAAGTAATTGGAAGTGTGTATACTAATTTTCACATTTAAATATACTACAGAAAAAATATAAACATTTTTCGAACATGTGAGAACGAAAAGAAATAATTCCCAAAGGTTTCTTTTTCGTATCGTTATCACTTGTAACAAACGTCAAACAACACCTTTCATCATCGTCGTAAATGGCTACTCAATCTGCTACTACAGTCCCACCACCATTGAAGGAGAGATCATACGACGCATGTACAACTACAAGTTAAGCAGCTAACCACTTCAACTCTTCGTAAATCTTTACATTGATTATAGCGTCGGAGGTAAACAACTTAACTACATCTATGTATGCATCATGCATGTATAGAATAGTTTAAGTCAAGTTTAAGTGCTCTTGCTATGAATTTATGTTGGCTATGTACATGACACATATTTATTGGCTTCTAACCAAAGTCATTATTGGTGTAATTTTTTGTTGCAATTACTAGTTATAATATTTATTAACTAAAGTATTTACAAAACTATCAGATTTTTTTGAAAGAATTTGATTTTTTGTGATATTTTAATTTTTAAAACCATTGTAATTTGTATCTAATATTAGTGAAAAACTTAGATTTGGATTGGTAAAAAGCTCAAACAAGTTGAGCCTAAACGAGTTTATAAAAGAAAGTGAAAACAAAAGACATATTAAAAAGAAACTTGATGAAGAAAAAGGTTTACTCAAACACTTCATCGAAACAAAGTCCATCCCATCTTTGTAATCATCGTATTGTAATTTTATGTACATTTTGTTTTTAGTGTGATTTTTTGTATAACTTGTGCAGAACTCAGGCTTTCAAGTTGATGTAATTGTTATTGCCGTCTTAAACAATGCGGAAATGATACATGTTCTACTTTCTAGTCATACGTCTATTGAAGAAGTTCTAGCTCATCTCAACCTAAATCAACTCGACTATCAAATGTTTGCTCAACTCCATTACATGTGTATCACCGAAATTCATTGAATACGTGAGATCGAAAAAAAAACAAAACAAAACAAAACAAAATAATAATAATAATAATAATAATAATAATAATAATAATAATAATAATAATAATAATAATAATAATAATAATAATAAAACCCCTCAAAGGTTTCATTCTATACAAACTATTTTGAAACAAGCTAGTGCAATACCTGTGCAACATACTACTCTTTAATTAGTGATGTTTGTATCAGTTAGAAAAAAGTTTGAAGATAAAAAGTTAAGATATTTTGTTATATTACTTAACATTTTTTTGCCCTAACCTCTTTATTTGTTTGACTTAACAAGTATATTACCTGTCCAGTTATTCACAGAAAAAGGAACAAAATGGAAAACCTACTAACCGTCACATGAGGACATTATAATTTTGATTGGCACTCATTTATAATTTTGATTTTCCACATTCTTATGCAGAACAAATGTGGTACTATGTGAGGGGTGCTTCAGTAGAAAATAACTATTTTAATGTTTGATATAAATGGATCTTCTCGATCTTTCTTAGTATTAGGGATGAGCATTTCGTACCGAATACCGGAACCGAACCGGAACCGTACCGGTACCGTACCGAAACGGTACCGATTCCGATATACGGTACGGTACCGGTACTACGAAATAAAGAGGAAAAAAATTCGGTACTACTAATTCGGTACGGTACCGGTACCAAATCGGGAAATTCCCGGAAAAAAAAACGGGAAAATCCCGATTTCCCGGTACCGGTACCGGTACCGATACCCGAATCCCGTTCGGTACGGTACCGGTACCCTAATTTATGCTCGGGAAAAATTCGGTACCACTAATTCGGTAAGGTACCGGTACCGTGCTCATCCGTATCTTTCAGTAGAGCACATAAACCGAAAAAACACACACACAAACAGGATTCATGTGTAAATGATCAACTCAACAAGAATGGCTCAACAAGATCATGAAGAAGGAGGGGTATCCTGAAACTTCTTCCCAGAGTCTAAAACCCGAATCAATAAATCAGAGTAGATCCACAAGCATATCCACAAATGATCGGAGTGCTGATTTTTCAGGTGCTTTAATTTTTTGAAGGTTGAATTAGGTCTTGATATGGTTTAATTTTGTTTAATTTATATTTTTTTATAAGTTTTGTTTTTTCCTTTTTTGCAGCTTGAATGATCGATTCCAAACATGTTTTGAGCTTCGATGGTGTTGATTTTGTTGCTGCTTATGGAGGTTAATATCATTTTCCTAGAATTTATTTTAATATAACTGATTCTCTTTATGAATTTATTGAGTTAGGGTTTCTATTGTTGATTAGAAGACCAATTATAATTGATCTAATTTATACAAATTTAATATAAAACACCTTAGTTTGAACCTTTTTTATTATTATTATAATTTTTTTTAGAATGTCGGTTTTGTTGTTTTTATTAGGGGGGTGTTTGGATTAGCTCATTTACCTGGCTTATGAGCTTATTTGCTTAAAGAGGGGATTAAGAATTCGGGGTGCGTTTTTTTTTTGCAGTAACTTTGTTTTTACGTTTCAATTTTTAATGTATCATAATTGGTTTTGAATGAGTGAAAGGGTTTGGATGAAAGATTTTTGTTGGTTTATGAGAGCTTTTGGGATGAAAGATTGTTTTTTGTTGAGGAGGAGTATGTTTTCAGCTTAAGTAGTTATAAAAATTACATAGGAAGTTTTTGGGAAAATAATGTAGTTAGCTATATATATAGTAGCAGTTTCTAATTTAAATGCTTAAAAATTTTCTGTCAAATAGATAAAGTACTCAAAAGATGCAAGCCCAAACACACTTATGGTTTTGTTTAAAATGTGAATGTACATGTTTAAGTGGGGTGTTTGGATTAGCTTATATACAGATTATGAATCACATTAACATCACTAAAAAAATGTCCAGTACTCAAACCTTATGTAACCCGCTTGCTTACACACCTTTGCAGACTTTTGAATGGTATGTGCAAAAGTATAACAAAAATTTAATCTTTTTTTTGGTTTTGTCAATATAGATGCATTCGTTTGTAATTTGTGGATTTCTTTACTATTAGAACTTAATTGTAAAATGAAAAATGAACATGTAAACTGAGGAAGAAGGATTAAAAAATAGGCTTATGGTACATAACCAAACTAAAATAACTTAATTGGCCACTGAATAAGCTGAAAGAAAAGTAAGCGAACCTGTCGTTGTAAGCTACGTAAGTTGTATATATGGTGTGGTCATAAGCTGTGTCTATGCTATGGTCGTAAGTGTATAAACTGATTTTATATGTTCCTATAAATGACTTCGTTTATAATATCTAAATTGAGATGAAAATAGTTACGCTGAGATTTAGGAAGTGATTATTTAATTGCTGGGGGGTTTGTGTTGCCTTATTTATCAGGTTCATATGCTCATATTCATATAAAAACGGTTTGGAAGTAGAAGATAGGCAACCTTATTTATCAACTTATAAGTTATTTGAAGATTTAAAACTGTTCTATACGTTATTTAGATGATTATTCATGCCACAGTAACCTTTGATGCTTTATAATTTTTGTAGGTATGAATGACCCACCGCACAATTAGCAACGGTCGCGTCAGTACGTTTTGAACAAGCATTAGCCGCTAGACTGGATCTCTTCAAACCTTAATTGGCGCGTGTCCAGAAGTCCCTTCAAAAGAGGCCCGCAAGGTATTTTAACTTACTTTATAAGATCAGTTAGGGAACAAGAAGAGGTTTAATATTTTGTATTCACATATTCTGTTGTAATTGGTAGACATTCTCCTGGAATAAAAGGTTTGGTTCAGAAGCTAAAGGAAAGTGGTAAAACTGCTTATCTGATTTGTGGAGGATACCTCAGAACAACTTTTTCAAACTGCAACACAAGTTATTTCGTTTTCGAAAAGGAGACAAGTAGTTCAGATTTTGGCCATGACTGCAGGTGCAACTAGGCCTTTCTATGGGTTTGACAGTTGTTGTATAAAGGAGTGCTCATAGATGGGTCAACTGACTTTGGTTGAGGAGCCAGCTGGGTTGCGGTGACTGTGCCGCTGTATATGTAGCACAAGTTGAGTTGCCCTCCGTTGGAGTTCGCAATGGTTTGTGAGCAAGTTAAAGAGGTAACTATATATTCTACAAATTCTCACCTTGAAAACCAGAAGAAAAAAAATTTGAAATATAAGATAATTAGTTTAAATGTGTAATTATGGTTGACTTTTAAGTGAAAACTCACTTCATTTCGCCTTATGTAGGTGTGAACCTATAATAGTAACTCTCACAGTCACGCCTTTGGCTTGGTAGTGTTTTTGGATATAAAAAATGTAGATGAAATGTGTTATTGTAATGATGCATAAATGGTTATTCAAAATCTAAAGCCACCGTTCTTTAGTGACAAGCTCAAGGGAATAGCCATAACGCCGCAAATTATGTGGTGTTGTCTTTCATTTATTGTTAATAGGGTTACTACAAGATGTAGCATAGTTCTTAGCATGCCATATGCATTTTTTTTGTTTATTGTGCTTTTAAGTTTACAAAAAGGCCAATTACTGCCACATAATAAGATTGTTTGAGATCGTTTATGTTTTTATAGTTGCTAAGATTATAATGTTATGTTAATAATGATGCTACACAAACTCGAGGTTGGTTTTTAGCACGAATCATGTATATTAGAGGTCGTTTGGGGTTGCTATTAGCCTCCAGGAACCAATTTTTTTTATTCGTGGTTGTACAACAGTACTGTGGCCTGTGGGGGTGTTTGGAATTGTATTTTGCAACTGATTAACCCATTTTAAGTTGGATCATGTAGTTCAATTTCAGGTATTGACTTTTTGGATTAGGTCTCACTGAATTAAACAAACGAGAATATATTTAGAAGCTAAGGCAAAGCACTTAAAAAACAAATTTATTTCCTTATGAATTGTGTTAACCTTGAAACTGACTTTAGTTAATTCGGTTTGTAGTTGAATTCATTGACATTAACTTTACATCATAAATAGATTAGTTGTCTCTACGTTTCCTAAAGTGCTTAGCTTTATGAATTGAGATTTAGTTTTTAATAGTTTTGCCCAATTTAACTGTTTGCTGACATTTGGCTGCTCATTTGTTTAACAACTGTTCAGTAACTTCTAGACAGAGTTTTAGCTGCCCATGGTCACTGATCCCATCACCAAGTCAAGAACCAGTTGAAACACCAAATTCAAGCCGCAACTTGCCGACTTATCTAAAAGAATTTATCCCATGTACAGATGATCATCAAAGTAATATTTTGAATTCTTCCCTTTTACATTTTGTGTTTGTTTACCAAGTACTAACACTTTTGATCTGCATGTTTACTAAGTATCTCCTATAGACACGACTGTTATTAGTTGTAATCGAGTTATAGCTCATGTCTTTCGATGCATGTGCAGGCTCTCTTGATCTTGAGTTCTCCTACAAATGAGTTTATACTCTAATTGAAGAAGCGAAGTTGCTTATCAAACTGCATTCATAGAATATGAGCTTCATAAGGTATTGTCCATTTTGACACACGATGGTTGGCCTTTTTTTTTTTTTTTTTTTTTTTTAATTTCTATCTTTTTTATTAAAACCTTTTGTGTATATACATACAAACATATCATGATATATGGATTATTGAAGTAGGAAGTAGTTAGTTAAGTTCGTACAAAATGTACCTCTGATTTGGTTATTTGTAGCAACTGATTTAAAAGTGCATCATATAAGGATTTATATTATTGTAAATACAGGGAACTCATTTTAGCAGCACAATTTTTCACACAAAGCTAGACAATAGGCTTTTTTACAACGTTTTGTTTGTTGTTTTGATGGTTCCTTTGCTCGCATAATTGAACAATGAACTTAATGTATGTAATTACTATTAGTTTAGCTTAAGCACATGATGTTTTACAGGATTAGGAAACGTTGTTATGCCTGGCGGTATTGCGGTTTCTCATACGAGAGTAGTGTTCGTTGATGAAAAGATGATAAAACATGTTTGATGTTTATAGGAATTTGATGCGAGAAGAACTTAATTCGTTGACTCTGAAAGAGCTTCAAAGTATGGAGCAACAAGTCGATACAACTCTTATACACATTACGTTAAGAAAGGTATAATATTTTACCACACAACTATTATTTGCATGCCAGTTAAAATAGACAAATGAAAAGAAATTGTTTTAGGTACTATTATTTAGGTGAGGCATTGTCACTGGATCCCGTCTTCATTTCTTTTCATGACAGTTCAATGAAAATCATGAAATAAAAATGTTTTAAGTACTAAAGTTTATATGAGATATTCGTGAGTGAAAATGTTAGCCCGAGCTTCTATTGTTTGCAGAATCAACTGATGCTAAAGATTAAGATGACAAGATGTGTATTCTAAGGGTATTTTGCATTGCAATTCAGAATTGTTTAATTGTTTCTCTGCTTATTGAATTTTTATTTATTTATTTATTATTATTTTTTACTTTTTTTAATAAACGGCTGGAATAAACAAATTCAATCATTCATGAATGATTATCTATAAATTTAAAAATGTAATTATTCAATAATACAATCCACAATACATATATTTGTTATTGGATAATTAATGTCGTAGGAATTTAAATTCTATTTGGTTATAGATCCTTGCTTTACGACTTACGTATCTTATTTCGATATGAAAGCTGCACGTTTGTTTGTTTTTGGTTGGCACAGTTTGAAGATTGACACAACTAGCATCATATAGCTTTAATCTATTGTGTCATTCTAATGTAACTTGAGTAATGTAAGTAACAAGGATTCATTAAAACCATTAACTGTCATCATTGTTTCTGAAATTGAATTAAAAGTGAAAGACCAATGGTATATTAAAGTTTTTTAGAAAATGTATCTTATGTTATCAGGTGACATTCCAATCTACTGTCGCACATTTACAGTCCACAACGATACTAAACGCAGTAGGAAATGGTTCTTTGGGAAAACACCCCGCAGCAACGCGCGGGTTAAAAACCTCGTGAACACATAAAGGGCCGGAAATATCTGCATTTTTCTGAAATAATGAAATCTGATCAAACATTTTGAAGATCAACTATGAGTCGTGAAAAAACAATTTTTGTTATATACTAGGAGTCGAGTTATATTACAAACCAAACATTCCTCACATACCAAGGGACTCATCCCCACCATCCATCTAAAAAGGAAATCAATGGTTGAGATTAAAAGGATTTTATTATTTCACCCATTTTTTATAATTTAAATATCTCTTAAACCGTTAATCGTTAAGCGAAAATAATTACACCATCGCGACGGTCATTTAATTATCTTTCTATAGACGGGCACTTTGATATACTTTCGGAAAAAAAAAATCATTTTTTTCACGTTTTTTTTTTCTGGCCGAAAAAAAAAATCATATATGATATTGCATATCATATATGATATGCAATATCATATATGATATTACATATAATATCATATATGATATTATATATAATATCATATATGATATTGCATATCATATATGATATTATATGTAATATCATATATGATTTTTTCGGCCATGAAAAAAAAACGTGGAAAAAACGAAAAAAAAAAAATTTGTCGAAAATATATCAATTAGCCTATCTATAGAAAGATAATTAAATGCTCGTCGTAACGGTATATTTTTTTTCGCTTAACGATTAACGGTTTGAAAGATATTAATATTTAAAAAAAAAAAAGGATGAAAGTGGGTTTTTTAAATTGTTAGGATTAATATCATCCATTAGATCAAATAAAGATGAAGGGAAGATGGAGGGTGGAGATTAGTCCCTTGGTATGTAAAAAATGTTTGGTCCTCAAATGATCTTTACTCATATACTAGAATTGCATCCAAAGACAAAATTTTGGCTTAAATATAGGTACCTTTCAAACATCTCTCTAATCTGATTCCAATTTGCTCGGCTTCCACCTGAAGAGTCTTGCACTGACCCATCAGTATCTCTTCATCTAACCATGTGAAGTCAAGTTAACAGCTTGATCATTGCTTCCAGCTCTTTAATATTTTTATCTTTCTCATCTACCAAACTCTGTAATCACAATATGAGAAAGGGATCTTAGCGTTATGCAAAGCCCTCGTTTAACTGGTTTAGATGCAATGCTGGTTTCCATTAATATTACTAACCTAGTTAACAACTATGAGTGAGATATATACCTGAGAGCGGACAGGTAAGACATGTTTGTCTGAGTAGAGGATGGGTTTTATTTATTTTCGATTAGTTCTATAAACAGTTGGTGCTAAATATGATTAAGAAGCTATTTTACTATCATGATAGTCTAAACTTTTTTGCTAATAAAGCCATTAAAAGGTTTTATGCATTTGTATGCATTTTTTTATGACTTTCAATCCTTTTTGGTCATTTTTCTTTTTTAGCCGAACTCTTATAAGCTAACTTATTTGACACGGGAGATAAAAACATAATAACATCAACCAATTTGAGGTCAAAAGAAGCACTTTTACCTTTCTTGCCACCATGGTGAAGAGCTGTATGCAAGAACTCGTCACGCATCTATAGCGACTGGTTCCATGTAACTGGTCGTGGAAACTGCCATGGCTTTGGCTTCCTTATTTTTTTCACCGTTCCTGCCATAGAACGAAACACCAGTGGCAAAGGCTTTCCAAAACCATGAATTAAATAAAAATAAATCAAAGACTTATGGTTTGGACATCATAGACTTACGGTTAACCCCACTTTTCTTGTTGAACAGTGATGGCCGCATCAACATTGCCTTCTTCCCGGTGTTCCTGCTAGTGTCACTGGTATGGAAATTCAGCCGTCCTCATGAAAAGCACATGTTTTGCAAGAAAGCATGTAATTAGCACCATTTGACCACCAATCAGACCAACAGATGACACCAAACACCCACGACAAGCTTATTTTGACCCAACTAAACTCACCGTAAAAAACTCAGAGGTCAAACGGAGCTGTAAGAAGTGTCAAAATCATTATACCTGAGGCTTATATAGGCTAACAATTGAAGAAAGAGGATGTATCCGCCATGGGTGCAACCGTAATAAGTTGGCCTGCGAAGACATGGACAATCAGCAAGAGCATAGTCACGACCATTAGCTGAAGCATGATAGTAAGCTATATTAAGCATTTCTTCCGTGTTTATTCATCAAAAAAACATAAAATTCTAGCATAATCACATGAAACATAATACCAGCCTGTAAATTCCAATCTTCCCGTTAGAATATTTTCCCATACCCTACAGCTTTCAGTCACCTCTTGGCTTCGTCTGCAAATCAAAACAATAAATACACACAATTAACCTTATTAAGCTTCGTATACAAATCAAAACAAAACAATAAAAAACCTCCATCTTTCAGTCACTTGTTTTCAATAACACATATTTTCAACCAAAAAACCTAACAAAAATTGGCTAATTCCATGAAAACCCTATAAAAAAAAAAAAAAAAAACAAATAAACACTGAAAAAAATGCCTAATTTACAGAAACCCTAATTTACAAATCAACCAATCAATCATGAATACCTTTAAATTCAACTCGTCCGCCGTTTGAACCAAAGCATCCTGCAAAAGAAATCAACAAAACCCCCAAATTAGCGCAACCCTAATTTGAAAAGAAAACAAATACTCAAACAATTTAATGAAAACATACCTTTTCATTTAGGATAACCTTTGTGTGTGTGTGTTGTGTTTGTTATGAGTTTTTTGTGGAGGAAGATTCAAGAAAGACCGAGGTTTGATGTGGGAGAAGATGAGGATTCTAGAATTTGTGGGGAAGGGAGGCTGTATTATTTTAATCCGGGATGGGTAGCAAAACCGAAATATACCCAACCGGCCCGCCTTTTTTTTCCCAAGCGGTACTGTTCATAAGAACGCCCGCTGAATGTAATATATACTAATATAAGGTCATTATACCATTCTTTTTAGTGTCTTTCGACTACATGGTGGATCAAAATATAAAGTAAATGAAACTATAAAGTGAATTTAGTCCTCTTTTCTAAACATTATTTAACCATATGTATATACTTCACATGCATGGTATAATTATTGAAAGGGTAAATATACATATACTTATATATTGATTTGTAGATATAAGTTGGAAGACTACAAAGATGTTGGACGTATAGAAATCAATTTTTTTTTTGCATCACAGATGTGTTTTCTTAATTTAATGAAAAAATCGATTTTACTTATATTCTTTTTATATGTGTTCTTCTTGTAAATGACTTGATTCTTTTTTATATTAATCTTTGTTGAATCGTAGTGATATGTATGTTGTGTAGTTTTACACCACACCCTCGAATGTTTTGTTGAATTGTAGTTATGTTTGTTAATTCTTTTTAAAATTGATGTTTGTTGAATCATAGTGGTAGCAGATTTATGGGGTGTTTATTTCGGCTTATATGTGGGCTTATGAGCTTATTTGATTTTGGCTTATATAACATAATCCCCAATTTTGTGGCTTATAAGTTTATCATATCGTAATAAACTTATATAAGCCCAGAAGTCTCAAAATAAGCCAGAAAATTGGGGCTTATGTTATATAAGCCAAAATCAAATAAGCTCATAAGCCCACATATAAGCCGAAACAAACACCTCCTTATTTCATGGTAGTATTTTTAAAATTGATCTTTATTCATGGTTCTTGTCATGGACTTTACTTTATACGTATTAGTAAAAATTGGCTGTTAATCTGGTTTTGTTTTCATATCAAAGATGACCAATATCGCTTTTTTTTTTAATCATTTTCTGGGTAGATTTCTGTAAAACCCCGCAAAAATCCATATAGTTAACAACGGTTAATTATATATTAATCTCTGTCATTATTTTAATCATCATTTTTACAGAAAAATTTGAAATTTTTCTTAGGATATTAAATGGTCATGATTACGATATTGCAAAATTCACCAAATGACGAAACAAATTCTCGACACGTTTAACGAAACTTAAATAATTCAATAATTATATTAACACACTAACTACCATCCAAACGGACCCTTATTAATTTCTAAGCCCAAGACATATCGTGGCCTGGTACTATTCATCAGCCCACAAAACTTGAGCCCAAAGTCCTTAATAATTTTTTTTTGCTAATATCGACTAGAACCAAGCAAGAACGCACCCCGTACGCACTATTTTTATACACGACACATACATATTTTTACCCTACCTCATTTCTCACCTAGCCAACTCCAAGCATGTCGAATTTCAGTTTCCCATGTCGAGTCTCACTATATCTTTACGAGACCAAGTGTAAGTCCACAAACAACCCATACGATTTATCAAATATTTCAAAACTAAACCATTTTAAACCCCGCTTGTTTCTTCAAACTCCTAATAATAATCCTAGCATGAATTCATGTTTAAATGTCAAATTTGATCAACTATCACTAAGTACTATACGATTTCCAAATCATGTATCTAATAAAAATAGTGGTCGACATATATTTTTAAAACACAAGGAAGTACCTCCCCAATTCATGCTCTCACAACTCCATATACTATTTCCTAGGCAAAGTACTAGTTGTATTTTAAAAGAAACTCTTATGTACAATCAAAGCTTATAATATGCAAACCACACGTTTTCTTTTGACAATATGAATATGTCGACAAGCTAGAAAACAAGGAAAACATGTTACTTTCTTCCTTACAAGACTTTTGAAAGCCTCCTGCTACACTCTACCGGCATCTCATAAATTCATAGTCACTGAAACACTCCAAAACTTCATATATATACCACCATGCATGCATATACTCGACTCATACTTTCATGCAAATCTCAACACAAAAATACTAAGTCCTAGTTCTAGTTTCTAGTTCAATTCGCTTTGGCAAGAGCACAAGTATTTCAAATTGTGTTTAGGAGAAACAAATCTTTGTTTGTGAACCTTGGTTGAGTCGACTTTCACGCTACACTCTCGTATTACCCTCTTCTCGACTCTACGAATCACTTTACCCCACCATTTTGGTGTAGTAAGTCTCACATTCTCTTTTCCATTTTTACTTAAACGTATAATTTGATTTTTACGTGTATTGTAACTTTCACTCGAACCTTATTACTCACAATCTACATAAACGACATATACGTATATTTATTTCATCTATATATTTGACACGCTAATTGTCAAGACACATAAAGATTAAAGTCATAAAAGTCACGTATAAACTATTTTTGGACATGTTTCTAACGTACAACGAGACCTAGTCTCAAAACACTTGGAATAAATTCTAAGTCTTTTACTCAAAAACTCGTCCCATGCAACCTAAGAATGAACGTATATTTTTGAATTTAACTTAACGAGTATACTATTTTGTTTCACAAACTGTTAGACCACCTAACAAACTATCGTTTTCATATAGAACATTTGTAATAATATTCGAGTCTCGACCTCATAAATAATGCAAAGCATATTGGCTTAAACCGGTTTTTGAAAAACAATTACACCATCGATTGGGCCTTCAGTTGAAAATAAGCAAAACAAATAGGCTATCGTGATAAGCTATTTTGAAATGTTTTTAGCACACAAAAATAAGCCCGAAACCAAGCCCAAAACTTTCGTAAGCCCAATGGATTTAAAACACTTAACGGGCCTTAGTTTTCTCGTTTAAAAGCCCAATAAGCTATAAATAAGCTATTTTCTGAAAATAAGCAGTTTAAAAAGTTAAATAAGTTGTTTTTAACTTAATTAAGAAATAAAAACACTAAGTTTGGAACTTGGTGAATTTTGGACAAAAATTGCAAATTTTATAACTTTCGGGTTAAAAGTGTAAAGTTTATAAAGTTGAAGTAAAAACTGTCATTTTACAAACTATAGGGTGAAAAAAAACTGATTTTATGAACTGTTGGGTGAAAAGTGTAATAATTGGAAATTTTGGACTTAAAACGTAAATATATTTAACTTTGGACTAACGGTGCAATGCTGACGCTGTTAGAATAAAAAGTGTAAAATCGGAAAAAGGACAAGGACGCAAATATTATATTTGACATTCTTATGTTATTTTCTATTTTTCGTCACCCCATCACGTCATATACATTTTTATCACATTTTATTTTGTTAATAATATATATATATATATATATATATATATATATATATATATATATATATATATATATATATATATATATATATATATATATATATACGATATTTAAGTAATTATCTTTACGTACTATTATTATCATGATCAAGAAAGGAAAACTTTAAAAATAATAACTTATCTTATAAACATAAGATTTTTACTCGCATATAATCTTTTCATCATAACGATTAATCGTTATTCATTACCAAATAGTATTTGGTTAGATTCTCAGATAAATTTATTTATCAGGTTTTATACCGAAGTCGTTACCATAATCTCACTCGAACTTACTTTCATCATTCCTAGTATCACTTAAGGTGAGTTCTTAGCCCCGTTTTTATAAATGTTTTATAAATGCTTTGGGGGAGATACATGCTCAACTACTACTTTTACTTTCACAGGTATTTTAAACATTTACATATTACTGTGAGTTTCATAGCACCCCTCTTTTACCATTTTATAAATGTTTTAGGGTAAATACATGCTCAAATATTTTCAATTACTTTCACAAGTACTCGTTAAACTTTTACATATTACTGTGGGACCATAGCCCACCATTTTATACAATTTATATCTCCTGAAGAGATAACTGCTATAAAAATGATTTCCTGTGACTTATCAAATGTATGTTATACCTGATTTCTACACCCCTAAGTTTACTATTGCTAAAAGTCTCTCATATCATGAACCTTAAATCACTTGTAGGGTGAACGTAAATAATTGTGAATAGATCTATTAGGGATTGACGATCCCCGTTTGTGTCTGCCAGAATGGGCCACCAAACGCACTTTATTTAATCCATTTATAGGTAAATAGCAAAAACCTATCAGAGGGCCATTGTTATTTTCCATCATGTTTGATTGATGTGACAAGTTAATCGTTGCGTTTCATGAGGCTTAGAGAAATCAGAGTAGTAGTGCTGTGGTCATGACACATACTACAATAACTAATGTTTATCAAATGACAAATTGTGTTTACTATATAGCAGAAAATCACTTTTACTCGGTAATTTACCAACTATTTTGATGATTAACCCAGTTTGGGCAAACCAACCAACTATTTTTGAATGTTGCCACAGTTAGGGTAAACCAACAAACTATTTCATGTTAAATCTAATTTTGATAAACCAACTATTTCGACTATAAACACTATGGATTTACTCAAATTTATTTTTTATGATAAATTGTTTATTATGACTACTATGGACTCACAAACTCTTTTGATTCTTGGAAATCAACTACTCTACTTATAAACTCTATGAACTCACCAACCTTTGTGTTGACACTTTTAGCATGTGTTTATCTCAGGTCTATAACGAGCAAGGAGGATACGGAGGAGCACGGATTCTTTCAAAGGCTATAAATTTTACTATCATTCGAAAACTTACTTAACAAACTTTGAAATCAATGGACCTTATTTTGAAAACTCTGATATTCGAATGATAAATGTTTTAAAATGACTAAATTGATCATCATTTTCTATTGAAAAACTGCGAGCTATGAAGTAACATCCAATTTTTATTCCGCTGCACTTATTTTAAAATTAGGGGTGTTACAATTTCTCAATGTTACCAAACAACTTAGTTAATTTTAATTTCTCAATCAATTTCATTTCCCTACATTTCTATTCTCTACTTCGTTTATTTTCTGTAAAATTTCTCTCTACCAAACGTGCCCTAATAGTCCATTGCCATTCAATTTGGTCCCATTTACTTCGATGGGCTGATCGAGTCATGTTTCATCTTTAACGGGCCAAACTGGTAAATTAAATAAGTTGCTTAAAATAAAAAAGGCTTTAATTGGTCGCAAGTCTCCCAAACTCTATCGCATCGGATTTTAAATATTATTTTATTAATAAAATTGGGTTATCAATGTATTAATACAATTTTTTTAATCGAAGTCAGTTAGTCACACTAATTATCAATCAACAGGTTTAAAACTTGATATTTTTTTAGGTTGACCTGTATCAAAACTTGTTTTAGCCACAACCCATGTTATGTCGTTACACAATCCGCCCATTCGATGACATTCTATATCATATACTTTTTTATCATGTTTTTATGACAACAATCTCCATTTTTCTAGAGCAATGAAGGTGATGGAACCTTAATTCAAGGGTAGATTACCGGGATGCTTCTAGTCACATTTTTTTGGCCGAAGATGGAGTTGTTTGTTACAACGCGTTTTTGGTAAGCAATTACATTTGGTCTCACTAGAGTTAAAAGGAACTTTATTAGCTTAGAACATTCATGTTTACATTAGTACATGTACATACAGGGTAGGTTCATATTTACCTTTTTTTTTAGAATCACAATTTTTAACTATATCACAACATTTACATCACAAATCTATCATATACGAGTATGTTTTAAGTAGGACTTGAACTAACAACCATTTAGTTTAGGAGCTTTTTACCATTAAAACACAAGCCCTTTGGTATTTACCCATTTTACTTAGTTTGTCTATCATATGGCTTTTTGACTTTTTTGTCTATAGCACAAAGAAAACGTCCCTTTGAATAATTTAAAGTTTGATTAATATAATAAATTACAAAGTAACAAAATATCATTGTCATGTGTTCACCTTCTCACCAATTATTCTTACCAACTACGTACAATATTATATTATTAGACACTTTTTATTACTACTAGTCCTGTTTTGAAATTTATTTCCGGATATTATTAAACCCGTTATGTATTATAGTAGTAATGAAAGGCGTCTAATATTATACTATAAATATTATTTGTAGTTGGTGAGAATAATTGGTGAGACGGTGCACATGACAATGATGTTTGTTGCTTACTCCGTATTTATTATACTAATCAAACTTTGAATTATTCAAAGCGATTTTTCCTATACACTATAGACGAAAGAGTCAAAAAGCCAGTTGTCTTTAAAATAATGAAAAAAAAATAAAAATAGATCTCCACCAACCCACACACTTGTTCACATCTTCATCAATATATACAAACACAAATTCAACAGATTTATGTATATCACCCAAACACTACTTCACTTCTTTCTGTAACAACTAACAACCCACAAACCCTTTTTTTGTTCCGATAAACAAACATGATGTCTTCAGTCAATCATGACGACTTTGCTCACTTAAAAATCCCCCTTAAAAATGTTCTATCCGCCACCATCAACTTTGATGACGGAAATTTCCTCGGAGAAGCTGGGTATGGAAAGGCTTACATGGGACAGCTCTTGTGGTCCGGTGAGTTGATTAAAATTGATGCTCGGAGGTTTAATAAAGAATGGGTTGATAAAAATGAACACCAGTTTTGGAGGGAGATTTCATTGCTTTCTTCTCTCAAGCATAAAAATCTGGTTTCATTAGTTGGGTTTTGTGATGAGAATGATGAAAAAATCATCATTACCAGGGGTAATATCACGGGAAGTCTCGGCCTATATGTAAGTGATCCGATGTTGTTGACATGGGTGCGAAGATTGGAGATTTGTGTCGGTGTTGCGAATGCACTGAGCTACATTCATTATGACGAACCACGCGATTTTAGCGTAATACATCGAGGCATCAGCACTGTCATAGTTTTATTAAATGATAAATTGGAGCCCAAGTTATCTGATTTTAGACTTTCCATGAAGATTGAAGCATCTCGGAGGCATGGTTCATTCTGTGTTGACGAAGTTAGGGGTATTGAGGGGTATACAGACCCGACATATAGAGAGACAAAGAGTTTGAGCCACAAGTCAGATATTTACTCCTTTGGTATAGTATTGTTTGAACTACTGTGTGGCAGGGAATCAGTAATTGACGATCGAGATAATAAGTATTTGGGTCCCGTGGCCATTGCCCATTATAGAGAGGAAAAGCTCAATCAAATAATTGATCCGGGTCTACTGAGACAAATGGACCCGCAGTCATTCGAGATCTTCGCGAAAACAGCGTATGACTGCTTGAATGACGAACCATCGCAACGCCCAAATATAGATGAGATTGTCCCGAGACTAGAGAAAGTGTTGGAGCTCGCACGCCAAAACAGGCCTGTAAGACTTCTTTTCTCTGTTTCATCTTTCTATCACAATAATTAATAGCCCTTTTATATTATGTCTTCCGTTGCTGGACCTTACTGAATAATATGCAATGCAAACAAAACTCAAAGTTAAGATATGACCATTTTTCTATGTTATTTTAAGAAAAATGTGGCAGGCGTTTGGCCTATCGAATTAGTAATTTGGTGTAAAAACAAGAATATTTTGATTTTAAGTTTCGGCTGTGATAAAGTTGTATTAACGTCAGAAGTTTGGAATAGCTACTATTTTGACACCAAAAGATATATAGGATATGACTTTGACAATAATATCTTCAGGGTCAAAAGGTAATGTAACATCCCCAAAATCAAACAGCAAAACAACTTTATCAATAAAGTTGAATTTTGCCATGCTAACACTCTGTTCTCCAGATTAAAAACAACGTTAGTCTTTAATTCAATTATCAATGGGCTTTACAGATTAAAAAGAGGATTAAAAGAAGGGACGTTTGGTGGAAGTCACTTATATACATAATGATAATGATGATGCATCTCACATCCTTTTGTAACCTAAACTCTGTTTTTGTGATAGATACACTCTCCGCCCGACCACCTTTCTCACCTAAGAATCCCCTTTGAAGATATAGAATCTGCGACCAACTACTTTGCAAAAGAAAATTCCACAAGCACAGGTGAATTTGGAGAGAGATACAAGGGACAACTCTCTTGGTCCGGTGAGTTGATAGATATCACTGCTGAAAGGTTAACTGATAAAGAATGGGATGATGAAAAAGAACAACAGTTTTGGATGGAGATTTCAATGCTATCTAGTCTCAAGCATAAGAATCTTATTTCTATTGTTGGGTTTTGTAATGAAGTTGGAGCAGAGACCATCATTTACAAGGATTGTTCCAGGGGAAGGCTCAGATTCTATCTAAGTGACCCGGTGTTGTTGACATGGGTGAAAAGATTGGAGATATCTGTGGGTGTTGCGCATGCATTGAGCTACATACACTATGACGAGCTGCGCGATTTTAGCGTTATACATCGAGACATCACTAGTGACACAGTACTATTGAATAATGACTGGGAACCCAAGTTATCAGATTTTCAGCATTCCATGAAGATTAAAGCATCTGAAAGAAACCATTCTTTCCATACTGATTCAGTTTGGTCTAGGAAAGGGTATACATACCCAACATATGCAGACACTAGCAATGTGAATCACAAGTCAGATATCTACTCCTTTGGAATGGTATTGTTTGAACTACTGTGTGGTAGGAAATCAGTAAGTGACGGTCAAGATAATAAGTATCTGACTCCCGTGGCCATTTTTCATTATATCGAGAAAACACTCAATGGTATAATTGACCCGGATCTATGGAAACAAATAGATCCGCAATCATTTGACGTTTTCGCAGAAACAGCGTATAGCTGCTTGAACGAAGAACAATTGCAACGCCCAAATATAGATGAGATTGTCGCAAGACTTGAGAAAGCATTGGAACTCCAAATGGCAGGCGAAAATAGGCCTGTAAGGCGTTTCTCTCTCTCTTCAAATCTGTATATATCATAATAACTGTTCTATTCAGAATAACTCATTGTTAATAATTAATAACGATAGTCTACTTATTACTGTATTTATGTTTCTAAAGGAACACTCGGTAGTTGCGGCCGAAGTTGAAGGTACATCATCCAGTCAAGAGAAGGTAATTTTTCTTAGAAGTCTTTTTGTAAGTCACTGAGCGAAACTTCAAAAAAGAATTGAGATTTTCCTTATGTTGAAGGCTTGAAGCCAATGATAGGCCACATTGTGTCTAAAGTTGGGGAAAGTCACATTTACCAGCTATTGTTATTCTCGAGTGTAATACACAAGATCCTCTTTTTTAAGTATCTCCCAACATTTTCTGCTCTTTGATAAATTTTTATAATTGAGCAATTTACCTCAGTTTAGTGTTTCACCCTGTGAATTTGCACAAATGGTAATGGTGTCTTGTTTCAATACATATAGGGCTCAGTGACCTCCGACTTTAGAGGCGTTGAATCCCATATCAGCAAAACGAAAATGTCTTCCCTCAAAGATCTTTCTCATTCACACATCAGCTTTGAAGATATAAAATCCGCAACTAACGATTTTGATCATGAAAATGTCATTAAAGAATTTGGGTTTGGAAGGATTTACAAAGGCCGTCTCTTGCGTTCCAAACAGTTCATCAATATTATAGTGAAGTGGTTCTCTTCTAAATTTGTTGATGATAAGAGAAAAACATTTTTGACGGAGATTTCAATGCTTTCTAGTCTCAAACATAAGAATCTGGTGTCTTTTATTGGGTTTTATGAGGGTGAGAGGAATAAGTATATCATATACAAGGAGGAGGCTAACGGAAGTCTAGACAGATATCTAAAGGACCAGACCCTCAAATGGATGCAAAGGTTGAAGATATGTGTTGGTGTTGCAAATGCATTGAGTTACATCCATTACGATGTTGGACGTGATTTTAGTGTCATACATTGCAACATCAAGAGCTCGAAAATTCTACTAGATGACAAATGGGAACCCAAGTTATCTGGTTTTGAGCTTTCATTGAAAAATACAGTAGCTCGGAGGCAGCGTCTTCTTCTTACTCGTGATGTTGTTCAGAATGTATACCTAGACCCAAAATATAAAAGAACTGGGGGTCTGACTCACAAGTCAGATGTGTATTCCTTCGGTGTTGTATTATTCGAAGTCTTGTGTGGAAGGAGTGCAGTTCTTCCAGATGAAGAGTTGGGAGAGGGGTTATTAAGTCAACTCGCCAAATCTCATTTAGATGATATGATTGATCCACATTTACGAGAACAGATGGACCCCGAAGCATACAAAATCTTCTCAGAGACAGCATTTTACTGCATACAAGAGGAACGAGCAAAGCGTCCGCATATAGATCAGGTTGTCAATAGACTTGAGAAAGCTTTGCAACTCCAGTGGAAACGTGAAAATCCAGTTGACAGTACATCATCATCCAATCGTTTGAAGGTAATTAATTTCCTTCAACTTTTAATTTTGAGGCCGATTACGAATTATCCTAATTAATAAACAAGAGCTACTAATATTATTAACTGTTGTATTCTAGTTTAACGTGAATAACCAGTGGCGACCTAGGAATGTTGAGGACGGGGGCAATTTTTTTTATTTTTGACAAAAGTCGTTGTGCACATAAAAATAAAGGTAAAAAGTCATTGTGCACACAAAAATAAAGATAGAGATATAAGGTTTTTACATTGTTTGGCTTCAAGGTGGGGGCAATTTGATTTTGTGAGGGGGTGCACTTTAATAAAAAGGTCCAACTTTTATTTTTTTTTACACTAAAATCTGATTTTTTTTGGCAAACCGTGGAGGGCACCGCCCCCCCAAACTCTATATGTAGTTCCGCCCCTGCGTATAACCACTATATCGTATAACTACTATATCCTCATTATACCATTTTTTTTTACAAAAAGACGAGTAAGGGCATCCACTATGATGAACCTATAAAAAGGTTTATACATTTAAAACTTTATCAATTTATAAACCTTTTCAAATTATGAAATATTATATAAAACTAAAATTTTGTAATGTATGTGGTGAATATGAAAGTATGCAATAGTTTGTTACATTAAATTTTAATAGTGGGTTCATTTTGAATGCATAGATATTTTAAATTTTATTATACCATAATCATTTTTGTGAAATACTTTAATAGGCAATCATATTAGTGTTTACTGTTTACAAAAGAATAAAGGAACAAGTATGGGTATGAGTAGGTTTGGTGTAACGACTTAAATTGATTATACTTCAAAGCTGAGAGTTTTTAAAGTCAACAATCTTTTAGTAGGTATTACTATTCTTTTCCTAATTTCACATAATGTGACCCACTTTGACTTTTCTATTTTTGTTATGGTTTTAACCCTTCACACATAGTATGTTACTCTTTTCCTTTTTTCTTGAAACGGCAAAACAATTTTACAAAAGGCACCCAAGAAGGGATATTAGTAACACCATAAAGATAAAAACCTTCAAGAGGGAGGAAATATTAATTAAATGACAGAAATCTCCATTTTCAATTTTGACATTGATTTTAGGGGTGAAATCATTTTCCAGCTAGTTAACTTGAAACAAATGAACTGTTGCTTTTGAACATTTTCATATTTTCTAAATGTTACTCGTAATCAATTATTAAAACATTTTGTTTTTCTTTTTTAATTTCTTACTAGCATTAATGAGGTGATGCATGATTCTATAATGTTGCAGGAGAAGAACTTTGAACACTTGAAGATTGGACTAGATGTTATAAAGGAGGCTACTGAGAATTTTGATGACGCACATTGCATTGGGTCAGGCGGATTCGGTAAAGTATACAAAGCAGATCTTGAACATTTCGATAGCAGTAATTCCTTGTTGATAGAAGGTGTGAATGAGTGTGATTTACCAAGAAAACGAAGCACGGTAGCCATAAAGCGCATTCACAATCAAGAAGGAGAACAAGGGTTCATTTCAGAAATTGAAACGCTAACTACTTGTAAGCATGATAACATAATCTCTCTTCTTGGCTTTTGTTATGAAGGTAACGGTGCAATGATCCTGGTTTATGAGCATGCTTCTAAAGGAAGTCTTGCTGACTATTTGGGAAGTAGTGATAAAATGACTAATCCTACTTGGGTGCAACGTATAAAGATGTGTCTTGATATTGCACATGGTTTGAATTACATTCACAACAACACAGATCATGGCAAACAAAAGATGATACACCGTGACATGAAGAGCGATAACATTCTATTGGAAGATAACTGGAAGGCAAAGATTGCGGACTTTGGGCTCTCCAAATTCCACCCAGCAGATCAAGTGGCCAGCACTATCTATACCAATGTTGTAGGTACATATGTGTATTTGGATCCAGAATATCAGAAGGATCGTAGATTAAATAAGAAATCAGACATTTACTCGTTTGGAATAGTGTTGCTTGAGATCTTAACCGGGAGGTTGGCCTATGATTCTTTATACACCAAGGTGAATGACAAGGGAATTGCACCCATTGCAAGAGATCATTTTGAAAAGGGAACAATAATGGAAATTGTTGATCACAAGATAAAGGAGGAGACCGATGAACATGTCTTTTCTTTAAGTAAAGGACCCAATAAAGAGTCTTTGGACATCTTTTTAAAGATCGCATTTCGATGTGTCGCAGAAACTCAAGCGCAACGTCCAACAATAGAAGTTGTCATCCAGGAACTCAAAAAAGCGTTAAACTCTCAGGTAAGTAAATAATTTAAAAGACAACTTATTAATTTCTTCATATTCTTGATAGTAAAATGTGACATTTCATACATTATACTTTGTGTAAACAGCATTTTCTCAAACTGTTACTCATTGTTAGATCTTTTTTTTAAGGGTATCTAACTATCTCACTATATACAACAAATCAATCTCACAATGTCCTAAGCAGGATTCACCCACAACCAATTTGGTTGGGGAACATTCTCACACATGGGCTACCATTTGGACACAAGCCTTTGGTACTCAATTAAGATCTTACTGTTTAAGTTTTTTTCTTAGTAGTTAAGTTTTGGGATTTATTGTTTTGATCTTAAACTTTTATGTAAACATAATAATTTTAAGTTATAACGTGCTAATGAGTCGCTGGTAAACCTCCTCACTCTTTTCTTATATTTTTCTTTAGTGTAGAAATTGCAACAACCAACCTTGATTTGCAACCATAACTTCAGCCAAGTAGTTTCAGTTTGTTTTTGACTTACTACATTGACTGACTGTCTGATGATTCACAGGAGAACCACAAAGACGGCCTCAAACTGTCATTTAAAGACATAAAGTTGGCGACACAAAACTTCAGCCAAGATAATATCATTGGACAAGGAGCTTTTGGGAAAGTATATAAAGGAGTAGCTACGCACACTCATGGACATAACATCTTTGCTGCAAAGCGCTTGGATAGGAAGTCTGCTGAAGGAGAAGCTGAATTTATGACAGAACTGGAAATCCTTATGGAGTATAAACATGAAAATGTCATTGGTCTTGTAGGCTACTGTGATGAAGAGGATGAGAAAATTATTGTTTACGAGTATGCATCGAGAGGAAGTCTTGATAAGCACTTGGACAATGATAGTCTTACGTGGGTAATGCGGCTAAAAATATGCATCAATATTGCAATCGGGTTGGAGTTCCTTCATGGAAAGGGTTCAAGTCCAGAAATGGTGATACATAGGGACATCAAAAGCAGCCACATACTACTGCTTGATGATTGGAAAGCAAAAATTACTGATTTTGGGCTTTCCTTAGTTTGTCCAACAAATCAGGATGCGGGCTATGTCATCGACAATGTTATAGGCACAATTGGCTATCGTGACCCACTACACTCGAAAACAGGCTTCTTAACTAAAGAATCTGATATATTCTCACTGGGTGCTGTTTTATTTGACATATTGTGTGGGAAACTATCGTCCATAGAACTAGACGACGAGTATCTTTATTTACCCTTTTTGGCTAAACAACACTATCATGTCAGAAAACTTGATAAGTTGGTGTTTGAGGGTATCAAAGATCAAATTGCGCCACAGTCATATACTACATTTACAAGGATTGCCCTTCAATGCTTACATCACAGGAGAGAAAGACGGCCAACAGTTGGTGAAGTGATAATACAACTTAAGAAAGCATTGGAATTCCAAGTAAGTTTTTATAATTATTTCAAATTAGGTTACCATTTCTTTCACATGCAGATCTAAAACTATATTTATGGATGTTCAAATAAGTTTTGCACTTCTATTGTTCAAACAAGTGCTGTTGAACCATAAAACATGATAAATAAACATATATCTTAATAAGACAGTCTTTTTTTATCACTCAAAACAAAAAATAAATTATGTCAAAACGAAAAAGATAACAAGTTTCCATGATCCAGAAAAAATTATGTTGTCTATGTTTAGTAGAAGGTCTTTAGTTGTTTCTTCAACGATAGAAATGTAAATGTATGAAATATGAGCTTATTAATTGTTTAATGAATGTACAGGAGGATTATGAGATATGGGAGTCGAAATTGCCTAAAGACTACAAAGAAATAATCCAGATGTCAAAGTGCCCTGAAGATTATTCTACCATCAAGAAAGAGGATCTTTACAACATCTTTTCTAAAGGAATCCTCCTTGAACAAGACAAAGTGGTAATCAGTTCATTCTCAAATCTCAGTTATATTTTTGTGCATCCTGTGTTCTATGTAGCCTTTAGTTAATTAGGGATGAATCAAAATCACGCATGCATTTACACATCATAACATTGAGTCTAACCTATTTTTTTTTTTTTTTTTTTTTTTGTATAACAGTTGCTGTCATTCGATGGTATTGGAGAAAGAAATGCAGTGGTTTCAGCAACAATGTTTTCCTACAAAAACAACTGTCCACATAAGTGGAAATCTCTTCCAGAAACAAGGTTATTCTCTCTATATCTACAATCTAATATGATCAACAACTTTTAGAATAATATAAGATATTAACAACTGAGTTTCATAGATAGACATAATACAAAATTGTTAACCTCGAAGAAGAGTAAATAGTAGATGCTTTGCAACTCATACACGTTCAGTCCTACAGCGTCTTATATCTTTATATATAAGATATCTTTATTTCTTTATATATTTACTGAAAATACACAAAAAAAACTTTATATTTTTTTTAGGAATTGGATTACATAGTACCCATTTAAAAAAAAAAAAAAAAAAAAAAAACTGTATTTTATGTTAACTTAAATGACTGTTGTTCCTATATAATGCTAATTAAAGGGTGAATAATGTGTAGAGCTACTTTAAAGTATGCATTTATGGAATTCATATATAAGATTTGGAATCCGGGGTGTTATGTATGATATATACATGTTGTCTGTAGTCGATATGTTTGTTGCTTGATTTTGTATTTATTTTTTTTTCAAAACGTGGTTGAGGTATGCCCTGTTTTGGCCCTGTGTTTGCACCGCCATGAATCATAGTTAATTATATATATATTGATACAATAAGTTTCAGTTTTGAATTTAAGTCTTTCCCAATTCCCAAAGAAATTGTTTTCTCAATTTTTTAGTTTAAAGAAATACTAAATTCTAAAGTAGAAGTGTACATCCGGGGGAATAATGGTTATGACTGACTCGTACTTGAATATTTATAACATGTGCAGATTTGAGTCAGTAGTGGAGATGTCCGATGTTTCCAATTTGAACATCGAAATTAAGACAGATACTCGATTATTATCTCCGAATGCTGCTTATGGGGTCTATTTACTCTTCAAACTCTGTGATTCAAGAAAAGTTTCAACTAAACCGATGTATGTTAATCTAAAGTATAGAGTGGGCTCCGAAAATCTACATGCATATTTTGCAAAACAGAGAGACGAAGAGTGGATGATGATCGAGTTGTACAGATTCTTAAATCAAAATGAAGATGTCATGTTTACGTTTCTAATAGAGAGCTTTTCGTCGGTCTATTGTGGAGATGGTGCGATTTATGTCGAAGGCATTGAATTTCTTGCAATTGACAAAGTGAGTTTAGAAATATCCCTTGGCTCCATTCTAAATTATTTTGTTTATATATAAAAATCATGTCTATGCTGCATATTTAACATGATTGTACACAGGTGAAATATGAAGAAATCGGAAAGTTGAAGGATGTCCAACAAGTCTTGGAATCAAACTTCAATGTGGATCTCGTGCAACAATTGCCAACTAACTTTGAAGAAATATTTGAGATACACAGAAACTATGATGAGTTATTTTGGTTGGGCGAATTAAACGGGAAGAAACTTCTTGTGGTTTCGGCAAAGGCAGCTCTATACAAATTTTCTAGTGAGGATCTCTTTACTTCAAAATCATCATCCCACTCAAGGTTTGCTTTTTTGAACTAGACTTCGCATGTTTTCCTTTGAGCAGTAAACTTTCCTTATTGTACATTCACAATGTGCACATCTAATCTTATCCAAATATTAAAAAAAGAAAGTTTTGTTAATTTAAGACCAATCTTCTTTGTTGTCTAGTAAAATTATACTGAAGATTCGTGTATAAATGGTTGACAAAAGTATCGCATCTTGGATTTGTCTTTTTGTATCTTCAAAATTTACATTGTTTTTGGTATGTAATTATAATATATATCGTACATGCAGATTTCAAGAGGTGATTGAGCTTTTGCCACAACAAGTATTCTATATTAATTGCACGATTAGAAGTCAAATGTTGTCAGCCGATACAGAATACACGTGTTATCTTGTATTCAAGCTTTCAGAAGAATGTCAGGGGCTTCATAATCCGCTGAAGGTACGAGATCTACTCCACCAAGTAAACGAAGAGGCTGAATTTTTCTATTTTATTACCCCAAGCCCACCGAATATAAATGATATCACACGGGTTCCAAAACAAAGGGAAGATGGATGGATGGAGATTCAAGTGTGGAAATTTAACTCGACTCATAATTTCGAGGATGACTCTCTTTCTATCTATATGAAGTTTACGAGTCATGAAGGAACTTTGTATGGCCTCATCATATGTGGCCTTGAGTTTCGCCCAACGTTTATTACTTCAAGCACGCTCAATTGAGCCTTTATTTTCAAACTCAAGTGTGGTTAAGCTTTACTTTGAAACTCAAGTTTGGTCTCTTAACCGATACATTATGAGCTTGGCCCGACTAGAACTGTTCAAGGTAAATATTGACAGACTCGATATATTGAGTTTGGCTTGACTTAACTTTGTTGGGGTCATGGTTAGCTGAGTGAATTTTGTTGTTATGCTTTGATTTAATTAGTTTTTACAATAACTCTATAAATTGAGATTAAAAATGGTATAAAAGAAATGTACGTTTGAATGCTCATGCAGCAATGCTTGTGTAACATTTCTACTTTATGGATTATCGATGTAGATTTTGAGCCTAGTGATCAAGTTCATAACGTAGTATAAACTACCTCATGTGTGTGATCTAGTTTAAATTGCATTATAGATTTTCATCAGTAATGTAAAGTGGTATTTGCATCTCATGAACAAAATGACCAAGGTGGAGATGATTATAAAATGAGATGCCAAACGATCGATGAAACACATAATTCTTGACTTTTTTTTGGTGCTAAAGGTAAAATTATATTAATCTCCAACCAATTTTGTACAAGATTATAAGATATAGTCACTGCTTTTGGACATGCCCAAAGAAACAATATGAATAAAGAAACTAATACATCCGATATGTGATAACACTACACAACATATCTAATACAACTAAACTCTGATGGCCAACAGGCCATTTCGTACACTGATTCAAACTCTCATCCATCGCATTCAATACCTCAATTTTACCCTTAATAGCATGCACCATAAACCATCTAGCTACATTTCCCTCCTTCTCCCCATTAAAACCACTCATCCTGCAACCAGTAGCTAAAACAGGAAGAAAAAAGGGCATCACTAGGCACCCATACCCATCCATGGAGGGGCTCTTCCAAGCAACCTACATTTCCTTCTCTATGAAAGGCTTCAATTGCTTAGAAACACTCACCCTCAATGATGACCAACCTATCCTCCTGTGGGAATGTAAAGTATGGACCATGAAGTGTCATCTTTCACCACTCTCAATTCCATACTACTTACACTCCCCTCCTAGGTCAGATACCCTTCACAATGAGAAGCCCTACTTTATGGTACATCTTATATCCAGCCTAGACCTCCTTTTCATCCAAAATAGGTACTAATTCCCCCCAAGGCCAATTAGCAGAGCTACATGGACTATTAAGGTACAGTCATACCAGATTAGACTCCAAGGTACTAGGTACTTCTCATTGTTATGACCAGAAATAAATGATCTTTGATAGCCTTAGATCATTTTTTATAGAACAAAAAATGCACATCAGTATGCATTTAGAACCATTTAACTACACCTTTACCATTATACCAAATATTCTCATAAAGAAACTCCCCCTATATACTGCTAAAACTCTGTTTTCAATAACACTGTTACATTGCTACCTTTTGTCTCCAGTATTAGAGCACTCAGAAACACCACAATTGACTGCAAGAAAACCTCATGTCCAAACACTCCCTTAATTCAGAAAACATTGGTTCAACATTAGAAGATTAATCAATTACCAGTTTTTGCTCTTTTTAAGGTAATACCCCATCTGCTCTCAATTAGTCTAACATCATTGCTTTCTCTAACTGTAAGCCCAAGAAGCCTGTTCTTTATAGTTTCAACAATGCCTCTAAACACCTCATCACTGTTTCTTCTAGTTTCTCTAAAAATTCTTCCATTTCTTTCCTTCCATATGTTGTAAACACAGGTTGCTAACATGAGTCTTCTCACCACACTGTTTATATTATTACCATTACCCATATTAAGCATTTCCATAACTATATCTTGCCAAACATTACTTTGTCCTTTTATTGCAGCCATATCTTTGACCTTTCTCCACACTTTACTAGAGAATTTACAAAGAAAGAATAAATGTTGCAGATCTTCAGAATCATTTTGACATAAACTGCATCTATTAGCTCCTTGAACCCCCCATTTCATTAGCTTATCCAGTGTAGTTAACCTGTCTTGAAATGCCAACCATAGGATGAATGTATGCTTTGGAATGCACTGAGAATACCATACTAGTTGCCACCAATCCACACTTTGAGCATGATTATTAAGATCGGAATTTATTACACTAACAGAAAAATCAACTTCTTTGCCTCTATCATTCTTCCAAACAATTTTATCCTCACAATCTTCATTAATAACTGGAACTGCCAAGTTAGTTATAGTAGGATATTTCTCATGTAACACCCCCAAAATACCGCAGCGGAAGACTGTGTCATAGGGGTGCTACTTCATAATACAAAGTACAAGTTATAGAAAACGAACTCTAAATGAGACGTTTTGAAAAGTTACCATTCGATTAATGAATTCAAAGTTACAAACATGAGATTCCAAAGTATGATACATAAATGTATACAAAGTGTTTTGAATGGTAAATGATAAAAGCGTAAGTCTTCAGAATATGCAGCTTGACTCTAAGTTCCACGCACTAGCTATCGCCTTACTAACCTGAGATAAACATGCTAAAGTGTCAACACAATGGTTGGTGAGTTCATAGAGTTTGTCTTAAAACAGTTGAAAAGCTTTAAAAGAATATTCGCACAGCAAAGGCATCGTGAATCCACTCAGTTGCAGGTCCCGCCATAAGAGACTTGCAACCTGTGTGTTCACAACCCACTGCTAATATATAGTTTCTAAGGATTATATTCACCCATGGTCACGTCATTTTGGACCCATAGGCGGGGAACCACCATCCCAAATAGTACATGTCACCCAACGTCTCGAATCTTGGACTTGGGTGGGGGGTGTAGGCCCATACTAGTACTATTATGTGACAACCGGCAGTTTAGGGAGCTATTTTAAAAACCCGCATTTCAATTTAAGTTCGTTTATAATTTTTATTTGAAATTTTCATTTCACAACGAACTTGTAAGACCTATTTTATGGATATTTTATTTAACGACGTTATGGAATTCGTGAATTATGTTCATAATTCATTTTGATTATGTGATCGGTGATGTATATTCGAATTCTCACTTGGTACTACGTTGACTTTGGCACTAGGATTACCTAACATAGTTTTATGATTCGTCTTAACGAGTCCGTTATATATTTTAATTAATTACGAGAGGTTCTCGTGTGATATGGAAATTTTAAAATGAGTTCGGGTTCGGGCCACGTGCTTTTACAGTTACCCGCGTTACCCGCTCCACCGTAATAATATCTTTATTATTACTATTATTATTATTATTCTTATTACTATTATTACCTTTATAAAAAAAAAAAAAAAAAAAAAAAAAAAAAAAAAAAAAAAAAAAGTTAATATAAGGGGGCGTTTGGTCCGGTTTTACCCACACAACACAAACACTCACTCACCCATTTCTCATCTCTCTCCCATCTATCTCATCTCCCCTAACCCTAAAGTTAGCCGCCGCCGACCACTAATCCGGCCACCACCGCCGTATATCCGGTCACCCAACAAAACTAACACCACCAATTTACTCCTCTCCTTCCCCTCTTTCATTTGGTGTATAATACTTGCCCTAAAACCCTCATTAACACCACCAAATCTCTAATAATCCGTTCGAATTTTTAGTACCTTACTAGATCCGCTCTTTTGGAGGTCCAAGAAGGTGAGAAGAAGCTTTTTTTTTTTGATTTTGGGTGCCACGTTATGGCATGAATCCGTGGCTACACGGATTATTTTGTGTGAATCGAGATGGTTTTTAATGGGAAACGATGTTTTAATGATGAATATAGTTTGGTATCCGGGTTTCTCTTGGGTTGGTTATGGTTGACTCGGAACCGAGAGTGAAACTCTCGGCTTATTTGGTTCGAGCCTTGTGTGGCTTGGTTCTTGTTGTTGATTGATTGATTCATTTGGTTGTCGTGGGTATGGTGAACCCCGATTCGTTGCTAGCCGAGACCTTGTGGTCTCGGGGATTTCTCTTGTGCTCTTTGGCCATACCGAGACCCTCTTAGGGGGTTCTCTTTGGGTGTGGTTCGAGCCTATTGGCTCGTTTGGTATTGTGGTTCGACCCTTTGGGTCGCGGCTCTTAGCCGAATGCAACCTTGTTGCCATTTGACCATTTGGGTCGAATGGTGTATATGATATCTTGGTTTAGCTCTTGTGAGCTATGTGATGTTGGATTCGAGTTCTAGTTACTCGTGGTTCGGAGCCGAGACTCAAGTGAGTCAAGGGCTCGGGTCGGCTTGGTAAACCGACCCACACATTAACTTGTTAATGTTATATTTTTGTATAAATGTGAACTTGTGTATATTGTTGTTGTGGTATTTATTTCTCGGCCGAATGTATATGGGTCGAATTGGACATTGATTTGGTATTGAGGAGTTGCTGTCGATTGGTAAGTGTGGATGAGGACCGATTATGAGACGGTCGTTAGATGACGGAGATAGGTTAGTCGGGTACCGTAGTCGGACCTTATTGTTGTAGCCCGTGGTTGAGATTGTGATTGGACGGAGATTTATTATTTATGACTTTTTCTTATTGTTAGACTTGGACAATGAGCTGAGAGTCATGACTCGGACATATGACCATTTCGTATAACTCAATAACTATTAAAACTAAAACGAGAATAATAAAACTCGTAATAATAATTATTGATAATATGAACGTTTATATGAAAGTATATACGTGAATAACGTATATATAACTATATAAACGCGTATATTAATAATAATAATAATCACGAGTCGTATTATAAATAATACGATTAGATATATATTAGGCTACGAAAGTGGCGTAATATTATTAAACGTATTATTATTATAAAAATTGTGTTATAAAACGGGAAACTCCCGACAATTATGAAACATTTAATAAAATGTCATTTCGAATATACAACGGATAAATTTATTGAGTTAGGCGAAATTGTTGTCACTCGGGTCCAGGTAAGTTATTATTTGTGACGTTCGTGTTGTCACGGATATATGACGACTAATATAGACGTTTTCTATAAATAAATAACCACTTAACCGTAAGGTTGGGCCGGGTTATTTGGCTATATGAAATGAACATATTAGTGGGCATCGTATCCTACGACGCCCATAGGTTGTAGTATATGTAAAGTGTAATAGATTGCGAGTGTATATATCGGGAAATCTGGCCAATTTGACGATATATACGAAGAATTTATTAAACTGTGATATATACTATATAGTAATTGCGTGCTATGTGCTTTATATGTGCTTTAGATTGGGTGTAATCTTGGAACGGTATATTACGTAAATAAATATGAGGATTATCAAATCGACGGATTTGGTAAACTTTGGCGATTTATTTAAATGATATATTGGGCTAATATTAGATCTATAGTTTATTATATGTTCTACGTGTGATCTTGTTGGTTTGTTTTGAGTCGACCCACCACCCGTATGGATACCAAACGCAAATACACCAAACTAATACGAAATGGATTTTCGGAAATAAAGCGGATTCTCGTCCGGGTTTGGGAATATTATATATTTGAGGAAATGATTCTGAAAGAGTTAATATTGTTAAGTCGTGCCAAGTCCGTAGTTGCTGTTTCGTGAGTTATCATACATCTTATTTCTACCTACCTCGTCTTGCTATTTTCTGGACTTGAGGTGAGTCATAGCCCCACTTTTTACTCTTGAACTATGTTTTCAACGATTGGGGTGAGAAACGTGCAAATCATTTTACGTGGACTATTATCGCTTTTATTTTATTTCTAAACTTGCTATGCATATGGACTAGGATCTATTGTCAGCTTTAGTCACCCCTTTTGTGTGTACTATTCAAGGTTGGCTTATTTAGTTATTTGGAATTGTCAGCTTTAGTCACATATATGTTGTGTGTACTATTCAAGGTTGACTTATTTAGTTACTGTAGCGTGCACCTATAGGTTATTAATACTCCGGAGGTTATCCGAGTATTTATTGGTATTGCGGGGGTTACCCGAATATCTATGTTGTTACGGAAGAGTATCCGTGTGTTTTGGTTATTGCGGAAGGGTATCCGTGTGTTATGTTGAGAGCGGAAGGTATCCGCAGGCTTTTAGCGAATCCTTAGTCTAGCTAGCAAGCGTTTTGCGTATATGTCCACTATATTATTAGTTGAATTTAAACCTATGATCTCACCAGCGAAAGCTGACTTTTAGCACGTTTTCTCAGGTAATTAAGTGTTGAGGTGCATGCTTGGATTGGAAGGCTCGGCTAAGGCACACGGTTTATGGATCTATATTTTCTAAACTCTGATAATTAAATTTGGACCTATTGTTATTTAATTTGGGCCTGACTCTGAATGAGGTTGGGATAAATGTAAACCTTAAAACCCCGTTTTGGTTGTGTTTTTATTATGTTTACTTTATCTCGTTCCATATTGTCTTGTGTTGGATACCAATCCCCGTAGCACCCCGAAAGCTTGTTAAGTCTTCCGCTGTATCAAATTTTGGGGGTGTTACAGATTGGTATCAGAGCCAAGGTTATAGAGAACTAGGTAAATAAACGCCTAAACTATAACCGTATTTTTATAGAAAATGATCCTTGACTATCGCCCGCCAGCCCGCCAAGCCGAAGCATCTTCTATTATTTGAGGTATTATGAGATATTTGAGATGATTGCTAGATTTGGGATTTATTGAGATGATTTGAGGTTTATGGATTTTAGTTGTAAGATGGCGTTCTCGAGGATTTATATGGTCTATATGTTTTATAAACATTTTTAGGAATGCGGTGTTTGAAATTCTTTTATTAAGATTATATGGCATTATTTGATGTGTATATTTGGTACGATTTTATGAGTTGTGATTTAAGTTGTTTTGAAACACTTACATCTACCCTACGCCGTTGTCACAGACTATGGCCTCCCATATGCCTGATGTCGTCGAGGACATCCTTACTGCACCAGTTTTACCTGCACAGTTCACTATGGCATCTGATGACCCTTACCAGATGGCCATGTCTTCAGCTATTGTGTCACAGGCAGCTTCTACTTCAGCACTACCTGCTGCATCTACGCAGGGACCCTCATCTTCTCTAGGACTCCCTGGTACATCGAGGCAGCTTACTCTTCATCAGGCTTTGGCTCGTGTGGCACCACGCTTTGCCCACCGAGCTACGGCACGCATGTCGGTACGCCCTACTCCATCACCTTTACAGATTGATGCTCATTCTCTTCTGTCTGAGGCGCCACCCACATCATTGCGTCATCGTCCTAGATCACCTACTACATCTTCACATGGTTCACCTAGTAGGAGACAACGAGTGATGAGGTACTCTTCCGAGGAGGAGGAGGAGTACGAGGGTGAGGATGAGGCTGATGACCCTGAGCGGGAGGATGACCCTCAGGAGGCTGAGCATGGTGATGATGATGACCCTGAGGAGGAGGATGACCCTCAGGAGGATGAGATGCCTGATGAGGATGATGATGAGTTAGCACCACCAGCTCATGCTGAGGAGCCTGATTCACCTGTACACCCGATTGAGCCCGATTCACCTGATCATCCGTTCTTGTTTGAGTTGCCACCTGGTAGTCCCGTTGATTCGGATGCATCATCTGAGGTTTCTGCTGAGCATGCAGAGTTGGGTGAGGTTGGCAGGTTGTGGGCTCGGATTACTGAGCTTAGTGACAGAGTTGCACGTGTATCTGATCGACTTGAGAGAGTTATTGGAGAGTTTCTAGCAGATTTGAGAGTTGATTTGACTGTCGCTGTGGGCAGGGCTACTGAGCTGAGGAGAGTTATGATGGATGTCCACGAGCATATCGATAGTTTGCAGCGAGGATTCGTTACTGCTCGTGAGGCCGACCGCAAGCTTTGGCAAAGGAATGCCGAGCTAGAGAAGGAGGTGGCTGACCTCAAGAGAGACCGAGACACCCATAGCGTGGAGTTAGGATCCTTATGGAGGGATCTTGATGGCTTGAGGCAGGAGTTGAGGATTCTCCGTCAGCCACGTGGCTAGTTGTTTGAGTTATATTATCTTGTTACTTTCTTAGCCGAGGAGTGTTCGGTTAGAAAAGCTAGTTATCATATTTTGATGTATTTTGTTCGGTATTCGTCTCCTTTGGAACGATTAGTATGTTTTGTGTTATCCGCTAGTTGGAACGATATAGATCGCTATTGTATGGTTGATGGTTATTAGTATATGGTATTATGTGATTTTGGGTGTTATGGAAATTGAGTCCTTATTCGCTTATTATTACATAGCGTGTTGTTGCCATTCTTTCTATGACTTGCTTTTGTTGAGATGTTTTGTTGAGCATGTCGATAAGTTCTAATGGAGATTCATGAACTTGTGTGATGTTACAGATCAATGGCACCCCGTTGAAACCCTGTTAGGTCTACCAGGACTGGTCCTGCTGTGACTACTCCTGCTCGTCGAGGTCGTCGACCTACTCGAAATGTTGAAACCCCTACTCCTGACAACCTGGACACCACTAACCGTAACAACAGGAATCAAAATGTTGATGTTCAGGGAGACAATGGTCATGTTCCACTTAACGCACCTACTGTGGATCAAGCAATGATCAACCAACTCGTGGAGCAAAGAGTTGCTGAACTACTCGCTGAGTCAAATCATTCCAGCAATTCTGCTGGAACTTTTCCACCTGTTCGTTCTAATGGATGTCAATACAAGGAATTCAAGATTTGTGGACCCATTGAGTTTGGTGGAAATGAAGGAGTGGTTTACTTAGTCAGATGGATTGAGAAGACTGAGTCAGTGTTTAATGTCAGTGGTTGTGCGGAGAATGCGAAGGTAAAGTTTGCTTCTTTTACTTTCAAGGATGAAGCTTTGACTTGGTGGAACAACTACCGAAATGCAGTTGGGAGTGATGTAGCATATGCTATGACTTGGGAGCAATTTAAGTCCTTGTTGATTCAGACTTATTGCCCAAGGAATGAGGTCAAGAAGCTAGAGATTGAGTTTTGGAACCACAAGGTGAAAGGTAATGATATGGCGACTTACAATCGTCGTTACCAGGAGTTAGCCTTGTTGTGCCCTGATATGGTGAAAACCGAGACTCAAAAGATTGAGAGGTATACTGATGGATTGCCTGTAGCTACGAGGAATGATGTAATTTCTGCTAGGCCTGCAAACATCCATGAGGCAATCACAATTGCTCAACAACTTATGGATTCGTTGGAATTAGAAGAAGCTGATAAGGAGAAGAATGGAAAGAGAAAGAGAGACCGTCACTCTAAGAGTAATGATCACCGAAGCAAGAGACAAGCTAAGGCTTATGCTATTGGGAATGGAGATAAGAAGAATCAGAACGGTGATGCACCCAAGTGTGATCGTTGCCATCAGCATCACACTGGATGGTGTAGTGTGAAATGCCAGAATTGCTCAAGGAAAGGACATACAGCTAGGGACTGTAGAGCTCGACCCCTTGCAATGGTTCAAGCTGCTCCTGAGATGAGAAACAAGGCAGATGTTACCTGTTATGGGTGTGGAAAGAAGGGACACTATAGGAATGAGTGTAGAGAATCGCGGAACCGTGGAAATCAAGGCTCGGGTGGTAATGGGTACAATTATGGAAACCGTGGAGCTGGAGGAAATCGTGGACGACAAGACAATGGGGACCAACGTGTGGAAGCTGGAGCTGCCCAAGGAAGAGTGTATGCACTCGGGAACGAGAGAGGAGAAGATCCGAACATCGTTACTGGTACGTTCCTTCTTAATAATCGTTATGCTTCCATACTGTTTGATACTGGTGCCGATAGGAGTTTTGTGTCCACTACATTTGCACCCTTACTAGAGAAACCCCCGATGGCCTTAGGAATTGGATATGATATTGAGTTAGCTAATAGAAACATAGAAAGGATTAATACCATCATTCGCGGTTGTACGTTAAATTTCTTGAACCACCCTTTCAACATAGATCTTCTACCCGTCACGTTAGGAAGTTTTGATGTAATCATTGGTATGGATTGGTTGTCGAAGTATCGTGCTCACATACTTTGCGACGAGAAGATCGTGCGTGTACCATACGGAAAGGAGGTCATAAATATATTAGGAGACCGAAAGGATTCTAGGAGCCCATCCCGATTGGCGGTGATTTCTTGCACCAAGTTACCGAAGCTAATGGAGAAGGGATGTTATCTTTTCTTAGCACAAATTTCTGAGAAGGGAGAGACGAAGAAAAAGGAAAGGTGCATTGGAGATGTGCCTATAGTTCGTGATTTTCCTGATGTGTTTCCCGATGATTTGCCGGGAATCCCACCGACTAGACAAGTGGAGTTTCAGATTGAGTTGATACCTGGTGCTGCACCTGTAGCACGAGCACCTTATCGTCTTGCACCTACCGAACTGGAAGAGTTGTCGAAACAATTGGCGGAGTTAGCCGAAAAAGGATTCATAAGACCAAGTTCTTCACCTTGAGGAGCCCCAGTCTTATTTGTGAAGAAGAAGGATGGATCGTTTCGTATGTGTATTGATTACAGGGAGTTGAATAAGTTAACGGTGAAGAATCGATACCCGTTACCTAGGATCGATGACTTGTTCGATCAACTTCAAGGATCGAGTTTGTATTCGAAGATCGATTTGAGATCGGGATATCATCAACTTCGAGTTCGTGAGGAGGATATTCTGAAAACGGCTTTCAGAACCCGTTACGGGCATTACGAGTTTCAGGTGATGCCGTTTGGGTTGACTAACGCACCAGCAATATTCATGGATCTCATGAATCGTGTGTGTAAGCCATACTTGGATAAGTTCGTGATTGTATTCATCGATGACATTCTGATTTATTCAAAGAGTGAGAAAGAGCATGAGGAGCATTTAAGACTCATTTTGGAATTGCTCAGGAAGGAGAAACTTTATGCCAAGTTTTCGAAATGCGAATTTTGGATTCCGACTGTACAATTTTTGGGTCACGTGATTGATAGACAAGGAGTCCACGTGGATCCTGCAAAAATTAAAGCAATAAAAGATTGGGCTACACCTACAACCCCAACCGAAGTTCGTCAATTTTTGGGTTTAGCTGGTTATTACCGAAGATTCATCGAGGGGTTTTCGAAGATAGCTAAACCATTGACCAAATTGACTCAAAAGAGTGTTACGTATGAATGGGGAGATAAAGAAGAGGAAGCGTTTCAATTGCTTAAGAAAATGTTGTGTAGTGCTCCTATCTTAGCGTTACCAGAAGGTAACGAGGATTTCGTCGTCTATTGTGACGCCTCACATAAAGGTTTAGGAGCCGTGTTAATGCAACGGGAGAAAGTGATAGCTTATGCTTCCCGACAGCTCAAAAAGCATGAGAAAAACTACACTACCCATGATTTGGAGCTCGGTGTTGTGGTTTTTGCTTTAAGAATATGGAGACATTACTTGTACGGAACCAAGTGTGTTGTATTTACGGACCACAAAAGTCTACAACACATCTTGAATCAAAAAGAGCTCAACATGAGACAACGACGTTGGATCGAGTTGCTAAGCGATTATGATTGTGAAATTTGCTACCACCCTGGTAAAGCAAACGTTGTTGCTGATGCTCTTAGTCGAAAGGAAAGAGTACCACCGTTACGAGTTAGGTCATTGGGAATGACTATCGCATCGTCATTACCATCTCAAATACTCGAAGCTCAAACGGAAGCGTTGAAAGCAGAAAATAGATCTGCCGAGAATATATTTGGGATGGCTGATAATGAGAAAGGATTTGTTAAGCGTTCTGATGGATTATTATGTTTTGAAGATCGGATTTAGGTACCGTTATATGGAGAAATTCGAGAATTGATTATGCATGAGTCGCATAAGTCAAAATACTCCATTCACCCTGGTTCCGATAAAATGTACCAAGATCTTAAGAAGTTCTATTGGTGGCCAAATATGAAGGCAAGTATAGCATCGTACGTTAGTAAGTGCTTGACATGCGCCAAGGTTAAGGCTGAACACCAGAGACCGTCAGGACTACTAACGCAACCAGAACTTCCAGTCTGGAAATGGGAGCGGATTACTATGGACTTCATTACCAAATTACCGAGGACGGCTAGCGGTTGTGACGCTATCTGGGTAATTGTGGATCGTCTGACAAAGTCTGCTCATTTCTTAGCTATTAGTGAAGATGATAGTGTGGATAAGCTTGCAAGGTTATATGTGAAGGAAATTATTTCGCGTCATGGAGTCCCGATATCTATTATTTCGGATCGTGATAGTCGTTTTACGTCAGCTTTGTGGCGATCACTTCAAACGGCTTTGGGGACGAGGCTTGATATGAGTACTGCATATCATCCCCAAACCGATGGTCAAAGTGAGAGGACCATTCAGACGTTAGAGGATATGCTTCGTGCATGCATCATAGACTTTGGTAAAGGCTGGGAGAAGTATTTACCCCTTGCGGAATTCTCCTATAATAACAGCTACCACACAAGTCTTAAGGCTGCACCATTCGAAGCTTTGTATGGCAGAAAGTGTCGTTCGCCTATTGGTTTGGCAGAAGTTGGAGATAGTCAACTTACAGGCCCTGAGCTTATTTTGGAAACTACCGAGAAAGTGACTCAGATTCGTGATCGGTTACAAGCGGCTAGAGATAGGCAGAAGAGCTATGCCGATCAGAGACGTAAACATTTAGAGTTCCAGGTTGGAGGCAAAGTAATGCTGAAAGTCTCGCCTTGGAAAGGTGTAATACGTTTCGGGAAACGTGGTAAACTCAACCCACGCTACATTGGACCATTCTTGACCTTAGAAAGAATTGGGCCCGTGGCTTATAGGTTGGAATTACCGTCTGAACTGAGCAAAGTTCACGACGTGTTTCACGTGAGTAATTTGAAGAAATGTTTTTCTGATGAAATGCCCGTCATTCCAATGAGGGACATTCGTGTTGATGAGAAACTGAATTTCGTGGAGGAACCGATTGAGATCTTAGATCGTGAAGTTAAACGACTCAAGAGGAGTCGCATTCCGCTCGTCAAGGTTCGTTGGAATTCCCGACATGGACCAGAATATACGTGGGAACGTGAGGACGAGTTCAGGAAGAGATATCCGAAGCTTTTCACTTCGTAGATGAAAATTTTTCCGAGTGAAACCCGGGACGGGTTTCCTTCTGAGACGGGGAGGATGTGACAACCGGCAGTTTAGGGAGCTATTTTAAAAACCCGCATTTCAATTTAAGTTCGTTTATAATTTTTATTTGAAATTTTCATTTCACAACGAACTTGTAAGACCTATTTTATGGATATTTTATTTAACGACGTTATGGAATTCGTGAATTATGTTCATAATTCATTTTGATTATGTGATCGGTGATGTATATTCGAATTCTCACTTGGTACTACGTTGACTTTGGCACTAGGATTACCTAACATAGTTTTATGATTCGTCTTAACGAGTCCGTTATATATTTTAATTAATTACGAGAGGTTCTCGTGTGATATGGAAATTTTAAAATGAGTTCGGGTTCGGGCCACGTGCTTTTACAGTTACCCGCGTTACCCGCTCCACCGTAATAATATCTTTATTATTACTATTATTATTATTATTCTTATTACTATTATTACCTTTATAAAAAAAAAAAAAAAAAAAAAAAAAAAGTTAATATAAGGGGGCGTTTGGTCCGGTTTTACCCACACAACACAAACACTCACTCACCCATTTCTCATCTCTCTCCCATCTATCTCATCTCCCCTAACCCTAAAGTTAGCCGCCGCCGACCACTAATCCGGCCACCACCGCCGTATATCCGGTCACCCAACAAAACTAACACCACCAATTTACTCCTCTCCTTCCCCTCTTTCATTTGGTGTATAATACTTGCCCTAAAACCCTCATTAACACCACCAAATCTCTAATAATCCGTTCGAATTTTTAGTACCTTACTAGATCCGCTCTTTTGGAGGTCCAAGAAGGTGAGAAGAAGCTTTTTTTTTTGATTTTGGGTGCCACGTTATGGCATGAATCCGTGGCTACACGGATTATTTCGTGTGAATCGAGATGGTTTTTAATGGGAAACGATGTTTTAATGATGAATATAGTTTGGTATCCGGGTTTCTCTTGGGTTGGTTATGGTTGACTCGGAACCGAGAGTGAAACTCTCGGCTTATTTGGTTCGAGCCTTGTGTGGCTTGGTTCTTGTTGTTGATTGATTGATTCATTTGGTTGTCGTGGGTATGGTGAACCCCGATTCGTTGCTAGCCGAGACCTTGTGGTCTCGGGGATTTCTATTGTGCTCTTTGGCCATACCGAGACCCTCTTAGGGGGTTCTCTTTGGGTGTGGTTCGAGCCTATTGGCTCGTTTGGTATTGTGGTTCGACCCTTTGGGTCGCGGCTCTTAGCCGAATGCAACCTTGTTGCCATTTGACCATTTGGGTCGAATGGTGTATATGATATCTTGGTTTAGCTCTTGTGAGCTATGTGATGTTGGATTCGAGTTCTAGTTACTCGTGGTTCGGAGCCGAGACTCAAGTGAGTTGAGGGATCGGGTCGGCTTGGTAAACCGACCCACACATTAACTTGTTAATGTTATATTTTTGTATAAATGTGAACTTGTGTATATTGTTGTTGTGGTATTTATTTCTCGGCCGAATGTATATGGGTCGAATTGGACATTGATTTGGTATTGAGGAGTTGTTGTCGATTGGTAAGTGTGGATGAGGACCGATTATGAGACGGTCGTTAGATGACGGAGATAGGTTAGTCGGGTACCGTAGTCGGACCTTATTGTTGTAGCCCGTGGTTGAGATTGTGATTGGACGGAGATTTATTATTTATGACTTTTTCTTATTGTTAGACTTGGACAATGAGCCGAGAGTCATGACTCGGACATATGACCATTTCGTATAACTCAATAACTATTAAAACTAAAACGAGAATAATAAAACTCGTAATAATAATTATTGATAATATGAACGTTTATATGAAAGTATATACGTGAATAACGTATATATAACTATATAAACGCGTATATTAATAATAATAATAATCACGAGTCGTATTATAAATAATACGATTAGATATATATTAGGCTACGAAAGTGGCGTAATATTATTAAACGTATTATTATTATAAAAATTGTGTTATAAAACGGGAAACTCCCGACAATTATGAAACATTTAATAAAATGTCATTTCGAATATACAACGGATAAATTTATTGAGTTAGGCGAAATTGTTGTCACTCGGGTCCAGGTAAGTTATTATTTGTGACGTTCGTGTTGTCACGGATATATGACGACTAATATAGACGTTTTCTATAAATAAATAACCACTTAACCGTAAGGTTGGGCCGGGTTATTTGGCTATATGAAATGAACATATTAGTGGGCATCGTATCCTACGACGCCCATAGGTTGTAGTATATGTAAAGTGTAATAGATTGCGAGTGTATATATCGGGAAATCTGGCCAATTTGACGATATATACGAAGAATTTATTAAACTGTGATATATACTATATAGTAATTGCGTGCTATGTGCTTTATATGTGCTTTAGATTGGGTGTAATCTTGGAACGGTATATTACGTAAATAAATATGAGGATTATCAAATCGACGGATTTGGTAAACTTTGGCGATTTATTTAAATGATATATTGGGCTAATATTAGATCTATAGTTTATTATATGTTCTACGTGTGATCTTGTTGGTTTGTTTTGAGTCGACCCACCACCCGTATGGATACCAAACGCAAATACACCAAACTAATACGAAATGGATTTTCGGAAATAAAACGGATTCTCGTCCGAGTTTGGGAATATTATATATTTGAGGAAATGATTCTGAAAGAGTTAATATTGTTAGGTCGTGCCAAGTCCGTAGTTGCTGTTTCGTGAGTTATCATACATCTTATTTCTACCTACCTCGTCTTGCTATTTTCTGGACTTGAGGTGAGTCATAGCCCCACTTTTTACTCTTGAACTATGTTTTCAACGATTGGGGTGAGAAACGTGCAAATCATTTTACGTGGACTATTATCGCTTTTATTTTATTTCTAAACTTGCTATGCATATGGACTAGGATCTATTGTCAGCTTTAGTCACCCCTTTTGTGTGTACTATTCAAGGTTGGCTTATTTGGTTATTTGGAATTGTCAGCTTTAGTCACATATATGTTGTGTGTACTATTCAAGGTTGACTTATTTAGTTACTGTAGCGTGCACCTATAGGTTATTAATACTCCGGAGGTTATCCGAGTATTTATTGGTATTGCGGGGGTTACCCGAATATCTATGTTGTTATGGAAGAGTATCCGTGTGTTTTGGTTATTGCGGAAGGGTATCCGTGTGTTATGTTGAGAGCGGAAGGTATCCGCAGGCTTTTAGCGAATCCTTAGTCTAGCTAGCAAGCGTTTTGCGTATATGACCACTATATTATTAGTTGAATTTAAACCTATGATCTCACCAGCGAAAGCTGACTTTTAGCACGTTTTCTCAGGTAATTAAGTGTTGAGGTGCATGCTTGGATTGGAAGGCTCGGCTAAGGCACACGGTTTATGGATCTATATTTTCTAAACTCTGATAATTAAATTTGGACCTATTGTTATTTAATTTGGGCCTGACTCTGAATGAGGTTGGGATAAATGTAAACCTTAAAACCCCGTTTTGGTTGTGTTTTTATTATGTTTACTTTATCTCGTTCCATATTGTCTTGTGTTGGATACCAATCCCCGTAGCACCCCGAAAGCTTGTTGAGTCTTCCGCTGTATCAAATTTTGGGGGTGTTACATATTAATACCTCTCCTTTGACAGCATAGAGTATTGTGTATGTACGTAAATACAAATCTTGTATTTAAATTAAGCAAGTATAGTGTAACAAGTATGTATAATGCAATCAAGTATAATTATCATGTATAACGCATTCAAGTATAATGCCAATCAAGTATAACACAATCAGGTATAAATGTTTTGAGTATTTGTACAAGTAAGCAAGTAGTTGAGCATGTATCCCCCCCAAGAGTTAAAACAAGTATGAAAAGAGTAGGGGCTATGACTCACCTTAAGTCTATGTAATGAGAAATGAAAGTGGTAGTCGAATCGCGAAAGTCTCTAAGAGCAGCCTATAATAGAACGTTGCGACTTAGGTTTGGAGTAACGTCTAAGAATACGAAGAATTGCCTATATATGTCTTGCATAATGTTTATGATGTAGTACTTAGTATATAGTGTAAGTCTTCGAATATAAGTGGTCTATGAAACATGTATAGGTTGTATATCTCTTACTACCGTTCGGGCCGACATAATTCAGAAGTCATGGAGTAAACGTTCGAGGAGCCAGGACACTTTAATTCGTAAATCCACAACTCATCTCGACGGCTTACTTAATGAACTCCTCACATGAGGCTCCCTACTATTGTAGTATTTGATAACATATATATAAGTTTTTGATCTTTAAAAGTTATATGGTCTTTAGTCGTGGCTTTGCCGTGACCTTGGTCATTTTTCCATGGTCTTGAGACTCAACCTTGGCTTTAGCCATGGTTGTGGTCTCGGCTTTAGGTCATTAGACCTCTTGGTCTTAGTAAATCATAACTATAATATAGTGACTTTGGTCTAAAATGGGCTGTTAAGATTTTGAAGAAAATTATCACTCGGAAAGCGTTTTCAGGGCTCGAGCTTCTTTGTCCCTGAACGAAAACGTCGTTCCGGACAACTTTCGTGTTTTAACTTTTTGATGAATCGGACCAGAAGTGGGACTTTCAAAATCAAAATTTGATCAGAATGCTATTTAGGCAGTTTTGCCGTTTTGGTTTCGCTAACTTCAAATGGTCATAACTTTTGACTCGTGTACTCGTTTTGGGTGATTCAAATTGCTATGTTTTCCTTTTGAAGTCCTCTTTAACAGTAAGTAAGTGTCAAATATCATAGTTATACTATTTTGGTCGTGGTTCTCCATAAAAATCACTAGTTTGCTTGTTTACTTATCATAAGTTAACATATGTATACCAATACTTGTTTTATCCATTTTTAAACATCATGAACACAATAACAAGAACATATATAGCATGAAAGAAACACAAAGAGCATGAAAATGATATTGAGCAATAAAGTGTATAAGAGTTTCTTACAACTTTTGGCTTTTTCTTAAGAAAGGAAGTCAAGTATGGAACTAGGACACTAAACCTAAGCTTTCAACCAATCACCACAACCCTTGCTAACCATTGATAGACTTGATATAGACCTTGTGAAAACCCATTAACTTCAGCCCTAGTAACCTTGTGTAGCTCCTAATTCAACCATGGAATCACCAAACAAACTTAAGAACTAGGTAGAGAATACTAAGACCTTGAACTTTGTAGTGTAACTTGTATATTGAAGATCAAAGGATCATGGTGCTAGGTATAATAGATGTGGCGTTTTTATGATGAAGAAAGGTAAGGAGAATGAGTTTTTCTAAGTCATATGTGATCATTTATATAGGCTAGGATGAGGAGGTTAGGAAAGTGTTAGGAAAGTGCCTAAATTTGGTGACAAAGTTGTAAATAAGTATGATCTAATGACTAAAGTCAAGATTTAACCACACATGGTGACTCCCCCCCCCTCCTAAGTCGGTTTGGAAGAGATAAGGGTGACTAGATGAGTAGTCATGGTCTTTGGATGATATTATCCTAAGTATGTAGCTAGTTTTGACTCCGTAAGTTGCTAACCGTAAGTTTTTAAGTCTCAAAACGTAAAACCAGGTATCCTAAAAATATGAAACTTATAAATATGCTAGAACTTATCAATATACTCCATAATAAAATATAAAATGAGTGGTAGGTTCTATCGGGTGCTAAAACCCTGCTAAAAACTGGAAACACGGGTCTAAAACGCGTAATTCGCGTAAAACGCTGATCTGAAAAACGTAAAATTCCAAAACTTTTGGAATTGTCCTAAAATGAGAGAAAATCATATTTCTATTGTTTATAATGTTTTATGGACATATCGGGATGCTGGAATGACGTTTAAACCTAAAAGTAAATCTCGGACACGGCCTTGTGATTTTTGCAGAAATGATCCGACGAGCGTCAAACTCTCGGATTATCGTTAAAATAGTTTAACTTACGAGAATATGAAATAAAAATTTTGGATGTGAATAGTAAAAGTGAATAGTAAAAAGTGAATAGTAAAATTTTCGGGAATAAAAGTTAACCTGAAAATGCGAATTGTTACAGTCTCTACCCCTTAAGGAGAACTTCGTCCCGAAGTTCAGTTGATGTTAACTACTTACGGTGTGTCTAAGAGAATTCGGGATCTCTAATATAGTGGTGTTTACTCTGATTCGTCTAAGGTTCTGGTTAAGGAGTTGTATCGGCTGTGAATAAGCCCACTTATTTATAACACATTACTTACATAAAGAAGCGTCCAAATTTATGTAAGTAAGGTCTCATAAACTTATGGTTCGGTGATTTACAATTTCTTTATTTAAATGAAGAGGCGTCCCAATCCATTTAAATAAGGAGATTCTAAATCATCCTACTTAAGAATTTTCGACACAAAATCCGCCTTCTGAGGCCGATAGTAAGATAATCAAGCCATCAAATCCCTAAAGCTAAGCAATAATATTATTTAACTCAAATCTTGTGTCTCATCAAACAAGAACTGTCACAAAATCAAGTTAAATAATTAGTTATTACTGAGCTCATGTTTTTAATGACTCGACGAATCTCTAGGGCTCCTTATAATACTAAAGTCATATCATCTAACAGCGTGGAACTAAACCAACAACTACCAAAAAGCGTATGTGTATGTAGTGTGTGTAAGGCAAATAAAGAGGAGAGTCTTAACGTATATAGCAGTTATAGTCTAGGCACTAAATGCAACCTAGTTCTCTATAACCAAGGCTCTGATACCAATCTGTAACACCCCCAAAATACCGCAGCGGAAGACTGTGTCATAGGGGTGCTACTTCATAATACAAAGTACAAGTTATAGAAAACGAACTCTAAATGAGACATTTTGAAAAGTTACCATTCGATTAATGAATTCAAAGTTACAAACATGAGATTCCAAAGTATGATACATAAATGTATACAAAGTGTTTTGAATGGTAAATGATAAAAGCGTAAGTCTTCAGAATATGCAGCTTGACTCTAAGTTCCACGCACTAGCTATCGCCTTACTAACCTGAGATAAACATGCTAAAGTGTCAACACAATGGTTGGTGAGTTCATAGAGTTTGTCTTAAAACAGTTGAAAAGCTTTAAAAGAATATTCGCACAGCAAAGGCATCGTGAATCCACTCAGTTGCAGGTCCCGCCATAAGAGACTTGCAACCTGTGTATTCACAACCCACTGCTAATATATAGTTTCTAAGGATTATATTCACCCATGGTCACGTCATTTTGGACCCATAGGCGGGGAACCACCATCCCAAATAGTACATGTCACCCAACGTCTCGAATCTTGGACTTGGGTGGGGGGTGTAGGCCCATACTAGTACTATTAATACCTCTCCTTTGACAGCATAGAGTATTGTGTATGTACGTAAATACAAATCTTGTATTTAAATTAAGCAAGTATAGTGTAACAAGTATGTATAACGCAATCAAGTATAATTATCATGTATAACGCATTCAAGTATAATGCCAATCAAGTATAACACAATCAGGTATAAATGTTTTGAGTATTTGTACAAGTAAGCAAGTAGTTGAGCATGTATCCCCCCCAAGAGTTAAAACAAGTATGAAAAGAGTAGGGGCTATGACTCACCTTAAGTCTATGTAATGAGAAATGAAAGTGGTAGTCGAATCGCGAAAGTCTCTAAGAGCAGCCTATAATAGAACGTTGCGACTTAGGTTTGGAGTAACGTCTAAGAATACGAAGAATTGTCTATATATGTCTTGCATAATGTTCATGATCTAGTACTTAGTATATAGTGTAAGTCTTCGAATATAAGTGGTCTATGAAACATGTATAGGTTGTATATCTCTTACTACCGTTCGGGCCGACATAATTCAGAAGTCATGGAGTAAACGTTCGAGGAGCCAGGACACTTTAATTCGTAAATCCACAACTCATCTCGACGGCTTACTTAATGAACTCCTCACATGAGGCTCCCTACTATTGTAGTATTTGATAACATATATATAAGTTTTTGATCTTTAAAAGTTATATGGTCTTTAGCCGTGGCTTTGCCGTGACCTTGGTCATTTTTCCATGGTCTTGAGACTCAACCTTGGCTTTAGCCATGGTTGTGGTCTCGGCTTTAGGTCATTAGACCTCTTGGTCTTAGTAAATCATAACTATAATATAGTGACTTTGGTCTAAAATGGGCTGTTAAGATTTTGAAGAAAATTATCACTCGGAAAGCGTTTTCAGGGCTTGAGCTTCTTTGTTCCTGAACGAAAACGTCGTTCCGGACAACTTTCGTGTTTTAACTTTTTGATGAATCGGACCAGAAGTGGGACTTTCAAAATCAAAATTTGATCAGAATGCTATTTAGGCAGTTTTGCCGTTTTGGTTTCGCTAACTTCAAATGGTCATAACTTTTGACTCGTGTACTCGTTTTGGGTGATTCAAATTGCTATGTTTTCCTTTTGAAGTCCTCTTTAACAATAAGTAAGTGTCAAATATCATAGTTATACTATTTTGGTCGTGGTTCTCCATAAAAATCACTAGTTTGTTTGTTTACTTATCATAAGTTAACATATGTATACCAATACTTGTTTTATCCATTTTTAAACATCATGAACACAATAACAAGAACATATATAGCATGAAAGGAACACAAAGAGCATGAAAATGATATTGAGCAATAAAGTGTATAAGAGTTTCTTACAACTTTTGGCTTTCTCTTAAGAAAGGAAGTCAAGTATGGAACTAGGACACTAAACCTAAGCTTTCAACCAATCACCACAACCCTTGCTAACCATTGATAGACTTGATATAGACCTTGTGAAAACCCATTAACTTCAGCCCTAGTAACCTTGTGTAGCTCCTAATTCAACCATGGAATCACCAAACAAACTTAAGAACTAGGTAGAGAATACTAAGACCTTGAACTTTGTAGTGTAACTTGTATATTGAAGATCAAAGGATCATGGTGCTAGGTATAATAGATGTGGCGTTTTTATGATGAAGAAAGGTAAGGAGAATGAGTTTTTCTAAGTCATATGTGATCATTTATATAGGCTAGGATGAGGAGGTTAGGAAAGTGTTAGGAAAGTGCCTAAACTTGGTGACAAAGTTGTAAATAAGTATGATCTAATGACTAAAGTCAAGATTTAACCACACATGGTGACTCCCCCCCCCCCCCCTCCTAAGTCGGTTTGGAAGAGATAAGGGTGACTAGATGAGTAGTCATGGTCTTTGGATGATATTATCCTAAGTATGTAGCTAGTTTTGACTCCGTAAGTTGCTAACCGTAAGTTTTTAAGTCTCAAAACGTAAAACCGGGTATCCTAAAAATATGAAACTTATAAATATGCTAGAACTTATCAATATACTCCATAATAAAATATAAAATGAGTGGTAGGTTCTATCGGGTGCTAAAACCCTGCTAAAAACTGGAAACACGGGTCTAAAACGCGTAATTCGCGTAAAACGCTGATCTGAAAAACGTAAAATTCCAAAACTTTTGGAATTGTCCTAAAATGAGAGAAAATCATATTTCTATTGTTTATAATGTTTTATGGACATATCGGGATGCTGGAATAAAGTTTAAACCTAAAAGTAAATCTCGGACACGGCTTTGTGATTTTTGCAGAAATGATCCGACGAGCGTCAAACTCTCGGATTATCGTTAAAATAGTTTAACTTACGAGAATATGAAATAAAAATTTTGGATGTGAATAGTAAAAGTAAATAGTAAAAAGTGAATAGTAAAATTTTCGGGAATAAAAGTTAACCTGAAAATGCGAATTGTTACATCTCATACCAATCCTCAGGCCATAACCAGTTCCCATTATTAATCATGTCACAAACTTTTAACTCTTCATTCAATCTTGCTTCATAAATGTCTCTGTGTGTTATAAACTGAGACAAAGATCCAACATTGCTCCATCTATCATACCATAAAGAAGTAGTTTTCCCATTGCCTATTTTATAAACCACATTTTCTTTGATTAAGTCTCTTATGCCAAGCAGATTCTTCCATCCCCAACTGTCATTTTTATCAATTTCAATGCTCCATATACTTCTTCCTTTCAATTTCAATTCTTGACTTTTTATCAAAGCCATTGTTATGGTTTAGTGTTTCTGTTGCAATTACTAGTTTTTTTTTTTTTTTTTTTTTTTTTTTTTTTTTTTTTTTTTAAATTTGAGAAAAGCACTACTTATAAACTTATATTATCTATAAATCACAGAATCTACAAAAGATTAATTTTATTATATCAAATGAAATTGATTTTTAAAACTTCGTAATTTGTATCTAATTTCAGTGAAAAGCTTATGATTTAATTGGTAAATTTCGAATCAGCTGAACCTAAATGAGTTTGAGGGTACTGCCCACTGCTACTTTTAACAAACAGGCCGAGAGTGTGATCCCCATCTAATAGTCGAGTTCGAGCTTTATATATAAAGATCGACAAGCTTTGTGAGCCTAAGCGATATAACTAGACACCAGGTAAGTATATTCTCATATCAAGGACCATTTCAAGTTCTCAACTCGTTCTATGGATCACGCATCAACATTGTCTCATTTCATCTCGAAGCAAAAGAAACCGATCCCCCATTATCAAATAGAGTATATGAATCGATATTGTTGGATAAATTGGAAGTGGATACAAAGGTACTCTAGAGAAAAAGTAAAATCGATAAAGAAAATTTTTTGCTCACACAATTCATTTGATCACGGTCCATCCCGTCTTTGTAATCATTGATTGTTACTCACGAGAGAAACTGAGAATGAATTAGTTTGTTCCTTTTTTTCATTTCTTTTTTTCTTCGAAGTCGAGAACACAAACTACAACATTATTTTCTTTTCTTTTCTACCTGTATTTTCTCTCTCATAAATCCAAATCAATGAGCACTCGATATGACAAATTATAAGGCAAATTATAGCCTTATAACTTAGCCGGTTAGCCCTATAGCTTGACACCACAACCACCATCGAGTTATAAGGTCTCGCGTCAAATTTACCAACCGAGTTATAGGGTATTTCTTATTTATTTTTTTTTTGTGTTTTTTGTGTTTTATTGGGTTAAAGTGTGGGCTAGTAGAATTGTTAAAGTGTTTTACTGAATTATTGGAGAAAAATGTAGAAGTGACATCATTTTTTGCTATAAAACAAGCCCTAAGACTCATGGGCGTCTAATGCTCTTAAAATGCATGTAACCATTTTATATCCAAAATCATGAATTCAATCCACATGGGCATTAAAAATCCAAATTAACAAATAAGTTCAAACAAAGATGGTAATAGACGAGGCAAAAATCAACACAGAATATGTCTAACTCATGAACACTTTAAATCCAAATTAAGCAAATGTGACATATTGGTTTGACATCCTAATGTTGTTACTACAACATACAAGTTCAAATATTCTTTGCTAAACATTTTTGGGATTATCATGAAAAAAGTTTGTAAACAATGACAGTATATCGTAGTTAGATCACATATATTCAAATCAAAGACTTGCATTTCTTGAATAATTTGAACATAAAAAACATCATTCATTTACATATCTATAATCACGCGAGTTTTTTCCTTAAATAATGTCACCCTTATCATGTTTTGGGGCAAAACTTATGAGTATTAGAGTTTGGGTCATATCGATCCTCTAAGAATGAGAATTTATAAGAAAGTTTTTAAAATAAGGTAGTTTTTAAAACAAGTTTTGTTTGACACAAACTTTTTACAACTTTTAATCTTTCTAAGAGTTTATAAAACAAGCTTGTTGAAGGGTTTTGACATAAGCTTCCATAGGTGTTCATTAACATAAATACTATTATGTATTCATATTGTAAACTAATGTTTGCAACTTAAGCTTTAAAATTCGGCTCTTATGAGTTACATCAGTCCAGCTCCATCACATTTCGCAAAAAATAATATGCAAGTATCTTTATTTTTTGTAACAACATTGATTGACATGACTAATCATATGTGGGTGCATTCTATTAGTGACAAGAGAGAGAAATAATTCTTTACAAACCAAAAAATAAAATCACTGACACGTCGGTTTAGTCATGAAAATTAGTTACACTTTCACATAGGTCTCCCGCGAAACACTTAAGGCCTTAAGTAACTAAGATGAATTGAGATCATTTGTATTAACATGACCGGTAACGTTCCTTTACAAATAAAAGAGTGAGGTCTAACGACAGACCAAGTTTTCTTTTTGATTGTGAGAGAATATTATCAGTCATGTTCATATAAACTTGAACAATTCAACTAGAAAAACATTATCAGTCATGTTCATGTATCATTTTGAGGGTGTTTGTTTCGGCTTATACGGGCTTATGACTTATTTGATTTTGAGATTATGTTTCATAAGCTCATTTTTTGTGGCTTATTTTGAAACTTTTCAACTTATATAAGCTTATATAAGACAAAAAAAAAATTGTCAAAAAGTTTCAAAATAAGTTAATAAAAAGTGAACTTATGAAACATAAGAGCATGAATACCGGTAATGCAAATGTTGCGTTAAGGGTGACGTGGAGCTGCCATGTCATCGCGTTAAGCTGAGTTACCACTACGTTTGTCCAAGTTAACGTGTGGCGTTAGTAGCTTGACGCTGAGTTAAGCATTTTTTTTCTTTTTTCTTTTCTTTTTTTTTTTTCTTCCGATTTAAATGATTTAAATGGTTTTTTGTTGGGTTTTGTGTGTGTTTCAGTGTGTGTTTTTTGTGTGTTGCAGGTTCACTCGAAGAAGAAGAAGAAAATATTTGCAAAGTTACATTTTCAGTTCTTGTGGTTTTCAGTATTATGGTTTAGTCCTTGTGGTTATTTGTTTAAAGTAAATAACATTTTCAGTCCTTTTTTTTTATTTTTTTTTAAGCAAATAACATTTGTGTTTTTAGTAATTTCTTTAAATAAAAATGTAATTTGTTTTAATTTGAATTTTGTTTAAATAATTGAAAAAAATGATAAAAGTGGGACTTAGAATGTTGAGTTAAGGTTGAGTTATTGTTATGGGTGTTTTTTTTTTTTTTTTTTTTTTTTTTTTTTTTTTTTGAGTTAATGTGAAAGTGTTAAAGCTGATGTGACGCTCACGTGACACTGAGTTAAAGTTTAACTTGTGTTACCACCTCATGCTCAACGAAAGCATAAACAAACACCCCTTTCTTGTTTTTAAAGTCATGTAGTCGTGTTCAATTATTCCAAAGAAAGCAGTTGAAGAAACCGATCGTGGTGACTTGTAAAATAAACATCCAAATCATCATCTTCATCAATGGCTACTGAATCTTCTGCTTCTCCGGCCCCACCACCGCCGCCAATGGGTCGCCGGTCCAAGTACATCTGGCCTCTTCTCCTCGCCGCCAATTTCTCCATCGGAGGTACATTTCAATTTATAAAAACCCACTTACCTTTCATACTAGTTCTAACCACTATCTCTGTTTCTAAGTTATATCCACCCAAGACCCGGCAATATCCGCCTAAGACCCGGCAATATCCGGTCAAGACCCGGCTATATCCGGCCATCACCCGGCTGTTCCGGTCATGACCCGGATATTCCGGTCAACTTTTGTATCTACATGAATAGTTTGGGGGTTAAAGGTGACTAGTAAGAACCATGGTCCCGTAGCCGTTAGCAGTAGTTGTAATTAAATTATACTTGAGTAGTAATGTGTAAAGTGAATTAAAACTAGTGTTGGACTTTCAATGCTTGTTTTGGGGTGTGTTTGTCACGGTTAGCGTGATAAATAACAAGCATTAAAATTTTAACGCTACATTTTTCTAAAACAAGCACTTTCTTTACCAAACACTTTTATAATACAAACATTACTGCTACGGCTAGTTTTGCAAACATAGTAACTTCTTTATATTTAGGTTCAAAATGGAATTAGGATGTCTGGTGTCTTATTTTGTGTGTTTCAATGAAAGAACAATCGATCATGCTGTAGATTTTGGAAAGTTTGTTATATAGTTCTATGGTTGTTATTAGCTTTTGATTTTCATTTCATTTCATTGTCACTTGATACAGAACACAGATATATGTTGGTCATATTACGTTATGGTTATACCTTCCTATTCGGCTCTAGACCTCTTGTACGATATCTGTAACTTCTTTTGGCATTTAAGTGACGTTGTCTATCTTGACCACTTGTTAGTTATTGTCATTGTATGATTATAGATCTTTATTCATCCATTTCTTTGGTAAAAAACCGAGTAAGTTTTACCAAGATGACCGTGCGTTCGCGATTTTAGTTTATATGTGAAGGTGCTACAAGTGGACCTTAAATAAGTGATGGATGAGCCCTAGTGTGCAACAATCAAAATTTCCTTAGGTTATAGAAGATATAACTTCGTAGCTTTGTTTTTCCAGATCCCCTATTAATTGATTGCTTTTAATGTTAAGGGTTAATTAGTGTAACCCCAATACATTGTCTAAGTGACATGTATACTCCTGTGATCCCAAAATAGTTGCTCCTTGACTTGGCACTGATACTGTGACTTGATTAAGCTTCACGCTCTTCAGCCGCATTTATTTGTCAAACAAGTCATCAACTCCTTTATAATAATGCACAACCTCTTTAAAGTGAAATGTATAGCTCACTGCAGATTATAGAAGTTCCACCTCATTTCTTTCTCTATGAATAACAAGGGAAAAGATAGATGATAGATATCTCACCTTTGACATCCCTAAACATGACGGGTTACTAATTTAGGAAATATGTGATTTTTTTAGAAGTAGTAGAATAAGCTCACATTTTAACAGCTTTAAAGGTATTAAAATGTTCAGGTTAGACCAAGTCAACTGGATATCGATACAGTGTGCAGATTTAATAATAAAAACGTAAGCTCATCTAATTTCGATTATCAACATGTCCGATTTAGAGCAAAGCAACGGAGCCCTGGATGTACATTTGTCAAAAACTATACTCTTTTATCTTTCTTCCATTTCCTTCGAGTTTTATAAATAAAGAATGATTCAATAATTAAGAATATCTAAACAAAATAAATAATTTTTTCTTCCATTTCCTTTAACAAAATGTCATCTTGATGTTTTATAGCTTACCTTTTCTCGAGAACAAATAAGGAGGAGAAAGCATAGGGAGATGTGCCTGCAACTGGTGTTACTTCATCTCCTACATCAACTGCTATTTCAACTGCTGCAGGTCCAACCACCACCAGCGCCAAAGGTTAGCAGGTCCAAGTTCATCTGGCCTCTTCTCCTCGCCGTCAATTTCTCCATCGGAGGTACATTTCAATTTATAAAAACCCACTTACCTTTCATACTAGTTCTAACCAGTATCTCTGTTTCTAAGCTATATCCGCCCAAGACCCGGCTCTTCCGGCCATAACCCGGCAATATCCGGCCAATACCCGGCTGTTCCGGCCAAAACCCGGGTATACCCGGCCAAGACCCGGATATATGTTGTTCCAGTCAAACCGGGTCTTGACCGGAATATCCGGGTTATGGCCGGATATTATCCGGGTCTTGGCTGGAACAGCCGGGTCTTGGCCGGAACAGCCGGATATAGCCGGGTCTTGTTCGTATGGTGGTTTAGAAAGATATAACTTTGAAATTATATTAAAAAAGCTTTTATAACCTCAAAATATCACACATTGTAAAAACTCAAAGCGAATTAGTCATCTTATTTTTACGGTGACAAATATTGAAGTAAACTTGGTAACTAAAAGTTTTTGAAAGATGAAACATACGGTTCAGAAGTGCAAGTCAAGAATTACTGCTATAAGTTCACATGTTCCAACTTCCAAGAATGTTTAGACAACCACTGTATTACTGCTAATACGCTGCCTTTCAAAAAAAAAAAAAAAAAAACCTGCTAATACGCTAGTACTAGTTGTATGTGTCATTAGTTCTTATAACAGTTGCACGTTTCTTTACTGTACCATAACTTCAGCAAAATTATCAGTTGATCCTCGTAAGAGATCACTACTGCTAGGAAACATGATGGTCAAATCTTTTATCTACACGAATAGCTTGGGGGTTAAAGGTGACTAGTCAAAACCATGGTCTGGCAGCCGTTAGCTGTATACTTGAGTAGTAATGCGTAAAGTAAATTAAAAGTAGTGTTAGGGTTTCAATGCTTGTTTTAGGGTGTGTTTGGCACGGTTAGCGTGATAAAAAGCTTGTTCGGCAACAAGCAGAAAAACAAGCATTAAAATTGTAACTAAAACAAGCAGTTTCTTTACCAAACCCTTTTATAATACAAACGTTACTGCTACGGCTAGTTTTGCAAACATAGTAACTTCCTTATATTTAGGTTCAAAATGGAATTAGGATGTCTGGTGTCTTATTTTGTATGTTTCAATGAAAGAACAATCAATCATGCTGTAGATTTGGGAAAGTTTGTTATCTAGTTCTAAGGTTGTTATTAGCTTTTGATTTTCATTTCATTTCATTGTCACTTGATAGAGAACACAGATATATGTTGGTCATATTACGTTATGGTTATACCTTCCTATTCGCCTCTAGACCTCTAGTACGATATCTGCAACTTCTTTTGGCATTTTAAGTGACATTGTCTATCTTTACTACTTGTTAGTTATTGTCATTGTATGATTATAGGTGTATATTCATCCATTTCTTTGGTAAAAACCGAGTAAGTTTTACCAAGATGACTCTGCATTCGCGATTTTAGTTTATATGTGAAATTGTGAAGGTGTTGCAAGTGGACCTTAAATAAGTGATGCCTGAGCTTTAGTGTGCAACAATCAAAATTTCCTTACGTTATAGAATATATAACTTTGCAGCTTTGTTTTCGAGATCCCCTATTAATAGATTGCTTTTAATAACCCCGATACATTGTCTAAGTGACATTATACTTGCTTGATCCCAAAATAGTTGCATCTTTGAGTTGCGCTAATATTGTGACTTGATTAAGCTTTATGCTCTTCAGCCACATTTATTTGTCAAACAAGTCATTAACTCCTTTATAATAATGCACAGCCTCTTAGAAGCGAAATGTATAGCTCACTGCAGATTTTAGAAGTTCCACCTCATTTCTTTCTCTGTGAGTAACAAGGGAAAAGATAGATGATAAATATCTTACCCTTGACATCATATCCCAAAACATGACGGATTACTAATTTAGGAAATCTGTGATTTTTTTATAAGCTTTAAAGGTATCAAAATGTTCAAGTTAGACCAAATCAACTGGATATCAATATGCAGTGTGCAGATTTAATTAGAAAAACTTGGGCTCATTTAATTTCGCATATCAACATGTCCGATTTAGAGCAAAGCAACGGAGCCCTGGATGTACATTTGTCAAAAAAGTTATATTCTCTTCATCTTTCTTCCATTTCCTTCGAGTTTTATAAATAAAGAATGATTCAATAATTAATAAGATCTAAACAAAATAAATAATGTTTTTCTTTCATTTCCTTTAACAAAATGTCAACCTTGATCTTTTATAGCTTACCTTTTCACGAGAACAAATAAGGAGGAGAAAACAGAGGGAGACGCGCCTGCAACTGGTGTTACTTCATCTCCTACATCAACTGCTATTTCAACTGCTGCAGTGAACAATGTACCAACATCGCCTCCTGCCACATTGGAGCCAGTGAAAACAATCCCCGTGGATCAGCAGATAGAGCTCTTCAAGTGGATATTGGAGGAGAAAAGGAAAGTAAAGACAAAAGATCCTCAAGAGAAGAAGAAAATTGATGAAGAAAAAGCCTTACTCAAACAATTCATCCGATCAAAGTCCGTACCATCTTTGTAATTACTGTACACATCTGGAATTGTACATACTTTGTGAAAACTGAAAATTTCAGGCTTTTAACAATATTTATTGTACCACCAAGTTTTGACAAAAAGAAAAACATGAGAATTGATATGATGTTCACTTTAGAGTTGAAGTCACACTTGCATACATAACAAGAAAGGATGATCTATGTGATAGTGTGTTTCGTCTTGCTACAGTTTCTAGTTTGATATTAAACTACAAGTGTCCACATATGGAGTGTATGGTAATCATGTAAAAATGTAAAATAGCACAAGTTTAATAAGACATGCGAGCTTAACGAATTGACAATCTTACAACCCGTAACCCGTTGATGGAAAACAAATGTGAAATTGTTGCACGTTATTACACCCTGGAGACTTATGACACAAATGTTGTCGACTTGAGTGCTTAATAGAAAATAATTATTCAACATCCACATTCGTTAATAACGAGATTGTAACAACACGAGTATACTGCCAACTAATCTACATTGCGATCATTCAGAACACTTATCCACCCCCGAAATCAATGCCAACGTACTGACTCCTGAATGCCCATATTACTTACTTGGGGGAGAGATGTGCTAGCTAGTGTCTCAGTTGCTAGAGGTGTAATCAAGCTGAGTACTTAAGTCGATAAAAACTTGATTACAAAACTCGAAGCTAGATCTAGACTTTATACTCAAACTCGAGTTTGATACTAGCTTCGAGCTCAACTGGACTTAGATCAGGTCGATTTATAGTAACTACATTATCTACATATGTGTAGAATAATTTCATTTAAGTTTAAGTGGTCTTGTTACATTTTTTTTTCCTTCCAGAAAAAGTAATTCATATTAGCACCAAAGGGCCTTTAGCCTATCTATAGTTCAAGTTTCAATTGAAATATTTATGCATGAATCTTCACGCGTTTGCTTCCTTGGTTTGATCAAACTCAATCTTACCCGACTAATAATTAGTCAATAGAAGGTGCTGTAAGTACGTAACATGACAAAAATTGTCAACCGTGGGTCAAACGAATAAAACCATACATCACTTTATACCCGATTTCGTTTTCAACGCTATAGATGATTTATATGATTATACGGGAAGAAGATGTGCCTCCAGAATTGGCAGTTACGTCTACAGTCTACTCCTACATCAACTGCCATCTCAACCGCTTCATTGGGACATACCTATAACATCGTCTCTTACATCCCTGAAGCCAGAGATCCCAATCCCTATGGAACAAAGATAGAGCTCTCAAATGTATATTAGGGGAGCAAAGGAAAGTGATACGATCCTCGAGAGAAAAAGAAAATTGACGGAGAAAAAGTTTTACTCAAACACTTCATCGAAAAGAAGTCCATCCCGTCTTTGTAATCCTTATATTGTAAATTTGGTAATTTATAATGTAGTTTTTGTATTTGTTTGATGTCGTATAACTTGTGCAAAATGGATTGTTGAGGCTTTCAAGTTGATTTAATCATCGTTATCGTCGTTAAACAATGCGGAAATGATACATATTCTACTTTCTACTCGCAAGTCCTTTGAAAAACCTCTACTCAACTAAAACCGCATCGATTGTTAGTTTCTCAATTGCTTGCTCAACTCGCTCACTCGTGTATAAATGACAATTCACATTTTCTTTTAAAGATCAAACAAAACAAAACTAACTAAACAGCAAACGCATATATTAAACTTTACGTTTATATCAGAGAAAAAAAAGGAAACTTCTTTGAACATGTGAGAACGAGAAAAGAAAAAGACATATTTCTGTTCAAACATTTTCTAACAAATTGCTTTATAGATATGTAAGTTTTCTATTTGAACAATGTAGGTTCAGTTTTCATGTAGTGTAGATTAGGGGTATTTGCATCCCACATTGCCCTCATGAACTAAATGACCAAAGTGGAGATGATTATAAAATGAGATGCCAAACAATCCATGAAATACATATTTCTTGACTTCTTATGAAAGCCATTGTTGTGGTTTAATCTTGTTGCAATTACTAGTTATAATATTTTGTTAATGGTTTCCGATTAAAAGTATCAATTTTATTTTATTATAATTGACACTTTTGTTAGGACTTCGTTCTTGAAAGGGAAAATTATCAAAAAAAACATCATATTTGATACTTTTTACCGTTGTGTGTACTCAACTTTTTTTTTTTCTTAAAGTATCACTAAACTTTGTAATTTGGTACATTGTGTGTACCCGGTGACCTGATAACCGGGCTTGTCCAACGTGGAGCCGGTTGCTTGCCAACTCAGCTTGTCCTACGTACACACAATGGTAAAAAATGTCAAATATGATGCATTTTTAGATAATTTTCCCTTTAAAATTCCAAAAAACATATTTTCGAAAAAAAATTTAAAAAATTCGAAAAATTTTCTATTTTTTTTTTTGAATTTCTAAAAATATTTTTTAGAAAAAAATAAAAAAAATTCTAAAAAATATTTTATAAAAAAAATCGAATAAAATTCAAAAAAATTCTAAAAAAGGTTTTCGAAAAAATGTTTTTGAGTTTTAAAATTCCAAAAACATATTTTCGAAAAAAAATTAAAATTCGAAAAATTTTCTAATTTTTTTTGAATTTTTTTTTTTAAATCTAAAAAAATTTTTAGAAAATTATTTTTATTCATTTTTTCTAAACAATATTTTAGAGAAAAAATATTTTTAGAAAAAAAATATTTTTAGAAAAAAAATATTTTAGAAAAAATATTTTTAGAAAAATATTTGAATAAAAATATTTTTAAAAAACATTTTTTCTAAAAAATATTTTTATTCAAATATTTTTTTTTTAAAATTTTATTCGATTTTTTTTATAAAATATTTTTTAGATTTTTTTTTTATTTTTTTCTAAAATATATTTTTAGAAAATTTTAGAAATTAAAAAAAAAATTAGAAAATTTTTCGAATTTTTTAAATTTTTTTTCGAAAATATGTTTTTTGGAATTTTAAAGGGAAAATTATCTAAAAATGCATCATATTTGACATTTTTTACCATTGTGTGTACGTAGAACAAGCTGAGTTGACAAGCAACCGGCTCCACGTAGGACGAGCCCGGTTATCAGGTAGCTGGGTACACACAATGTACCAAATTACAAAGTTTAGTGATACTTTAGGGAAAAAAAAAGTTGAGTACACACAACGATAAAAAATGTCAAATATGATGTTTTTTTAGATAATTTTCCCTTCTTGAAAACATTGTAACATGTTTTCAAAATTTTAGTTATAAGAGTATCTTTACACCATTTGAATATCTTTTCACATTAAATAAAAAAAGTACCCTATTATTTAGAGAGGGTTAGAATATCAAATAGGGAGGGTCAATATATCCCACCCTTATGTATTACTCCGTAATGTTGTAGTTAGTACTAGTACGGTTTTGAAATTTATTTCTGGTTGATATTATAAACGCGTTATGTATTATTGTTGTAGTTGAATGGTAGTTACTATGAAAGTGTACATTATAATAATGTTTGTTGCTTTGTAATTTACTCTTCAATAAAAGTTGCTATTACTACTCGTAGACCAAAAAGTAAAAAAGTCTATTTTTTACAGTACAATAATGCAAAAAGTAGAACTCCACCATTAAAGGATAGGGGACAAGCTGGAACCCACACACACTTGTTCACACTTCAATATATACAAACAGAAACCGAACAGATCTATGTTTTTTTTTTTTTTTTTTAACGGCGGGTTAGTTGTTAGATGTTAGTTGTTGACTCGAGTTAGTGTCTTATCCTCGGGCAGAGATACCAACCGCGAGCCTCTCCTTAGGGGATAACCCCACTCCTATTCCCGATTCGCCTGATACCATTAGAGCTTGTGGTTCCCAAGTGAGGACTTCCCGGTAAGTCACCCAAACCGGTACTACTCTCACTTGGGGCTCGCTTAACTACTTAACCACAAGCCCCATGATCGAACAGATCTATGTATATCACCCAAACACTCCTTCACTTCTTCCTGTAACAACCCACAAACCTTTTTTTTTTTTTTTTTTTTTTTTCAGTTCAGATAAACAAACATGATGATGTCTTCAGTCAATCATGACGACTTTGCTCACTTAAAAATCCCCCTTGCAGATGTAATATCCGCCACCGACAACTTTGATGACAAAAATGTAATCGAAGAAGCTGTTTTTGGAAATGCTTACCAGGGACAGCTCTTGTGGTCCGGTGAGCTGATTAAAATTTATGCTCGGAGGTTTAATAAAGAATTTTATGATGAAAATGAACAAAAGTTTTGGATGGAGATTTCATTGCTTTCTACTCTCAAGCATAAAAATGTGGTTTCATTAGTTGGGTTTTGTGATGAGAATGATGAGAAGATCATCATTACCAGGCGTGAGATCAGGGGGAGTCTCTGCAACTATCTAAGTGACCCGATGCTGTTGACATGGGTGCGAAGATTGGAGATATGTGTCGGTATTGCGAATGCACTGAGCTACATTCATTATGACGAGCCACGCGATTTTAGCGTAATACATCGAGACATCAGCAGTGCCACAGTTTTATTAAATGATAAATGGGAGCCCAAGTTATCTCATTTTATACTTTCCATGAAGATTGAAGCATCTCAGAGGCATCATTCATTCCATGTTGATGAAGATTGGGATATGGACGGTTATACAGACCCAACATATTTAGAGACAAAGAGTTTGAGCCACAAGTCAGATATGTACTCCTTTGGGATAGTATTGTTTGAACTACTGTGTGGTAGGAAATCAAATAAGTATTTGGGTCCGGCGGCCATTGGCCATTATAGAGAGGAAAAGCTCAATCAAATAATTGACCCGGGTCTACTGAAACAAATGGACCCGCAGTCATTCGACATCTTCGCGAAAACAGCATATGACTGCTTGAATGACGAACCATCGCAATGCCCAAATATAGATGAGATTGTTCCAAGACTAGAGAAAGTGTTGGAACTCGCACGCCAAAACAGGCCTGTAAGACTTCCTTTTTCTGTTTCATCTTTCTATCACAATAATTAATAGCCCTTTGCTGTTGTGTCTTCCGTTGCAGGACCTTACTGAATATTACTACCCCCAATCTGCAATGCTATATAGTTACTGGTATAAATGTTATATAGTTGGCTTCATGAAAAAAGTCAACCTATTGCAGTTTCGACTGAAAATTTTATCAATTCGTGAAGTTGAATTTTGCAATGCTAACACTCTGTTATTTAGATTCACAAAAAGGAAAAAAAAAAAAGTGAAGGACTGAAAATCAAATACAGTATGATTTGTTAAAAACTTATTTAGATATAAAAAACGACTTATATACATAATGATAATGATGATGCATCTCACATCCTTTTGTAACGTAAACTCTGTTTTTGTGATAGATACACACTTCACCCAACCACCTTGCTCACCTAAGAATCCCCTTTGAAGATATAGAATCCGCCACCAACTACTTTGCCGAAGAAAATGATGTTGGAGAAAGTGACTTTGGAAAGATATATGACGGACAACTCTCGTGGTCAGGTGAGTTGATTAACATCGAGGCTCATAGGATATCTAATGAAGAATGGGATGATGAAAAAGAACAGCAGTTTTGGATGGAGATTTCAATGCTATCTAGTCTCAAGCATAAGAATCTTCGTTCTATTGTTGGGTTTTGTAATGAACTTGGTGCAGAGACCATCATTTACAAGGATGAGCTCAAGGGAAGGCTCGGATTCTATCTAAGTGACCCGGTGTTATTGACATGGGTGAAAAGATTGGAGATATCTGTGGGTGTTGCGCATGCATTGAGCTACATACATTATGACGAGCCACGCGATTTTAGTGTTATACATCAAAACATCAGTAGTGATGCAATTCTATTGAATAATGACTGGGAACCCAAGTTATCAGATTTTCAGCATTCCGTGAAGATTAGAGCATCTGAAAGAAACAATTCCTTCCATACTGATTCAGTTTGGTCTACGAAAGGGTATACATACCCAACATATGCAGACACTAGCAATGTGAATCACAAGTCAGATATCTACTCCTTTGGAATGGTCTTGTTTGAACTACTGTGTGGTAGGGAATCAGTAAGTGACGGTCAAGATAATAAGTATCTGGCTCCCATGGCCATTTTTCATTATATCGAGAAAACACTCGATGATATAATTGACCCGGATCTATGGAAACAAATAGATCCGCAATCATTTGACGTTTTCGCAGAAACAGCGTATGGCTGCTTGAATGAAGAACAAGTGCAACGCCCAAATATAGATGAGATTGTTGCAAGACTTGAGAAATCATTGGAACTCCAAATGGCAGGCGAAAATAGGCATGTAAGGCGTTTTTTTCTCTCTTCAAATCTGTATATCATAATAACTATTCTATTCAGAATGACTTATTATTAATAATTAATAATGATAGTCTACTTATTACTATATTTATGATGCTAAAGGAACACTCGGTAGTTGCGGCCGAAGTTGAAGGTGCATCATCCAGTCAAGAGAAGGTAATTTTTCTTATAACACTTTTTGTAAGTAACTGATCCAAATTTCAAAAGAATTGAGATTCTCCTTATGGTGAAGGCGTGAAGCCAATGATAGGCCACAATGTGTCTAAAGTTAGGGAAAAATCACATTTGCCAGCTATTTTTCTAACATCTAGCTATTCTCTAGTGTAATAGACAAGATCCTCTTTTTAAAGTAGTCCGTATCTCCCAACATTTTTGTTCTTTGATAAATGTTTATAATTGACTAATTTGCCTCAGTTTAGTGTTTCACCCTGTGAATTTGCACAAATGGTAATGGTGTCTTGTTTGATACATATAGGGCTCAGTGACCTCCGTCTTTAGAGGCGTTGAATCCCATATCAGCGAAAAGACTGTGTCTTCCCTCAAAGATCCTTCTCATTCACACATCAGCTTTGAAGATATAAAATCCGCAACTAACGGTTTCGATCATGAAAATTTCATTAAAGATTTTGGGTTTGGAAGGATTTACAAAGGCCGTCTCTTGCGTTCCAAACAGTTCATCGATATTATTGCGAAGTGTTTCTATTCTGAATTTGTAGATGATAAGAGAAAAACATTTTGGACGGAGATTTCAATGCTTTCTAGTCTCAAACATAAGAATCTGGTGTCTTTTATTGGGTTTTATGAGGACGAGATCCGTAGGGTTATCATATACAAGAAGGAGGCTAACGGAAGTCTAGACAGATATCTAAAGGACCAGACTCTCAAATAGATGCAAAGGTTGAAGATATGTGTTGGTGTTGCAAATGCATTGAGTTACATCCATTACGATGTTGGACGTGATTTTAGTGTCATACATTGCAACATCAAGAGCTCGAAAATTCTACTAGATGACAAATGGGAACCCAAGTTATCTGGTTTTGAGCTTTCGTTGAAAAATACAGTAGCTCGGAGGCAGCGTCTTCTTCTTACTCGTGATGTTGTTAAGAATGTATACCTAGACCCAAAATATAAAAGGACTGGGGGTGTGACCCACAAGTCAGATGTGTATTCGTTCGGTGTTGTATTATTCGAAGTCTTGTGTGGAAGGAGTGCAGTTCTTCCAGATGAAGAGTTCGAAGAGGGGTTATTAAGTCAACTGGCCAAATCTCATTTAGATGATATGATTGATCCACATCTACGAGAACAGATGGACCCCGAAGCATACAAAATCTTCTCAGACAAGGCATTTTACTGCATACAAGAGGAACGAGCAAAGCGTCCGCATATAGATCAGGTTGTCAATAGACTTGAGAAAGCTTTGCAACTCCGGTGGAAACGTGAAAATCCAGTTGACAGTACATCATCATCCAATCGTTTGAAGGTAATTAATTTCCTTCAACTTTTAATTTTGAGGCCGATTACGAATTATCCTAATTAATAAACAAGAGCTACTAATATTATTAACTGTTGTTTTCTAGTTTAACGTGTATAACCAGTGGCGGACCCAGGAATGTTGAGGACGGGGGCAATTTTTTTTATTTTTGATAAAAGTCGTTGTGCACATAAAAATAAAGGTAAAAAGTCATTGTGCACACAAAAATAAAGACAGAGATATAAGGTTTTTACATTGTTTGGCTTCAAGGTGGGGGCAATTTGATTTTGTGAAGGGGTGCACTTTAATAAAAAGGTCCAACTTTTATTTTTTTTACACTAAAATCTGATTTTTTTTTTTTTTTGGCGAACCGTGGAGGGCACCGCCCCCCCCCCCCCCCCCCCCCCCCAAAACTCTATATGTAGTTCCGCCCCTGCATATAACCACTATATCCTCATTATACCATTTTTTTTACAAAAGGACGAGTAAGGGCATCCACTATGATGAACCTATAAAAAGGTTTATACATTTAAAACTTTATCAATTTATAAACCTTTTCAAATTATGAAATATTATATAAAACTAAAATTTTGCAATGTATGTGGTGAATATGAAAGTATGCAATAGTTTGTTACATTAAATTTTAATAGTGGGTTCATTTTGAATGCATAGAGAAGATCTTTTCAAGGATGTAACTCTTAAGAAAGTAATGATGTAATAAGCGTGTTCAGTTTTTCAAAGTAAAAATATTTTAAATTTTATTATACCATAATCATTTTTGTGAAATACTTTAATAGGCAATCATATTAGTGTTTACTGTTTAGAAAAGAATAAAGGAACAAGTATGGGTATCAAGTGGCCAGCACTATCTATACCAATAGGATTGCAGGTACATATATGTATTTGGATCCAGAATATGAGAAGGATGGTAGATTAAATAAGAAATCAGACATTTACTTGTTTGGAGTAGTGTTGCTTGAGATCTTGACTGGGAGTTTGGCCTATGATTCTGTATACACCAAGGTGAATGACAAGGGAATTGCACCCATTGCAAGAGATCATTTTGAAAAGGGAAAAATAATGGAAATTGTTGATCACAAGATAAAGGAGGAGACCGATGAACATGTCTTTTCTTTAAGTAAAGGACCCGATAAAGAGTCTTTGGACATCTTTTTAGAGATCGCATTTCGATGTGTCGCAGAAACTCAAGCGCAACGTCCAGCAATAGAAGTTGTCATCCAAGAACTCAAAAAGGCGTTAAACTCTCAGGTAAGTAAATAATTTTAAAGACAACTTATTAATTTCTACAAATTCTTGATAGTAAAATGTGACATATCATACATTAATTTCTTCAAATTCTTGATACTAAAATGTGACATATCATACATTATACTTTGTGTAAACAACATTTTCTCACAGTGTCCTAAGCAGGACTCACCCACAACCATTTGGTTGCGGAACATTCTCACACATGGGGTACCATTTGGACACAAGCCTTTTTCGTATTCATTTAAGATCTTAACGTTTAAGTTTTTTCTTAGTAGTTAAGTTTTGGAATTTATTGTTTTGATTTTAAACTTTTATGTAAATCTCCTCTCTTTTCTTCCATATGTATGTATGTATGTACGTATGTACGTACGTATGTAGGTGGGGGTGAAAATAATTAAATTTTGATTTAACAGAATCCTGTATGGCAAGTAGTTTCAGTTTGTTTTTGGCTTACTACATCGACTGACTGTCTGGTGATTCACAGGAGAACCACAAAGACGACCTCAAACTGTCACTTAAAGACATAAAGCTGGCGACACAAAACTTCAGCGATGACAATGTCATTGGACAAGGAGATTTTGGTAAAGTATATAAAGGAGTAGCTACTCACACTCATGGACATAACATCTTTGCTGCAAAGTGCTTGGATAGGAAGTCTTCTGAAGGAGAAGCTGAATTTATGACAGAACTGGAAATCCTTATGGAGTATAAACATGAAAATGTCATTGGTCTTGTAGGCTACTGTGATGAAGAGGATGAGAAAATTATTGTTTATGAGTATGCATCGAGAGGAAGTCTTGATAAGTACTTGAACGATAATAGTCTTACATGGGTAATGCGGCTTAAAATATGCATCCATATTGCAATCGGGTTGGAGTTCCTTCATGGAAAGGGTTCGAGTCCAGAAATGGTGATACATAGGGACATCAAAAGCAGCAACATACTACTGCTTGATGATTGGAAAGCAAAAATTACTGATTTTGGGCTTTCCTTAGTTTGTTCAACAAATCAGGATGTGGGCTATGTCATCGACAATGTTATAGGCACAATTGGCTATCGTGACCCACTACACTTGAAAACAGGCTTCTTAACTAAAGAATCTGATATATTCTCACTGGGTGCGGTTTTATTTGACATATTGTGTGGGAAACTATCGTCCATAGAACTAGATGATGAGTATCTGTATTTACCCTTTTTGGCTAAACACCACTATCATATCAGAAAACTTGATAAGTTGGTGTTTGAGGGTATCAAAGAACAAATTGTGCCACAGTCATATACTACATTTACAAGGATTGCCCTTCAATGCTTACATCACAGGAGAGAAAGACGGCCAACAGTAGGTGAAGTGATAATACAACTTAAGAAAGCATTGGAATTCCAAGTAAGTTTTTGTAATAAATCAAATGTTGTTCACTTCTATTGTTCAAACAAGTGCTGTTGAACCATAAAACATGATAAATAAATCAAATGTCAAAACAAAAAAGACAACAAGTTTCCATGATCCAGAAAAAAAATGTGTTGTCTCTATGTTTAGTAGAAGGTCTTTAGTTGTTTCTTCAACGATAGATATGTAAATGTATGAAGTATGAGCTTATTAATTGTTTGATTAATGTTCAGGAGGATTATGAGATATGGGAGTCGCAATTGCCTAAAGACTACAAAGAAATAATCCAGATGTCAAAGTGCCCTGAAGATTATTCTACCATCAAGAAAGAGGATCTTTACAACATCTTTTCTAAAGGAATCCTCCTTCAACAGGACAAAGTGGTAATCAGTTCATTCTCAAATCTCAGTTATATTTTTGTGCATCCTGTGTTCTATGTATCTTTTAGTTTATTAGGGATGAATCAAAATCACGCATGCATTTACACATCATAACATTGAGTCTACCCTTTTTTTTTGTATAACAGTTGCTGTCATTCGATGGTATTGGAGAAAGAAATGCAGTGGTTTCAGCAACAATGTTTTCCTACAAAAACAACTGTCCACATAAGTGGAAATCTCTTCCAGAAACAAGGTTATTTTCTCTACCTCTCTTGGTACATATACATTGTTGTTAGATGCATAAATTTCTGCTATAATCTACAATCTAATATGATCAACAACTTTTAGAATAATATAAGATATTAACAGCTGAGTTTCATAGATAGACATAATACAAAATTGTTAACCTCGAAGAAGAGTAAATAGTAGATGCTTTGTAACTCATACACGTTCAGTCCTACAGCGTCTTATATCTTTATATATAAGATATCTTTATATCTTTATATATTTACTGAAAATACACAAAAAAACTTTATATTTTTTTTAGGAATTGGATTACATAGTGCCCATTTAAAAAAAAAAAAAAAAAAAAAAAAAACTGTATTTTATGTTAACTTAAATGACTGTTGTTCCTATATAATGCTAATTAAAGGGTGAATAATGAGTTGAGCTACTTTAAAGTATGCATTTATGGAATTCATATATAAGATTTGGATTCCGGGGTGTTATTATATGTATGTTGCTTGATTTTGTATTTATTTATTTTTCAAAACGTGGTTGAGGTATGCCCTGTTTTGGCCCTGTGTTTGCACCGCCATGAATCATAATTAATTATATATATATTGATACAATAAGTTTCAGTTTTGAATTTAAGTCTTTCCCAATTCCCAAAGAAATTGTTTTCTCAATTTTTTTAGTTTTAAGAATTACTAAATTCTAAAGTAGAAGTGTACTTCTGGAGGAATAATGGTTATGACTGACTCGTACTTGAATATTTATAACATGTGCAGATTTGAGTCAGTAGTGGAGATGTCAGATGTTTCCAATTTGAACATCGAAATTAAGACAGATACTCGATTATTATCTCCGAATGCTGTTTATGGGGTCTATTTACTCTTCAAACTCTGTGATTCAAGAAAAGTTTCAACTAAACCGATGTATGTTAATCTAAAATATAGATTGGGCTCCGAAAATCTACATGCATATTTTGCAAAACAGAGAGACGAAGAGTGGATGATGATCGAGTTGTACAGATTCTTAAATCAGAACGAAGATGTCATGTTCACGTTTCTAATAGAGAGCTTTTCGTCGCTCTATTGTGGAGATGGTGCGATTTATGTCGAAGGCATTGAATTTCTAGCAATTGACAAAGTGAGTTTAGAAATATACATTGGCTTGATTCTATATTCTTTTGTTTATATATAAAAATCATGTCTATGCTGCATATTTAACACGATTGTACACAGGTGAAACATGTAGAAATCGGAAAGTTGAAGGATGTCTTGGAATCAAACTTCAATGTGGATCGCGTGCAACAATTGCCAACTAACTTTGAAGAAATATTTGAGATACACAGAAACTATGATGAGTTGTTTTGGTTGGGCGAAGTAAACGGGAAGAAACTTCTTGTGGTTTCAGCAAAGGCAGCTCTATACAAATTTTCTAATGCGGATCTCTTTACATCAGAACCTTCATCCCAGTCAAGGTTTGCTTTTTTGAACTTGATTTGGCACGTTTTCCTTTGAGCAGTAACTTTCCCAATTGTATATTCACAATGTGCACATCTAATCTTATCCAAATATTTGAAAATGTTTTACAAAAAAAAAAAAAACAAAAAAAAAAAAATAAAAATAAAAAACAAAAAAATCAAAAAAAAAACAAAAAAAAAACAAAAAAAAAAGAACAAAACTAGATTTGCTAATTTAAAGCCAATCTTCTTTGTTGTATGGTAAAATACTGAATATTCGTGTATAAATGGTTGACAAAAGCATCACATCTTGGATTTGTCTTTTTGTGTCTTCAAAATTTGCATTTTTTCTAGTATGTAATCATAGTATATAACGTACATGCAGATTTCAAGAGGTGATTGAGCTTTTGCCACAACAAGTATTCTATATTAATTGCACGATTAGAAGTCAAATGTTGTCGGCCGATACAGAATACACGTGTTATCTTGTATTCAAGCTTTCAGAAGAATGTCACAGACTGCATAATCCGGTGAAGGTACGAGATCTACTCCACCAAGTAAACGAAGAGGCTGAATTTTTCTATTTTATTACCCCAAGCCCACTGAATATAAATGATATCACACGGGTTCCAAAACAAAGGGAAGATGGATGGATGGAGATTCAAGTGTGGAAATTTAACTCGACTCATAATTTCGAGGATGACTCTCTTTCTATCTATATGAAGTTTACAAGTCATGAAGGAACTATGTCTGGCCTCATCATATGTGGCCTTGAGTTTCGGCCAACGTTTATTACTACAAGCACACTCAATTGAGCCTTATTTTCAAACTCAAGTGTGGTTAAGCTTTACTTTGAAACTCAAGTTTGGTTTCTTAACCGATACATTATGAGCTTGGCCCAACTCGACTGTTCAAGGTAAATATTGGCCGACTCGATATATTGAGTTTGGCTTGACTTAACTTTGTTGGGGTCATGGTTAGCGGAGTGAATTTTGTTGTTAGTTGCTTTGATTTAATTAGTTTTTACAATAACTCTATAAATTGAGATTAAAAATGGTATAAAAGAAATGTTGTTTGAATGCTCATGCAGCAATGGTTGTGTAACATTTCTACTTTATGGATTATCGATGGAGATTTTGAGCCTAGTGATCAAGTTCATAACGTAGTATAAAGTACCTCATGTGTGTGATCTAGTTTAAATTGCATTATAGATTTGTAAGTTTCGTATTCGAACAATGTTGGTTTAGTTTGTTTTCATCAGTAGTGTAGAGTAGGGGTATTTGCATCCCACATTGCCCTCATGAACCAAATGACCAAGGTGGAGATGAGTATAATGCCAAACGATCCATGAAACACATAATTCTTGACTTTTTTTTTTCTGTTGCAATTACTAGTTATAATATCTATAAATCACAAAATCTACAAAAGATTAATTTTATTATATCAAATGAAATTGATTTTTAAAACATTGTAATTTGTATCTAATTTCAGTGAAAAGCTTATGATTTTAATTGGTAAATTTCGAATCAGCTGAACCTAAATGAGTTTGAGGGTACTGCCCACTGCTACTTTTAACAAAAACGCCCCGAGTGTGATCCCCATCTAATAGTCGAGCTCGAGCTTTATATATAATGATCGACAAGCTTTGTGAGCCGAAGCGATATAACAGCTTTGTGAGCCTAAGCGATATAACTAGACACCATGTAAGTATATTCTCATATCAAGGACCATTTCAAGTTCTCAACTTGTTGTGTGGGTCATTCAACATCGTCTCATGTCATCTCGAAGCAAAAGAAACCGATCCCCATTATCAAACGGAGTATATAAAATTGATATTGTTGGATAAATTGGAAGTGGATACAAAAGTAAATCGATGAAGAAGATGTTGGTGGTAATGAGCCCAGAACATGGTTATGATAATCAATAGCCTAACTACGTACCAATTAAGGTTATCGGATATCACTTGGAATCGTCCTGTCACTTTCCAAAGTAAACTATTCGACCCTAATGCCTGGGTATCACGAATATCTACTTGGGATAAGACCAAATTTTTGTTATTGAATTAGGCACAAATCAATAACCCTTTGCGTTTAAGTGTTTAGTTCGTATGTTCTGTATTTCCATGCAGTTGTGTTTGATCTCCTATTTATAGGTAAGATCACTCAACCCTAGTCAATGGAATTATGAGTGATTAACGGCCAATTAATCGCTCATAATTAACATCCATAATAATAGGTATTAGTGGTTACACGACCAATTAAACGTGGTCATTAATGCAGTTATAACTGCCACTTGAATAGGTCAAAACAGTTACTAATCAAGTTTGAATTCAGTCCAGTGAGTTCGTTATACTCACTGATGAGCTAGTCCTTGAGGACATGACAACTCCCTGATGAGATTCTTCAGCTTGAGCTAAACTCATCATCCTGATGAATACCATTCAGTCCAGAGTATCACTCCCTGAAGGAGTGAACTCACTGAACTTCATCAGACACTGAATAACACTTAACCACTATATGAGTCAGAGTGGTTCAGGGACCTTATGGGTGTACGCTCCGTACCTCCTGACCCATTACCAGGTTTGAACTGAACCCTCAAGTGCACTAAATTTTCCAACAATCCTCCCCAAATTTAGTTCACTTCCTTTGCATGAAAAACAAACATTAAACAAAACATATGCATAAATGAAAATATCCTGAGGATTGAATTTCCATCTTAGTACATTACACGTTCAAATATTCGAGAATCAGGGTGTTCCAAAGAATTGAACCCTTCAACCCATTTGAATACCTGAAGATAAAATACACATACATTTTCAAATACTTAAACGCTCCTGACATTATACAAGCCATGTGTCCATATCCAATTCATAAATGTTGCAAGAGCCAAAAGTCCCAAGCTCCCTGAAGCGGCAAAACTTCAACATTCACATAGGTGGTTCCTCTTTATTCATGCTCCTGCCAAGCACTTTTCAAAGAAAATTAACCATTAAGAAGTTATGACTTCATCCTCCTTTCCAGCAGGTTCCGAGCACAAACCTTGGGATGTTTGTAAAACATGTGCTTCAGTACACTGAATGTTCAGCTTTCCACATTGAACTCAGCTCCCAAGTTTCCTCAGGAGGGAGTTGGGTGTCTTAGCATTCAGTGACTAAGTTGGACTTTAAACCCATCCCTTTAGCAGACTTTATAACCAAGTCTCTAGCCAAACCCTTCGTCAAGTGATCAGCTAAATTTTGTTGAGATCTAACAAACTCTATAGATACCACCCCATTCATGATAAGCTCACGAATCATGCTATGCCTGACACCTAGTGTCTAGACTTCCCATTGTACATCTGGCTATAAGCCTTTGCCAATGTAGCTGCACTATCACAACGGATAGAAATAGGTGCTATAGGTTTAGGCCACAATGGAATCTCAAGAAGCAAGTTTCTCAACCATTCAGCTTCTTTGCCTGCAGCTGATAAAGCCACAAATTCAGATTCCATTTTTGAACTGGTGATACAAGTTTGCTTCTTGGATGCCCAAGAAATGGCACCTCCACCAAGTAGGAATACCCAGCCACTGGTAGACGAATTGTCTTCAGTGTTACTAATCCAACTTGCATCAGTGTATCCTTCCAACACTAAAGGATAACCAGTATATGAGAGACCATAATCCATAGTTCTCTTCAAATACTTCAGTATCCTCTGAATTGCTTGCCAGTGCTGAGCACTAGGATTACTAGTATACCTGCTCACTTTACCCACAACAAAAGCAATATCAGGCCTTGTACAAGTCATGGCATACATCAGGCAGCCAATCACCCTAGAATACTCAAGTTGAGATACAGCTTTGCCAGTATTAGGCATAAGCTTCTCAGTGGTATCCATAGGAGTACTCACTAGAGTACAATCAAAGTAATTAAATTTCTTTAGTACCTTCTCAATATAATGAGACTGAGAAATTGATATACCATTACTTTCATGTTTGATCCTTATACCAAGGATAACATCAGCCTCCCCCATGCCCTTCATGGAGAACATTGATGACAAAAATTCCTTTGTCAGGTCAACCTGATTTTGGTCAGTACCAAAGATCAGCATGTCATCAACATATAAACAAATGATGACTCCTTGACCAGATTCATCAAATTTGCTATATACACATTTGTCAGCCTGGTTAAGAACATAACCATTAGACAAAACCACTTCATCAAATTTTCGATGCCATTGCTTAGGAGCCTGTTTCAGTCCATATAAAGACTTAATCAGTTTACACACCTTGTTTTCATTGCCAGGCAAGATGAAGCCCTGAGGTTGGTTCATATAAACCTCCTCATCCAATTCACCATTCAAGAAAGTTGTCTTCACATCCATCTGATGAATAATCAGATTGTGAATTGATGCCAAAGCAATCAGCAACCTGATGGTACTGATACGTGCCACAGGGGCATAAGTATCAAAGTAGTTTATCCCTGACTTTTGTTTAAAGCCCTGAATGACTAGTCTAGCCTTGAAATTTTCAATAGTTCCATCTACCTTCATTTTACTTTTGAAAATCCATTTGCAACCAAGAGGTTTGCAACCTGGTGGTAGATCAACCAACACCCAAGTGTTGTTGCCCATGATGGAGTCAATCTCATCATTTATTGCTTCTTTCCAGAAAGCAACATCCTGGGACTTCATTGCTTCTTCAAATATTTTGGGATCATCCTCAACAATGAAGCAATAGGAATATTGGTCAGAGACCTCATTCCTTGTACCTTCAATTAAGTATAATTGAAACTCAGGTCCAAAAGACTTTGGAGTCCTGACCCTTTTGCTTTTTCTAAGCTCAGATTCAGGTTGTTGAACCACAACCTCATCAGGGACCTGAGATGATAATTCATCAGGGACCTCTGAAACACCAATGTCATCAGTTCCATTCGGAATCCTGTGACTTGGTCTAGGGACTGATGAGAATCTATTCTCATCAAAGAGTGCATCCCTTGATTCAATTATTGAGTTAATTGAAACATATTCATTAGGTTCAATAACATAGAACCTGTATGCCTTGGAATGTTCAGCATATCCAACAAAGATGCATTCAATGCCTCTTTCACCCAGAGTTTTTAACTTTGGATCAGGGAGTCTTACAACTGTCCTACAACCGCAAACCTTGAGATAATTCAGGTTGGGTTTCTTCTTAGTCCAGAGTTCATAAGGGGTAACCTTGTTCCTTTTATTTGGAACCCTATTTAATAAATAGCAAGCTGTTAACATAGCTTCACCCCAGAACCCTTGACTCAGTCCTGAATAGGACAATATTGAATTAACCATCTCCTTCAGTACCCTATATTTCCTTTCAGAGATACCATTTTGTTGAGGAGTATAGGGAGCAGTCGTTTCATGGATTATACCAACAGACTTAAAATACAGAGTATCCATGTACTCACCTCCCCTATCAGTCCTGAATCTTTTGATCAGGGACCCAAATTGCAACTCAACTTCAGTTTTAAATACTTCGAATTTATCTAATGCTTCATCCTTGGTATGTAATAGATAGACATAACTAAACCTAGAAGCATCATCAATAAATGTCACAAAGTACTTCTTATTCCCTAAAGAGGGAGTGGCATGTAAGTCACACAGGTCACTGTGTATAAGCTCCAAGAGCTCAGTCTCACGTTTAACACCCTGAAAAGGTTTCTTAGTAATTTTGGTCAACATGCAAGTCTTACACTTTTCAGTGTCCATGTCAAAAGCTGGGATTAACCCATCCTTAGACATATCTTGCATCCTTTTAAAATGTACATGGCCAAGTCTAGCATGCCACAGGGTAGAGTCATACAGTTTAGAGGTTGACATAAAGGCTGAGTTAACAATGTCAGTGACAATATTAAGCCTGAACATTTGATTACACAAATAGCCAAAACCAATAAACACACCATGTTTAGACAAAATAAATTTATCAGATTCAATAACTTGTTTATATACATGATTATTCAAAACACTACTTGAAACCAAGTTCTTCCTTATATCAGGAACATGAATAACATTAAACAAAGTTACAATCTTTCCAGAACTAAAATTAAGATCTACACAACCACGACCATGCACCAAAAGCTGTTGACTCATTTCCCATGTGAAGAATAGAACCATCATTCAGTGACTCGTAAGTCCTGAACCATCTTCTATCTTTGCACACATGAACAGTTGCTCCAGGGTCAACCCACCACGCAACATCATCATCCTGCACATAGTTAGATTCAGATACATATGTAACATAATAAACCTGAAGAGATTCATTAAACATATTCTGACCTTTCAGTGAGTTAGAAGGACCTCCACTCCCTGAACCACTAGTGCCTGAACCATTGGATTTACCTCCAATCTTAACACCTTTGCAATCCCTTTTAATGTGACCAGATTTGCCACATTTCCAACAAGCAGGTGTTGCCTTCTTGTTAGGATCAGTCCTTGTGTTATCATGATGTTTACGTTTGCCTTTGTTGTCATTGTACCTGGTGGAATTGTTATGTTCTACCATATTGACAACAGATGCACCAGTAGCATTGCTACTCTTTGGCTTGTCATTATCCTGCACCCTGAGGGATTCCTCAATACGCAGATGACTACCCAACTGAACCAGTGTCAGTTCTTCCTTCTTATGTTTCAAGGTATGCTTGAAATCTTTCCAAGAATGAGGGAGTTTGTCAATGATACAAGAGACTGAAATAGCCTCATCCATGTTCATTTTGTGTTGTGTAAACCTTCCAAGTATTCCAAGAAGTTCATTGTATTGTTCCATGACTGGTCTTGAATTAGTCATTTTGTAATTTGTGAAATTACTTACAAGAAACTTCATACTTGAAGCATCCTTAGCCATATATTTGGCATCCAAGGAATCCCACAGTTCTTTAGAAGATTCAACATTCTGATAAATGTCAAAGAGAGAATCAGACATACCATTGAGAATTAAACCTCTGCATACATAGTCATCATTCTCCCATTTGCTTCTTTTCCTTATCTGTTCCACAGTAGCATCATCCCCATGATCTTCAGGAATAGCAGTGCTAAGAACATACACCACATTCATGCTTGACAGCAAGAAGTGCATCTTCTTTTGCCATCTTCTGAAATCAACACCTTCAAACTTTTCCAATTTGGAAAAGTTAGCAGCCATATGCCTCATAGCAGCAGCCATTGATTATCACAAAATAGTTTACTTTGATTATTGGTGGTAATGAGCCCACAACAGGGTTAAGATAAACAATAGCCTAACTACGTACCAATTAAGGTTACCGGATATCACTTGGAATCGTGCTATCACTTTCCAAAGTAAACTATTCGACCCTAATGCCTGGGTATCACGAATATCTACTTGGGATAAGACCAAATGTTTGTTATTGAATTAGGCACAAATCAATAACCCTTTGCGTTTAAGTGTTTAGTTCGTATGTTCTGTATTTCCATGCAGTTGTGTTTGATCTCCTATTTATAGGTAAGATCACTCAACCCTAGTCAATGGAATTATGAGTGATTAACGGCCAATTAATCGCTCATAATTAACATCCATAATAATAGGTATTAGTGGTTACACGACCAATTAAACGTGGTCATTAATGCAATTATAACTGCCACTTGAATATGTCAAAACAGTTACTAATCAAGTTTGAATTCAGTCCAGTGAGTTCGTTGTACTCACTGATGAGCTAGTCCCTGAGGACATGACAACTCCCTGATGAGATTCTTCAGCTTGAGCTAAACTTATCATCATGATGAATACCATTCAGTCCAGAGTATCACTCCCTGAAGGAGTGAACTCACTGAACTTCATCAGACACTGAATAACACTTAACCACTATATGAGTCAGGGTGGTTCAGGGACCTTATGGGTGTACACTCCGTACCTCCTGACCCATTACCAGGTTTGAACTGAACCCTCAAGTGCACTAAATTTTCCAACAGAAGAAATTTTGCTCACACAATTTATTCGATCTAGGTTCATCCCGTCTTTGTAAGCATTGTATTGTAATTTTGGATTGATACATCTTGTTTTTATCGGTATAACTTGTGAAAATGATCATTTTAGCTTTCAAGTTGGTGTAATTGACGATGTCGTCATTTAATTATGCGGAAATGAAGAGTTTCAATTATACGCTAATGTATGGATTGCGTTACATATATAGTTTACTCACGAGACAAACTGAGAAAATGTAGGGAAAAATTCAAATGCATACCGTTATTTTGATGCATATCAAGGGACAAATCCCTATTATCCATCTAGTTTGATCTTATGGTGGGGATTAACGTAAGATTAAACCCTAAAAACCTAAGTCCAAGGTTTTTTTTTTTTTTTTTTTTTTTTTGTATTTCTTATAATTATTTTTATTTATTTATTTGGCTTTTTTTTACCAATTCACGTTCTTTTTTTTTTTTTTTTTTTTTTTTTTTTTTTTTTTTTTTTTTTTTTTTTTGCAATTCACATTCTTTTTTCTTTTTTTACAACTTTTTTTTTAATTCGCGTTTTTTTTCGCTTTCATATGTTTTCGTCCGTTTTTACGTTTCGTCTCTTTTCAAATGTTTTCGTCTGTTTTTGTTCATTTGTATACGTTTTCGTCCGTTTTCATACGTTTATATACGGTTTCGTCCGTTTTAAGACGTTTTTGCACGTTTTCATACGTTTTCGTCCGTTTTTTACTTTCTCATCTGTTTTAAAACGTTTTCGTCTGTTTTCATATGTATTCGTCTATTTTCATATGTTTTCGTCCGTTTTCTTACGTTTTCACCCGTTTACGTCCGTTTTCGTATGTTTTCTTACGTTTTAGTTCGTTTTCATACATTTTCGTCCGTTTTCATATTTTTTCTTTCGTTTTCGTCCATTTTTCATACGTTTTCGACAGTTTTCTAACGTGTTTTTACGCTTTCATCCGTTTTTCGCCCATTTTCGTCAATTTTCTTACGTTTTCGTTTGTTTTCATATTTTTTCGTCTATTATTAATACATTGTCGTCCATTTTCAGACGTGTTTTTTTATACTTTCATACTTTTTTGTCCGTTTTCTTACGTTTTGGCAATATCACAAGTGTGTCGGCTTTCATCTATTTGTGGTGATGGAGGAACCTATAATAAGACAGGTGATATCACCGGTGATATGACAAGTGCTATCACCTGTGATATCACAGTTGATATCACATGTGATGTCACATAGGATATCACCGGTGATGTCACCTGTGATATCACAGGTGTTTGAGCTTCTTCAGTTTATTTTATGGATATTTTGTGCTTTCTTCAACCACAATTGCAATTTTTGACTAGGCCGTTTTCTGCAACCGAACATCCGTACGAGGAAGAGATGAAGCATTTTGTGGAACAAGTAGGGTTGGATCAGTTGGAAAACCCCTTGCCTCTTAACCTACAGGTCAAGGGTTCGATCCTCACTCCCTACAAAAGGCGGAGGTCCTTTTCTACCTTAGGTAGAACCGAAAGCAGCCTCTCTACCATAAGTAGGGCTATGGTTGTCTACGTCTCAACCTCCCCCATACACCGTGGAAGACGGTATTGAGACCCATAACCCGTGGAGACGGTATTGGGAGTTACTTTACTTTACTTTCTAACGAAGAAATACAAGGATTATGAAAGTAACTAGAAAAGTGCATGTCATATAATATCGTTTAACTAAGAAGCATTTTAAATTATCGTCAACTTAAAAAATTACAACTAATACAACTTTAATATGAAGCAATCAGATAAACAAAACACATCAAACGAGTTTTGGATTTTTTTTTTTTTTTTTTTTTTTTTTTTTTTTTTTTTTGGCTATTTTCAACAACTTATAACCTACCACATGAAAATCAAAAGATATCTCCGTTGATATTCATTTTGATAACTTGCACATGAGATATTACTCTTAAGTAACTAAGAATAACAATTTAAATACTCTTCATCTTCATTAAAGTGTTATATCACAAGGATAAATAAGTGTCACTAACAAATATCAAAATGAATAATAATGAAGCAAATTATGAAAATAGAAACTTGACTTATTCTCCAAATCAAGCAAGTGTTACATTAAATTAGCATTGTTTTTTAGCAAAATAAGAATTCACCTAAAGATGCTTTAACGCTTTTATTTCTACTAATAGTATAATATCACAAGTGATAGATAACTTTAATTACATTTAAAAAAAAATATGTGCTTATCCATTGCGATTTAAGACACAAAAACCATCTTGTAACTGAAAATTATAAAAGTATTAGAAAATACATTGGTGATAATATATAAAAAAATATTTAGAGCGATGAAATATCTCAGGTGAATTAAAAGTTAAAAAAGCATACTTGTTATATATCACAGAATATCACTTGTGATATTCTGAATATCACATAATATCATTTGTGATATTCAGAATATCACTTGTGAAAATTCTGAATATCACAAATATATCACTTGTGATGTTCAGAAACGTATGAAAACATCTGAAAATGGCCAAAAACGGACGAAAACATATGAAAGCGTAAAAATACGTATGAAAACCGGCGAAATCATATGAAAAATGGATGAAAATGAAAGAAAACGGACGAGAACATATGAAAACGTAAGAAACCGGACGAAAACGTATGAAAACAGACGAAAATGGGCTAATACGTAAGAAAACAAACAAAAACGTAAGAAAGCATAAAAACACGTCTGAAAACGAACGAAACGTATGAAAAATGGACGAAAACGGACGAAAACGTATAAAAACTAACAAAAACGTAAGAAAATGACGAAAACGTATGAAAACAGACGAAAACGTATGAAAACGAACAAAAACGTAAGAAAACAGACGAAAACGGATGTAAACGTAAGAAAACGGACGAAAAAATATGAAAGAGAAGAAAATAAAACGTGATTGAAAATAAAACGTAAATTATAAAAAACGAAATTAAATAAAAAAAAGGAAAAAAAAAAGAAAAGAAATAAATATGAAAGGCAAAAAGACAAAGAAAGAGGAAAAAAAACATGCACTTAGGTTTAAATATTAAATCTTAGGTTAATCCCCTCAAACTAGATGAATGGTGGGGATTTGTCTCTTAGCATGCACCAATATAAGGGTATCCAAAATAAAGTGCCCCAAAAAATGAATTATTTTTGTTCATTTTTTTTTCCATTTCTTTTCCTTTTGAAGTCGAGAACACAAACTACAACACGTAATATGTCTAACTCATGAGCATTTTAAATCCAAATCATGAATCAATTCCACATGGGCACTAAAAATCCAAATTAACAAATAAGTTCAAACAAAGATGGTAATAGACGAGTCAAAAAATCAACACAGAATATGCGAACTCATGAGCACTTTAAATCCAAATTAACAAATGTGACATATCAGTTTGACATCCTAATGTTGTTACAACAATATACAAGTTCAAATATTATTTGCTAAACATTTTTGGGATGATCATGAAAAAAGTTTGTAAACAATGACGGTATATCGTAGTTAGATCACATATATTCAAATCAAAGACTTGCATTTCTTGAATAATTTGAACATTAAAAACATCATTCATTTACATATCTATAATCACGTGAGTTTTTTTTCCTTAAATAATGTCACCCTTATCATGTTTATGTTTGGCGCAAAACTTATGAGTATTAGAGTTTGGGTCATATCGATCATCTGAGAATGAGAATTTATAAGAATGTTTTTAAAATAAGGTAGTTTTTAAAACAAGTTTTGTTTGACGCAAACTTTTTACAACTTTTAATCTTTCTAAGAGTTTATAAAACAAGCTCGCTTAAGGTAACTTTTAATGGAGCATAAGCTTTTATAGGTGTTCATTAACATAAATACTATTATCTATTCATATTGTAAACTAATGTTTGCAACTTAAGCTTTCATAAATTAAGCTCTTATGAGTTACATCAGTCCAGCTCCATCACATTTCGCAAAAATTAATATGTAAGTATCCTTATTTTTTGTAACAACATTGATTGACATGACTAATGATATGTGGGTGCATTCTATTAGTGACGATATGTGGGTGCATTCTATTAGTGACAAGAGAGAGAGACATAATGTAGGAAACGGTGTACACTTTATTTATAAAATCAGATTATAATAAATAAATAAAAACAGAAATCAAATAACAGAAAATAAATACAGACAGAAAGGTGTAGAAGCAGAAGACAGACACTATATAACGTAAATAAAAGTAAGCAGTAAAGGTTACGGCACGAGGCTCGTGTAAACACGATTCCCTTAAAACAGATTCGCCGTCTGTTTCCCAGGGTACAACGTTCAAAGCTGTTGTACAACCAGACTTAACTTACTTGCCTGAAAGATCACGGAAAGCTTGTGAGTTTCTGATCGAATATTACTGCTGGAAATCGAATGGTATGGAGGTTCGTTTTTCTGTGCCCTTAACTGAATGAGAGACGTTTCTTTTATAGCCAAAACTTATCTTGCTCATCAAGACTAAATATCAGCTAAAAAATAAACGAGATATTCAAATCTGTTAAACAATAAAATGATTTGATATCTCTTTAACTTAACACAAATATTCTGTAAAACTTGTTCACAAAGTCTAAATCTATTCCTAAAATAGATTTACAGAAACTTGGAAAAACTTACCCGAACTAGCAGCAAAAATTTTCGCACGCAGGTGAGGTTTCGGAGCTGCATTCGTGTCCGCAGGTCGCGCAGGCTCGCATGAGTTCAGAAGCTTCGAACTCATTTTGGCCTAGAAATCCCACAATCTGCACCCCCCCTGCGCGCGCGCACGTTGGAGTGGGAGCATAGCTCATCTAAAGGAATTTGAAAGCTAGTACAAGGAAATCCTTATAAACTAGTCTTCACTTCCTTCACTAGGCGATGTGGGACTTTTCCATTTTGTGTTTCACATGCCTCACTTTGAGACACGATATCTCATTCATTTTTACTTCATTTTGGACACACTTTAGCTCGTTACGAAGCTCTCTTGGAGGAGAACATAACGCCCCCAATAAACACTAATATATATAACATATACATATATTAAATTATGTCCAAACTTTGCAAAAACTCATTTTGCAAAACCACTTTTCCAACAATCCCCCACATGAATGGAGATCGGTCGAAACACACGAAAATTTCCGCGAAATTTCTGCGGTTAAGTCTTGCATAGGATAGGTAGGTGTGACCCTTTGAACCTTCCCTTGTGAGATGCATTTAGTCTCCTAGATCTGAGTAGACGCGATGTCCTTGAACTCACCATCTGTTTATGTAAACGACAATACACACTCACACAAGACTCTCCCTGACCTTGTCAAGTCCTCATAGTCGTATTTGTTATGGTCATGAATACTAGCCTGGTTCTGCAAGAGCTCTTAGGAATTGCGCCCCCCCCCCCCCCACAATTCCCTTCGAAGCGACCCCACTTCTCTCTCACATAGGTGATTTAATCTTAAATCATTAAAAACATATGTTTTGTGATTTCACCTTGAATTATTATGCTTTATGATTTCATCCTGAATCATTAAAGCCATATGTTTAACCTCTCAACAAGTCACATTTGTTATAGGAATGGACTAGGAAGTCACAATATATAAGTAACTCCCCCACATTGACGTGACTTCCCCCGCATTTCTATGATTAGGTTGTCCTATTGAACCCAGATCTTGGGACCTCCAGTCAACTGGGTTAGGTTTTCCTTCATAGAAACTCATTCCTTCAAGGGCTTTAGTCCTATTCCTTTAGACGACTTACTAACTAACTCTCTGCTTAAGTCTTTCGTAAGCGGATCCGTGATGTTATCCTTTGACTTCACATATTCAAGTGAGATAACTCCCGTTGAGAGTAGTTGTCGTATCGAATTATGTCGACGACGGATATGTCTGGACTTTCCATTATACATTATGCTATGAGCTCTGCCAATTGCCGATTGACTATCACAATGTATACTAATGGCCGTTACCGGTTTAGGCCACCTTGGTATGTCCTCTACGAATTGACGTAGCCATTCCGCCTCTTGTCCGCATTTATCTAACGCGATAAATTCTGATTCCATCGTGGACTTAGCTATAACAGTTTGCTTGGAAGACTTCCAAGATATAGCTGCCCCTCCTAGTGTAAACACATATCCACTAGTCGATCTAGAATCCTTTATGTCAGATATCCAATTAGCATCACTGTATCCTTCTATAACAGCTGGATATCTTTCATAATGCAGTCCATAATCGCGACTGTATCTCAAATAATTAAGTACCCTAGTCATAGCTCCCCAATGTGCATAACTTGGATTATTAGTATACCTACTTAGCCTGCTAACAGCATATGCTAAGTCAGGTAGGGTACTTGTCATTAAGTACATTAACATGCCAATAATTCTTGAATACTCTAATTGGGCAACACCTGCGCCTCTATTTTTAGATAGATGCTTGCTGGTGTCAATTGGAGTTCTAGCTAGGCCGGAATCCCCCGCATTATGAGTATTCAGAATTTTGTCCACGTAATGTGCTTGACTCAACACAAGTCCATTATGAGTTCGTATGATCTTTATTCCAAGGATCACATCCGCCAAACCCATATCCTTCATGTCAAACTTTGATTTCAACATGTCTTTAGTAGATTTGATCATCTTGTCGTTACTGCCAACGATAAGCATATCATCAACATATAAACACAAGATTACATATCCACTACTTGTGTCTTTTACATAAACACACTTGTCGCATTCATTAATTTTGAATCCACTCTCTAGCATGGCGTGGTCAAATTTTTTATGCCACTGTTTGGGAGCTTGCTTTAAGCCATATAATGACTAACAAGCCTACAAACTTTGTTCTCTTGTCCAGGAGCTACAAAACCCTCAGGTTGGTTCATGTAGATTTCTTCTTCTAAATCCCCGTTTAGAAAAGCCGTTTTCACATCCATTTGGTGAATTTCCAAATTTCTTAAAGCGGCAATAGCAAGTATCATCCTGATCGATGTTATTCGCGTAACAGGCGAATATGTATCAAAGTAATCTAGACCTTCACGTTGTCTAAATCCTTTGATTACCAACCTTGCTTTGTACTTGTCAATGGTGCCATCAGCTTTCATCTTCTTCTTGAAGATTCATTTATAGCCTAGTGGTTTACAACTAGGAGGTAAATCCACGAGCTCCCAAGTATGATTTTGTAAAATAGAATCTATTTCACTTTTAATGGCTTCTTTCCATTGAGGTCCTTATGAGGAAGTTACCGCTTCTCGATAAGAAGTAGGTTCATGTTCTACCATAAAAGAAACAAAATCGGGTCCAAACGATTTCTCGGTTCTTGCCCTTTTACTTCTTCTAGGTTCTACCTCTTCTTCCTCGATTTGATCTTGTCTCTCATCTTGGAGATCATTATCATCTCTTTGTCTCTTATCTTGGACAACATTGTCATCTATTCTAGATGAACTTCCAGTTTACTTCGTTAAACAAGGAAATATATCTTCAAAGAAGGAAACATTCCTTGATTCCATTACAGAACCCTTTTGTATATCCGGATTTTTCGAATCATGTACAATGAAACGATAAGCACTGCTATTTCTAGCATATCCAATGAATATACAATCTACAGATTTAGGTCCAATCTTTTGGGCCTTGGGAGTCGGTATAGCTACCTTTGCTAGACACCCCCACACTCGTAAGTACTGATATGATGGCTTTCTTCCCATCCATAGTTCATAAGGGGTCTCTTCTTTTTCCTTACGAGGTATCTTATTCAAAAGATAAGTAGCCGTTAGAATGGCTTCCCCCCACATGTCCTGCCTTAAACCAGAACTTATCAACATGGCATTAACCATTTCCTTCAAGGTACGGTTCTTCCTTTCGGCAATACCGTTTTGCTGAGGTGAATAAGGAGCAGTGAATTCGTGTCTAATTCCATGTTTAGCACATAGATCAGCAAATGGAGACACATATTCACCTCCTCTATCACTTCGTACAACCTTGATTTTCTTATTAAGTTGATTCTCAACTTCATTTTTGTATAGAACAAACTTGTCTATAGCTTCATCTTTACTTTTTAACAAGTAAACATAGCAATACTTTGTACAATCATCAATAAACGTGATAAAATACTTATTGCCACCTTTTGTGGGTAGTGATTTCAAATCACATATGTCAGTGTGTATCATATCAAGTGGTTCGGTTTTTCGTTCAACCGATTTGAAAGATGCTCTTGTAAGTTTGGCCTCAACACAAGTTTCACATTTATATTTTGAGTCAATATGGAAATTAGGTATGCAATTAAATTTAATCAAACGGCGCATTGAATTAAAATTTACATGTCCAAGACAGCCATGCCACACATTAGAAGACTCAATCAAATAAGCAGAAGAATTCATTTTATTGATATCATTCTTAACAACCATTACATTGAGCTTAAACATACCATTCAGGGCATATCCCCTACCAACATACATTTGATTCTTAGAAAGAACAAACTTATCAGACTAAAAAACAAGACGAAAACCAAACTTGTTCAACAGCCAACCAGACACAAGATTCTTGCGAATCTCTGGAACATACAAGACATTAGTCAACTTGAGCTCTTTCTCGGATGTCATCTTCAGGATTACATCACCTTCGCCCTTGATATCAGCAGTTGCAGAGTTGCCCATGTACAACTTGTCTCCATTGTCAACCGCTCTGAAAGAGTGAAACATACTCTTATCAGCACACACATGACGGGTAGCCCCAGTATCAACCCACCATTCCCTGTTGTTGGAACCTACCAGGTTAACTTCAGAGATCATGGCAACCGTGTTCATAGAAAAACATCTTCTGTTGCCACCTCTTAAAATTCTGCCCATTGAATTTCTCTGGTTTCTCAGCATGATTAACAACCGTGTTGGTAACTGGCGCACCAGACACATGCACAGTAGTATTCACAGGAGGGGTAGTGTTTGTCATCCTGAAAATCAAACACAAATAGTTAAACAAACTGTTGCAAATCGGTATCTACTTGTACCAGATCTGACTCAACGAAACTCTATCTTGGTTTCGATAAATCAGTTAATAGAAACTCAATCTTGGTTTCAATAAACTGATTAGAACAACTGCTTAAAAAAAATGTTATAGATCTGTACACCAAATCTGTAAATTAAATCTATTTAATTAAAACTGATTTCCAAAGAAACTCAACAAGGTTTCGATAGAAAACAGTTTATAAATCTGTTAATAATTAATCCGATTTAAACAAAGTGTTTTAATTCGGTTAAACCGAATCTGTTTTAAGACTGTAGGAAATGGTGTACACTTTATTTATAAAATTAGATTATAATAAATAAATAAAAACAGAAATCAAATAACAGAAAATAAATACAGACAGAAAGGTGTAGAAGCAGAAGACAGACACTATATAACGTAAATAAAAGTAAGCAGTAAAGGTTACGGAACGAGGCTCGTGTAAACACGATTCCCTTAAAACAGATTCGCCGTCTGTTTCCCAGGGTACAACGTTCAAAGCTGTTGTACAGCCGGACTTAACTTACTTGCCTGAAAGATCACGGAAAGCTTGTGAGTTTCTGATCGAATATTACTGCTGGAAATCGAATGGTATGGAGGTTCGTTTTTCTGTGCCCTTAACTGAATGAGAGACGTTTCTTTTATAGCCAAAACTTATCTTGCTCATCAAGACTAAATATCAGCTAAAAAATAAACGAGATATTCAAATCTGTTAAACAATAAAACGATTTAATATCTCTTTAACTTAACACAAATATTCTGTAAAACTTGTTCACAAAGTCTAAATCTATTCCTAAAATAGATTTACAGAAACTTGGAAAAACTGACCCGAACTAGCAGCAAAAATTTTCGCACGTAGGCGAGGTTTCGGAGCTGCATTCGTGTCCGCAGGTTCAGAAGCTTCGAACTCATTTTGGCCCAGAAATCCCACAATCTGCACCCCCCCCTGCGCGCATGCACGTTGGAGTGGGAGCATAGCTCATCTAAAGGAATTTGAAAGCTAGTACAAGGAAATCCTTATAAACTAGTCTTCACTTCCTTCACTAGGCGATGTGGGACTTTTCCATTTTGTGTTTCACATGCCTCACTTTGAGACACGATATCTCATTCATTTTTACTCCATTTTGGACACACTTTAGCTCGTTACGAAGCTCTCTTGGAGGAGAACATAACGCCCCCAATAAACACTAATATATATAACATATACATATATTAAATTATGTCCAAACTTTGCAAAAACTCATTTTGCAAAACCACTTTTCCAACACATAATTCTTCACAAACCAAAAAATCAAATCACTAACACGTCAGTTTAGGCATGAAAATTAGTTACACTTTCATATAGCTCTCCCATGAAACCCTTAAGGCCTTAAGTAACTAAGATGAATTGAGATCGTTTGTATTAACATGACCGGTAACGTTCCTTTACAAATAAATGAGTGGGGTCTAATGGCAAACCAAGTTTTATTTTTGATTGTGAGAAAATATTATCAGTCATGTTCATATAAACTTGAACAATTCAACTAGAAAAACAATATTGGTCATGTTCATATATCATTTTCAGGGTGTTTGTTTCGGCTTATATAACAGGCTTATGATTTATTTGGTTTTGAGATTATGTTTCATAAGCTCACTTTTTGTGACAAAAAAATGTCAAAAAGTTTCAAAATAAGTTATAAAAAGTGACTTATGAAACATGCTAAAAGATCCGTGTAGAACTAATTTTTACTATAGAACCAATCAAGCAATCTTAGCCACTAATTTTTTTATCAAAATAAAAAAAATAAATTTCACCTTTTTTAAAAAAAAAAATTAAATATCTCGCAAATCGTAAATCGTTACGCGAAAAGAAAATTTCATCGCGACGAGAGTTAAATTATCTTTCTATAGACATGCATTGTTATATACTTTCGACAAACTTTTTTTTTCGACGAACTTTTTTTTTTCAAAATTTTCGCCCAGAAAAATCATATATGATTTGTAAAAATCATATGTGATTCGTTAAAATTAAATCATATGTGATTTTTACGAATCATATATGATTTTTACAAATCACATATGATCATGTGATTGAATCATATGTGATTTGTAAAAATCAAATCATATGTGATTTTTACGAATCATATATGATTATTCTGGGCGGAAATTTTTTAAAAAAAATCGTCGAAAAAAAAAGTTCGTTGAAAATATATAACAATGCATATCTATAGAAAGCTGATTTAATTCTCGTCGCGATGGTATTTTTTATAGCTTGAAGATTTACCGTTTATAAGATATGTTATTTTAAAATAAAAGATTGAAAATAAAAATGAGCGGTTTATTGGTTGGCAAATATGACTTCTATATTAATTTCAAACATAAACCAAAAACAAAATAAGCAATCAGCTCATTATATAAGCCAAAACAAACACCTCTTTCTTGTTTTTAAAGTCATGTATGGACTCGTGTTCAATTATTCTAAAGAAAGCAGTTGAAGAAACCGATCGTGGTGACTTGTAACAAACAAACATCTCAACATCATCAATGGCTCCTGAATCTGCTTCTTCTCCGGCCCCATCATCACCACCGCCGCCGCCAAAGGTTAGCCGGTCCAAGTACATCTGGCCTTTTCTCCTCGCCGTCAATTTTTCCCTCGGAGGTACATTTCAATTAAAACCCACTTACCTTTCATACTAGTTCTAAGCAGTTTCTCTGTTTGTAAGATATATCCGCCCAAGACCCGGCAATATCCGGTCAAGACCCGGCTATAACGGGGTCTTGGCCGGGTATAGCCGGGTCTTGGCCGGAATAACCGGGTCTTTGCCTGAAAATCCTCTAATACGGATATCTGCAACTTCTTTTGGCATTTAAGTAACGCTGTCTATCTTGACTACTTGTTAGTTATTGTCATTGTATGATTATAGGGTGTATATTCATCCATTTCTTCGGTAAAAACCGAGTAAGTTTTACCAAGATGACTGTGCATTCGAGACTTTTAGCTTATATGTGAAGGTGGTGCAAGTGGACCTTAAATAAGTGATGCATGAGCCCTAGTGTGCAACAATCAAAATTTCCTTAGGTTATAGTAGATATAACTTTGTAGCTTTGTTTTTCCAGATCTCCTATTAATAGATTGCTTTTAAGAGTTAATACGTGTAACCCCTATACATTTTCTTAGTGACATTATACTTGCTTGATCCCAAAATAGTTTCTTAGTGACATTATACTTGCTTGAACCCAAAATAGTTTCTTAGTGACATTATACTTGCTTGAACCCAAAATAGTTGCACCTTTGACTTACGCTAATATTGTGACTTGATTAAGCTTTATGCTCTTCAGCCACATTTATTTGTCAAACAAGTCATTAAATCCTTTATAATAATGCACAGCCTCTTAGAAGCGAAATGTATAGCTCACTGCAGATTATAGAAGTTCCACCTCATTTCTTTATCTGTGAGTAACAAGGGAAAAGATAGATGATAAATATCTTACCCTTGACATCCCAAAACATGACGGATTACTAATTTAGGAAATCTGTGATTTTTTTATAAGCTTTAAAGGTATCAAAATGTTCAAGTTAGACCAAATCAACTGGATATCAGTATGCAGTGTGCAGATTTAATTAGAAAAACTTGGGCTCCTTTAATTTCGCATATCAACATGTCCGATTTAGAGCCAAGCAACGGATCCCTGGATGTACATTTGTCAAAAAAGTTATATTCTCTTCATCTTTCTTCCATTTCCTTCGAGTTTTATAAATAAAGAATGATTCAATAATTAATAAGATCTAAACAAAATAAATAACGTTTTCTTTCATTTCCTTTAACAAAATGTCATTCTTGATGTTTTATAGCTTACCTTTACACGAGAACAAATAAGGAGAAAACAGAGGGAGATGCGCCTGCAACTGGTGTTACTTCATCTCCTACATCAACTGCTATTTCAACTGCTGCAGTGAACAATGTACCAACAGCGCCTCCTGCCACAACGGAGCCAGTGAAACAAATCCCCGTGGATCAGCAGATAGAGCTCTTCAAGTGGATATTGGAGGAGAAAAGGAAAGTAAAGACAAAAGATCCTCAAGAGAAGAAGAAAATTGATAAAGAAAAAGCCTTACTCAAACAATTCATCCGATCAAAGTCCGTCCCATCTTTGTAATTACTGTACACATCTGGAATTGTACATACTTTGTGAAAATTGAAAATTTGGGCTTTTAACAATATTTATTGTACCACCAAGTTTTGCCAAAAAGAAAAACACGAGAATTGATATGATGTTCACTTTAGAGTTGAAGTCACACTTGCATACATAACAAAGAAAGGATGATCTATGTGATAGTGTGTTTCGTGTTGTTACAGTTTCTAGTTTGATAGTAATAAACTACTAGTGTCCACAATGGAGTGTATGGTAATCATGTAAAAATGTAAAATAACACAAGTTTAATAAGACATGCGAGCTTAACGAATGGACAATCTTACAACCCGTAACCCATTGATGGAAAACAAATGTGAAATTGTTGCACGTTATTACCGTGGAGACTTGTGACACAAATGTTGCCGATTCTCGTCGACTTGAGTGCTTAATAGAGAATAATTATTCGACATCCACATTTGTTAATAACGAGATTGTAACAACACGAGTATACTGCCAACTAATCTAAATTGCCATCATTCAGAACACTTATCCACCCCTGAAATCAATGCCAACCGACGCCCTAAATTCCCCTATTACTTACTTGGGCGAGAGATGTACTAGCTAGTGTCTCAGTTCCTAAAGGTGTAATCAAGCTAAGTTGAGTACTCAAGTCGATGAAAACTTGATTACAAAACTCACAGCTAGATATAGACTTTATATTCAAACTCGAGTTTGATATACTTTCGAGCTCAACTGACTTAGATCAGGTCGATTTCTAGGTACTACTTTATCTACATATATGTATAATAATTTCAGTTAAGTTTAAGTTTTCTTGTTACAATTTTTTTTTTTTTTTTTTTTTTTTTTTAAGAAAAAGTAATTTATATTAGCACAAAAGGGCCTTTAGCCTATCTATAGTTCAAATCTCGATTGAAATATTTATGCGTGAATCTTCACGTGTTTGCTTGCTTGGTTTGATCAAACTCAATCTTACCCGACTTATAATTAGTCGATAAAAGGTACTGTAAGTAAGTACGTAACATGACAAAAATTGTCAACCGTGGGTCAAACGAATAAAACCATACAGCACTTTATACCCCAATTCTTTTTCGGCGATATAAATGATTTATATGATTACGGGAAGAGGTGCCTCCAGAAGTGGCAGTTACATATATTCCTAAGTCAACTGCCATTTCAACCGCTTCATTGGGCCACACTTTAACATCATCTCCTGCATCCACGAAGCCAGATATACCAATCCCTGTGGACCAAAAAATACAGCTCTTCAAATGGATATTAGAGGAGCAAAGGAAAGTGAAACGATCCTCGACAGAAAAAGAAAATTGACTAAGAAAAAGTTTTGCTCAAACACTTCATCGAAAAAAAGTCCATCCCCTCTTTGTAATCCTTATAATGTAAATTTGGCATGTACATTTTGTTTATAATGTAGTTTTTGTATTTGTTTGATGTTGTATAACTTGTGCAAAATGGATCGTTTAAGTTGATGTAATCATAGTTATCGTCGTTAAACAATGCAGAAATAATATATATTCTACTTTCTACTCGTAAGTCTTCTGAAAAAAACTCAACTCAACTAAAACCGCATCGATTGTTAGTTTCTCAATTGTTTGCTCAACTCGCTCACTCGTGCATCATTGACAATTCACATTTTCTTTTAAAGATCAAACAAAAACAAAACTAACTAAACGCGTATATTTTCTTTTACGTTTATATTGACTTTTACATATATTAACTTTTACGTTTCTAACAAATTGCTTTATCTTATCTTAACTACTTATAATGGAAAAATAGTCAAAGTGAAATGTGAAATCGTTAACTTTTGATCAATCCCAATAATACCCTTGTCAATATTTTTGAAATGTTGAAAATGATATTAAAGGAAATGTTAAAAATGTTAGTTACCAATGCAAATGTTGAATTAACGAGGTGGAGATAATGCAAATCACATTTTTTAGGAAACATGCAAATAGGAAACATATTATACTATATTCTAAAGACCAAAAATGATGTGACATTAATCCTAAACTTAACTTTTATGCTAAGTGTCTAATCTTGCTCTCTATTGGTTGACAAGTTGTGATTAAAAAAATTAATAAGACCAACAGTGTTAAAAGACCCGGATGGCAAAAGCCCATTGGTTGAGAAACAGACCGACGTTTACTGTTCACTTATTAGCAAACGTAATATGAATACACAGGTCATTAATATATGTACTATCAAATACAGTCCACACATATGTATACCATCTCCTAGAAATTTCCAGCACTTTCATTCTTCTTCTCCATTTCTATCAAAACCACCAACCTAAAATATCTTGAACAAAAAAAGACACTAATTTACTATAATTCTACTTAACATCCATCAATCAACTGTTATTTGATCAAAGCCACTAAAAAAGGGTCTCTTATATCTGATGGCAAACAGAGGTGGCAGTGTAGCAAGGCTTCCGGCGGGCTCAAGAAAGGGGTCGACGTCCACACCATAATAAAGCTGATAATTGTCTCTTATCTCAAGGTTTAATCGTAGTTTTATTATTATAAGTATTCAATCTTTTTGGTTTTGGTTGAAGTTTGATTTTTACTGTAAATCAAGATTAGAGTTTGATCCTGTTTGTGTTTTTATGAATTGGGTATGGTTTCTGATTTTTAACCTTTTTCATAAAGTTTATACCATTACTTTTTTTAAATTATGAGTTTGCTTATTTGAGCTTATGCCTTATTTATAAGACATCAGTTGAAGCTTATACGCGTGGCAAAAACAAAAGTTCATTAGTTTGTTGATGGTTTCTTGCAGCTTAGTATGCTGATGCTTGCTTGCCGTTTAAGTTGCTTTTACCAACCGCAACCTACGGTTTTTTTGGTAGCTTCAAGGGATGTTTCTGTCGCCTGCAGAAATGCAGTTTGTATTGTGTCTGTCTATTTGGCACGCGTTCCCGTGAATTCGGACAAGGAGGGGCGAGCTTACTAAGCTTGCTGCCATGGTGGTTGTATTCTCTTCCTTCGACTATTTTGTTATTCATGTCTCATACTTAAAAAGGTATTTCAGCCATGGCCATTGTATTCTTCCTTTGACTGTTTGCTCATTCGTGACTCATACTTAAAAAAGATTTTGAATTTGAAAGCTACTGTTATTTGTGGAACGGCTCCATTATTCTGTTTGCTGAATGTTAGATTACTGAAACACCGAAATGTAGAACGGAAAAAGATTAGGGGATACAGGATGTTATTGAGGAGGGGGGCGGAGGTATTAATTTACAGTATGGAATGCCCAGAGCCTTCCAAAAAGGTTTATGGAATCTTTTAATTTTGACTTTACAATCTATTTATTGCATTCTTAGTCGTTTGTATGCTATGCAAGTCGAGAACTCTTAGGAATGAAGCTATTCGGACTGAATTGGGTACGACAAATTCACACGTTGCAGTAACGGAAGGAAATGCGCTAAATCAGCTATTGAAAATGCAAAAGAATGGTGCTCTCAATATGGTACATGTTCATTTTTAGTAGAAAAAATGAAACAATAAATTAGTACGTATCTGTAGGGTGTTTGGGATTGCTTATATTTAACTGTTAGGAAATAGGACGTTTCAGTGTTGATGGCACCACTTATTTTCTTATTTCACTCTAAGATAAACGTGATTGAATAAACTCTAAGATAACCGCTTATTTTGAATTTCAGAAAGAAAAAGACTTGAATTTTCATAATACACTCTTGAAAGAAAGCACAACAAACCATCTCAAAATATGATGAATTGGTCAATCTCATTTTGAGAAAGCCCTTGCGTTTATGAGGTAACGAAACGTTATATACAGAATATTTTTCTACTATAAATTACTACATGCAATGTGTATTTTCAAAGAGGTTTACCATAATGTTGTAAGCATTTTTTATAAGGCGGTACACTGGCAATAATTTCAGCTGCAAAACATATTGTCGAAGCCGGGATTGCTCTATTGGAAAATGTAGGATTGACCTCTCAGGCCATTAGTGTTCTTGATGGATTTAGTCCTCAAACGAAGAACGTTCCAGCGGCATCAAGTTATAATTTGACTATTGAAATCAAACTTATAACAACTTCTTTTCTAAAGTAATACAGGTTTTCTCATAAAATGTAACAAAAAGTTTTGCATTTGACAGTCCATATGTTGCATAATATAACGAAAGATCACTCAAAAACGAAAGATCACTTTATATAGATATAAAACATTGAATAATAGATTGAATGTAAACCATTTATATAAAGTGGTCTTTGGTTTTTAAATCAGATGATTATGTTATAATGCTTTATATGCAATCTATTCTTCGTGCTTCTATCCTTTGTTGACAGCTATATTTTGGAAGGAGAATCAAATCACAGTCACACCATGGTTGCTCTCATCTATGCTAAAGTCATGTCGTGACATCCGCCTTAAGGTAATAATTATAAATCGTTGTAGGTAGTTATATCTGATTATCTTTAACTAGACTACTGAGTTGTTGACGAACGTCTATCTTCTAAAAGAATGTGTGTCTAAATGGATGTATACATTATACATAGCATGTTATGTCTTGGTACATACCGGGGTGTTTGGATTTGCATTTTAAGAGAAATTTTATGTGCGCTCTGTTCAGTGTTAACATAATGATGCATAGGCATAAAAGAAATAAACTGCCTTTATCACGTTCAATTTTGCTGTTATGGGTCATAATTTTAATCGGAACCATATAATTGCTTAGGTGTCTGCTATCATTTTACAGGAAGTAAGTCTGCTTGAATGTTTTAGATTTTGTTTTTTCCATGAATTTGAGCTACTTACACTTTTCTTTTATCCTACTGACACCCTGGAACGATTGTAAAACAATGTTACTTTGGATGGGCTAACAACCTTTGTTGAGAAAAAACTAGGTAAGCAAAAATCCTTCGTGTCATCATGTGCATATATTTATAATCTAGAAGTATGCATATAAATAAGTGAAGAGTCACTTAGTATTGGTACAAAAGAGTCACTTAGTATTGGTACAAAAAGGTTGATCCGAGTTTGGTTGACTGCAACATATGTATTACTTTACACGCTTCGAATAAAAGTGGTACTCATTGTAGTGTTACAGAGTTATCATTATCCGATGAAAAGATAAAGATTTAAGAAAACCAAACATCGTCTACAAGTGAGCACAGATACACAATTTCAGGCGGAATTAGTACAGGTTAAAAGTGACCAAACATAAAGCCTAATAAAGGGTGACATGGGATGCTGTGAAGAAACATAACAAGAGACGCCTGCAAATATTTCAAGTAAGTCTATCTAAATGTTTGACTTACTGTTATGTATTTTGTTTAAGAAAAGAAAAAAAGCCGTTTGGGATTACAATTTTAAAGTGACTACCTACTTAAAATAAGTGGGTACCATGCCCGTAGTGAACATTAGCACCTGCATACAATTAAAAACTTAAACCCACTGAAAGTGTTTCTGTCAGTTAAACCGCTGCAAAAATTCACATATATTTTTAGATTGTAGTATTGGATTGGTGAAATAGGGGCTGAAATGGGTGGGTTTGGGTGCTTAAATGGGTCAGTTTGGGGGCTGAAATGATTGTGGGATTGGATGCTGAAGTGGGAGCTAAAACGGGTGCTTTTGGGTCCTGAAATGGGGGCTGAAGTGAGTTCGTATGGGGGCTGAAGTGGGTTCGTATGGGGGCTGAAATGGGTGGGTCTCGGTCATAAAATGAGGCGGAAAAAGAGTCAGTTTGGGAACGAAAATGGGTATTGGATTCGGTGCTGAAATGGGGTCCGAAGTGGGTTTCGGTGCTGAAATGGGACTAACATAGATGTATTTAGAGCCTTGATTTGGGTAAAAGATAAGTCAGTTTGGGCCTAAAATGGATGTGGTTGCAACTTAATACTACTATTCATATATTTCTAATTTCAAAAATGGCAGCTTAAAATATTTCGTATGGCATTAAACCAACCCTTAATACTTATCAGGTTTACGTCATATGTTGTTGTGTCTAATCTTTTTTTTTTTTTTTTTTTTTTTTTTTTTTTTTTTTTTTTTTTTTTTAATGATGAATACAAGACCAGGCTGCACTTCTTACCATTGGGACATCGTGTGATAGCCTGAAACTAGCCGAACAATATAAAACAACGACTTGAAAGTTGCTATGAAATTAGCGTCACATGTGGACTTGCGCTACAAGAAGACCTTCGAGTGTTGGATATTGTTCTCCTTGCCCATTAATTGGTAAGGATATTAAGCCTTGATTTGGTATTTTCGGTAATGTTTGAACCCGAGTAGTTATTTTCACATGTTGAGTTTCATTTCGGTAAGAAGCTTTGGTTTTTCTTATAGATTTACGTGATGTTATAGGGACCAATTAGGTAATGTGTCAATACGGGTATATTGTTTATTTTGCTTTCATTGATTAGAAAAAGATGAGGACCACTATTTTATTGTTGAAGGCTGCATTTCAGTTTATACAAGGCAAGTTTTTACATGCTCTTATAATCAAATTTCTCTTATTAATCAATCATATACTCTTTTTGGTTGTATGCTACTCTCATAACATGATTTACACAGACGCATAAAGTGAGGACTATAAAGTGCCTGAGGAAGTAAGAGTCGCAAAATGATTGGTCAGCTTATAACCTGCAACAGTCTCAAACTTCTTTGCCTCTTCTATTTGTTCCCGTGTTCTGTTTTGAGTCTAAAACCTGCTTTGTAATTTTATTAGTTGTAAATATTTCTAAGACTTTTTAATGTTTTGTAATAGAATGATGACACAACCTTTTACCAGTTTTTTAAATTAAGGAGTGTACGAGTTTCTTTTTTAACATAGTTATAACAATCACAGTTGGCCTTATGTTGGATGTAGCTTTGTATCATTTTATTTTTGTAATGAGTAAGGCTCAACAAACTTATCTCAATATTCTCATAAACATAAACATGGTCGTCACGCAGCAACACGCGGGCTTACCCGCTCGTTTCATATTAATGGAGATATGTCATATTAATTGAGATATTACAAATTAATAGAGATGCAAATTACAAATAGGAAACATAATTTAGGAAACATGCAAATAGGAAACATTATTTCATGCAAAAAGAATGTCATTGCAAATAAATAAATAAATTACATAAGCTGGAAAATTACATATTAATTAATGGACATGCAAAAATAATTTCGTCGGTTTAATCTTAATGGAAACATTGAAACACTTTTAGAAAAGTTGACTTGAGAGAAAAGTTGAAACTTCTCTACACATCTTTATAAAAGCCTAACACACAAAGGGAAAAACACGTACGCTGATCTCCATTTTCTAACTTTTTCTCTAAAACACAAACACACATTCATCTCAATCTCAAAATACATACATGTTGTTATCACTATCACCGGGTAGAATCACCGCCACTAACAGCATGTGTCGTCGCTGCCACAAACGCCGCCACCACCATCAACTAACTCTGCCACCAACACCACCTAAAACTGGTGGTGTTTGAGTTTCGGTTGTTCTGTTGATATTCCAGTGGTCCCGGTGGTGTTTTGTGGTTTTGGTGATGGTTTGAGTATGTTTTTTGAGAGTTTGCTTTGGGTATTGTTTTCGAGATTTGATCTTTTTTATGGAGTTTTTCTTTGGATTGTTTATGGTGGCTTTTGCTTTCTTTATGATTCGGTGGTTCAATGTTTGTTTATAGTGGCTTTTGTACCTTTTCAATAATTAAAGTGGTATCAATACAGTTTTCTTTATTGTTGTGATTATTGTTATTTTTTCTTCTTTTGGAAAATGAACTTTAGATCTAGCCTTTATAGTGAATGGTCAATTTTGTTTGGTGAGATTAATCTTTGGTTTTTCTAAAGTTGCTACAATGGAGTATTATTTTCATAAATATTTGGATTATTAGGAAAACTAATGCTAAAAAAATATGCGTTTTTATTTATTTATTTTTATTTTTGTTAGTTTTGTTGTACATGGGAAGGCAATATTTGTAAAGTACTTTTGGTTGGTAGTTGAAAGTTGAGTCGAATATGGGCAGGGGAATAACCGAATGTCTACAATGCATTTGTGCATTTGTAGTGTAGCCATACATTTAAAAAATACTAATATTTTGAAAATTGTATGTAATGAGGTAAGTAAATAAGGCCAATGACTTGCAAACGAGGACAATTAAATGATGAAAAAGTGACTACGGTTTTTGAACAACTAGAAAAAGGATTCACTAAACCTCTAATAAAGTTGACTTGATATAAAAAACCAAATTTTAGAAAAGGCTGTGATAGTAGAATCTCGAGAAATAAAATATTATAGTAACAAGCTAATAACAAAAGTACTTATAATAAGGGAAGAACAACCATTTAATATAGAAGGATAACTAACATTTTTAATGACGCATCCATATTATCTCATTTGAAATTCAAATATTTGTAAATTTATTAAAGGAGTTAAGTGGCTTTGTTTAGTTATACTTTCTAGCAGTTTCACTAAATGTTTTTATGTGTTGTTTTAATACCTTTTAAACATTTTTCTTTGGGTTGAATTATTGCATATTACAGCTTTTTGCAATTACATTTTTATTGTTTAATGTTTTATGTATAAACGTTACATAAAATACTTAACCACAATATTACATCTATAACTATTTGCCGCTAGAAAATCCGTTGCTATGCATGGGTACTCGTCTAGTAGATATGTAAGTTTTCTATTTGAACAATGTAGGTTCAGTTTTCATGTAGGGGTATTTGCATCCCACATTGCCCTCATGATCCAAATGACCAATGTGGAGATCATTATAAAATGTGATGCCACACAATCCTTGAAACACATATTTCTTGACTTCTTATCAAAGTCAAGTTTAATCTTTGGTTGCAATTATGTTGATACAAAAGTTGGGCATTCCTGATTATGCGCTCTTGCTCTCGTACCAATTTGCTTCTTAATGCTTGAAACCTGCGCACTAAGAAAATAAACAACACCGTTAGGCTTATCGTGGGATTGTCTCCCACGATTAGACTCCGGCGTGAGAGTAAGTAATCGATTTAGGGTTCTCGTAAAGAGTTTAAGGGTTTGTGAATCGTACCTTGAATGAGAATTATGTCATTCCTTATATAGGCGCAGAATCCTTGTAGGGTTCGTGCTCCTTACGTTTCGCACACATAGTGCTTATTCGGGTTAAGGATATCCATTCCATAGATAGAAGATCTCTATCTATTCCGTATATAGTTTGGTTGGGCTTGCGTGAGCCCATTCCTATTATTGATGCGGCCCAAGTTATAATAGCTCACACATGGTAGCTTTAGGCCTTAGTAATGTTTAATATTTGGGCTTGTGGCCCATATATAGACTATATGTCATCATGTCCCCCCAGTCTAGTGTACGCGGCCCGTAGCCGCGGATACTAGACTAGTCACAACAGCGGTAAGCGTGGCGGGAGAACTTTGAAATATTGCCACCCCATATTGAGTACAATGTATCTAGTCATAGATATTTCAAAGAAATGCCTCGAAAATCGGGGGTTGTGTCCACGTGTCCCTCGGAAAACGGGAAAAAGTGCATGTACCGTTTCGGTTTCTAGCCACACGTTTTGTGAGTGGGATCCACGTGGGCGTCATCTAGGGTTTGTTGGACTCCTTAAATAAGAGTCACCGCCTCCTTTTTACTCAAAACACACAGTAAAAAACACATACTCACCCTTGCACACTTCTTCAAAGCGTTTTTTGCAAAGAAAGTGACTGTTTTATTAGGTAAATTTGTGTGCGTATTTTAATAAACTTATGAAAATGGTTGCCCAATTAGAGGATTTTGGCTCTGCGATGACCGAGGATGATGTGCGTCAGTTTACGTCTGACTACTTCATTTCTCTGGATGTGCATCTAGAGGCTCCAAATGTTGATGCGTGTATAGCCGATTTCCCCGTAGGGAAAATAGGATTATACAAGCGTTTCTTTGAGTACGCAAATTACCGCGTACCGATATCTATTTTTCTGAGCTATTTGCTCAATCACTATCGTCACCACATCTCACAGCTGCACTGTATAGGTGCGGCTAAGGTGTCGAATTTTGAGGTAAACTGCCATTTACTTGCGATAGAGCCGACCATTGCCTTGTTCCGCACCTTCTACCACACAACGTGGTCGAATGGATGTGTAATACCCAAGATTTTAGACGTGAAAAATACTATGTTACATTAAAAAAAAATAATTATTATAATAATAAAAAGAAAAAGAGAGACATACGTATAAATTAGTTAGACAAGAAAATAAATCACTTCTAAAACAATGTGATTTCAAACGAAAATAAAAGCGTTGACCAATCTATAATTTGAAACACGCCTTTCCTCAAATATATGTGTCCTCCGCTCCAAGTTAATCAATGGGCCAGCACATTCATATAGTAAACAATAATTTCTCTACCACAATTCATATACTAGTAATTCTCCTAAACTAAAAGAAGGAGAAACTGCAGTCGCCGCTCCTAAATAAATAAAAATAAAAAAATAAAAAATAAAACCTAGACGCTGAGCATTTACCAAAAACGGAGTGCGGGTACGGTTCACGTTGGGGTGGTTCGTGATTTGAGGTCTGCTCGAGTTTAGATCGATCGGTTCGCGTTTGAGTTTTTGACTCTATCGTATCTCGTTAGATTCTGGTGTTAGTATTCGTGTTCGGTTTCGGTTTCGATCTATCGTTTGTACAGAGGTATATCTTAAACCTGTATTTTACTACATACGGAATCACACTACACATTAGTAGTATGTTAAGTATGAAACCTTGTATATGCTAATATGACACTATAAAAAGATCACCACTAAATTAAGATGAGAAATATGTCAACACTTGTAGGGACTGATTAGTTATAAACCTGCTCATGAGACTGTATAAATAAGTTTGAAAACGTTATCTACTATCATGTTTTGATTAAAAAAAAAAAAAAAAAAAAAAAAAAAAAAAAAAACTATGTAAAAACAAGTAATGAAGAATTCGAAATCGGTTTCGGTAATACTATATATTACGTATAACATATGAAAAAGAAAGCTTTGCTAGCATGGTTCATAATTGATATGTAAAATGGTTTAACTGATATGTAACGTGTACAATATGAATGATATACATGACCATGGACTTAAAAGATTCGAGTAGAAAATGCTGCATATAATTATTCGTATATGCATGCATGTTGTGAGGTATTACTTGAATTTAAAGCTTAATAAACTACTAAAGTATATAAAAGGGTAGCCTGACTTTGCTATATTAAAACAAGTGCATAAAATAAAAATAAAGAGATTTCATGCACGTATTCTTGGTCTAAATGATTCGAAACATAAATAAATGAGCATGGGTCGTATATGTTTCTAAACGTGATAATGATATTTTAGGTCGTCGCAGTCTATATTAATGATGATAATACGTTTATATATATTATAAAACGACGGGGTCTAAAATTATCATTTTTATATAAAATTCTAGTATAAACCTGAGAATAATTTCATTTGACATTTTAATATTTAACTTTAGATAATTTATAATTTGACATTAAACCTTACTAAATTGTCGTATTTAACTCTAGTTTACCATATTGGTCATTTTAAACCTTATATATTATTTAATCGTCAATAATAACCTTAAAGTATTAAAGTACTAATTCGGGAAATTTACTAAATATGTATACTTGCTAAATTTGGAAATATGCTAATTTTGGAAACCTGCTATTTTTGGAAAGTTACTATTTTTGGAAAGTATACTAAAAAAGAGATAACGTAATCATGTTTAACCTAAATGTAACACTTGGTTACCAATTCATATAGGTCCAGTGAAGCGAGATTATGATCCTTTTTCCTTGTTTCCCTTGTTGCTTTTGAACTAAGGTACAGATATTCTGACCTTATCTCTTAAGGTTTCTCATGATTCGTTCTCATCTTTGATATTGGCTTAATTATGACATCTTTAATCTGAGCCTTCTTAGTATGGCTTTCTTTGACTTATGCTCTATTTGAACCTTTGCTATGCACCCTTAGATTTGTGAACCTTTGGCATTTGAACTTTGACATGAACCTTCGCTTTGAACCTTTGATATGGACCTTTGACATTTGGACTTTGATTATGACTCTTTGATGACTTAGACTTTGACTTTGATATGATATGACATTTGAACCCTTCAGTTTGATACCCGAGCCAAGTTCGTTTCCTAGCCATGAAGGTAACATGGCCGTGTCATTGATGCACCAGTGGCATGACTCACGTGTGGGTGAGTGATTTCTCACACCGTCCCCATTATATGATATGCGCGCTTTATGATTATTATGATGATTATTATTATTTGTTCGGGGGGCGTATGGATTGCAATCCTAGGTTCGTTTTGTATTCGAGGGATTTGAAATGATTATGATTATGATTTTGATTATTATATGTTCGGTGAATGTGCATGGGTGCAATCCGTGTCTTCACACTTTAGGAGGTCTCCCCTCCATTATGGTTGCCATGATAAGTGATATGATTTGTTAGGGCTCGGGATTTGATAACTGACTTTCCTTACACTTTGATTGATTATTGATTATACCTTATACTTTGATTTGATATCAGATTATCTCATAATTTGTTATCCTTGATTATACCTTATGCTTTCACCAATGTACCTTACATTATATCTTTGTTCATTCGTTATCCTTTGGTCCCTTTTATATATCTGTTCACTGGTCTTTTTAAGCTCAGCCGCATTCTTTTCCTGCGGCAGGTTTTTTTTTAGTAGGAAGCTGGGTTATGAGTGGAGAGTACTTTGGACTTAGAAGACTACACTTGGATAGCTATTCGGGATTAGAGATGATTAAAAGTGTTCACATTTTCAGACTTAGTATTTTATTGATTATTCTCATTTGTAACCTTGTACTTCAGATTTTTCCTTTGTAACCTTTGAGATTTAATTGTATTATTTAAGTCTTGCGCTTGTGTTTGCTTTGATATGTCACCATAATGTAATACTCCTACCTTTATCGGGTTGGGGTGTTACAATTATGGTATCAGAGACCAGGCTGCGACTTGTAGTACATTAAACCTTGACCTGTGAAGTTTGGACCATTAAGTTTCCACTGTAGGCGCTCATAAGACAACCTTATGTGAATTTGCTTTAGGATCTCCCTATAGGAACTTAAGTTATTGTCGGTGAGGAATGGGTAGACTAGGGCATCTATGCAAGTGGCATTGCTTCCGCATCACTCTGATTCATGCCTTTGCTCTTAGTTAAGCCATATATGAACATTTGTTTCAGAAGTTAGAAGTTTTGCAACCTATGTTTTGTAACCAAGTAAGTTTTAGTGGCTCGAGATCTACATGGATACCTTACACCATTTAAGTTTCGCTTTCTGATTTTGATCTTCATTCTAATTTGTTTGGTAAACGCTTTGATACCTTTCTGACCATCCCGAAGGTCATTCAACCATACGATGTCCGTATTACCAATGATGCACACTCTACCTGTCACCTGTACTATGGATCTAAACAAGATTCCCACACCTTGAACTGTTCACTTATCTATCTCAACACTCTTGATGAACCATGTACTGGACTTTGATATGTGAACTATCTGTATGTTTGACGACCGTATACATTCTACAAATCCATTTATTTTTTATATATCTGAAATTTGAGGTCTTTGATTATGGATTTGCTGACTCATAAGCTGTCATAGACTACCGTATCTGATTTGTGACCGTTAGCATTCTGCCTCATCCTACTTTTGTTATGATGGCTCTCAATCATTTAAATCCGTTAACATTAATTCTGCTATGGAAGTACAAACTCTGATATCATTTGATTGTCAAGTTACTCATGACACTTGTTAGCATCCACTATTGGAAACCTTTGGCATTGGAAGCATTTTGTTGTACAAAAACTTCCAGTGTTCTCTAATGAACCACTGGGTGTTTTCTCTCCTGTTTAGGAAGAAGAGTTGGCATTGAACCGATCTCAGTTGACGAAACCTTTGTGCCATAGAAGCTGAGGGATTGAAGGAATATGATTTTGTTTACCCTAAGGTTTTCTTGGAATGCTCCTGTTGGTTTAAGAAGAAGAAAGAGAGAAGTATGCGATTGCGTATCGACTATCGTGAACTTAACTGTAGCACTATCAGTAATCATTATCCGTTTCTGCGTATAAATAATTGATTTGGTCTACCTTTGAAACTTCGTATCTGATTGCATCAATTTAGATTTGAAGGACTGAAGAAGCAGCCACAAGAACTTCTAAGAAGGGGGTTAACTAACCGAAGGTAACCTCCGTGAAGTACTTCATTTTTATTTCGTGAAGAAGAATGAAGGTGATGTGAGGTGGATGTGAATGTTTTTCCCTAAATGATTTCTGAGACTGCCTTTGCACTCGTTATAACCTTTATGAGCTTTAATGACGCCAATTGTATTGGTAAAGATAATTATGTTTTCGCGTGTTTTTTTGACAAATTGTCATAGTATGACATTCTGTTGTGTTCAGAGATGAAGGAGAAACATGAAGACCATGTTCGTATTAAGTTAAAATGACCCTTTATTCTGGAAGAGAAAATTTTATTAGCGTTCAGAGATCGTAGTAGGCAACACTACCGTGTATCCTGTGAAAACAGAATTTCCACAGAAAGGACCAAGATTGAAGACCATTATTAGATTGAAACTTTGTAGAAGAGTAGTAGAAGATGTTCGCGGAAAGCATTACCGTGGAAGAAGCATATAAGAAGAAGAGAGAAACTGAGATGGGACTCGAGTATACCTCATTCAGCACGTGAAGATTATAGTTCAGGCATCAAGACAACCAGATTGGAGGAGACGAGCTATTCAACTCATAACCTGGAAGTCGACAACGGCGGTGTTTACCTTAAAACCTGGAGCTGTGCTAGAAGACCTGTCGAAGACACGCAGTCTTGCTTCTCTATTCATTTTAGTTGTACTAAGATGAATTGATAGCACAAGCAGATTTGCGGATGGAGGAATGCCAAGTGATCATGTATGAGATTCGCGTTACTACACCACAATTCCAAGAAGAGGTGCCGAAGGCTTGAGGGACCAGACTCAAGTTTATAATTACTTTTCACCCTATGATCAGATGGACGAACGTAAACAGACTACTCGAACTTGGAAGAAAATTTGAAATCATGTATCTGAATGAACGGATTTTGAAGCAAATATTCAGTTCTGGTTTAGTTTTTCTGTGAAATATGAAGTTATTAATGACGGAATTCACTTCTACTTAACCTACTTAAGTTTCCGTTACCTTATAGTAGACCTTCCAAATGACTTATGTCCTTTATTAGAATTCCGCTCTGTGTTTATTCTGCGTATGTCGGATGATTATTTTGTTATGAGAGTTTTGACGAATTGTGGAAGACCTGATGCTTTTGACAGCATGCTTTATTTTGATGATATTTATTTGGTTTCGTTACATTTATTATAAGTTTGTTTCTCTGACATTGTTCCGTTAATGATCTTTGATTATGGCCAACACTAGGATGTAGTTGGAATGTTAGGTGGTTTGTAGAATTTTGACTCACGATTTGAGATAAAGGATGACCACCATGAGGGCATGTTATGTGAGGCTAGTATTATGACGCCTGATCAACGTGATAATACTAACGTCATATAAGGTGCACTTATTGTGTTCATAGGATATCTTGAGGAGTGCCTTAGAGAAGCCTTAGATTTCTGTTTCCGTTGGCGACTATCTGCGATTAGAAAGACTTTAGGGTCTTTCGACCTACACGTTTGATATGCCTTATCGCCGTACGATTTGATATGTCTGGATTCTCGAGATATGTCTATTGATCTTTGTATTTTGATAACGATCTTAGGTTTCGTTATTGAGCTTTCTATCGTCCGATGTCATCGATTGAATTGCTTTCTATTCGTATGTATGCCAATGTTCACATGGAGGGGTACACTTGTGTTTTGCTACTTATACGTTTCATGTCTATGGGACCCTTACATTATGATTTGTTTGAATAAGGATCGGAATTATGTGGAATCGAATTTGGACTGTTATTGAGAATGCTTGGGAAGGTTATATTGGAAGCATGATTGTTTGACAATTTGGAAGAATAACGTCTTGTGAGTTAGTCCTCTATGGTTGGACCGTTTGAGATTCTTGTACGTTTCGGGGGATGTTTCCGATCGTCTAACTCTACCTCCTCAGCTGTCACATGTTCATAACGTCTTCCGCATATCTTTCTGAGGGGATATCCCTATCATTCTTTGCATGCGACATCCTATTTAGTTGATTTGACCCCACTGGATATGCACTTTTTATGTGAAACGGAAACTATCTTAGATCGACAAGATAGGATCATGAGAAACCAAGTTTTCATGTTTTGCATAATTTGATATGTCTTCATTTTGTTACATTTCAATTTCGCGGACGAAATTCTTTTTCTAAGGAGGGAAGAATTGTAATACCCAAGATTTTAGACGTGAAAAATACTATGTTACATTAAAAAAAAATAATTATTATAATAATAAAAAGAAAAAGAGAGACATACGTATAAATTAGTTAGACAAGAAAATAAATCACTTCTAAAACAATGTGATTTCAAACGAAAATAAAAGCGTTGACCAATCTATAATTTGAAACACGCCTTTCCTCAAATATATGTGTCCTCCGCTCCAAGTTAATCAATGGGCCAGCACATTCATATAGTAAACAATAATTTCTCTACCACAATTCATATACTAGTAATTCTCCTAAACTAAAAGAAGGAGAAACTGCAGTCGCCGCTCCTAAATAAATAAAAATAAAAAAATAAAAAATAAAACCTAGACGCTGAGCATTTACCAAAAACGGAGTGCGGGTACGGTTCACGTTGGGGTGGTTCGTGATTTGAGGTCTGCTCGAGTTTAGATCGATCGGTTCGCGTTTGAGTTTTTGACTCTATCATATCTCATTAGATTCTGGTGTTAGTATTCGTGTTCGGTTTCGGTTTCGATCTATCGTTTGTACAGAGGTATATCTTAAACCTGTATTTTACTACATACGGAATCACACTACACATTAGTAGTATGTTAAGTATGAAACCTTGTATATGCTAATATGACACTATAAAAAGATCACCACTAAATTAAGATGAGAAATATGTCAACACTTGTAGGGACTGATTAGTTATAAACCTGCTCATGAGACTGTATAAATAAGTTTGAAAACGTTATCTACTATCATGTTTTGATTAAAAAAAAAAAAAAAAAAAAAAAAAAAAAAAAACTATGTAAAAACAAGTAATGAAGAATTCGAAATCGGTTTCGGTAATACTATATATTACGTATAACATATGAAAAAGAAAGCTTTGCTAGCATGGTTCATAATTGATATGTAAAATGGTTTAACTGATATGTAACGTGTACAATATGAATGATATACATGACCATGAACTTAAAAGATTCGAGTAGAAAATGCTGCATATAATTATTCGTATATGCATGCATGTTGTGAGGTATTACTTGAATTTAAAGCTTAATAAACTACTAAAGTATATAAAAGGGTAGCCTGACTTTGCTATATTAAAACAAGTGCATAAAATAAAAATAAAGAGATTTCATGCACGTATTCTTGGTCTAAATGATTCGAAACATAAATAAATGAGCATGGGTCGTATATGTTTCTAAACGTGATAATGATATTTTAGGTCGTCGCAGTCTATATTAATGATGATAATACGTTTATATATATTATAAAACGACGGGGTCTAAAATTATCATTTTTATATAAAATTCTAGTATAAACCTGAGAATAATTTCATTTGACATTTTAATATTTAACTTTAGATAATTTATAATTTGACATTAAACCTTACTAAATTGTCGTATTTAACTCTAGTTTACCATATTGGTCATTTTAAACCTTATATATTATTTAATCGTCAATAATAACCTTAAAGTATTAAAGTACTAATTCGGGAAATTTACTAAATATGTATACTTGCTAAATTTGGAAATATGCTAATTTTGGAAACCTGCTATTTTTGGAAAGTTACTATTTTTGGAAAGTATACTAAAAAAGAGATAACGTAATCATGTTTAACCTAAATGTAACACTTGGTTACCAATTCATATAGGTCCAGTGAAGCGAGATTATGATCCTTTTTCCTTGTTTCCCTTGTTGCTTTTGAACTAAGGTACAGATATTCTGACCTTATCTCTTAATGTTTCTCATGATTCGTTCTCATCTTTGATATTGGATTAATTATGACATCTTTAATCTGAGCCTTCTTAGTATGGCTTTCTTTGACTTATGCTCTATTTGAACCTTTGCTATGCACCCTTAGATTTGTGAACCTTTGGCATTTGAACTTTGACATGAACCTTCGCTTTGAACCTTTGATACGGACCTTTGACATTTGGACTTTGATTATGACTCTTTGATGACTTAGACTTTGACTTTGATATGATATGACATTTGAACCCTTCAGTTTGATACCCGAGCCAAGTTCGTTTCCTAGCCATGAACGTAACATGGCCGTGTCATTGATGCACCAGTGGCATGACTCACGTGTGGGTGAGTGATTTCTCACACCGTCCCCATTATATGATATGCGCGCTTTATGATTATTATGATGATTATTATTATTTGTTCGGGGGGCGTATGGATTGCAATCCTAGGTTCGTTTTGTATTCGAGGGATTTGAAATGATTATGATTATGATTTTGATTATTATATGTTCGGTGAATGTGCATGGGTGCAATCCGTGTCTTCACACTTTAGGAGGTCTCCCCTCCATTATGGTTGCCATGATAAGTGATATGATTTGTTAGGGCTCGGGATTTGATAACTGACTTTCCTTACACTTTGATTGATTATTGATTATACCTTATACTTTGATTTGATATCAGATTATCTCATAATTTGTTATCCTTGATTATACCTTATGCTTTCACCAATGTACCTTACATTATATCTTTGTTCATTCGTTATCCTTTGGTCCCTTTTATATATCTGTTCACTGGGCTTTTTAAGCTCAGCCGCATTCTTTTCCTGCGGCATGTTTTTTTTTAGTAGGAAGCTGGGTTATGAGTGGAGAGTACTTTGGACTCAGAAGACTACACTTGGATAGCTATTCGGGATTAGAGATGATTAAAAGTGTTCACATTTTCAGACTTAGTATTTTATTGATTATTCTCATTTGTAACCTTGTACTTCAGATTTTTCCTTTGTAACCTTTGAGATTCAATTGTATTATTTAAGTCTTGCGCTTGTGTTTGCTTTGATATGTCACCATAATGTAATACTCCTACCTTTATCGGGTTGGGGTGTTACAGGATGGGTGTCCTTTGCGAAGCGCGCGGGGGCGCTTCAGTGTTATATTGAAAAGGTAGACTCCCTGAGGCATTGGAGGGAGCACTTTTTCTGGGTTGACGACGTGGTGTTTCCATCACCCTTTGAGTTTTATACTCAAGACACTTTGCCAAGGGATGGGCGCACCGCACCCGGTTCCTATAGTTTGACCGACGCGCAGACCCTTGATGCCAACCGCATTCCCATTAACCCTTATCCGGAGGAGTTTTTGGTGCATGTGGGGTTGAGTCGCAATTATTTCGGTGGTGCTGACGAGGTGCCAACCTTCATTGATGAGGAAGGCCGGGGTGGGTGTTCGTCCCTTCTGCTTCTAATCATGTAAGTTTTTTCTATATGCGCACGTTTGATGAATCTTTTTGCTGTGGTGAAGCTGGAGAAACCAAAGCAGGTGACTGTGGGAGTGCGCCATCTGAGGGAGAATGAGCAGCCACTTCTGGACGCGACCCAGGGTCATCTGACTGTGCTGGGGGATGTTGGTCACGAAGATACGCCACCTCTCCATGTAACGCTCGTTAAGAGCGTGGCGCCAGATGTGGAGATGGCACAGGAGGAGGAGGCGCACGCTGAATCATCTGATAGCGTGGAAATTTTGAAGCCTGAGGAGGTGTTGAAGGAGGAGGTAGCGTAGAATCTAAAGCGCAAAGTAGAGGCTGGGAGCAGCGGCACTACTAAGAGACGCCGCCACCTTATCGGGGATGCGGAGTCATCTGCGGAGGAGGAGACATCCGCACCTGGCGCAGATAAGAAGGCTGCTGAGGCCTCGCCATTTATGTAAGTATTTTGTCGCATGTTATGTGTATTACTTGTCGTAATATTTTTCTAACAGTTTGCTTTATTGTTTATTGTAGCGATGATGCCACGAAGGATGATGGAGCCTTCGTGGAGACGGTGGCCCCTCCGCAGAATGAAAACAGGGAGGAGGGGGCGAAGGTTGATGAGGGCGTATCTGCGCAGCAACTAATGGATGAGTTGGTTGCTACTGCTGCGCGTCAAACTGAGTTGGTGGCTCAGTTGAAGACGAGGTACGTCGGGGAGAGTAGCACTCTCGCCCAAAAAGATGAGGAGATAACTATGCTCCGTGCGCAGCTGGCTGAAGCGCAGGCGGAAGTGGGGTCCTCCAGGGTGTACAATGTGAAGGTCACCACTGAGAAGTTGACCGCGATGGCTGAGCTGGAGCGGGCGCGCGGACAACTTCATCAGTACAAGGCCAACCTTACTTGGGCAGTAAGGTATTTGGAGGAGAAGAAGGAGGAGTACTTCGCGAATATTGACAAGTTCATGGGTTGTGCCTGGCCGCTATGGGCACTTTGGAGTCCCAAGAGGTGTTGGGCGCCTTTGGGAAGGTGGTGCAGTGTGCTGTGGAGCGTGGGAGGTCGCAGGCTATAGAGGATCTCCATGAGGCTAAGCTATTGAGCAAGGCCTTGACTAAGGTACCTGGCTATAATGCGGGTGCGTATGACGAGCTGGTGCAGGCTATGGAGGGGATGAAACTTCTCGAGCTGCCTCATATTGCATGATTGGAGAGCGACCAAGACAACCCCATAAAGGTAATTATTGAGGGGTTGACCTTGGAGCGCCATATTTTGGAGGATGCAGAGGCGCAACCGGACTACTTCCTCAAGCCCGATGAGTCGCAGCTGCAGGTTCCAGTGTTTGTGCAGCCTCGCCATATGCTGAACCCTTTTGCCCTTGAGAGGGAAATTCCACTGAAGGAGGTACTAGAGCGCCACGCGCAGAGAGCTGTCCAAAAGAGAGGTATTCAGGGCAAGGCAGTATTATGCGGTGTGGGCGCTGCACACATTCCCAGGTCTGATGGGGTTCCTGTGAGTGTGCCAACCGTATCTCCCAAGGATGCATTGCTTTTGAGAAAGCTTCAAGAGGCGGGGAGTTCTGCTGCACCAGAAGATAGCCCTGAGCATTGCCATAGCGTGTAGGCTGTTTCTTGTATATGTATTATGTAAATAACAAAGTGTATCTTTTGCTTGTAATTTTGTGTAAAAATGTTGAATAAGATACTCTTTTATAAATTAAGTGCGTGACTTAAAAATATACTTGCATTAATGTTTGCTAAGTTTTATTATTTGACCAAGTGTTTTGGCTCGTTATTTGCTAAGCTTTGTACGGTGTACTTAATATTTGCGCACCCTTCGTAGGATGCGCACGTAAAACTTACTTCAACGTCTCAAAAGTAAGGTGCTTAGCAAGGATGCGTGATCCAATGTTGATGGGTTTGCAACCCTCTTACTCAACGAGTGAATTAGTAGGTTTACTCATCCTTTATGCCTTCGTGGGTCTGAATTAGTGCATGTACGCCATGTAGGCAAAAATATAAGATAACAATATTGACATATATAAGTATGTACACAATAAAGTGGAATACATTATGGAGTTAGCTAGAAACCATAACATTTTATTGATACTTGCAAGTTTTTTGAAAAATAAAAATACAATTCCTAAGAAAGAAAAGGAAAATCGAACACTTATTGGGCACATCCTAAAGTGCAAAGGTGTCTGTGTAATGGCCGTAGCCCTGCCTAAAAATAACATCTTTTAAGATTTCAGATGTTCCAGGTGCGCGCTAGGTCGTGACCTTCCATATCGCGCAGCCTGTATGCGCCATTGCCTAGCGCATCAGTGACCTCGTAGGGTCCTTCCCATTTAGGTCCGAGCTTGCTTGTGTCTTCTGCGTGGCTCGCATCATTGGCGCAGTATACAAAGTCTCCTGGCCTGAAGGAAGTGTGTTTGACCTTTGCATCATAATACTTCTTCATTTTTGCCTTAGCCTTTGCTTCGCGTATTGCTGCGCGTTCACGTCTTTCTTCCAGTAAGTCCAAGTCTATGCGCCGCTCCTCGTCATTTGTTGTGACGTTGACCTCTGCTGTTCGTATAGTTGGCATTCCTATCTCAGCTGGTATGACGGCCTCTGTTCCGTAGACAAAGGAGAACGGTGTGTCGCCAGTATTGGTTTTGATTGTGGTACGATGCGCCCATAAGACATGTGAGAGCTCGTCCACCCACCTTCCTTTGTGTCTGTCAAGGCGCGCTTTTATTCCTTCACCTAGGCTGCGATTTGCGCGCTCAACTAAGCCATTGGTTTGTGGGTGTTTTACTGAAGCGAAATGTTGCGTGATGTTCAATTGCGCGCACCAATCTTTGAATGGGTTGTCACAGAACTGTTTCCCATTGTCTGATATAATCTCTCCGGGTAGTCCCAAGCGACAGACAATGTTGTCCCAAACAAAGCGTTTGACTTGGTTTCCCGTGATGCTCACCACCGCCTTTGCTTCATTCCACTTTGTGAAGTAATCTATGGCTACGATGAGGAACTTTAGTCCTCCTGCTGCGACTGGAAAGGGTCCTGCGATGTCAATGCCCCATTTGTAAAATGGCCATGGTGAGGTAATTGCTGCATTTCTTTATCAGATCGCGTGCATCGCGGTGCATAGTTGGCCAATAATACCCCGATCGTAGAGCGCTTGCTACCACAGATCGCGGTCTTGAGTGCATGCTACATGATCCAGCGTGGATTTCTCGGAGTACATAGTCTGCTTGAAGAGGTCCAACACATCTAAGCCAAGGTTGCAAGAAAGAGCATCAATAGAGTATGTTGTCTCATAGTTCAAATCGCTGCGCTGTGCGCCACACTCTTCGAGCGTCCTTATGGTCTTGTGGCAAGATTCCCTTGCTAATGAATTCAATGATAGGTGTCATCCATGTAGGATCTTGTTCTTCTATCACTGTGGATACTTCCATCTCCAAGATTGACTTGTTTTGTAAGGTTTCTACCAATACCTGTTTTGATAGGTGCGCAAAGCTTGTGGATGCGATCTTGCTAAGCGCATCGGCCTTCCTGTTGTCCCCTCTGGGCACCTGTTTTATTGTGAATCTATCAAAGTTTTTAATTAATGACTTGGTCTTTTCCAGGTATTGGATCATGTGTTCATCCTTGGCTTCATATTCACCTAGCACATGGTTAGCGACTAGTCGAGAATCTACATTTGCTTCCAAGTTGCGTACACCCATTTGGATTGCGATGCGCAGTCCAGCTAGTAGGGCTTCGTTTTCTGCCTCATTGTTTGTGGCTGTGAATTCGAAGCGCAACACATAGGTGAATTCCATACCTTCTGAATTTGTGAGAATAAGGCCTGCGCCTGATCCATCTACACATGAAGACCCATCTGTGAACAGAATCCAGGGTTCCTGCAGATCTGTTTTGGTCGCAGATGTTGGACTATCGCTATCTGGCTTCTCAACAATGAAATCAGCTAATATTTGTCCTTTGATTGCAGTGCGCGGTCTATATGAGATGTTATATTCACTTAACAGTACACTCCACTTTTGTAGTCGTCCTGATGCGTCAGGTTTAGAGATAACTTGTTTGATTGGCTGATCTGTGATTACAGCTATTGGGTGCGCTTGAAAGTATCTGCGCAGCCTTTTGGCTGCGAATACTAGAGCTAAGACCAGCTTTTCCATAGCGCTATAGTTAGTCTTTGTCTTCTTCAGGGCTTTGTTACAAAGTATATGGGTGTCTGGACGGAGTTCCTATCTGTCAATAGTACTGCGCTGACTGCTCCATGAGTTGCCGATAAGTACATGATTAGCTCTTCCCCTGGTCGCGTTGCGACAAGTTTGGGAAGAGATCCCAGATGGTGTTTTAGTTGTTGGAAAGCTTCTTCTGCTTCTTCGGTCCAGCGAAAGTCTCCCTTTTTAGTACACTTAGTGAGTGTTTTAAAGAGAGGAAGTGATTTGTCTGCTGACTTTCCATTTAATGACTGGACTTCTTTGAGTGTGCGCGGTGAGGGGAGATCAATAACAGCCTTTGTTTTTTCTGGACAAGGCTTGATTCCATCAGGTTCTATTAAGTATCCAAGGAACATGCCTTCGGTTGCGCCGAAGGTGCACTTCTTGGGGTTTAACTTCATGTTTATTTGTCCCAATGTTCTAAACGTTTCCTCGATGTCGCGCACCAATTCATCCTCTGTGTGGCTTTTGATGACAAGGTCGTCAACATAGACCTCCAAGTTGCGACCCACTTGTTTCTCGAAAGATGTGTCCACCAATCGTTGGTATGTTGCGCTTGCGTTTTTTAAGCCAAAAGGCATTTTTGTGTAGCAGTAGACTCCTTGACTGGTGTGGAAAGCTGTTTTTTCTTCATCTTCGACTGCCATCTGAATTTGATGATACCCTTTGTATGCGTCTAGGAAGCATTTGAAAGGGTATCCGCACAGGGATTCTACCGTTCAGTCTATTTCTGGCAGTGGATAGCAGTCTTGTGGACATGCTTTGTTAAGGTCTGTGAAGTCCACGCACATTCTCCAACTGCCGTCGCTCTTCTTTACCATTACTGGGTTAGAGAGCCAGTCATGGTAATACACTTCGCGCATGATGCATGCGTCTACGAGTTTATGTACTTCTTCCAGAATGGCCTTTGCACGATCTGGGGCCTGGCCGCGCTTTTTCTGTCGTATTGGGGGATATCCTTGTCGGATTTGTAGCTTATGCTCTGTGATAGAGCGTGGTACTCCTGTCATGTGTTTTGGTTCCCATGCAAAGATATCTAGATTCTTTTGCAGGAGTGCGCACACGGCTGCTTTACCTTTGTCAGATAAAGATCCTCCAATTGAAACTTGTTGGTCCGGGTAATCAGGGTGAATAGCGACTTTTAGGTTTGGTGCTTTTTCTGTGCGCTGTTCTGGAATATTCTCCACCTCAGTGGTTACTGCGTTGCATTCCTTTGGTGGTACTGTTGTGTTATAGAGGGTAACAACTCCTCCTTCAACTGGAAATTTGAGCATCCCGTGCGCTGTGGATGGCACAGCACGCATGGATGATATTCCAGGTCTCCCAATGATGCCGTTGTATGGTGAGGGAGACTTTATTACCATCAAATTTATCTATGTCGCTGTTGAGTGTTGTTCATCTCCTACGACCACCAGCAAGCGTAATTGCCCCATGGGCCAAATCTTTTCTCCTGTGAATCCAGTCAGCGACGTTGTTGCTGGTATCAATTGACTTTGGATTTCAGGTTTCAGTCTTTTGAAACAATGATCGTATAGGATATCAGCGGATGCTCCTCCATCAATATACGTGCGGTGGATATCGTGTCCCCCCGTATGTATTTCAATAGTTAGAGGTTCTACTACTGCGTTGTCCGCAGCTAAGATAGGGAAGGATATCTCTTTTTCTGGGGAGAATTTTTGGCTGACTTTTTGCTTTATTTTACGTTGCCATGACTGTATCATTTATATGGTGTCAGCTTTTTCTTTGGGAGGTTCTTTCTTACCCCCGTTCCTTTGTTTGTCCTTTCCCTCTTTGATGTTTTTTACAATGTGGTCCATTCTGCCATCCCTTACTAACTTTTCAATGAGTTGTCTTAATTGGACGCATTCGTTAGTTGTATGGCCTTTTTGACCATGGTACTTGCAGTATCCATTCCCTACGCGCTTTTCCTCTGCGGTGCGCATTGGTGGAGTTTTTGGAAAATTTGCACCTTCTGTTACAAATATTTCCCTCGGCGTTTTTGTGAGAGGGGTATATTTGTCATTGTCTCTTCCACTGCGGTAATTCCTGTTGCGGTTGTTATTTTGATCGTTGGATTGTCTCCTAGGCTGTTCTTGTTGCCTATAATTCAAGTAACCCTTTTTGCTGTCCGCAGCGGCTGCTTCTCCTTGTATGAAGGATCTTGTGCGCTTTGTTAGCTCATCGAAAGTTTGGGGAACTTTGTCATTTAGCTTCCGGATAAGTTCTGGGTTATTAATCCCATTCATGAACCCTGAAATTTTTAGAATTTCGGGACATGCTTTGACCTGTATGCACTCATCTTTGAAGCGTTCCATAAAAGCACTGGTTGATTCCCCTTGGTGCTGTTTTACTCTCGCTAGTTCAACAGGGTTTTTAACGCACTTCTTTCTCTGGGTAAAGTTGAGACGGAATGCTTTCCGTAATTCTTCAAACCCGCCGATGCTTCGTCTTGGGAGTTTGCTAAACCAGGTGCGCGCATTCCCCACCAATGTAGAATTAAACATATGGCACCACACAGGCTGCGGCCAGTTTTCGATAGTGGCTGCTGATTCGAAAACTTTTAGATGATCATCAGGATCACCTGTTCCATCATATGTTTTTACGTTAGTGGGCATGCGCCTCCTTTTGTGGTCGGAGTAATCGCTGATGCGTCGTGTAAACGCATCAACTTTCTGGCGACGCCATGGAAGAGACATGTCTTCATTTTCTTCTTCGCGATGTCTTCCTCTTGACTTCCAGTGTCCTGTTTCTTTGTCCTCGTTGTCCAAGGAGTCACTGGAGGAAGAGTAGTTTCTTTTTCGGCGCTTGCGCCGGCTTCTTTCAGAAGAAGAGCTTGAGGGGCTTTCACTTGGGGACATTCTTTTCCCCAATCTGTCGTGAATTCTCTTACTCCCAGATTTGGTGGACCCTTGGCTTGGTGAATGCTGAGGTCCTAATCGGTCTTGTATCCCTCGACTGCCAAGTCTGGAGTGAACATTAGTGCGCCTTTCGCTTTCTTCATATTCCTCTGAGTACTGTGAATCAGACGTCGTACCCAACCTATCGTGGATAGTAGTACGTTTTTCGTTATCTGCACGTCTCCCTCGTGGGTGGCGCGGTGGTGATGGTTCGCGTTCAGGACCAAAATTGAGCCGGGATTGAAGGCTCGCACTCGACCTTCTTCTTGCTTCTTCTTGCATGAGGGCAGTCAGAGTTTCATAGTTTTGGGATACAAAATTTCCCAATGTTAGGTCAGGTGTGTCCTCAGTTGCTGCAAGAATATTTGCCTCAGTGTTGGGCGCCCTATCTCGGTTAGGCACGCCTGGTGGTACAGTGTTGTCCACTGTAGGTACGGTTTGATGAGGAGTAGTGAAGAGGGTGCACTGGAGTTCCTCAACGCTTGGGACCACTGTGGTTTGGGTAGTCCTTATAGGTAGTTCTACCACTGGAAGAGGTTGGGTTGTAGCTGCCTCTTGGTGACCAGGTGCGCTGGTTGTCCCAGCAGCTTGCCTAGGGTTGAAACTTGTTGATTCTTCCTCTGGGGGTCACGTGTTTTTTCCAACTGCGAAGTCCGCTGGCTTGAATTCTTATTCTTCGTCATTCTAGTTCCTTAGTTCTTAATAGGGTCCCACGGATGGCGCCACTTGTTGATACAAAAGTTGGGCGTTCCTGATTATGGGCTCTTGCTCTCGTACCAATTCGTTTCTTAATGCTTGAAACCTGCGCACTTAGAAAATAAACAACACCGTTAGGCTTATCGTGGGATTGTCTTGTAACAATTCGCAATTTCAGGTTAATTACTATTCCCGGAAAATTTACTATTCACTTTTACTATTCATGTTACTATTCATTTTTACTATTCATTTCTTTTTGAAATTTTCCCGAAAGTTGATTTTTATTTCATATTCTCGAGTGATAAATCATTTCCATGGCAAATTAAATGTTTGACATTCGTCAGATCATTTTCGTGAAAGTTATTAAGGAATTACACGTAACTATACGTTTTAGGGTAAAACGTCATTCAGAAATTCTACGCACAACGAAATTCGGTCGCGTTAATTTTCCCAGTATCAGAAAAATGTTTAACACACTCATGATTTATTTGAGAATAAATCATGACTGAAAAAAACATGACCAAAATAAACTTCGGCCGTGAAAAACTGGAATTTTCAGTTTTAAGCGTTTTTACTCAGCCGTAACCCTAGCCTATACACTGCACCGCATTTCTAAGATGATTTGAGCTTTCAACTTATTAAAATAAGTCAACATATTTTTCCCTCCTCCATTGACTAAAAATCATTCCTTGATTTTATAAGTCATTTCGTGATTTTTAGGCTTACGGTTTGATGTCTAAAAGACATTTAATACCAACCGACACTAGACTGAGCCCAGTCTAGACATTATAAGTCATTTTAAATCATTTATATCATATTAGAAAAGTAACATTTTACTTTTCTCAATTTTATGCAATATTCGTACATTTTACGTATTACGCGTTTTAGACCCGCGTTTCAAGTTTTAGCAGGGTTTTACCACCCAAATGGCACCTACCACTCATTTTATATTTTATTATGGGACATATGGACATGTCTAACAATACTTTAAAGTTTCATAATTTTACGACACCCGGTTTTACGTTTTGAGGCCTAATCATTTACGGTTGGCATTTCCCGGAGTCAAAACTCATCCTAATATCTAGATATTATCAAGACCAAGCACATCTCACCCCTCCTAGGCTTGTGAACCGCCATATAGGGGGGGGGAGTCACCCCATGGTGTGGCTTGATCTTGTGGAAAATAGTCCAAGATGATTACATGTGTTATTTTGCTAAAAATATCCTAAGGAAACTAACCTCCTCATGAGACTATAAAAAGCCCCTCTCCCCCCTTCCTTTGTGCCGTCCACCTCCAACACCAAAACCATCCATCCTTAGCTTTATTTCCTTCTAATTTCTAGCAAGATTCAAGTGAAGTTCAAGATAGAAACCCTAGTTAGATTATCATTCACCAAAAATCTTCCAAACCCTAATATACTTGGTGATTTCTCTTGAGTTTAAATCCACTCAATTCACCTCAACTTTCATTACATCTCTTTCAAGAATACCAAGGGTAGAAAGGTTGCATGAAGTGAAAAAGGGTTGAAGCAAGTCTATCAAAGTTCTTTTCCTTACTTGCTACTTTCCTTTCATCTTTGAAAGCCAAAAGTTGTAAGCCTAAACCTAACATGCTTCTTGTTTATTAATCATGTTCATACTATTTACATGTTATTCTTGCTATATTATGTCTTGTATTAATGTCCATGATGTATAAAAATGAGTAAAAGATGTTGTTATAATGGATTGTTAAGATAAGTTACTAAAACAAGCAAACTAGTGACTTTCTTGGTAAGACCTGATCAAAATGATAAAAATTTGATATTGGATTATTAAATATTACAGTAGAGGACTTAAAAAGGAAACTGTAGCAATTTGAACCACCTAAAAAGAGTATACAAGTCAAAAGTTATGGCGATTTGAAGTTACCAAAACTTTCCGGCAAAACTGCCTAAAAAGCTTCTGTGACAGAACCTAAAACACGCAAAAAGAGGCCTTTCTGGTCCGTTTCATGAAAAAGTTAAAACACGAAAGTTGTCCGGAATCACGTTTTCCTTCAGGAACAAAGAGGCTCGAGCCTTGAAAACACTTTCTGAGTAAGATATTTCTCAATTTCTTAACAGCTATTTACATATATATAAGTCACTAGATTATGGTTATACTTTAAAAGGAATAAGAGGTCTTATGACCAATAATCAAGACCACCACCATGGCTAGAGCCAAGGTTGTGTCTCATGACCTTGAAACAAGGACTAAAGGTCATGGCTAGGCCATGACGAAATGACCATACCAACTTACATAGGCGTAAACATGAAACAATGAATTAGGCGATAACATGAACAAGCAATTTGGATCTACTTCACTTAAAAGGAAACCATGAGATATTACCAAGAGAAAATGGTCATTCAAGACTTATGAAACTACCCCTAATAACAATCTTCATGTACTAATAAACTTTCCTAAGTTTATTCAAAATATCGGACATGTAACTTTTCGGATCAAAACTTATATCTATATATTTTATCAACTACTACAATAGTAGGGAGCCTCATGTGAGGAGTTCATTATGTAAGCCGTCGAGATGAGTTGTGGATTTACGAGTTAAAGTGTCCTGGCTCCTCGAACGCTTACTAACATGACTTCTGAAATATGTCAGCTCGAACGGTAGTAAACGATATACAAAACATACATGTTCATGAATCTTTTCTTTCAAAGACATACAATATACATCATACCACATCATGGACTAAATGCAAGATATATATATAGGCACTCCGTTATATTCTTTACACAAATCCTAAGTCGCAACATTCTATTATAGGTTGCTCGTAGAAACCTACACGATCCAACCATCACCTTCATTACTTGCTATCGTACTTAAGGTGAGTTCATAGCCCCACTTTACATTACTTCAATGTTTTACAAACCCTTGGGGAGAATACATGCTATTTCTAAACCGAACACAATGCTTTGAAACTGTATGCTACCTGATTGTTTTATTATTACTAAGTACCTACCTTGCCAATCCTAGGCCCCTATCATGAACCATTTAATCCCTAGTATTAGTGAGCGCGAGTATTGTGAATAGGCCTATTGGGATTGACGAATCCCATTTGTTTGAGCAGATTAGTTCAAACGAATGCACTATATTTGAACATTAAGTATGACGGCAAAGTACTTACCGGGGCAACAAAACCGCCGATTGATATTGGTACCCGTTAACGTCTTGGTTGCATGAGCTTAGTGTATAATAATAACTGTTTTGTTCTCTAACATGAGTATGAGTCTAATTAACTCTTACTACCAACATATTGTGTTCAACCATTAAACAAACTCTATGAATATCACTCAACCTTTGTGTTGATCCTTTTAAGCATGTATTTCAGGTCCATGATAATCAAGAATGGAGTGGAAGGGCACGTACCGAAGGAAGGAGGCTATAAACTATTATGTCATTCGTTAAAAACATCAAAGACTTTATATTGATGTATTTTGAAACATGGAACCTTTTGGGACCTTACTATGTAAACTCTGATATATTTGAATAATATGAATGACAACTCTTTTTATTACGATTCGGTTAGAGATCGTTTTCTATTATTATGACTGTTGTGCCGTCGAGTAACACCCAAGTTGAATTCCGCTGCATCATGAATTGGGGGTGTTACAGATTGGTATCAGAGCCATGGTTATAGAGAAACGGGTCTAAGTGAGACCTAAACTATAACTACAATAACAAGCAAAAACATTTTTATAGCCTTCCGCTCTTCGTGCCTTCCATCCTCCAGAAGATTATGGACTTATTACACATGTTATGCTACATGAACATATTTGTATATTGTTATATGCACATTGCCATAGTTTGAGCATTTTCCATAAGCATTTGATTTATCTTGACATCGAAATACTAATTGTAGACATCATGTCCGCACCTCCATCTCCCGATCATCTTCCTGCTATGCCTGAGTATTTACCAATCCTTCCCGAACCTAATGATCCTTACTTTGAAGCAATTGATTACGACGATGAGGAAGAACCTTATAAGGATCTAGACAACGAAATAGATTCGGACGAAGATCCTGAAATGGATATGGACATAAACATCGATGATTACGAAGAGGATCCTGAAATGGATGTTGACATCGAAGGCATCGATGACATTGAGGAAGCAGAGGAACAAATAGTGGTGCCACATCTATCACCATTAACATCTCCACCTCCTGTTTCACCAATTTCATCCGAATCTAACCGTACCACTCCAGCTCAAGTTCCGAATTCTACTCACCAAACCGGCGGAACATCTACATCTACACATATGTTCGTGAACTCAGCTCAATACGAAATCTACTCTTTGAAACAAGCTCTCAACCTAACCCAACTCAAAGTTCAAAGTATGGCAAGTCAAATGCATGACTGTATATCCAAGGTAAATTATGCCAGAATGGATGCCATGAATGCTCGAGACGACCTATATTGGTTTAAGCTTGACATGAGCTACGTGAAGAGTGACTCGACTCATGTTGGGGAAGTAGTCTTAAATCCTTTGACTGGCTTGGATAATGTCAAGGATAGACTCACTTTGGTTGAGAGGGCCCAAGAACAGGATGCGGTACAGATTCACAAACTACTTAACCGCCTAAATACCGCCGAAATCCGGTTAGATGTTGCAAACTTTGACAGGTATCAACTTAAGAATGATTTGTGTGGAATGCAAACTCAAATGAGTGCCATACAACAAAGGCTATACCAAAAGGATGTCAAAGAATACCGTCCGAATGAAAGTGTAGATGTGTTAGCAACACGCGGAATTAATAATCCGTCCGGACTACGACAACCTCCCAACCGACGTTAGACTAGTGTTATAGTACTAGTTATCTTTAGTACAACGTTGTAATTACTAACTGAAAGTATCAGTTAGTAAGTTTTGAATGAACTTGTAATAAGTTCGATTTTGTAAACAACGTTATATGAATAAAACTCTTGTTTTATATACTAACATGTGTTATGTTTTTAAAGTTTCAACATTTATTATCCTATCATTCTTATCAAAAATTGTGCTCATCTCACAACTCTCTAATTACAACATATCTTTTGAACAATAGAATCATGGCGCCAAAGAAAAAGACCCCACCAACGATGACGCAAGCTTCCGTCCGCAAACTGGTAAAGGACAGTATCAATGCAGCACTTATCACGGAACGAGCAGCCGTAGCTGCAGCAGCTGCCGAAGCCACCACAGCTGCTGGTGCTGCTGATGCTGCAGCAGCCGCCGATGCTGTAGCAGCTGCTGATGCTGCAGCAGCTGATGAAGCCGCCACTGCTGCGGAAGCTGCAATTGCGGCAGAAGCTGCAAGAATTGCCAGTCTTAACCTTGGAGGACCGAACTCAACTACCCCTCCGGTGACCAATGATACTACAGTACCAAAGGGTTGCTCGTTCATTTCCTACTTGAAATGTGAACCCATCAAATTCAAGGGTACTGAAGGGGCTGTAGGTTTGACCCGTTGGTTCGAAAAAGCGGAGTCAGTATTCTTAGTCAGTAAATGTACTGAGGGAGACAAAGTTCAGTATGCCACGAGTACTTTGTTGACTGAGGCGTTGTCCTGGTGGAACTCAATTGCTCAACCCATGGGCATTGAGAATGCCTACAAGATTTCGTGGGATAACCTGAAGAAGATGATGGTAAAGGAATACTGCCCTCGCAGCGAAATGCAAAAGCTGGAGGTTGAATTCTGGGATCATACGGTTAGGGGGAATGATATCATAACCTACAACCGTCGATTCCAGGAATTAAGGATACTTTGTCCAACAATGGTTTCCACAAAGGAAAAATTGTTGGAAAGGTATATCTGGGGACTTCCATCAAGCATACAAGGGAATGTGACTTCGGCAAATCCCAAGGAACTTGATGAAGCTATGCGGATGTCCCGCAGCCTCATGGACCAAGTGGTACGTATGACAGAACCCCGAAAGCAGAACAACCTCAACACCAACAACAACACCAACAATGCCCGCAATACCAATAACCCCAACAATTCCAACTACCGTAACAACAACAACAACAACAAGAACAACAACAACAAGCGACCATGGGATGGTAACCGTGGAAGTAACAACAACAACAACAACCAAACCCGAAACAACAACCACCACAATCAACAGAACAAGAGACAAGAATCCGCGACGGCTTATGTTGCTGCACCAGCTGGTGGTAAGTACGTTGGTAATCTACCACAATGTACCAAGTGCAACTACAATCATGAAGGTCCTTGCCCGGCCAAATGCAACAAGTGCCAAAAGCCAGGACATCTTGCCAAGGATTGTAGAGGCAAGGGTATAGCTACTTGGGCTAACACACAGCCCATAGTTACATGTTTTGGGTGTGGAGAAAGGGGACACTACAAGAACAACTGTCCTCAAAACCAAGGACCCCAAGGCGGAGGTGCTCGTGGTAGAGCCTATGTCATGGGAAATGGAGAACCACGCCAGGACCCGAACGTGGTTACCGGTACGTTCTTACTCAATAATATTCCTGTTAAAGTATTATTCGATTCTGGTGCTGATATGAGCTTTATATCTACTAGAATTGCGCCTTTACTTGATATTCCATCAATTACTTTAACCACTAGTTATAGTATTGAACTAGCTACCGGTGACTTAGTAAATACCAATACCGTAATCCCAAACTGTACCCTTAATCTCTTAGACCACCCCTTTAACATCAATCTTATGCCAATCGAACTCGGAAGTTTTGATGTTGTTATTGGCATGGATTGGTTGTCTAAACATCAAGCTAACATCATTTGTGGTGAAAGAGTTGTGCACATTCCATGTGACAATGAAACTTTGATCATTCGTGGTGATCAAAGTGGAACTCGAATAAACATCATCTCATGTATCAAAACCATGAAGTACATTGAGAAAGGATGTTATGCTTTCTTAGCCCAAGTAACCGAAAAGAAATCCGATGAAAAACGTCTCGAAGATGTTCCTATTGCCCGTGAGTTTCCTGAAGTCTTTCCGGATGATTTACCTGGACTACCACCAAATCGCCAAATAGAGTTCAGAATTGATTTAATACCAGGAGCGGCGCCAGTTGCCCGCGCACCTTACCGGCTAGCACCTTCAGAGATGCAAGAGCTATCAAATCAATTACAAGAACTTTCGGACAAGGGATTTATTCGACCCAGTTCCTCACCTTGGGGAGCTCCAGTTTTGTTCGTGAAAAAGAAAGATGGGTCATTACGAATGTGTATTGACTATCGTGAGCTAAACAAATTAACTATAAAGAACCGATACCCACTACCAAGAATTGATGACTTATTCGATCAATTGCAAGGCTCAACCTATTACTCAAAAATTGACCTACGATCAGGATACCACCAAGTTAGAGTTCGTGATGAAGACATTCCAAAAACAGCCTTTAGGACACGATATGGTCACCATGAATTCCAAGTGATGCCATTTGGGTTAACAAATGCATCGGCAGTATTCATGGATCTCATGAATCGGGTGTGTAAACCATATTTGGACAAATTCGTGATCGTATTCATAGACGACATTCTCATATATTCCAAAAACGAAGAGGAACACAAAGAACATCTGAGAACGATTTTAGGACTACTCAAGGAAGAGAAACTATACGCAAAGTTTTCCAAATGTGAATTTTGGATTCAATCGGTACAATTCCTTGGGCATGTGATTGACAAGACCGGTTTACATGTCGATCTCGCAAAAATTGAAGCTATCAAAAATTGGCCAACACCTACCACACCTACAGAAATTCGTCAATTTCTGGGTTTAGCCGAGTATTACCGAAGGTTTATTGAAGGATTTTCCTCAATAGCAAAGTCTTTGACTAAGCTAACTCAGAAAGACAAGAAATACGTATGGAATGAAGACGAAGAAAAAGCTTTCCAAACTGTGACAACCGGCAGTTTAGGGAGCTATTTTAAAAACCCGCATTTCAATTTAAGTTCGTTTATAATTTTTATTCGAAATTTTCATTTCACAACGAACTTGTAAGACCTATTTTATGGATATTTTATTTAATGACGTTATGGAATTCGTGAATTATGTTCATAATTCATTTTGATTATGTGATCGGTGATGTATATTTGAATCCTCACTTGGTACTACGTTGACTTTGGCACTAGGATTTCCTAACAACAATTTTATGATTCGTCTTACGAGTCCGATATATATTTTAATTAATTACGAGAGGTTCTCGTGTGATATGGAAATTTTAAAATGAGTTCGGGTTCGGGCCACGTGTTTTTACATTTACCCGTGTTACCCGCTCCACCGTAATAATATCCTTATTATTACTATTATTATTATTCTTATTATTATTATAACAAAAAAAAATAAAATAAAAATAAATAAAAAAAGAAAAGATATTAAAGGGGCGTTTGGCCCGGTTTTTACCCACACACAACACAAACACTCACTCACCATTTTCACTACTCTCTCTCCCATCTCATCACCTTCCCTAACCCTAGTTAGCCGCCGCCGACCACTAATCCGGCCACCACCGCCGTATATCCGGTCACCCAACAAAACTAACACCACCAATTTACTCCTCTCCTTCCCCTCTTTCTTTTGATATAAGAAACGCGCCCTAAAACCCTCATTAACACCACCAAATCTATAGTTTTCGAATCGAATTTTTGATAGTTTTCTAGATCCGAGCATTTGAAGTATTTAGAAGGTGAGAAGAAACATTTTCAAGGTTTTGGGAGCCACGAATTTGTTTTATTTCGTGGCTACACGAATTATTTCGTGTGAATCGAATGGGTTTTCAAATGGAAATGATGTTTTGATGATGATTATCACGTTTGGTATCCGGGTTTTTGTGGGTTGGTCGATTTGTGATGCGTGGTCGACCCCTAGCCGAGGCCCTCTCCTCGACTTCTTTTAGTTTCGGGTCGATGTGGTCTTTTTGACCCATCTTTCTTGATGGTTGACCATTTGTAGTCATGTAGATTATTTGGTTATTGCTAGTTTGGCCATGGGTTGATTATTTTTGTGTGGCCGACCCTGGTGGGAATCGAAGACCCAAATGGGTCGATTGGTGATACTTTTGGTTATTGATGCCGCGACCCATGTGGTCGAAGGGCAGTTTGTTGGTGCTCATTGGAGCTTATTTTTGCGACCCATGGTTGTTTGGTTCGAGTCCTTGTGACTCGAGGTGTGTACCGCGACTCAATCGAGTCGTATAGACCCGGGTTTGGCTTGGTAAACCAACCCGAGGATGGACCTCGTTGATGATTATTTTTCTTTACTTGTTATTGTTATTTGTTATGATTGTCCTTGGTATATATTGTTGTTGTGGTATTTATTTTCTCGGCCGTATATACATGGGTCGAATTGGATATGATTTTTGGTATTGAGGAGTTGTTGTCGATTGGTAAGTGTGGATGAGGACCGATTATGAGACGGTCATTAGATGACGGAGATAGGTTAGTCGGGTACCGTAGTCGGACCTTATTGTTGTAGCCCGTGGTTGAGAATTGTGATTGGACGGAGATTTATTATTTATGACTTTTTCTTATTGTTAGACTTGGACAATGAGCCGAGAGTCATGACTCGGACATATGACCATTTCGTATAACTCAATAACTATTAAAACTAAAACGAGAATAATAAAACTCGTAATAATAATTATTGATAATATGAACGTTTATATGAAAGTATATACGTGAATAACGTATATATAACTATATAAACGCGTATATTAATAATAATAATAATCACGAGTCGTATTATAAATAATACGATTAGATATATATTAGGCTACGAAAGTGGCGTAATATTATTAAACGTATTATTATTATAAAAATTGTGTTATAAAACGGGAAACTCCCGACAATTATGAAACATTTAATAAAATGTCATTTCGAATATACAACGGATAAATTTATTGAGTTAGGCGAAATTGTTGTCACTCGGGTCCAGGTAAGTTATTATTTGTGACGTTCGTGTTGTCACGGATATATGACGACTAATATAGACGTTTTCTATAAATAAATAACCACTTAACCGTAAGGTTGGGCCGGGTTATTTGACTATATGAAATGAACATATTAGTGGGCATCGTATCCTACGACGCCCATAGGTTGTAGTATATGTAAAGTGTAATAGATTGCGAGTGTATATATCGGGAAATCTGGCCAATTTGACGATATATACGAGGAATTTATTAAACTGTGATATATACTATATAGTAATTACGTGCTATGTGCTTTAGATTGGGTGTAATCTTGGAACGGTATATTACGTAAATAAATATGAGGATTATCAAATCGACGGATTTGGTAAACTTTGGCGATTTATTTAAATGATATATTGGGCTAATATTAGATCTATAGTTTATTATATGTTCTACGTGTGATCTTGTTGGTTTGTTTTGTGTCGACCCACCACCCGTATGGATACCAAACGCAAATACACCAAACTAATACGAAATGGATTTTTGGAAACAAAACGGATTCTCGTCCGGGTTTGGGAATAGTATATACATTTGGAAATGATTTCTGAAAGAGTTAATATTGTTAGGTCGTGCCAAGTCCGTAGTTGCTGTTTCGTGAGTTATCATACATCTTATTTCTACCTACCTCGTCTTGCTATTTTCTGGACTTGAGGTGAGTCATAGCCCCGCTTTTTACTCTTGAACTATGTTTTCAACGATTGGGGTGAGAAACGTGCAAATTATTTTACGTGGACTATTATCGCTTTTATATTCTTTCTAAACTTGCTATGCGTATGGACTAGGATCTATTGTCAGCTTTAGTCACACATGTCGTGTGTACTATTAAAGGTTGGCTTATTTGGTTATTGGTGGATTGTCAGCTTTAGTCACATATATGTTGTGTGTACTATTCTAGGTTGGCTTAGTTGGTTATTTGGATTGTCAGCTTTAGTCACATAGTTTTGTGTGTACTATTCAAGGTTGACTTATTTAGATACTATAGTGTGCACCTATAGGTTATTAATACTCCGGAGGTTATCCGAGTATTTATTGGTATTGCGGGGGTTACCCGAATATCTATGTTAGTACGGAAGGGTATCCGTGTGTTATGTTGAGAGCGGAGGGTATCCGCAGGCTTTTAGCGAATCCTTAGTCTAGCTAGCAAGTGTTTTGCGTATATGTCCACTATGTTATTAGTTGAATTTAAACCTATGATCTCACCAGCGAAAGCTGACTTTTAGCACGTTTTCTCAGGTAATTAAGTGTTGAGGTGCATGCTTGGATTGGAAGGCTCGGCTGAGGCACACGGTTATGGATCTATATTTTCTAAACTCTGATAATTAAATTTGGACCTATTGTTATTTTATTTTGGGCCTGACTCTGAATGATGTTGGGATAAATGTAAACCTTAAAACCCCGTTCAGGTTGTGTTTTTACTATGTTTACTTTATCTCGTTCTATATTGTCTTGTGTTGGATACCAATCCCCGTAGCACCCCGAAAGCTTGTTGAGTCTTCCGCTGTATCAAATTTTGGGGGTGTTACAGATTGGTATCAGAGCCAAGGTTATAGAGAACTAGGTAAATAAACGCCTAAACTATAACCGTATTTTTATAGAAAATGATCCTTGACTACCGCCCGCCAAGCCGAAGCATCTTCTATTATTTGAGGTATTATGAGATATTTGAGATGATTGTTAGAATTGGGATTTATTGAGATGATTTGAGGTTTATGGATTTTAGTAATAAGATGGCGTTCTCGAGGATTTATATGGTCTATATGTTTTATAAACATTTTTAGGAATGCGGTGTTTGAAATTCTTTTATTAAGATTATATGGTATTATTTGATGTGTATATTTGGTACGATTTTATGAGTTGTGATTTAAGTTGTTTTGAAACACTTACACCTACCCTACGCCGTTGTCACAGACTATGGCCTCCCATATGCCTGATGTCGTCGAGGACATCCTTACTGCACCAGTATTACCTGCACAGTTCACAATGGCATCTGATGACCCTTACCAGATGGCCATGTCTACAGCTATTGTGTCACAGGCAGCTTCTACTTCAGCACTACCTGCTGCATCTACGCAGGGACCCTCATCTTCTCTAGGGCTCCCTGGTACATCGAGGCAGCTTACTCTTCATCAGGCTTTGGCTTGTGTGGCACCACGCTTTGCCCACCGAGCTACGGCACGCATGTCGGCACGCCCTACTCCATCACCTTTACAGATTGATGCTCATTCTCTTCTGTCTGAGGCGCCACCCACATCATTGCGTCGTCATCCTAGATCACCTACTACATCTTCACATGGTTCACCTAGTAGGAGACGACGAGTGATGAGGTACTCTTCCGAGGAGGAGGAGGAGTACGAGGGTGAGGATGAGGCTGATGACCCTGAGCTGGAGGATGACCCTCAGGAGGCTGAGCATGGTGATGATGATGACCCTGAGGAGGAGGAGGACCCTCAGGAGGATGAGATGCCTGATGAGGATGATGATGAGTTAGCACCACCAGCTCAGGCTGAGGAGCCTGATTCACCTGTACACCCGATTGAGCCCGATTCACCTGATCATCCGTTCTTGTTTGAGTTTCCACCTGGTAGTCCCGTTGAGTCGGATGCATCTTCTGAGGTTTCTGCTGAGCATGCAGAGTTGGGTGAGGTTGGCAGGTTGTGGGCTCGGATTACTGAGCTTAGTGACAGAGTTGCACGTGTATCTGATCGACTTGAGAGAGTTATTGGAGAGTTTCTAGCAGATTTGAGAGTTGATTTGACTGTCGCTGTGGGCAGGGCTACTGAGCTGAGGAGAGTTATGATGGATGTCCACGAGCATATCGATAGTTTGCAGCGAGGATTCGTTACTGCTCGTGAGGCCGACCGCAAGCTTTGGCAAAGGAATGCCGAGCTAGAGAAGGAGGTGGCTGACCTCAAGAGAGACCGAGACACCCATAGCGTGGAGTTAGGATCGTTATGGAGGGATCTTGATGGCTTGAGGCAGGAGTTGAGGATTCTCCGTCAGCCACGTGGCTAGTTGTTTGAGTTATATTATCTTGTTGCTTTCTTAGCCGAGGAGTGTTCGGTTAGAAAAGCTAGTTATCATATTTTGATGTATTTTGTTCGGTATTCGTCTCTTTTGGAACGATTAGTATGTTTTGTGTTATCCGCTAGTTGGAACGATATAGATCGCTATTGTATGGTTGATGGTTATTAGTATATGGTATTATGTGATTTTGGGTGTTATGGAAATTGAGTCCTTATTCGCTTATTATTACATAGCGTGTTGTTGCCATTCTTTCTATGACTTGCTTTCGTTGAGATGTTTTGTTGAGCATGTCGATAAGTTCTAATGGAGACTCATGAACTTGTGTGATGTTACAGATCAATGGCACCCCGTCGAAACCCTGTTAGGTCTACCAGGACTGGTCCTGCTGTGACTACTCCTGCTCGTCGAGGTCGTCGACCTACTCGAAATGTTGAAACCCCTACTCCTGACAACCTGGACACCACTAACCGTAACAACAGGAATCAAAACGTTGATGTTCAGGGAGACAATGGTCATGTTCCACTTAACGCACCTACTGTGGATCAAGCAATGATCAACCAACTCGTGGAGCAAAGAGTTGCTGAACTACTCGCTGAGTCAAATCATTCCAACAATTCTGCTGGAACTTTTCCACCTGTTCGTGCTAATGGATGTCAATACAAGGAATTCAAGATTTGTGGACCCATTGAGTTTGGTGGAAATGAAGGAGTGGTTTACTTAGTCAGATGGATTGAGAAGACTGAGTCAGTGTTTAATGTCAGTGGTTGTGCGGAGAATGCGAAGGTAAAGTTTGCTTCTTTTACTTTCAAGGATGAAGCTTTGACTTGGTGGAACAACTACCGAAATGCAGTTCGGAGTGATGTAGCATATGCTATGACTTGGGAGCAATTTAAGTCCTTGTTGATTCAGACTTATTGCCCAAGGAATGAGGTCAAGAAGCTAGAGATTGAGTTTTGGAACCACAAGGTGAAAGGTAATGATATGGCGACCTACAATCGTCGTTACCAGGAGTTAGCCTTGTTGTGCCCAGATATGGTGAAAACTGAAACTCAAAAGATCGAGAGGTATACTGATGGTTTGCCTGTAGCTACGAGGAATGATGTAATTTCTGCTAGGCCTGCAAACATCCATGAGGCAATCACAATTGCTCAACAACTTATGGATTCGTTGGAATTAGAAGAAGCTGATAAGGAGAAGAATGGAAAGAGAAAGAGAGACCGTCACTCTAAGAGTAATGATCACCGAAGCAAGAGACAAGCTAAGGCTTATGCTATTGGGAATGGAGATAAGAAGAATCAGAACGGTGATGCACCCAAGTGTGATCGTTGCCATCAGCATCACACTGGATGGTGTAGTGTGAAATGCCAGAATTACTCAAGGAAAGGACATACAGCTAGGGACTGTAGAGCTCGACCTCTTGCAATGGTTCAAGCTGCTCCTGAGATGAGAAACAAGGCAGATGTTACCTGTTATGGGTGTGGAAAGAAGGGACACTATAGGAATGAATGTAGAGAATCGCGGAACCGTGGAAATCAAGGCTCGGGTGGTAATGGGTACAATTATGGAAACCGTGGAGCTGGAGGAAATCGTGGACGGCAAGAAAATGGGGACCAATGTGTGGAAGCTGGAGCTTCCTAAGGAAGAGTGTATGCACTCGGGAACGAGAGAGGAGAAGATCCGAACGTCGTTACTGGTACGTTCCTTCTCAATAATCGTTATGCTTCCATACTGTTTGATACTGGTGCCGATAGGAGTTTTGTGTCCACTACATTTGCACCCTTACTAGAGAAACCCCCGATGGCCTTAGGAATTGGATATGATATTGAGTTAGCTAATGGAAACATAGAAAGGATTAATACCATCATTCGCGGTTGTAAGTTAAATTTCTTGAACCACCCTTTCAACATAGATCTTCTACCCGTCACGTTAGGAAGTTTTGATGTAATCATTGGTATGGATTGGTTGTCGAAGTATCGTGCTCACATACTTTGCGACGAGAAGATCGTGCGTGTACCATACGGAAAGGAGGTCCTAAATATATTAGGAGACCGAAAGGATTCTAGGAGCCCATCCCGATTGGCGGTGATTTCTTGCACTAAGTTACCGAAGCTAATGGAGAAGGGATGTTATCTTTTCTTAGCTCAAATTTCCGAGAAGGGAGAGACGAAGAAAAATGAAAGGTGCATTGGAGATGTGCCTATAGTTCGTGATTTTCCTGATGTGTTTCCCGATGATTTGCCGGGAATCCCACCGACTAGACAAGTGGAGTTTCAGATTGAGTTAATACCTGGTGCTGCACCTGTAGCACGAGCACCTTATCGTCTTGCACCTACCGAACTGGAAGAGTTGTCGAAACAATTGGCGGAGTTAACCGAAAAAGGATTCATAAGACCAAGTTCTTCACCATGGGGAGCCCCAGTCCTATTTGTGAAGAAGAAGGATGGATCGTTTCGTATGTGTATTGATTACAGAGAGTTGAATAAGTTAACGGTGAAGAATCGATACCCGTTACCTAGGATTGATGACTTGTTCGATCAACTTCAAGGATCGAGTGTGTATTCGAAGATCGATTTGAGATCGGGATATCATCAACTTCGAGTTCGTGAGGAGGATATTCCGAAAACGGCTTTCAGAACCCGTTACGGGCATTACGAGTTTCAGGTGATGCCGTTTGGGTTGACTAACGCACCAGCAATATTCATGGATCTCATGAATCGTGTGTGTAAGCCATACTTGGATAAGTTCGTGATTGTATTCATCGATGACATTCTGATTTATTCAAGAGTGAGAAAGAGCATGAGGAGCATTTAAGACTCATTTTGGAATTGCTCAGGAAGGAGAAACTTTATGCCAAGTTTTCGAAATGCGAATTTTGGATTCCGACTGTACAAATTTTTGGGTCACGTGATTGATAGACAAGGAGCCCACGTGGATCCTGCAAAAATTGAAGCAATAAAAGATTGGGCTGCACCTACAACCCCAACCGAAGTTCGTCAATTTTTGGGTTTAGCTGGCTATTACCGAAGATTCATCGAGGGATTTTCGAAGATAGCTAAACCATTGACCAAATTGACTCAAAAGAGTGTTACGTATGAATGGGGAGATAAAGAAGAGGAAGCGTTTCAATTGCTTAAGAAAATGTTGTGTAGTGCTCCTATCTTAGCGTTACCAGAAGGTAACGAGGATTTCGTCGTCTATTGTGACGCCTCACATAAAGGTTTAGGAGCCGTGTTAATGCAACGAGAGAAGGTGATAGCTTATGCTTCCCGACAGCTCAAAAAGCATGAGAAAAACTACACTACCCATGATTTGGAGCTCGGTGCTGTGGTTTTTGCTTTAAGAATATGGAGACATTACTTGTACGGAACCAAGTGTGTTGTATTTACTGACCATAAAAGTCTACAACACATCTTGAATCAAAAAGAGCTCAACATGAGACAATGACGTTGGATCGAGTTGCTAAGCGATTATGACTGTGAAATTCGCTACCATCCTGGTAAAGCAAACGTTGTTGCTGATGCTCTTAGTCGAAAGGAAAGAGTACCACCATTACGAGTTAGGTCATTGGGAATGACTATCGTATCGCCATTACCATCTCAAATACTCGAAGCTCAAACGGAAGCGTTGAAAGCAGAAAATAGATCTGCCGAGAATATATTTGGGATGGCTGATAATGAGAAAGGATTTGTTAAGCGTTCTGATGGATTATTATGTTTTGAAGATCGGATTTGGGTACCGTTATATGGAGAAATTCGAGAATTGATTATGCATGAGTCGCATAAGTCAAAATACTCCATTCACCCTGGTTCCGATAAAATGTACAAAGATCTTAAGAAGTTCTATTGGTGGCCAAATATGAAGGCAAGTATAGCATTGTACGTTAGTAAGTGCTTGACATGCGCCAAGGTTAAGGCTGAACACCAGAGACCGTCAGGACTACTAACGCAACCAGAACTTCCAGTCTGGAAATGGGAGCGGATTACTATGGACTTCATTACCAAATTACCGAGGACGGCTAGCGGTTGTGACGCTATCTGGGTAATTGTGGATCGTCTGACAAAGTCTGCTCATTTCTTAGCTATTAGTGAAGATGATAGTGTGGATAAGCTTGCAAGGTTATATGTGAAGGAAATTATTTCGCGTCATGGAGTCCCGATATCTATTATTTCGGATCGTGATAGTCGTTTTACGTCAGCTTTGTGGCGATCACTTCAAACGGCTTTGGGGACGAGGCTTGATATGAGTACTGCATATCATCCCCAAACCGATGGTCAAAGTGAGAGGACCATTCAGACGTTAGAGGATATGCTTCGTGCATGCATCATAGACTTTGGTAAAGGCTGGGAGAAGTATTTACCCCTTGCGGAATTCTCCTATAATAACAGCTACCACACAAGTCTTAAGGCTGCACCATTCGAAGCTTTGTATGGCAGAAAGTGTCGTTCGCCTATTGGTTGGGCAGAAGTTGGAGATAGTCAACTTACAGGCCCTGAGCTTATTTTGGAAACTACCGAGAAAGTAACTCAGATTCGTGATCGGTTGCAAGCGGCTAGAGATAGGCAGAAGAGCTATGCCGATCAGAGACGTAAACCTTTAGAGTCCCAGGTTGGAGACAAAGTAATGCTGAAAGTCTCGCCTTGGAAAGGTGTAATACGTTTCGGGAAACGTGGTAAACTCAACCCACGCTACATTGGACCATTCTTGATCTTAGAAAGAATTGGGCCCGTGGCTTATAGGTTGGAATTACCGTCTGAACTGAGCAAAGTTCACGACGTGTTTCACGTGAGTAATTTGAAGAAATGTCTTTCTGATGAAATGCCCGTCATTCCAATGAGGGACATTCGTGTTGATGAGAAACTGAATTTCGTGGAGGAACCGATTGAGATTTTAGATCATGAAGTTAAACGACTCAAGAGGAGTCGCATTCCACTCGTCAAGGTTCGTTGGAATTCCCGACATGGACCAGAATATACGTGGGAGCGTGAGGACGAGTTCAGGAAGAGATATCCGAAGCTTTTCACTTCGTAGATGAAAGTTTTTCCGAGTGAAACCCGGGACGGGTTTCCTTCTGAGACGGGGAGGATGTGACAACCGGCAGTTTAGGGAGCTATTTTAAAAACCCGCATTTCAATTTAAGTTCGTTTATAATTTTTATTCGAAATTTTCATTTCACAACGAACTTGTAAGACCTATTTTATGGATATTTTATTTAATGACGTTATGGAATTCGTGAATTATGTTCATAATTCATTTTGATTATGTGATCGGTGATGTATATTTGAATCCTCACTTGGTACTACGTTGACTTTGGCACTAGGATTTCCTAACAACAATTTTATGATTCGTCTTACGAGTCCGATATATATTTTAATTAATTACGAGAGGTTCTCGTGTGATATGGAAATTTTAAAATGAGTTCGGGTTCGGGCCACGTGTTTTTACATTTACCCGTGTTACCCGCTCCACCGTAATAATATCCTTATTATTACTATTATTATTATTCTTATTATTATTATAACTAAAAAATAATAATAAAAAAAAAATAAAAAGAAAAAGAAAAGATATTAAAGGGGCGTTTGGCCCGGTTTTTACCCACACACAACACAAACACTCACTCACCATTTTCACTACTCTCTCTCCCATCTCATCACCTTCCCTAACCCTAGTTAGCCGCCGCCGACCACTAATCCGGCCACCACCGCCGTATATCCGGTCACCCAACAAAACTAACACCACCAATTTACTCCTCTCCTTCCCCTCTTTCTTTTGATATAAGAAACGCGCCCTAAAACCCTCATTAACACCACCAAATCTATAGTTTTCGAATCGAATTTTTGATAGTTTTCTAGATCCGAGCATTTGAAGTATTTAGAAGGTGAGAAGAAACATTTTCAAGGTTTTGGGAGCCACGAATTTGTTTTATTTCGTGGCTACACGAATTATTTCGTGTGAATCGAATGGGTTTTCAAATGGAAATGATGTTTTGATGATGATTATCACGTTTGGTATCCGGGTTTTTGTGGGTTGGGCGATTTGTGATGCGTGGTCGACCCCTAGCCGAGGCCCTCTCCTCGACTTCTTTTAGTTTCGGGTCGATGTAGTCTTTTTGACCCATCTTTCTTGATGGTTGACCATTTGTAGTCATGTAGATTATTTGGTTATTGCTAGTTTGGCCATGGGTTGATTATTTTTGTGTGGCCGACCCTGGTGGGAATCGAAGACCCAAATGGGTCGATTGGTGATACTTTTGGTTATTGATGCCGCGACCCATGTGGTCGAAGGGCAGTTTGTTGGTGCTCATTGGAGCTTATTTTTGCGACCCATGGTTGTTTGGTTCGAGTCCTTGTGACTCGAGGTGTGTACCGCGACTCAATTGAGTCGTATAGACCCGGGTTTGGCTTGGTAAACCAACCCGAGGATGGACCTCGTTGATGATTATTTTTCTTTACTTGTTATTGTTATTTGTTATGATTGTCCTTGGTATATATTGTTGTTGTGGTATTTATTTTCTCGGCCGTATATACATGGGTCGAATTGGATATGATTTTTGGTATTGAGGAGTTGTTGTCGATTGGTAAGTGTGGATGAGGACCGATTATGAGACGGTCGTTAGATGACGGAGATAGGTTAGTCGGGTACCGTAGTCGGACCTTATTGTTGTAGCCCGTGGTTGAGATTGTGATTGGACGGAGATTTATTATTTATGACTTTTTCTTATTGTTAGACTTGGACAATGAGCCGAGAGTCATGACTCGGACATATGACCATTTCGTATAACTCAATAACTATTAAAACTAAAACGAGAATAATAAAACTCGTAATAATAATTATTGATAATATGAACGTTTATATGAAAGTATATACGTGAATAACGTATATATAACTATATAAACGCGTATATTAATAATAATAATAATAATCACGAGTCGTATTATAAATAATACGATTAGATATATATTAGGCTACGAAAGTGGCGTAATATTATTAAACGTATTATTATTATAAAAATTGTGTTATAAAATGGGAAACTCCCGACAATTATGAAACATTTAATAAAATGTCATTTCGAATATACAACGGATAAATTTATTGAGTTAGGCGAAATTGTTGTCACTCGGGTCCAGGTAAGTTATTATTTGTGACGTTCGTGTTGTCACGGATATATGACGACTAATATAGACGTTTTCTATAAATAAATAACCACTTAACCGTAAGGTTGAGCCGGGTTATTTGACTATATGAAATGAACATATTAGTGGGCATCGTATCCTACGACGCCCATAGGTTGTAGTATATGTAAAGTGTAATAGATTGCGAGTGTATATATCGGGAAATCTGGCCAATTTGACGATATATACGAGGAATTTATTAAACTGTGATATATACTATATAGTAATTACGTGCTATGTGCTTTATATGTGCTTTAGATTGGGTGTAATCTTGGAACGGTATATTACGTAAATAAATATGAGGATTATCAAATCGACGGATTTGGTAAACTTTGGCGATTTATTTAAATGATATATTGGGCTAATATTAGATCTATAGTTTATTATATGTTCTACGTGTGATCTTGTTGGTTTGTTTTGTGTCGACCCACCACCCGTATGGATACCAAACGCAAATACACCAAACTAATACGATGTAACAATTCGCAATTTCAGGTTAATTACCATTCCCGGAAAATTTCACTATTCACTTTTACTATTCATTTTTCCCGAAACTTTCCCGAAAGTTGATTCCTTGATTTTTTTAGGCTTACGGTTTGATGTCTAAAAGACATTTAACACCAACCGACACTAGACTGAGCCCAGTCTAGACATTATAAGTCATTTTAAATCATTTCTATCATATTAGAAAAGTAACATTTTACTTTTCTCAGTTTTACGCAAAATTCGTACATTTTACGTATTACGCGTTTTAGACCCGTGTTTCCAGTTTTTAGCAGGGTTTACCACCCAAATGGAACCTACCACTCATTTTATATTTTATTATGGGACATATGGACATGTCTAACAATACTTTAAAGTTTCATAATTTTACGACACCCGGTTTTACGTTTTGAGGCCTAATCATTCACGGTTGGCATTTCCCGGAGTCAAAACTAACAAATATCTAGATATTATCATCCAAGCCAAGCCACCTCCCCCCCTTATCCCTTGTGAACCGCCATTTGGGGGGGGAGTCATCCCTTGGTGTGGCATGATCTTGTGCTAAGTGATCTTGGATGAATGACATGTATACAAGCTTCCTAAACAAGCCTTTGACTAGTCCATGCATGTAACCTCCTCAAGACACTATAAATACCCCCTCCCCCCTTTGTTTGCCGTCCATCACCAACACCAAAACCACTCCACACTTAGTTTATTTCCTTCTAAATTCTAGCAAGGTTCAAGTGAAGTTCAAGTGTAGAAACCCTAGTGTGATCTTAAGTTACCAAAACACTTCCATAACCCTAGTATAATTGGTGATTCTCTTGAGTTTAAATCCACTCAATTCACCTCAATCTTCATCATCCATCTTTCAAGAATACCAAGGGTAGAAAGGTTGCTTGAAGTGAAAAAGGGTTGAAGCAAGTCTATCAAAGTCCATTTCCTTACTTGTTACTTCTTTCTTTAGAAAGACAAAAGTTGTAAGCCTAAACCTAACATGCTTCTTGTTAATTTCTCATGTTCATATCATTTACATGTTATTCTTGCTATATTATGTGTTGTAATTATGTCCATGATGTATCATGATGAGTAAAAGATGTTGTTGTAATGAATTATTGAAACAAGTTACTAAAACGAGCAAACTAATGAATTTGTTGGTATAACCTGATCAAAATGGTAAAAATATGATATTGGATTATTACATAATACAGTAGAGGACTTAACAAGGAAACCATAGCAATTTGAACCACCTAAAACGAGTATACGAGTCAAAAGTTACGCCGATTTGAAGTTACCAAAACTTTCCGGCAAAACTGCCTAAAAAGCTTCTGTGACAGAACTAAAACACGCAAAACGTGGTCTTTCTGGTCCGATTCATGAAAAAGTTAAAACACGAAAGTTGTCCGGAATCATGTTTTCCTTCAGGAACAAAGAGGCTCGAGCCTTGAAAACACTTTCTGAGTAAGATATTTCACAATTTCTTAACAGCTATTTACATATATATAAGTCACTAAGTTATGGTTATACTTTAAAAGGAACAAGAGTTATTATGACCTATAAACAAGACCACCACCATGGCTAGAGCCAAGGTTGGGTCTCATGACCTTGGAACAAGGACCAAAGGTCATGGCTAGGCCATGACGAAATGACCATAACAACTTACATAGGCGTAAACATGAAATAACGAATTTGGCGATAACATGAACAAGCAATTTGAATCTACTTCACTTAAAAGGAAACCATGAGATTTTACCAAGACAAATGGTCATACAAAACTTATGAATCATACCCTAATAACAATCTTCATGTACTAATAAACTTTCCTAAGTTTATTCAAATATCGGACATGTAACTTTTCGGATCAAAACTTATATCTATATATTTCATCAACTACTACAATAGTAGGGAGCCTCATGTGAGGAGTTCATTGTGTAAGCCGTCGAGTTGAGTTGTGGATTTACGAGTTAAAGTGTCCTGGCTCCTCGAACGCTTACTAACATGACTTCTGAATTATGTCGGCCCGAACGGTAGTAAACGATATACCAAAACATACATGTTTCATGAATCTTTCTTTCAAAGACTTACAATATACATCATACCACATCATGGACTAAATGCAAGATATATATATAGGCACTCCGTTATATTCTTTACTCCGATCCTAAGTCGCAACATTCTATTATAGGTTGCTCATAGAAACCTACACGATCCAACCATCACCTTCATTACTTGCTATTCTACTTAAGGTGAGTTCGTAGCCCCACTCTCTATTGTTTAACTATTTTACAAACCCATGGGGGGAATACATGCTATTATTTTTCTACTCGAACACGATGCTTTCTAATGTATGCTTCACGACGATGTTTTATTATCACTAAGTAACGATTGCCATGTTCGAAGTCCCTATATCATGAACCATTAGTCACTACCTTTAGTGAGCGCGAATATTGTGAATAGATCTATTGGGATTGACGAATCCCATTTGTGTTGAACAACGACGAGTTCACACAAATGCACTATATTTGAGATCTAGCGGTATAACGGCAAAAGTACCTTGATAGGGCTTCTATAATGCCAATTTTGTTGGTTCGATGTTAATGTTTTGGTTGCATGAGCTTAGTGAAATAAATAACGATTTTGTTTTCCAAACATTGGTGTGAGCCTATAACTCACACTACCAACCTATTGTGTTCAAACGATTTAACTAAACTCTACGAATTCCACTCAACCTTTGTGTTGACCTCTCAAGCATGTATTTCAGGTTCATGACGATCAAGGATGGTACGGAAGGGCACGGATACTCAAGAGGGCTATAAATTTTATTATCATTCAAAAACTCACTTAATGTGATTTGTAAACATTGAACCAATTGGGACCTCATTTTGTAACCTCTGATATTTATATAATTTGAATGATAAATCTTTTTAATACGACTCGGTTAGAGATCGTTTTCTATTATTGTGACTATTGTGCCGTCAAGTAACACCCAGTTCGAATTCCGCTGCATCCATGAATTGGGGGTGTTACAGATTGGTACCAGAGCCAGGGTTATAGAGAAACGGGTCTAATTGAGACCTAAACTATAACTACAATTACAAGCAAAACCATTTTATAGCCTTCCGCTCTTCGTGCCTTCTATCCTCCAGACGATTATGGACTTATTATGCAAGTTAGGCTACATAAACATATTAGTATATTGCTATATATATGCTTGCCATATTTTGAGCACTCCCCATAAACGATAGAATTATATTAACATTGTAATTCTTCTTATAGAAATCATGTGCGTACCCACTTCTCCCGATTATGTGCCCACTCTACCTAATAACTTCCAAGTCTTACCACCCTCACCCGAGTTCGGATTTGACTTCGTAAATGCCTTCGCTTCTGATGACGAAGAAGAACCTTTCGAAAATTCAACCGACGAAGAAGAGGATGAACCAATGCCAACTAATTTTACGATGAATATTTCTAATTATGTTGAACAAAATTATATTGAGGCAGACTCCGAGGAGGATAATGAATACGAATATGTACTAGAGCCATTACCACCACCACTATCACTTCCCTTTGATATCCCTACATGTGATGATTTGGATCACTCATTATGGATCGTACCTCGACCACCATTGATCCAACAAGAAAGTCAAAATGAAAACTACAGCTTCTCAAACTTCATCGACCCGTACCTCTATGACGAACTAAACCAAGAAGTTGCCGATCAATCAGAGCTGCTCGGACCTTCTAATCCACAATAAACTAGTGTGATGATACTAGTTAACTTTCGTACTACTAAACTGATTAGACTCAGTTAGTAAACGTTACGAAATCTATGTAATAACTAGCGATAGTAAAAACGTTGTAATTACTAAACTGAAAGTATCAGTTAGTAAATTTTGAAGAAGCTTGTAATAGGTTTCGATTTTGTAAATCAACCAACGTTGTACGAATAAAACTCTTGTTTTATATACTACCATGTGTTATGCTTCTAAGTTTCAAACATTATTATCCTACCATTCTTATCAAAAATTGTGCTCATCTCACGACTCTCTAATTACAATGTATCTTTTGAACAATAGAATCATGGCGCCAAAGAAAAAGACACCATCAACGATGACACAAGCTGCCATCCGCAAACTGGTAAAGGACAGTATCAATGCAGCACTTATCACGGAACGTGCAGCCGTAGCTGCAGCAGCTGCCGAAGCCACCACAGCTGCTGGTGCTGCTGATGCTGCAGCAGCCGCCGACGCTACAGCAGCTGCTGATGCTGCATCAGCTGATGAAGCTGCAATAGCTGCAGAAGCTGCAAGAATTGCCAGTCTTAACCTTGGAGGACCAAACTCAACTACCCCTCCGATAACGAATGTTACTATAGTACCACAGGGTTGCTCGTACATTTCCTACTTGAAATGTGAACCCATCAAATTCAATGGTACTGAAGGAGCTGTAGGTCTGATCCGCTGGTTTGAAAAGGCGGAGTCGGTGTTCTTGGTTAGTAAATGTACCGAGGAGGATAAGGTTCGGTATGCCACGAGTACTCTGTTAAATGAGGCGTTGTCCTGGTGGAACTCGATTGCTCAACCCATGGGCATTGAGAATGCCTACAAAATTACTTGGGCTAATTTGAAACAAATGATGGTCAAGGAATACTGTCCTCGCAGTGAGATACAAAAGTTGGAGGTTGAATTTTGGGATCATACGGTTAAGGGAAATGATATCATAACCTACAACCGTCGATTCCAAGAATTAAGGATACTTTGTCCAACAATGGTTTCCACAAAGGAAAAATTGTTGGAAAGGTATATCTGGGGACTTCCATCAAGCATACAAGGGCATGTAACTTCGGCAAATCCAAAGGAACTCGATGAAGCTACGCGGATGTCCCGCAGCCTCATGGACCAAGTGGTACGAATGACAGAAACCCGAAAGCAAAACAACCTCAACACCAACAACGCCAACAATACCAATAACCCCAACAATTCCAACTACAGTAACAACAATAACAATAGGAACAACAACAACAAGCGACCATGGGATGGTAACCATGGAAGTAACAACAACAACAACAACAACAACAACAACCAAACTCAAAACAACAGCCAGCAAAACAAAAGACAAGAGACCACAAAGGCTTATGTGGCTGCACCAACTAGAGGCGAAGGATATACCGGGAATGCTCCACTATGCAATAAGTGTAACTTCCATCACTCAGGTCCTTGCCCGGCTAAGTGTCGCAACTGTCAGAACACTGGACACCTTGCCAGAGATTGCAGAGTCAAGGATGTAGCTACCGGTAGCAACACACAACCGATAGTTATATGTTTCGGGTGTGGAGAAAGTGGACATTACAAGAACCGATGTCCCCAAAACCAAGGTCAACAAGTTGAAGACAACCAAGGATGAGCATATATGATAAGAGGAGAAGGAGCTTATCAGAATCTCAACAACACTGCAGAACAATGAAGTTTAGAACTTAGCAGTCATATTTATTTATGCACTCTGTTGTACTATGTGTATGTCATCCCTAGTAATGGGAGTTTTTATGACTTAAGAATATTTATTGTTCAATAAACGACTCTTTGTGATAATTCTCATCTATTGTACTTTCTATCTCCAAACCAATTTGATTGTTTAGCAGACTATTATCATTCTATGAGACTTACGCAGTTATCTTATAAACCATTCAACAAATTTTGCTTCAAGCTAATTGTTATCACTTTATTGTTTCACATCATTTTACTCCAAGATATTCTACCACCATCCTAGAAAGATCCCTTTGTTGATACCACCCTATGAATCGATATCATGCCTTCATTTCCAACTTTCATCACAAACCACTAAATCTCAACACAAAATGAAGAACACAAACCTTCTTAACCTTCTCACCATCATCATCTTCACAACCCTTAATCCCACAAGCTCACTTTCTGATCTTGATGCACTTTTAAAGCTCAAATCATCCTTAGTTACACCACAAGCAAACTCATCAGCCTTACAAAATTGAATACCATACGTGACTAAACCGAACATCACATTATCGGTCCTAAATTATACATAGCCTGATCACCTATGTCTAATTCAGGAGGGATAATGTTATGCTGGGAGCAGTCACCCGTATGTTTTCTTAGAAACAAACTTCTTATAAGTAAACTCATTCTACACCATACAATGAAACGACAAAACAAACTACATCACTCTAATCCTCATAAGTAACCACACCTCTTTATCGACACCACTCCAACATATAACACACACAGAACTTCGGGACGAAGTTCCCCGTAAGGGGTGGAGACTGTAACAATTCGCAATTTCAGGTTAATTACCATTCCCGGAAAATTTCACTATTCACTTTTACTATTCATTTTTCCCGAAACTTTCCCGAAAGTTGATTCCTTGATTTTTTTAGGCTTACGGTTTGATGTCTAAAAGACATTTAACACCAACCGACACTAGACTGAGCCCAGTCTAGACATTATAAGTCATTTTAAATCATTTCTATCATATTAGAAAAGTAACATTTTACTTTTCTCAGTTTTACGCAAAATTCGTACATTTTACGTATTACGCGTTTTAGACCCGTGTTTCCAGTTTTTAGCAGGGTTTACCACCCAAATGGAACCTACCACTCATTTTATATTTTATTATGGGACATATGGACATGTCTAACAATACTTTAAAGTTTCATAATTTTACGACACCCGGTTTTACGTTTTGAGGCCTAATCATTCACGGTTGGCATTTCCCGGAGTCAAAACTAACAAATATCTAGATATTATCATCCAAGCCAAGCCACCTCCCCCCCTTATCCCTTGTGAACCGCCATTTGGGGGGGGAGTCATCCCTTGGTGTGGCATGATCTTGTGCTAAGTGATCTTGGATGAATGACATGTATACAAGCTTCCTAAACAAGCCTTTGACTAGTCCATGCATGTAACCTCCTCAAGACACTATAAATACCCCCTCCCCCCTTTGTTTGCCGTCCATCACCAACACCAAAACCACTCCACACTTAGTTTATTTCCTTCTAAATTCTAGCAAGGTTCAAGTGAAGTTCAAGTGTAGAAACCCTAGTGTGATCTTAAGTTACCAAAACACTTCCATAACCCTAGTATAATTGGTGATTCTCTTGAGTTTAAATCCACTCAATTCACCTCAATCTTCATCATCCATCTTTCAAGAATACCAAGGGTAGAAAGGTTGCTTGAAGTGAAAAAGGGTTGAAGCAAGTCTATCAAAGTCCATTTCCTTACTTGTTACTTCTTTCTTTAGAAAGACAAAAGTTGTAAGCCTAAACCTAACATGCTTCTTGTTAATTTCTCATGTTCATATCATTTACATGTTATTCTTGCTATATTATGTGTTGTAATTATGTCCATGATGTATCATGATGAGTAAAAGATGTTGTTGTAATGAATTATTGAAACAAGTTACTAAAACGAGCAAACTAATGAATTTGTTGGTATAACCTGATCAAAATGGTAAAAATATGATATTGGATTATTACATAATACAGTAGAGGACTTAACAAGGAAACCATAGCAATTTGAACCACCTAAAACGAGTATACGAGTCAAAAGTTACGCCGATTTGAAGTTACCAAAACTTTCCGGCAAAACTGCCTAAAAAGCTTCTGTGACAGAACTAAAACACGCAAAACGTGGTCTTTCTGGTCCGATTCATGAAAAAGTTAAAACACGAAAGTTGTCCGGAATCATGTTTTCCTTCAGGAACAAAGAGGCTCGAGCCTTGAAAACACTTTCTGAGTAAGATATTTCACAATTTCTTAACAGCTATTTACATATATATAAGTCACTAAGTTATGGTTATACTTTAAAAGGAACAAGAGTTATTATGACCTATAAACAAGACCACCACCATGGCTAGAGCCAAGGTTGGGTCTCATGACCTTGGAACAAGGACCAAAGGTCATGGCTAGGCCATGACGAAATGACCATAACAACTTACATAGGCGTAAACATGAAATAACGAATTTGGCGATAACATGAACAAGCAATTTGAATCTACTTCACTTAAAAGGAAACCATGAGATTTTACCAAGACAAATGGTCATACAAAACTTATGAATCATACCCTAACAACAATCTTCATGTACTAATAAACTTTCCTAAGTTTATTCAAATATCGGACATGTAACTTTTCGGATCAAAACTTATATCTATATATTTCATCAACTACTACAATAGTAGGGAGCCTCATGTGAGGAGTTCATTGTGTAAGCCGTCGAGTTGAGTTGTGGATTTACGAGTTAAAGTGTCCTGGCTCCTCGAACGCTTACTAACATGACTTCTGAATTATGTCGGCCCGAACGGTAGTAAACGATATACCAAAACATGCATGTTTCATGAATCTTTCTTTCAAAGACTTACAATATACATCATACCACATCATGGACTAAATGCAAGATATATATATAGGCACTCCGTTATATTCTTTACTCCGATCCTAAGTCGCAACATTCTATTATAGGTTGCTCATAGAAACCTACACGATCCAACCATCACCTTCATTACTTGCTATTCTACTTAAGGTGAGTTCGTAGCCCCACTCTCTATTGTTTAACTATTTTACAAACCCATGGGGGGAATACATGCTATTATTTTTCTACTCGAACACGATGCTTTCTAATGTATGCTTCACGACGATGTTTTATTATCACTAAGTAACGATTGCCATGTTCGAAGTCCCTATATCATGAACCATTAGTCACTACCTTTAGTGAGCGCGAATATTGTGAATAGATCTATTGGGATTGACGAATCCCATTTGTGTTGAACAACGACGAGTTCACACAAATGCACTATATTTGAGATCTAGCGGTATAACGGCAAAAGTACCTTGATAGGGCTTCTATAATGCCAATTTTGTTGGTTCGATGTTAATGTTTTGGTTGCATGAGCTTAGTGAAATAAATAACGATTTTGTTTTCCAAACATTGGTGTGAGCCTATAACTCACACTACCAACCTATTGTGTTCAAACGATTTAACTAAACTCTACGAATTCCACTCAACCTTTGTGTTGACCTCTCAAGCATGTATTTCAGGTTCATGACGATCAAGGATGGTACGGAAGGGCACGGATACTCAAGAGGGCTATAAATTTTATTATCATTCAAAAACTCACTTAATGTGATTTGTAAACATTGAACCAATTGGGACCTCATTTTGTAACCTCTGATATTTATATAATTTGAATGATAAATCTTTTTAATACGACTCGGTTAGAGATCGTTTTCTATTATTGTGACTATTGTGCCGTCAAGTAACACCCAGTTCGAATTCCGCTGCATCCATGAATTGGGGGTGTTACATACGAAATGGATTTTCGGAAATAAAACGGATTCTCGTCCGGGTTTGGGAATAGTATATACATTTGGAAATGATTTCTGAAAGAGTTAATATTGTTAGGTCGTGCCAAGTCCGTAGTTGCTGTTTCGTGAGTTATCATACATCTTATTTCTACCTACCTCGTCTTGCTATTTTCTGGACTTGAGGTGAGTCATAGCCCCGCTTTTTACTCTTGAACTATGTTTTCAACGATTGGGGTGAGAAACGTGCAAATTATTTTACGTGGACTATTATCGCTTTTATATTCTTTCTAAACTTGCTATGCGTATGGACTAGGATCTATTGTCAGCTTTAGTCACACATGTCGTGTGTACTATTCAAGGTTGGCTTATTTGGTTATTGGTGGATTGTCAGCTTTAGTCACATATATGTTGTGTGTACTATTCAAGGTTGGCTTAGTTGGTTATTTGGATTGTCAGCTTTAGTCACATAGTTTCGTGTGTACTATTCAAGGTTGACTTATTTAGATACTATAGTGTGCACCTATAGGTTATTAATACTCCGGAGGTTATCCGAGTATTTATTGGTATTGCGGGGGTTACCCGAATATCTATGTTAGTACGGAAGGGTATCCGTGTGTTATGTTGAGAGCGGAGGGTATCCGCAGGCTTTTAGCGAATCCTTAGTCTAGCTAGCAAGCGTTTTGCGTATATGTCCACTATGTTATTAGTTGAATTTAAACCTATGATTCTCACCAGCGAAAGCTGACTTTTAGCACGTTTTCTCAGGTAATTAAGTGTTGAGGTGCATGCTTGGATTGGAAGGCTCGGCTGAGGCACACGGTTATGGATCTATATTTTCTAAACTCTGATAATTAAATTTGGACCTATTGTTATTTTATTTTGGGCCTGACTCTGAATGATGTTGGGATAAATGTAAACCTTAAAACCCCGTTCAGGTTGTGTTTTTACTATGTTTACTTTATCTCGTTCTATATTGTCTTGTGTTGGATACCAATCCCCGTAGCACCCCGAAAGCTTGTTGAGTCTTCCGCTGTATCAAATTTTGGGGGTGTTACACAAACCCTCAAACAGAAACTTTGTAGTGCTCCTATCCTAGCATTTTCAGATGGGATCGAAGATTTTGTAGTCTATTGTGATGCATCGCACCAAGGGTTAGGTGTCGTGTTGATGCAACGCGATAAGGTCATGGCTTATGCATCAAGACAACTCAAGGTTCATGAGGAAAATTACACCACTCATGACTTAGAGTTAGGAGCTGTGGTCTTTGCACTAAAAATCTGGAGGCACTATCTATACGGTACTAGATGTACTGTGTACACCGATCATAAAAGTCTACAACACATTTTGGACCAAAAAGAACTAAACATGAGACAACGTCATTGGTTGGAATTACTAAGTGATTATGACTGCGACATTCGTTACCACCCAGGAAAAGCAAACGTAGTAGCCGACGCCCTAAGCCGAAAGGAACGGATTAAACCACTACGAGTCCGAGCCTTAGTTTTAACCATAAATTCAAACTTTCCTACTCAAATCCTTCACGCTCAAGCTGAGGCGGTGAAACAAGAAGACATCCAAAAGGAAAAGTTGGATGGCATGATACAGAAGAAATTCGAAGCCCGTTCAGATGGAACTCTATGCTTCCAAGGTCGAAGTTGGTTACCACTTTATGGTGGCATACGAGACTTGATCATGCATGAATCACACAAGTCTAAATACTCCATACATCCAGGATCTGATAAGATGTATCATGATCTTAAGTTACTCTATTGGTGGCCGAACATGAAAGCCGACATTGCAACGTACGTTAGCAAATGTCTTACCTGCTCCAAAGTAAAAGCCGAACATCAAAAACCATCCGGTCCATTGCAACAACCAGAGATTCCTACTTGGAAATGGGAAAGAATTACTATGGACTTCATTACCAAGCTCCCAAAGACATCAAGCGGTTATGACTCCATTTGGGTCATAGTTGATCGTCTCACAAAATCCGCACACTTTATACCAATCAAAGAGACTTACAAAATGGAACAACTAACCCGACTGTATGTCAAAGAAATAGTCTCAAGACATGGTGCACCAATATCCATCATATCCGACAGAGATGGTAGATTTACTTCCAATTTCTGGCAGTCACTCCAAGACGCCTTTGGAACAAATCTAGACATGAGTACAGCGTATCATCCTCAGACCGATGGTCAGAGTGAACGAACCATCCAAACACTTGAATACATGCTTCGAGCTTGTATAATAGATTTTGGAAAAGGATGGGATACTCATCTACCATTAGTCGAATTTTCCTACAACAACAGCTATCATACAAGTATTCAAGCAGCTCCATTTGAAGCACTTTATGGTCGAAAGTGTCGTTCACCTGCTTGTTGGGCTGAAGTGGGAGAAGTTCAACTCACTGGACCAGAACTCATCCGTGAAACAACAGATAAGATTGTACAAATCAGAAGTCGACTACAAGCCGCAAGAGATCGACAGAAAAGTTATGCCGACACACGACGCAGACCCCTAGAATTCCAAGTCGGAGATAGGGTTATGCTAAAAGTATCACCTTGGAAAGGTTTGATACGATTCGGTAAACGAGGAAAACTAAACCCAATATACATCGGACCATTCAAAATCCTAGCCAGGGTTGGCCCTGTGGCGTACAGACTTGAGCTTCCATCAGAACTCAGTAGTGTACACCCCACTTTCCATGTATCCAACCTAAAGAAATGCTTGTCGGATGAATCACTCGTGATTCCACTCGATGAAATTCAACTCAATGACGATCTTCAATTTATTGAGGAACCCGTAGAAATCATGGACCGAGAGGTCAAACAACTCAAGCAAAGCCGTATTCCAATTGTCAAAGTTCGTTGGAACTCACGACGTGGTCCTGAATACACATGGGAACGAGAGGACCAGATCCGTAAGAAATACCCACATCTTTTTACCAACGAAGCTTCTACTCCTAACGCAAATTGATCTCCGGGACGGAGCTCTCGTATGGGGTGGAGACTGTAACAATTCGCAATTTCAGGTTAATTACTATTCCCGGAAAATTTACTATTCATGTTACTATTCATTTTTACTATTCATTTCTTTTTGAAATTTTCCCGAAAGTTGATTTTTATTTCATATTCTCGAGTGATAAATCATTTCCATGGCAAATTAAATGTTTGACATTCGTCAGATCATTTTCGTGAAAGTTATTAAGGAATTACACGTAACTATACGTTTTAGGGTAAAACGTCATTCAGAAATTCTACGCACAACGAAATTCGGTCGCGTTAATTTTCCCAGTATTAGAAAAATGTTTAACACACTCATGATTTATTTGAGAATAAATCATGACTGAGAAAAACATGACCAAAATAAACTTCGGCCGTGAAAAACTGGAATTTTCAGTTTTAAGCGTTTTTACTCAGCCGTAACCCTAGCCTATACACTGCACCGCATTTCTAAGATGATTTGAGCTTTCAACTTATTAAAATAAGTCAACATATTTTTCCCTCCTCCATTGACTAAAAATCATTCCTTGATTTTATAAGTCATTTAGTGATTTTTAGGCTTACGGTTTCATGTCTAAAAGACATTTAATACCAACCGACACTAGACTGAGCCCAGTCTAGACATTATAAGTCATTTTAAATCATTTATATCATATTAGAAAAGTAACATTTTACTTTTCTCAATTTTACGCAATATTCGTACATTTTACGTATTACGCGTTTTAGACCCGCGTTTCCAGTTTTAGCAGGGTTTTACCACCCAAACGGCACCTACCACTCATTTTATATTTTATTATGGGACATATGGACATGTCTAACAATACTTTAAAGTTTCATAATTTTACAACACCCGGTTTCACGTTTTGAGGCCTAATCATTTACGGTTGGCATTTCCCGGAGTCAAAACTCATCCTAATATCTAGATATTATCAAGACCAAGCACACCTCACCCCTCCTAGGCTTGTGAACCGCCATATAGGGGGGGGGAGTCACCCCATGGTGTGGCTTGATCTTGTGGAAAATAGTCCAAGATGATTACATGTGTTATTTTGCTAAAAATATCCTAAGGAAACTAACCTCCTCATGAGACTATAAAAAGCCCCTCTCCCCCCTTCCTTTGTGCCGTCCACCTCCAACACCAAAACCATCCATCCTTAGCTTTATTTCCTTCTAATTTCTAGCAAGATTCAAGTGAAGTTCAAGATAGAAACCCTAGTTAGATTATCATTCACCAAAAATCTTCCAAACCCTAATATACTTGGTGATTTCTCTTGAGTTTAAATCCACTCAATTCACCTCAACTTTCATTACATCTCTTTCAAGAATACCAAGGGTAGAAAGGTTGCATGAAGTAAAAAAGGGTTGAAGCAAGTCTATCAAAGTTCTTTTCCTTACTTGCTACTTTCCTTTCATCTTTGAAAGCCAAAAGTTGTAAGCCTAAACCTAACATGCTTCTTGTTTATTAATCATGTTCATACCATTTACATGTTATTCTTGCTATATTATGTCTTGTATTAATGTCCATGATGTATAAAAATGAGTAAAAGATGTTGTTATAATGGATTGTTAAGATAAGTTACTAAAACAAGCAAACTAGTGACTTTCTTGGTAAGACCTGATCGAAATGATAAAAATTTGATATTGGATTATTACATATTACAGTAGAGGACTTAACAAGGAAACCGTAGCAATTTGAACCACCTAAAAAGAGTATACGACTCAAAAGTTATGGTGATTTGAAGTTACCAAAACTTTCCGGCAAAACTGCCTAAAAAGCTTCTGTGACAGAACCTAAAACACGCAAAAAGAGGCCTTTCTGGTCCGTTTCATGAAAAAGTTAAAACACGAAAGTTGTCCGGAATCACGTTTTCCTTCAGGATCAAAGAGGCTCGAGCCTTGAAAACACTTTCTGAGTAAGATATTTCTCAATTTCTTAACAGCTATTTACATATATATAAGTCACTAGATTATGGTTATACTTTAAAAGGAATAAGAGGTCTTATGACCAATAATCAAGACCACCACCATGGCTAGAGCCAAGGTTGTGTCTCATGACCTTGAAACAAGGACTAAAGGTCATGGCTAGGCCATGACGAAATGACCATACCAACTTACATAGGCGTAAACATGAAACAATGAATTAGGCGATAACATGAACAAGCAATTTGGATCTACTTCACTTAAAAGGAAACCATGAGATATTACCAAGAGAAAATGGTCATTCAAGACTTATGAAACTACCCCTAATAACAATCTTCATGTACTAATAAACTTTCCTAAGTTTATTCAAAATATCGGACATGTAACTTTTCGGATCAAAACTTATATCTATATATTTTATCAACTACTACAATAGTAGGGAGCCTCATGTGAGGAGTTCATTATGTAAGCCGTCGAGATGAGTTGTGGATTTACGAGTTAAAGTGTCCTGGCTCCTCGAATGCTTACTAACATGACTTCTGAAATATGTCAGCCCGAACGGTAGTAAACGATATACAAAACATACATGTTCATGAATCTTTTCTTTCAAAGACATACAATATACATCATACCACATCATGAACTAAATGCAAGATATATATATAGGCACTCCGTTATATTCTTTACACAAATCCTAAGTCGCAACATTCTATTATAGGTTGCTCGTAGAAACCTACACGATCCAACCATCACCTTCATTACTTGCTATCGTACTTAAGGTGAGTTCATAGCCCCACTTTACATTACTTCAATGTTTTACAAACCCTTGGGGGGAATACATGCTATTTCTAAACCGAACACAATGCTTTGAAACTGTATGCTACCTGATTGTTTTATTATTACTAAGTACCTACCTTGCCAATCCTAGGCCCCTATCATGAACCATTTAATCACTAGTATTAGTGAGCGCGAGTATTGTGAATAGGCCTATTGGGATTGACGAATCCCATTTGTTTGAGCAGATTAGTTCAAACGAATGCACTATATTTGAACATTAAGTATGACGGCAAAGTACTTACCGGGGCAACAAAACCGCCGATTGATATTGGTACCCGTTAATATCTTGGTTGCATGAGCTTAGTATATAATAATAACTGTTTTGTTTTCTAACATGACTATGAGTCTAATTAACTCTTACTACCAATATATTGTGTTCAACCATTAAACAAACTCTATGAATATCACTCAACCTTTGTGTTGATCCTTTTAAGCATGTATTTCAGGTCCATGATAATCAAGAATGGAGTGGAAGGGCACGTACCGAAGGAAGGAGGCTATAAACTATTATGTCATTCGTTAAAAACATCAAAGACTTTATATTGATGTATTTTGAAACATGGAACCTTTTGGGACCTTACTATGTAAACTCTGATATATTTGAATAATATGAATGACAACTCTTTTTATTACGACTCGGTTAGAGATCGTTTTCTATTATTATGACTGTTGTGCCGTCGAGTAACACCCAAGTTGAATTCCGCTGCATCATGAATTGGGGGTGTTACATGTCTCCCACGATTAGACTCCAGCGTGAGAGTAAGTAATCGATTTAGGGTTCTCGTAAAGAGTTTAAGGGTTTGTGAATCGTACCTTGAATGAGAATTATGTCATTCCTTATATATGCGCAGAATCCTTGTAGGGTTCGTGCTCCTTACGTTTCGCACACATAGTGCTTATCCGGGTCAAGGATATCCATTCCATAGATAGAAGATCTCTATCTATTCCGTATATAGTTTGGTTGGGCTTGCGTGAGCCCATTCTTATTATTGATGCGGCCCAAGTTATAATAGCCCACACATGGTAGCTTTAGGCCTTAGTAATGTTTAATATTTGGGCTTGTGGCCCATATATAGACTATACGTCATCAAATTACTAGTTATAATATTTTGTTAATGGATTTCGATTCAAAAGTATTAATTTTATTTTAATATAAGTGATACTTTTTTTGTTCAATTTCATTAATAAAAACATTGTAACTTGTTTTCAAATTTTAGTTATAAGAGTATCTTTTGATGATCTGAATACCGTTTAGTAAAACACTTGAAACTCTAACGTGAGATATACTGGCCCAAAGCCGGATAAATCGATCCCATGGACGAGGAGCCGATAGAGATAAATAAACGGATGTTGGAGGAGGAGAAAAGAGAAAACAATAGATCTTCACCTCAAGAGAAGAAGAAAATTGATGAAGAGAAGGCAATGCTTAAAGAATTAATCCGGTCAAAGTAAATCCCATCTTTGTAATCATTGTATCGTAGGATTGGAATTGTAAATTTACTTTATAAAGGATCGTTGTGGTCAGTTTGTATTAGTTTGATGTTGTATAACATGTGAAAAAGGGATCGTTCATGCTAGCAAGCAGAGGCGGACCTAGGATTTTTAGTTAAGATAGACCGGTCGTGCTTAACGCAAAAAGTTCTAGTTATAGATATCGTTTCAAAAATTAATTTATAGTGTTTTCTTTTATTATTTAAGATATTCATTTATAAATTTTGTAGACATTTTGATAGAATTAGGGAGTTGAATGTAAAAACTAGTAGCAAAACAACTTGTAATCTAAATAACTACTAATAATGAATAGTGAGTTGATTAGGGGTGGCTTAGCACCCACTAGTCATCCTACTAGCTAGCTCCGCCCCTGCTAGCAAGTTGATGTGATTATTGTTGTCATCATCAAACATCACGATAATGAAAATGTAAAACAATGTTTATATTATGTTACATAATTGCTCACAAAATGAACTTTTCTGATTAAAGCAGAATTATGGTGTGCTTGGCACATAAAAAAGAATTAAAAATAAATGACCTTTAAGACTTTAGCAAAAACTACATAATAAGTTCCTTTCATATAGATTAAAACAAAAATTACCCCCTCAGGACTGTGACTTCATGTAAATACTCTTAGGTGTGTTTTGTTTAGAGAAATGAAAAATGAAAATAGCTTCATTTCTTTGTTTGGTACGTTAAAGAAATAAAAAATTAGCGAAATTCAAACTCTCGAGAATTGTTTCTTTGTATTTTGATTTCCATCTCTATTGATTATGGAGAGATAAGTTTGGAATAAGTTTAACTTTATGAGATTGAGATTAAAAAAAAAAAAAAAAGTAGCCTTATATCAATTGTACTTTTTTTAAAAATTTTATTTTTAATGTTTTTTGTATTTTTTAACACATGTTTTTGTATTTTGATGTACTATGCAATTATATGTAAATTATGTAATGGTAAGAGAAAAAAATGATATTTTGTTAAAAATTTTATTTTAATAGTTGATAAATGATTTATTAGAAAAAGAGTGGTAGTTTTATTTTTTTTAATAATTAACACATGTATAGATTGTGAGTGAAATATAAATGTGAGGTCCATTATTTACAAAATACCATATATGGCATGAATCAATCTATCATTACTGGATCTACTTCGATTTTCAAAAACTTGAACAAAACATTTAGTGCCCGTTTAGTTTGTAGATGTGTTTAGGATTTGGATTTGGAACGTTAAATCAAGAGTAGATTGCCGGGATGCTTCTGGTCACATTTTTTTGGCCGAAGATGGAGTTGTTTGTTACAAAGCGTTTTTGGTAAGCAATTACATTTAGCCTCATTAGAGTTAAAAGGAACTTTATTAGCTTAGAACATTCATGTTTACATTAATACATGTACATACAGGGTGGGTTCATATTTACCCTTTTTTTAGAATGACTATTTTTAACTATATCATAACATTTACATCACAAATCTATCACATATGTTTTAAGTAGGTCGTGAACCCATAACCATTTAGTTTAGGAGCTTCTTATCATTAAAACACAAGCCCTTTGGTATTTAACCATTTGACTTAGTTTGTCATTACCATATGACTTTTTGACTTTTTTTGTCTATAGTATAGAGAAAACGTCCTTTTGAATAATTCAAAGTTTGATTAGTATAATAAATTACAAATTATCAAACATCATTGTTATGTGCACCTTCTCACCAACTACATACAATATTATATTATTAGACACTTTTCATTACTACTAGTCCTGTTTTGAAATTTATTTCCGGATATTATTAAACCCGTTATGTATTATAGTAGTAATGAAAGCCGTCTAATATGTAAGGGGGTGGCAACGTTTTCGGCAAAGGGTCGGTATGGATCGGTATGGATTGGCAACACAATGCCAATAGATCGGCATGGAACACGACATGGTTTACCGAATCGGTAAAACCATATCTTTTAATGTTTCGACCGTTGCACCATTTAATTTGTTACCGTTTGATGCTTTTTCAAAAAAAAAAGAAAAAAAAAAGTTTAGGCATGCTTAGGCATGATATTGCCACTAAAAAACTAACTTTAGGCATGTTTAGGCAAAAAATGTGTTGCATGCTTTTTATTGGTCAATTAAAATTAATTATACTAATCAACGATGTTTGTTGCTTTGTAATTTATTATACTAATCAAACTTTGAATTATTCAAAGGGAAGTTTCCTATACGCAATAGACAAAATAAAAAAGCCAATTGTCTTTACAATAATGAAAAAAATAAATAAAATAGAACTCCAGCAACCCACACACTTGTTCACATCTTCAATATATACAAACACAACTCGAAGTGATTTATGTATACCACCCAAACACTCCTTCACTTCTTCCTGTAACAGCCCACACACCTTTTTTTTTTTTTTTTGTTCAGATAAACAAACAGATGATGTCTTCAGTCAATCATGACGACTTTGCTCACTTAAAAATACCCCTTGAAGATGTTCTATCCGCCACCGACAACTTTGATGACAAAAATATCATCGCAAAAGCTGGGATTGGAAATGTTTACGAGGGACAGCTCTTGTTGTCCGGTGAGTTTATTAAAATTGATGCTCGGAGGTTTAATAAAGAATGGAATGATAAAATTGAACAACAGTTTTGGATGGTGATTTCATTACTTTCTACACTCAAGCATAAAAATCTTGTTTCATTACTTGGGTTTTGTGATGAAAATGATGAGAAGATCATCATTTACAAGCTTGAGACCAGATTAAGTCTCAGCAACTATCTAAGTGACCCGATGCTCTTGACATGGGTGCGAAGATTGGAGATATGTGTTGGTATTGCGCAAGCGTTGAGTTATATTCATTATGACGAGCCACGCGATTTTAGCGTTATACATCGCGACATCAGCAGTTACACAGTTTTATTAAATGATAAATGGGAGCCCAAGTTATCTGGATTTAAACTTTCCATGAAGATTGAAGCGTCTCAGAGGCATCATTCATTCCATGTTGATGAAGATTGGGAAATGGACGGTTATACAGACCCAACATATTTAGAGACAAAGAGTTTGAGCCACAAGTCAGATATTTACTCCTTTGGGATAGTATTGTTTGAACTACTGTGTGGTAGGAAAGCAGTAATTGAGGATCAAGATAATAAGTATTTGGGTCCGGCGGCCATTGCCCATTATAGAGAGGAAAAACTCAATCAAATAATTGATCCGGGTCTACCGAAACAAATGGACCCGCAGTCATTCGGCATCTTCGCAAAAATAGCATATGACTGCTTGAATGACGAACCATCGCAACGCCCAAATATAGATGAGATTGTCCCAAGACTAGAGAAAGCGTTGGAGCTCGCACGCGCAAACAGGCCTGTAAGACTTCTTTTTTCTGTTTCATCTTTCTATCTCCAAATAATTAATAGCCCTTTGATGTTGTGTCTTCCGTTGCTGGACCTCACTGAATATTACTACCCCCAATATCCAATGCTAACAAAACTCAATTTGCTCTGTTATTTTAAGAAAAAACATGGCAGGCGTTTGGCCTATCGAATTAGCAATTTGGTGTAAAAACAAGAATATTTTCAAGTTATATTAAAAGTGTATCACTTGAGACTATTTTACTTTCAAAAAATCAACGCCAGAAGTTTGGAATAGCTACTATTTTGACACCAAAAGAAATGTATATAGGATATGGCTTTGACAATAACCTCTTCAGGGGCAAAAGGTAATGAAACATCCCCATAATCAAACAGCAAAAGAACTTTATTGTAAAAAAAAAAAAAAAAAAAAAAAAAAAAAAAAAAAAAAAAAACAAACAAACAAACAAACTTTAGTGTATAATTCAATTATCAATGGGCTTTATAGATTAGAAAAGGAGGATTAAAAGAAGGGACGTTTGGTGGAAGTCACTTATATACATAATGATAATGATGATGCATCTCACATCCTTTTGTAACCTAAACTCTGTTTTTGTGATAGATACACTCTCCGCCCGACCACCTTGCTCACCTAAGAATCCCCCTTGAAGATATAGAATGCGCCACCAACTACTTTGCAGAAGAAAATGATGTTGGAGAAAGTGACTTTGGAAAGATATATGAGGGACAACTCTCGTGGTCAGGTGAGTTGATTAACATCGATGCTCATAGGATATCTAATAAAGAATGGGATGATGAAAAAGAACAACAGTTTTGGACGGAGATTTCAATGCTATCTAGTCTCAAGCATAAGAATCTTCGTTCTATTGTTGGGTTTTGTAATGAAGTTGGTGCAGAGACCATCATTTACAAGGGTGAGCCCAGGGGAAGCCTCAGATTCTATCTAAGTGACCCAGTGTTGTTGACATGGGTGAAAAGATTGGAGATATCTGTGGGTGTTGCGCATGCATTGAGCTACATACACTATGACGAGCCGCGCGATTTTAGCGTTATACATCGAAACATCCGAAGTGGAACAATTCAATTGAATAATGACTGGGAACCCAAGTTATCAAATTTTCACCATTCCATGAAGATTAAAGCATCTGAAAGAAACCATTCTTTCCATACTGATTCAGCTTGGTCTACAAAAGGGTATACATGCCCAACATATGCACACACTAGCAATGTGAATCACAAGTCAGATCTCTACTCCTTTGGAATGGTATTGTTTGAACTACTGTGTGGTAGGAAATCAGTAAGTGACGATCAAGACAATAAGTATCTGGCTCCCGTGGCCATTTTTCATTATATCGAGAAAACACTCGATGGTATAATTGACCCGGATCTTTGGAAACAAATGGATCCACAACCATTTGATGTTTTCGCAGAAACAGCGTATGGCTGCTTGAATGAAGAACAATTGCAACGCCCAAATATAGATGAGATTGTCGCAAGACTTGAGAAAGCATTGGAACTCCAAATGGCGGGCAAAAATAGGCATGTAAGGCGTTTTTTATTCCCTTCAAATATGTATATCATAAGAACTATTTTATTTAGAAAATTTAATATTAACATTTAATAATGATAGTCTACTTATTACTGTATTTATGATGCTAAAGGAACACTCGGTAGTTGCAGCCGAAGTTGAAGGTACATCATCTAGTCAAGAGAAGGTAATTTTTCTTATAACACTTTTTTAAGTCACTGATCGAAATTTCAAAAAAGAAATGAAATTCTCCTTATGTTGAAGGCTTGAAGCCAATGATAGGCCACATTGTGTCTAAAATTGGGGAAAAATCATATTTGCCAGCTATTGTTCTAACATCTAGCTATTCTCGAGTGTAATACACAAGATCCTATTTTTTAAGTATCTCCCAACATTTTCTGGTCTTTGATAAAATTTTTTAATCGAGTTATTTACCTCAGTTTAATGTTTCACCTTGTGAATTTGGACAAATGGTAATGGTGTCTTGTTCGATACATATAGGGCTCAGTGACCTCTGACTTTAGAGGTGTTGAATCCCATATCAGCAAAAAGACAATGTCTTCCCTCAAAGATCTTTCTCATTTACACCTCAGCTTTGAAGATATAAAATCCGCAACTAATGGTTTTGATCATGAAAATTTCATTAAAAATTTTGGGTTTGGAGAGATTTACAAAGGCTGTCTCTTGCGTTCCAAACAGTTCATCGATATTATTGCGAAGTGTTTCTATTCTCAATTTGTAGATGATAAGAGAAAAACATTTTGGACGGAGATTTCAATGCTTTCTAGTCTCAAACATAAGAATCTGGTGTCTTTTATTGGGTTTTATGAGGGCAAGAATAAGTTCGTCATATACAAGAAGGAGGCTAACGGAAGTCTAGAAAAATATCTAAAGGACCAGACTCTCAAATGGATGAAAAGGTTGAAGATATGTGTTGGTGTTGCAAATGCATTGAGTTACATCCATTACGATGTTGGACGTGATTTTAGTGTCATACATTGCAACATCAAGAGCTCGAAAATTCTACTAGATGACAAATGGGAACCCAAGTTATCTGGTTTTGAGCTTTCATTGAAAAATACAGTAGCTCGGAGACAGCGTCTTCTTCTTACTCGTGATGTTGTTCAGAATGTATACCTAGACCCAAAATATAAAAGAACTGGGGGTCTGACTCACAAGTCAGATGTGTATTCCTTCGGTGTTGTATTATTCGAAGTCTTGTGTGGAAGGAGTGCAGTTCTTCCAGATGAAGAGTTGGGAGAGGGGTTATTAAGTCAACTCGCCAAATCTCATTTAGATGATATGATTGATCCACATTTACGAGAACAGATGGACCCCGAAGCATACAAAATCTTCTCAGAGACAGCATTTTACTGCATACAAGAGGAACGAGCAAAGCGTCCGCATATAGATCAGGTTGTCAATAGACTTGAGAAAGCTTTGCAACTCCAGTGGAAACGTGAAAATCCAGTTGACAGTACATCATCATCCAATCGTTTGAAGGTAATTAATTTCCTTCAACTTTTAATTTTGAGGCCGATTACGAATTATCCTAATTAATAAACAAGAGCTACTAATATTATTAACTGTTGTTTTCTAGTTTAACGTGTATAACCGGTGGCGGACCCAGGAATGTTGAGGACGGGGGCAATTTTTTTTTTTTTTAATTTTTGACAAAAGTTGTTGTGCACATAAAAATTAAGGTAAAAAGTCATTGTGCACACAAAAATAAAGATAGAGATATAAGGTTTTTACATTGTTTGGCTTCAAGGTGGGGGCAATTTGATTTTGTGAGGGGGTGCACTTTAATGAAAAGGTCCAACTTTTATTTTTTTACACTAAAATCTGATTTTTTTTTTTGGCGAACCGTGAGGGCACCGCCCTCCAAACTCTATATGTAGTTCCGCCCCTGCGTATAACCACTATATCCTCATTATACCATTTTTTTTACAAAAAGACGAGTAAGGGCATCCACTATGATGAACCTATAAAAATGTTTATACATTTAAAACTTTATCAATTTATAAACCTTTTCAAATTATGAAATATTATATAAAACTAAAATTTTGTAATGTATATGGTGAATATGAAAGTATGCAATAGTTTGTTACATTAAATTTTAATAGTGGGTTCATTTTGAATGCATAGAGAAGATCTTTTCAAGGATGTAACTCTTAAGAAAGTAATGATGTAATAAGCGTGTTCAGTTTTTCAAAGTAAAAATATTTTAAATTTTATTATACCATAATCATTTTTGTGAAATACTTTAATAGGCAATCATATTAGTGTTTACTGTTTAGAAAAGAATAAAGGAACAAGTATGGGTATGAGTAGGTTTGGTGTAACGACTTAAATTGATTATACTTCAAAGCTGAGAGTTTTTAAAGTCAACAATCTTTTAGTAGGTATTACTATTCTTTTCCTAATTTCACATAATGTGACCCACTTTGACTTTTCTATTTTTGTTATGGTTTTAACCCTTCACACATAGTATGTTACTCTTTTCCTTTTTTCTAGAAACGGCAAAACAATTTTACAAAAGGCACCCAAGAAGGGATATTAGTAACACCATAAAGATAAAAACCTTCAAGAGGGAGGAAATATTAATTAAATGACAGAAATCTTCATTTTCAATTTTGACATTGATTTTAGGGGTGAAATCATTTTCCAACTAATTAACTTGAAACAAATGAACTGTTGCTTTTGAACATTTTCATATTTTCTAAATGTTACTCGTAATCAATTATTAAAACATTTTTTTTTTCTTTTTTAATTTCTTACTAGCATTAATGAGGCGATGCATGATTCTATAATGTTGCAGGAGAAGAACTTTGAACACTTGAAGATTGGACTAGATGTTATAAAGGAGGCTACTGAGAATTTTGATGAGGCACATTGCATTGGGTCAGGCGGATTCGGTAAAGTATACAAAGCAGATCTTGAACATTTCGATAGCAGTAATTCCTTGTTGATAGAAGGTGTGAATGAGTGTGATTTACCAAGAAAGCGAAGCACGGTAGCCATAAAGCGCATTCACAATCAAAAAGGAGAAGAAGGGTTCATTTCAGAAATTGAAACTCTAACTACTTGTAAGCATGATAACATAATCTCTCTTCTTGGCTTTTGTTATGAAGGTAACGGGGCAATGATCCTGGTTTATGAGCATGCTTCGAAAGGTAGTCTTGAAAGCTATTTGGGAAGCAGTGATAGAATGACTAATCTTAATTGGGTGCAACGTCTAAAAATATGTCTTGATATTGCACATGGTTTGAAATACATTCACAACAACACAGATCATGGCAAAAAAAAGATGATACATCGTGATATCAAGAGCGATAATATTCTGTTGGGAGATAATTGGAAGGCAAAGATTGCGGATTTTGGGCTCTCCAAATTCCACCCAGCAGATCAAGTGGCCAGCACTATCTATACCAATAGGATAGCAGGTACATATACGTATTTGGATCCAGAATATGAGAAGGATGGTAGATTAAATAAGAAATCAGACATTTACTCGTTTGGAGTAGTGTTGCTTGAGATCTTGACTGGGAGTTTGGCCTATGATTCTGTATACACCAAGGTGAATGACAAGGGAATTGCACCCATTGCAAGAGATCATTTTGAAAAGGAAACAATAATGGAAATTGTTGATCACAAGATAAAGGAGGAGACCGATGAACATTTCTTTTCTTTAAGTAAAGGACCCAATAAAGAGTCTTTGGACATCTTTTTAGACATCGCATTTCGATGTGTAGCAGAAACTCAAGCGCAACGTCCAACAATAGAAGTTGTCATCCAAGAACTCAAAAAAGCGTTAAACTTTCAGGTAAGTAAATAATTTAAAAGACAACTTATTAATTTCTTCATATTCTTGATAGTAAAATGTGACATTTCATACATTATACTTTGTCTAAACAACATTTTCTCAAACTGTTACTCATTATTAGATATTTTTTTAAGGGTATCTAACTATCTCACTATATACAACAAATCAATCTCACAATGTCCTAAGCGATTTATTGTTTAAGTTATTTCACCGGGTATAAACCCTTTACCCAAAAAAAAAAATATATATATATATATATATATATATATATATAGACTTAGGATCAAATGAGAAGAACTCTTAAAATGAGAAGGATGAGAAATAACTATAACCACATATTAGAGATGCATCGACTTGAATTACATGCATCTCTAATCTTTTAGATGCATCATAATATATTTTCTTGCTAAAAATTAGATTCATATACATATATTAGATGCGTTTTAGCAACTTAGGAAAATTCTATGTATTTTTCGTCCTCTGCGGGTCAAATTTGTTGCAAGTACTACTTTGCATTGTTTTCACTTCAAAATTACTTTCGAAACTAATTGGAATGCATCTAAATGAATATAGATGCATCTAATTCAAGTCGACACATCTCAAATATGTGGTTATAGTTATTTCTCATCCTTCTCATTATAAGTTTTCTTCTCACCGGATCCTTACCCGAGTAATATATATATATATTGATCTTAAACTTTTATGTAAACATAATAATTTAAATTTATAACGTGCTAATGAGTCGCCGGTAAACCTCCTCACTCTTTTCTTCCATGTATATATATATATATATATATATATATATATATATATATATATATATATATATATATATATATATATATATATATATATATATTTCTGTTTAGTGTAGAAATTGCAACAACAAACCTTGATTTATACATCACAAAAACCCTAAACGTCTCTCCCACTATGGGCGATTTTTTCCCTAACTCACCCTAATCGATTTTTATCAAATCTTCCCTAAATCCTTCAATTCTTGTACCGATTTGTTTATCCTAGTGATCTTATCAGTGGGATACTCAATCGCTACTAGTTTTTTAAGATTTAGATCGGTTTTTGGTGAATCGTTATTAGGGTTTGTTAGGGTTTAAATCGTCACTGTTTCTCTCATTCGATCCTATTATCCTTTGCTGATTACAGTCGGTGTTTTAATCGACTCTTATACATATATGGTCGAATCTTGTTCTGCTACGCCTCGTTTTATTCCATTCGATTCCCAACTAGGGTTTCGTATTTTTGTGCGCATGGGTTCTTATGGTGCTTAATTCAACACTTTTCTCGCTTAGGGTTTGGTGTATTTTTCGTTTTGGGATTTGTTTGGTGCTGCTGCATTACCCCTTGATGCCTAATCGAATCCTTTTGAGGGATTTGGTACTATTCGATTTGCAAGTTCCATTGGATGGTATACGGAATGCTCCTTTATGGATGCATGTTTCCTGGTATTTGTGGTTCATCCTTGTTACGTGGGTTTGGGAGAGTGACTGTCAAGTTATCTTGTTGGCCTATGGGACTGAGGTGAGGGATTTCATACTCATCCTAAGTACTTCAACGTTTCGTGCGGTTCGTGCTGCTGGGTGGATGTGGGATGTTCGCATCTCATGTTTTATCTTATTATTGTACCTAGTTTGATACTTTGTAATTAGCTAGGTTTGGTTTGTGTTTATGGCATGTCATAAACACTTGTTTATCAAGCGCCTGTGCTTGAGGTTAATGTGGTACTTCAGCCACATTCCATTGTACTTAAACGTTTTTTTGGATAATATATTTACCGGGTCGTTGACCTTTTACCCAAAAAAAACAAACCTTGATTTGCAACCATAACTTTGACATGAACTTAGAGACTGAAAAAAAATAAATTTTGATTGAACAGAATCCTGTATGGCAAGTAGTTTCAGTTTGTTTTTGACTTACTACATCGACTGACTGTATGGTGATTCACAGGAGAACCACAAAGACGACCTCAAACTGTCACTTAAAGACATAAAGTTGGCGACACAAAACTTCAGCCAAGACAATGTCATTGGACAAGGAGATTTTGGGAAAGTATATAAAGGAGTAGCTACTCACTCTCATGGACATACCATCTTTGCTGCAAAGCGCTTGGATAGGAAGTCTGCTGAAGGAGAAGCTGAATTTATGACAGAACTAGAAATCCTTATGGAGTATAAACATGAAAATGTCATTGGTCTTGTAGGCTACTGTGATGAAGAGGATGAGAAAATTATTATTTATGAGTATGCATCGAGAGGAAGTCTTGATAAGTACTTGGACAATGATAGTCTTACGTGGGTAATGCGGCTAAAAATATGCATCAATATTGCAATCGGGTTGGAGTTCCTTCATGGAAAGGGTTCAAGTCCAGAAATGGTGATACATAGGGACATCAAAAGCAGCCACATACTACTGTTTGACGATTGGAAAGCAAAAATTACTGATTTTGGGCTTTCCTTAGTTTGTCCAACAAATCAAGATGCGGACTATGTCGTCGACAATGTTAAGGGCACAATTGGCTATCGTGACCCACTACACTCGAAAACAGGCTTCTTAACTAAAGAATCTGATATATTCTCATTGGGTGCGGTTTTATTTGACATATTGTGTGGGAAACTATCGTCCATAGAACTAGACGATGAGTATCTTTATTTACCCTTTTTGGTTAAACAACACTACCATGTCAGAAAACTTGATAAGTTAGTGTTTGAGGGTATCAAAGAACAAATTGTGCCACAGTCATATACTACATTTACAAGGATTGCCCTTCAATGCTTACACCACAGGAGAGAAAGACGGCCAACAGTAGGTGAAGTGATAATACAACTTAAGAAAGCATTGGAATTCCAAGTAAGTTTTTATAATTATTTCAAATTTGGCTACCATTTCTTTCATATACAGATTTAAAACTATATTTATAGACACTCAAATAAGTTGTACACTTCTATTGTTCAAACAAGTGCTGTTAAAACTATATTTACTAGAAGGTCTTTAGTTGTTTCTCCAATGATAGAAATGTAAATGAATGAAATATGAGCTTATTAACTGCTTGATTAATGTACAGGAGGATTATGAGACATGGGAGTCTAAATTGCCAAAAGACTACCATGAAATAATCAATATGTCAAAGTGCCCTGAAGATTATTCTACCCTCAAGAAAGAGGATCTTTACAATATCTTTTCTAAAGGAATCCTCCTTCAACACGACAAAGTGGTAATCAGTTCATTCTCAGATCTCAGTTATATTTTTGTGCATACTGTGTTCTATGTATCCTTTAGTTTATTAGGGATGAATCAAAATCACGCATGCATTTACACATCATAACATTGAGTCTAACTTTTTTTGTTGTATAACAGTTGCTTTCATTCGATGGTATTGGAGAAAGAAATGCAGTGGTTTCAGCAACAATGTTTTCCTACAAAAATAGCTGTCCACATAAGTGGAAATCTCTTACAGAAACAAGGTTATTCTCTCTACCTCTCTTGGTACATATACATTGTCGTTAGATGCATAAATTTCTGCTCTAATCTACAATCTAATATGATTAACAACTTTTAGAATAAGAAATATAAACAACTGAGTTTCATAAACAAATACAAATTAAAATTGTTAAACTCAGAGAAGAGTAAATAGTAGATGCTTTGTAACTCGACACGTTCAGTCCTACAGCGTCTTATATCTTTATATATCAACTCTAAAGTCTCTTCAACCTTTAGTTTTTTATACGTTGAACCTTGATATTTACTGAAAATACACAAAAAACATATAAGTTTAAAACATAATAATTAGGTAAGAATGATCAAGCTTAAGGTTGCATGACATGCACTTTTTCGCTCATTAAAATGAATGGAAATTTAATCTTAGACAAAATTATATTTTTGATAGGAACATAACTGTATTTATGTTAACTGAAATGAGTGTTCTTCCTATATAATACTAATTAAAGGTTGACTAGCATGAGTAGAGCTACCTTAAAGTATATATGCATTTATGGAATTCATATACTGATTTTAATAGTCCCAGAATTGGAATCTGGGTGTATGATATTTAGATGTTGCTTGTACTTGATATGTACTCTGTTGCTTGAATTTTTTTTTTTTTTTTTTTTTTTTTTTTTTTTTTTTCATCCTCAAAACATGGATGAGGTATGCCTTGTTTTGGGCCCTCTGTTTGCACGGCTATGAAACAAAAATTTTGCTAGCATCTTGCTTGTCTATTTTAAGATATAAATTTAAGTCTTTTCCCAATTCCCAAAGAAATTGTTTTCTCATTTATTTTGGTATAGAGAAATACTAAATTCTAAATTAGAAGTGTACATCCAGGGGAATAATAGTTATGACTGACTAGGACTTGAATGTTTAAAAATGTGCAGATTTGAGTCAGTAGTGGAGATGTCAGATGTTTCCAATTTGAACATTGAAATTAAGACAGATACTCGATTATTATCTCCGAATGCTGTTTATGGAGTTTATTTACTCTTCAAACTCTGTGATTCAAGAAAAGTTTCAACTAAACCGATGTATGTTAATCTAAAGTATAGAGTGGGCTCCGAAAATCTACATGCGTATTTTGCAAAACAGAGAGACGAAGAGTGGATGATGATCGAGTTGTACAGATTCTTAAATCAGAACGAAGATGTCATGTTTACGTTACTAATAGAGAGCTTTTCGTCGTTCTATTGTGGAGATGGTGCGATTTATGTCGACGGCATTGAATTTCTAGCCATTGACAAAGTGAGTTTAGAAATATCCCTTGGCTGCATTCTATATTCTTTTGTTTATATATAAAAATCATGTCAATGTTGCATATTTAACATGATTGTACACAGGTGAAACTTGAAGAAATTGGAAAGTTGAAGGATGTCCAACAAGTCTTGGAATCAAACTTCAATCTCGATCGCGTGCAACAACTGCCAACTAACTTTGAAGAAATCTTTGAGATACACAGAAACTATGATGAGTTGTTTTGGTTGGGCGAAGTAAACGGGAAGAAACTTCTTGTGGTTTCGGCAAAGGCAGCTCTATACAAATTTTCTAATGAGGATCTGTTTACTTCAAAACCATCATCCCAGTCAAGGTTTGCTTTTTTGAACTAGACTTGGCACGTTTTCCTTTGAGCAGTAAACTTTCCTAATTGTACATTCACAATGTGCACATCTAATCTTATCCAAAAGAAAATGTTTTACAAAAGAAAATAAAAACTACAGTAAATTTTTTTAATTTAAGGCCAATCTTCTTTGTTGTCTAGCAAACTACTGAAGATTCGTGTATAAATGATTGACAAAAGTATCACATCTTGGATTTGTCTTTTTTGTCTTCAAAATTACTAGTAACATTGTTTCTAGTATGTAATCATAATATGTATAGTACATGCAGATTTCAACAGGTGATTGAGCTTTTGCCACAACAAGTATTCTATATTAATTGCACGATTAGAAGTCAAATGTTGTCAGCCAATACAGAATACACGTGTTTTCTTGTATTCAAGCTTTCAGAAGAATGCCACGGGTTGCATAATCCGGTGAAGGTACGAGATCTACTCCACCAAGTAAACGAAGAGGCTGAATTTTTCTATTTTATTACCCCAAGCCCACCGAATATAAATGATATCACACGGGTTCCAAAACAAAGGGAAGATGGATGGATGGAGATTCAAGTGTGGAAATTTAACTCGACTCATAATTTCGATGATGACTCTCTTTCTATCTATATGAAGTTTACAAGTCATGAAGGAACTATGTCTGGCCTCATCATATGTGGCCTTGAGTTTCGGCCAACGTTTATTGGAAACGGCAATGATATTCAAAGACAAAGAGAAATGAAGAGAATGCTACCAGACGAAGCCCAAAACCCACACATTCAGTATAAAAAAAGACGAGAATAAGCAGAACTATGAGTTAGATCACTAGTGTTTAAAATCATATATTCTATGGATCGGAGAAGCTCTACTTTGAAGAGCGGTTCTCTATCCAAAGATAAAACATTTTCTCAAGAGAAAGAAAGATATATTCATAGTTAGCTTTTTTCGTAGTAGTTTAGGAAGAAATTATAAAACTATGATGATATATGAAAGGTGGCAAAATGTAGGATGATTTGCGCTTTTTATTTTATTTCACCTTTTTAGTTCTTTACTTGTTCAATCTTTTGTATATCTTTATATAATAAAGAAAAACCTTATTGGAGGTTTTGACATTTTGAAAAATCAAATCAGTTTTTATTAAGTAATAATTGAATTATCACTCTCTTCGTTCCAAAATAAGTGTCTAATTTGACCTTTTAAAGTTTTTTTTGTTCAACTTTGACCGCAAATATTTTTGTTTGTGTTATATAATAGTTGACGAAAATTATACAAATGAAAATACATTTGAAACTCAATCTATTCATATATTTTGTATCAAATATTATATAACACAAATAAAATTATTTATAATCAAAGTTGAATAAGATAAACTTTAAAAAGTTAAAATGAACGCTTATTTTGAAACGGAGGTAGTTTGATTCTTTTTTGAAATATGTATGATAGACAAAAGCTTAAATGTTTCCTTATTTAGTTAAATTTAAATAAAATTCATTTTCTTATTGAGATTGAAAAAAAAAACTAATAATAAACCTTTTTAAAAGGTTTACATTCAAATAACCAAAATTCAGATAATCAAACCAAAACAAAATAGTTTGCAATTCGTTCATTTGAGGTGTTGAATGATCTTAATAGGTGTTCTAAGTTATCTATCTATTTTATGATTACATGTTTAATTCATCGTGCCTAATTGATATTGATGGTCTTTTATTAGGTTTACCAAAACATCAGTGGCGGAACTAGAACATTTTTTTTAGTGGCAGAACTAGAACTTTTTTTGAGAAAGGGCCGAGGCGGAACTAGAACATTTTTTTGAGTGGCGGAACTAGAACATTTTTTTGGGAAGGGGCCGAATTTATTTATTTATTTATTTTTTTTGGGGGGTGGGGGAGGGGAATTGGAGATTTGTTTGTAACCTCAACTAAATTACCACTAAAACATATAATATTTACACTAGATGCCGCAAATTTTGGGGGGGCGGGACCCTCCCCTGCCCCTACATAGGTCCGCCATTGCTGTAACACCCCCAATTCATGATGCAGCGGAACTCAACTTGGGTGTTACTCGACGGCACAACAGTCATAATAATAGAAAACGATCTCTAAACGAATCGTAATAAAAAGAGTTGTCATTCATATTTATTCAAATATAACAGAGTTTACATAGTAAGGTCCCAAAATGTTTCATTGTTTCAAAACACATCAATATAAAGTCTATGATGTTTTTATCGAATGACAATATAGTTTATAGCCTTCTTCCTTCGGTACGTGCCCTTCCCGCTCCATTCTTGATTATCATGGACCTGAAATACATGCTTAAGAGGTCAACACAAAGGTTGAGTGAAATTCATAGAGTTTGTTTAAGGTTGAACACAATATGTTGGTAGTAATGAGTTAATTAGACTCATACTCATGTTAGAAAACAAAACAGTTATTATTATGTACTAAGCTCATGCAACCAATACGTTAACGTGTACCAATATCAATCGGCGGTTATGTTGCCCCGGTAAGTACTTTGCCGTCATACTTAATGTTTTCAAATATAGTGCATTCGTTTGAACTAACCGCTCAAACAAATGGGATTCGTCAATCCCAATAGGCCTATTCACAATACTCGCGCTCACTAATACTAGTGATTAAATGGTTCATGATGGGGCTTAGGATTGGCAAGGTAGGTACTTAGTAATAATAAAACAATCAGGCAGCATACAGTTTCAAAGCATTGTGTTCGGTTTATAAATAGCATGTATTCCCCCCAAGGGTTTGTAAAACATTGAAGTAATGTAAGGTGGGGCTATGAACTCACCTTAAGTACGATAGCAAGTAATGAACGTGATAGACGGATCGTGTAGGTTTCTACGAGCAACCTAGAATATAATGTTGCGACTTAGGATTTGTGTAAAGAATATAACGGAGTGCCTATATATATATCTTGCAATTATAGTCCATGATGAGGTATGATGTATATTTGTAAGTCTTTGTAAGAAAGATTTATGAACATGTATGTTGTGGTATATCGTTTACTACCGTTCGGGCTAACATATTTCAGAAGTCATGTTAGTAAGCGTTCGAGGAGCCAGGACACTTTAATTCGTAAATCCACAACTCATCTCGACGGCTTACATAATGAACTCCTCACATGAAGCTCCCTACTATTGTAGTAGTTGATAAAGTATATAGATATAAGTTTTGATCCGAAAAAGTTACATGTCCGATATTTGTATAAACTTAGGAAAGTTTATAGTACATGAAGATTGTTATTAGGGGTAGTTTTATAAGTCTTGTATGACCATTTGTCTTGGTAAAATCTCATGGTTTCCTTTTAGGTGAAGTAGATACAAATTGCTTGTTCATGTTATCGCCAATTTCATTGTTTCATGTTTACGCCTTTGTAAGTTGGCTTGGTCATTTCGTCATGGCCTAGCCATGACCTTTGGTCCTTGTTCCATGGTCATGAGACACTACCTTGGTTCTAGCCATGGTGGTGGTCTTGTTTATAGGTCATAAGACCTTTTATTCCTTTGAAAGTATAACAATAGTATAGTGACTTGAAATATGTAAATAGCTGTTAAGAAATTGTGAAATATCTTACTCAGAAAGTGTTTTCAAGGCTCGAGCCTCTTTGTTCCTGAAGGAAAACGTGATTCCGGACAACTTTCGTGTTTTAACTTTTTCATGAATCGGACCAGAAAGGCCTCTTTTTGCGTGTTTTAGGTTCTGTCACAGAAACTTTTAGGCAGTTTTGCCGGAAATCTTTGGTAACTTCAAATCGCCATAACTTTTGACTCGTTTACTCTTTTTAGGTGGTTCAAATTGCTATGGTTTGCTTATTAAGTCCTCTACTGTAATATGTAATAATCCAACATCATATTTTTACCATTTTGATCAGGTTATACCAAGATATTCACTAGTTTGCTTGTTTTAGTAACTTGTTTCAATAATTCATTACAACAACATCTTTTACTCATCATGATACATCATGGACATAATTACAACACATAATATAGCAAAGATAACATGTAAATGATATGAACATGATAAATAAACAAGAAGCATATTAGGTTAGGCTTACAACTTTAGGCTTTCTAATTAAAGAAAGGAGTAACTAGTAAGGAAATGGACTTTGATAGACAAGCTTCAACCCTTTTTCACTTCAAGCAACCTTTCTACCCTTGGTATTCTTGAAAGATATGTAATGAAAGTTGAGGTGTATTGAGTGGATTTAAACTCAAGAGAAAACACCAAGTATGTTAGGGTTTGGAAGATTTTTGGTAAGAAATAAGCTATCTAGGGTTTCTATACTTGAACTTCACTTGAACCTTGCAACAAATTAGAAGAAATAAGCTAAGTGTGAGAGGTTTTGGTGGGTTGGGATGGCCGGCCATATGGGGGGAGAGGGGGGTATTTATATGCCTTTGAGGAGGTTAGTTTCATGGGATATTCTTGGCCAAAATACACATGTATTCATCCTAGACCAACAAGCCATGAGATCAAGCCACCAAGGGTGTGACTCCCCCCCCCCTTGTGGCGGTTCACAAAGGGATAAGGGGGGAGGTGGCTTGGCTTGGTATTATCTTGGTTATTTGGATGAAACTTGACTCCGGGAAATGCCAGCCGTAAATGATTAGGCCTTAAAACGTAAAACCGGGTGTCGTAAAATTATGAAACTTTAAAGTATTGTTAGAAATGTTCATAACTCCCATAATAAAATATAAAATGAGTGGTAGGTGTCATTTGGGTGGTAAAACCCTGCTAAAAGCTGGAAACACGGGTCTAAACGCGTAATACGTAAAATGTACGAATACTGCGTAAAATTGAGAAAAGTAAAATGTTACTTTTCTTATATGCTAAAAATGATTTAAAATGATTTATAATGTCTAGACTGGGCTCAGTCTGGTGTCGGTTGGTGTTAAATGTCTTTTAGACATCAAACCGGAAGCCTAAAAATCACGAACTGACTTATAACATCAAGGGATGATTTTTAGTCAATGGAGGAGGTAAAAATATGTTGACTTATTTTAATAAGTTGAAAGCTCAAATCATCTTAGAAATGCGGTGCAGGTAAAAGCTAGGGTTACGGCTGAGTAAAAACGCCTAAAACTGAAAATTCCAGTTTTTCACGGCTGAAGTTTATTTTGACCATGATTTTTCTCAGTCATGATTTATTCTCAAATAAATCATGAGTGTGTTAAACATTTTTCTGATGTGGGGTCACCTGACGGGGTCAAATTTCGTTGTGCGTAGAATTTCTGGTTGCCGTTTTACCCTAAAACGTGTAATTCTGTGTAATTCCTTAATAACTTTCACGAAAGTGATCTGACGAGTGTCAAACATTTAATTTGCCATGGAAATGATTTATCACTCAAGAATATGAAGTAAAAATCAACTTTCGGGAAAATTTCAGAAAGAAATGAATAGTAACATGAATAGTAAAATTTTCCGAAAATAGAAATTAACCTGAATTTGCGAATTGTTACAGTCTCCACCCCATATGAGAGCTCCGTCCCGGAGATCAATTAGCGTTAGAAGTAGAAGCTTCGTTGGTAAAAAGATGTGGGTATTTCTTACGTATCTGGTCCTCTCGTTCCCATGTGTATTCAGGACCACGTCGTGAGTTCCAACGAACTTTGACAATTGGAATACGGCTTTGTTTGAGTTGTTTGACCTCTCGGTCCATGATTTCTACGGGTTCCTCAACAAATTGAAGATCATCATTGAGTTGAATTTCATCGAGTGGAATCACGAGTGATTCATCCGACAAACATTTCTTTAGGTTAGATACATGGAAAGTGGGGTGTACACTACTGAGTTCTGATGGAAGCTCAAGTCTGTACGTCACAGGGCCAACCCTGGCTAGGATTTTGAATGGTCCGATGTATCTTGGGTTTAGTTTTCCTCGTTTGCCGAATCGTATCAAGCCTTTCCAAGGTGATACCTTTAGCATAACCCTATCTCCAACTTGGAATTCTAGGGGTCTGCGTCGTGTGTCGGCATAACTTTTCTGTCGATCTCTTGCGGCTTGTAGTCGATTTTTGATTTGTACAATTTTATCCGTTGTTTCACGGATGAGTTCTGGTCCAGTGAGTTGAACTTCTCCCACTTCAGCCCAACAAGCAGGTGAACGACACTTTCGACCATAAAGTGCTTCGAATGGAGCTGCTTGAATACTTGCATGATAGCTGTTGTTGTAGGAAAATTCGACTAATGGTAGATGAGTATCCCATCCTTTTCCAAAATCTATAATACAAGCGCGAAGCATGTCTTCAAGAGTTTGGATGGTTCGTTCACTCTGACCATCGGTCTGAGGATGATACGCTGTACTCATGTCTAGATTTGTTCCAAAGGCGTCTTGGAGTGACTGCCAGAAATTGGAAGTAAATCTACCATCTCTGTCGGATATGATGGATATTGGTGCACCATGTCTTGAGACTATTTCTTTGACATACAGTCGGGTTAGTTGTTCCATTTTGTAAGTCTCTTTGATTGGTATAAAGTGTGCGGATTTTGTGAGACGATCAACTATGACCCAGATGGAGTCATAACCGCTTGATGTCTTTGGGAGCTTGGTAATGAAGTCCATAGTGATTCTTTCCCATTTCCAAGAAGGAATCTCTGGTTGTTGCAATGGACCGGATGGTTTTTGGTGTTCGGCTTTTACTTTGGAGCAGGTAAGACATTTGCTAACATATGTTGCAATGTCGGCTTTCATGTTCGGCCACCAATAGAGTAACTTAAGATCGTGATACATTTTATCAGATCCTGGATGTATGGAGTATTTAGATTTGTGTGATTCATGCATGATCAAGTCTCGTAAGCCACCATAAAGTGGTAACCAACTTCGACCTTGAAAGCATAGAGTTCCATCTGAACGGGTTTCGAATTTCTTCTGTATCATGCCATCCAATTTCTCCTTTTGGATGTCTTCTTGTTTCACCGCCTCAGCTTGAGCGTGAAGGATTTGAGTAGGAAAGTTGGAATTTATGGTTAAAACTAAGGCTCGGACTCGTAATGGTTTAATCCGTTCCTTTCGGCTTAGGGCGTCGGCTACTACGTTGGCTTTTCCTGGGTGGTAACGAATGTCGCAGTCATAATCACTTAGTAATTCCAACCAACGACGTTGTCTCATGTTTAGTTCTTTTTGGTCCAAAATGTGTTGTAGGCTTTTATGATCGGTGTATACAGTACATCTAGTACCGTATAGATAGTGCCTCCAGATTTTTAGTGCAAAGACCACAGCTCCTAACTCTAAGTCATGAGTGGTGTAATTTTCCTCATGAACCTTGAGTTGCCTTGATGCATAAGCCATGACCTTATCGCGTTGCATCAACACGGCACCTAACCCTTGGTGCGACGCATCACAATAGACTACAAAATCTTCGATCCCATCGGGCAATGCTAGGATAGGAGCACTACAAAGTTTCTGTTTGAGGGTTTGGAAAGCATTTTCTTCATCTTTATTCCATACGTATTTCTTGTCTTTCTGAGTTAGCTTAGTCAAAGACTTTGCTATTGAGGAAAATCCTTCAATAAACCTTCGGTAATACCCAGCTAGACCCAGAAATTGACGAATTTCTGTAGGGGTGGTAGGTGTTGGCCAATTTTTGATAGCTTCAATTTTAGCGGGATCGACATGTAAACCGGTCTTGTCAATCACATGCCCAAGGAATTGTACAGTTTGAATCCAAAATTCACATTTGGAAAACTTCGCATACAATTTCTCTTCCTTGAGTAGTCCTAAAATTGTCCTCAGGTGTTCTTTGTGTTCCTCTTCGTTTTTGGAATAAATGAGAATGTCGTCAATGAATACAATCACGAATTTGTCCAAATATGGTTTACACACCCGATTCATGAGATCCATGAATACTGCCGGTGCATTTGTTAACCCAAATGGCATCACTTGGAATTCATGGTGACCATATCGTGTCCTAAAGGCTGTTTTTGGAATGTCTTCATCACGAACTCTAACTTGGTGGTAACCTGATCGTAGGTCAATTTTTGAGTAAAAGGTTGAACCTTGCAATTGATCGAATAAGTCATCAATTCTTGGTAGTGGGTATCGGTTCTTTATGGTTAATTTGTTTAGTTCACGGTAGTCAATACACATTCGTAATGACCCATCTTTCTTCTTCACGAATAACACTGGAGCTCCCCAAGGTGAGGAACTAGGTCGAATAAATCCCTTGTCCGCAAGTTCTTGTAATTGATTTGATAGCTCTTGCATCTCTGAAGGTGCTAGCCGGTATGGTGCGCGGGCAACTGGCGCCGCTCCTGGTATTAAATCAATTCTGAACTCTATTTGACGATTTGGTGGTAGTCCGGGTAAGTCTTCTGGAAAGACTTCAGGAAACTCACGGGCAATAGGAACATCTTCGAGACGTTTTTCATCGGTTTTCTTTTCTGTTACATGGGCTAAGAAAGCATAACATCCTTTCTCAATGTACTTCATGGTTTTGATACATGAGATGATGTTTATTCGAGTTCCACTTTGATCACCACGAATGATCAAAGTTTCATTGTCACATGGAATGTGCACAACTCTTTCACCACAAATAATGTTAGCTTGATGTTTAGACAACCAATCCATGCCAATAACTACATCAAAACTTCCGAGTTCAATTGGCATAAGATTGATGTCAAAGGGGTGGTCTAAGAGATTAAGGGTACAGTTTGGGATTACGGTATTGGTATTTACTAAGTCACCGGTAGCTAGCTCAACATTATAACTAGTGGTTAAAGTGATTGATGGAATATCAAGTAAAGGCGCAATTCTAGTAGATATAAAGCTCATATCAGCACCAGAATCGAATAATACTTTAACAGGAATATTATTGAGTAAGAACGTACCGGTAACCACGTTCGGGTCCTGGTGTGGTTCTTCCTTTCCTATGACATAGGCCCTAGCACGAGCACCTCCGCCTTGGGGTCCTTGGTTTTGAGGACAGTTGTTCTTATAGTGTCCCCTTTCACCACACCCGAAACATGTAACTATGGGCTGTGTGTTAGCCCCAGTAGCTATACCCTTGCCTCTACAATCCTTGGCAAGATGTCCGGGCTTTTGGCACTTGTGGCATTTGGCCGGGCAAGGACCTTCGTGATGGTAATTGCACTTGGTACATTGTGGTTGATTACCCACGTACCTACCACCAGCAGGTGCAGCAACATAAGCCGTCGCGGCTTCTTGTCTCCTGTTCTGCTGATTGTGGTGGTTGTTGTTTCGGGTTTGGTTGTTGTTGTTGTTGTTGTTGTTGTTGTTGTTATTCCCACGGTTACCATCCCATTGTCGCTTGTTGTTGTTGTTCTTACGGTAGTTGGAATTGTTGGGGTTGTTGGCATTGCTATTGTTGGCATTGTTGTTGGTGTTGTTGGGGTTGTTGGTATTGTTGTTGGTGTTGAGGTTGTTTTGCTTGCGGGTTTCCGACATACGTACCACTTGATCCATGAGGCTACGGGACATCCGCATAGCCTCATCAAGTTCTTTGGGATTTGCCGAAGTCACATTCCCCTGTATCCTTGAGGGAAGTCCCCAAATATACCTTTCCAACATTTTCTCCTTTGGGGAAACCATTGTTGGACAAAGTATCCTCAGTTCCTGGAATCTACGGTTGTAGGTCATGATATCATTTCCCTTAACCGTAAGATCCCAGAACTCAACTTCCAACTTTTGTATCTCACTGCGTGGACAGTATTCCTTGATCATCATTAGTTTCAAATTAGCCCAAGTAATTTTGTAGGCATTCTCAATGCCCATGGGTTGAGCAATTGAGTTCCACCAGGACAACGCCTCATTCAACAAAGTACTTGTGGCATACTGAACTTTGTCAACCTCAGTACATTTACTAACAATGAACACCGACTCCGCCTTTTCGAACCAACGGGTCAAACCTACAGCCCCTTCAGTACCCTTGAATTTGAGGGGTTCACATTTCAGGTAGGAAATGAACGAGCAACCCTTTGGTACTGTAGTAACATTGGTCACTGGAGGGGTAGGTCCTCCAAGGTTAAGACTGGCAAGTCTGGCAGTCTCTGCAGCAATGGCGGCTTCCTCGGCTGCTGCAGCCTCAGCAGCTGCTGCAGCCTCAGCGGCTGCTGCAGCATCAGTAGCACCAGCAGCTGTGGCGGCTTCGGCAGCTGCTGCAGCTACGGCTGCTCGTTCTGCGACAAGTGCTGCATTGACACTATCCTTTACCAGTTTGCGGATGGCGGCTTGTGTCATCGTTGGTGGGGTCTTTTTCTTGGGCTCCATGATTCTATTGTTCAAAAGATACGTTGTAATTAGAGAGTTGTGAGATGAGCACAATTTTTGATAAGAATGATAGGATAATAATGTTTGAAACTTAAAAAACATAACACATAATAGTATATGAAACAAGAGTTTTATTTATATAACGTTGATTACAAAATCGAACTTATTACAAGTTCATTCAAAACTTACTAACTGATACTTTCAGTTAGTAATTACAACGTTGTACAAAAGCTAACTAGTACTATAACACTAGTCTAACGTCGGTTGGGAGGTTGTTGTTGTCCGGTCGGATTATTATTTCCGCGTGTTGCTAACACATCTACACTTTCGTTTGGGCGATATTCTTTGACATCCTTTCGGTATAGCCTTTGTTGTATGGAACTCATTTGAGTTTGCATCCCACACAAATCATTCCTAAGTTGATACCTATCAAAGTTTGCAACATCTAACCGGATTTCGGCGGTATTTAGGCGGTGAAGTAGTTTATGAATTTGAACCGCATCCTGTTCTTGGGCCCTCTCAACCAAAGTGAGTCTATCCTTGACATTATCCAAGCCAGTCAAAGGATTTAAGACTTCTTCCCCAACATGAGTCGAGTCACTCTTCACGTAGCTCATGTCAAGCTTAAACCAATATAGGTCGTCTCGAGCATTCATGGCATCCATTCTAGCAGAATTTACCTTGGATATACATTCGTGCATTTGTCTTGCCATACATTGAACTTTGAGTTGGGTTAGGTTGAGAGCTTGTTTCAAAGAGTAGATTTCGTATTGAGCTGAGTTTGCGAACATATGTGTAGATGTAGATGTTCCGCCGGTTTGATAAGTAGAATTCGGAACTTGAGCTGGAGTGGTACGGTTAGATTCGGATGAAATTGGTGAAACCGGAGGTGGAGATGTCAATGGTGATAAATGTGGCACTACTAATAGTTCCTCCGCTTCCTCAATGTCATTAACCATTTCATGATCCTCTTCATAATCATCGATGTTTATGTCCATATCCATTTCAGGATCCTCGTCCGAATCTACATCTAGATCCTCATAAGGTTCCTCCTCATCGTCGTAGTCAATTGGTTCAAAGTAAGGATCATCGGGTCCGGGAAGAATAGGTAAATACTCGGGCATAGCAGGAAGATGATCGGGAGATGGAGGTGCGGACATGATGTCTACAATTAGTATTTTGATGTCAAAATAAATCAAATGCTTATGGAAAATGCTCAAACTATGGCAATGTGCATATAACAATATACAAATATGTTCATGTAGCATAACATGTGTAATAAGTCCATAATCTTCTGGAGGATGGAAGGCACGAAGAGCGGAAGGCTATAAAAATGTTTTTGCTTGTTATTGTAGTTATAGTTTAGGTCTCACTTAGACCCGTTTCTCTATAACCATGGCTCTGGTACCAATCTGTAACACCCCCAATTCATGATGCAGCGGAACTCAACTTGGGTGTTACTCGACGGCACAACAGTCATAATAATAGAAAACGATCTCTAAACGAATCGTAATAAAAAGAGTTGTCATTCATATTTATTCAAATATAACAGAGTTTACATAGTAAGGTCCCAAAATGTTTCATTGTTTCAAAACACATCAATATAAAGTCTATGATGTTTTTATCGAATGACAATATAGTTTATAGCCTTCTTCCTTCGGTACGTGCCCTTCCCGCTCCATTCTTGATTATCATGGACCTGAAATACATGCTTAAGAGGTCAACACAAAGGTTGAGTGAAATTCATAGAGTTTGTTTAAGGTTGAACACAATATGTTGGTAGTAATGAGTTAATTAGACTCATACTCATGTTAGAAAACAAAACAGTTATTATTATGTACTAAGCTCATGCAACCAATACGTTAACGTGTACCAATATCAATCGGCGGTTATGTTGCCCCGGTAAGTACTTTGCCGTCATACTTAATGTTTTCAAATATAGTGCATTCGTTTGAACTAACCGCTCAAACAAATGGGATTCGTCAATCCCAATAGGCCTATTCACAATACTCGCGCTCACTAATACTAGTGATTAAATGGTTCATGATGGGGCCTAGGATTGGCAAGGTAGGTACTTAGTAATAATAAAACAATCAGGCAGCATACAGTTTCAAAGCATTGTGTTCGGTTTATAAATAGCATGTATTCCCCCCAAGGGTTTGTAAAACATTGAAGTAATGTAAGGTGGGGCTATGAACTCACCTTAAGTACGATAGCAAGTAATGAACGTGATAGACGGATCGTGTAGGTTTCTACGAGCAACCTAGAATATAATGTTGCGACTTAGGATTTGTGTAAAGAATATAACGGAGTGCCTATATATATATCTTGCAATTATAGTCCATGATGAGGTATGATGTATATTTGTAAGTCTTTGTAAGAAAGATTTATGAACATGTATGTTGTGGTATATCGTTTACTACCGTTCGGGCTAACATATTTCAGAAGTCATGTTAGTAAGCGTTCGAGGAGCCAGGACACTTTAATTCGTAAATCCACAACTCATCTCGACGGCTTACATAATGAACTCCTCACATGAAGCTCCCTACTATTGTAGTAGTTGATAAAGTATATAGATATAAGTTTTGATCCGAAAAAGTTACATGTCCGATATTTGTATAAACTTAGGAAAGTTTATAGTACATGAAGATTGTTATTAGGGGTAGTTTTATAAGTCTTGTATGACCATTTGTCTTGGTAAAATCTCATGGTTTCCTTTTAGGTGAAGTAGATACAAATTGCTTGTTCATGTTATCGCCAATTTCATTGTTTCATGTTTACGCCTTTGTAAGTTGGCTTGGTCATTTCGTCATGGCCTAGCCATGACCTTTGGTCCTTGTTCCATGGTCATGAGACACTACCTTGGTTCTAGCCATGGTGGTGGTCTTGTTTATAGGTCATAAGACCTTTTATTCCTTTGAAAGTATAACAATAGTATAGTGACTTGAAATATGTAAATAGCTGTTAAGAAATTGTGAAATATCTTACTCAGAAAGTGTTTTCAAGGCTCGAGCCTCTTTGTTCCTGAAGGAAAACGTGATTCCGGACAACTTTCGTGTTTTAACTTTTTCATGAATCGGACCAGAAAGGCCTCTTTTTGCGTGTTTTAGGTTCTGTCACAGAAACTTTTAGGCAGTTTTGCCGGAAATCTTTGGTAACTTCAAATCGCCATAACTTTTGACTCGTTTACTCTTTTTAGGTGGTTCAAATTGCTATGGTTTGCTTATTAAGTCCTCTACTGTAATATGTAATAATCCAACATCATATTTTTACCATTTTGATCAGGTTATACCAAGATATTCACTAGTTTGCTTGTTTTAGTAACTTGTTTCAATAATTCATTACAACAACATCTTTTACTCATCATGATACATCATGGACATAATTACAACACATAATATAGCAAAGATAACATGTAAATGATATGAACATGATAAATAAACAAGAAGCATATTAGGTTAGGCTTACAACTTTAGGCTTTCTAATTAAAGAAAGGAGTAACTAGTAAGGAAATGGACTTTGATAGACAAGCTTCAACCCTTTTTCACTTCAAGCAACCTTTCTACCCTTGGTATTCTTGAAAGATATGTAATGAAAGTTGAGGTGTATTGAGTGGATTTAAACTCAAGAGAAAACACCAAGTATGTTAGGGTTTGGAAGATTTTTGGTAAGAAATAAGCTATCTAGGGTTTCTATACTTGAACTTCACTTGAACCTTGCAACAAATTAGAAGAAATAAGCTAAGTGTGAGAGGTTTTGGTGGGTTGGGATGGCCGGCCATATGGGGGGAGAGGGGGGTATTTATATGCCTTTGAGGAGGTTAGTTTCATGGGATATTCTTGGCCAAAATACACATGTATTCATCCTAGACCAACAAGCCATGAGATCAAGCCACCAAGGGTGTGACTCCCCCCCCCCCTTGTGGCGGTTCACAAAGGGATAAGGGGGGAGGTGGCTTGGCTTGGTATTATCTTGGTTATTTGGATGAAACTTGACTCCGGGAAATGCCAGCCGTAAATGATTAGGCCTTAAAACGTAAAACCGGGTGTCGTAAAATTATGAAACTTTAAAGTATTGTTAGAAATGTTCATAACTCCCATAATAAAATATAAAATGAGTGGTAGGTGTCATTTGGGTGGTAAAACCCTGCTAAAAGCTGGAAACACGGGTCTAAACGCGTAATACGTAAAATGTACGAATACTGCGTAAAATTGAGAAAAGTAAAATGTTACTTTTCTTATATGCTAAAAATGATTTAAAATGATTTATAATGTCTAGACTGGGCTCAGTCTGGTGTCGGTTGGTGTTAAATGTCTTTTAGACATCAAACCGGAAGCCTAAAAATCACGAACTGACTTATAACATCAAGGGATGATTTTTAGTCAATGGAGGAGGTAAAAATATGTTGACTTATTTTACTAAGTTGAAAGCTCAAATCATCTTAGAAATGCGGTGCAGGTAAAAGCTAGGGTTACGGCTGAGTAAAAACGCCTAAAACTGAAAATTCCAGTTTTTCACGGCTGAAGTTTATTTTGACCATGATTTTTCTCAGTCATGATTTATTCTCAAATAAATCATGAGTGTGTTAAACATTTTTCTGATGTGGGGTCACCTGACGGGGTCAAATTTCGTTGTGCGTAGAATTTCTGGTTGCCGTTTTACCCTAAAACGTGTAATTCTGTGTAATTCCTTAATAACTTTCACGAAAGTGATCTGACGAGTGTCAAACATTTAATTTGCCATGGAAATGATTTATCACTCAAGAATATGAAGTAAAAATCAACTTTCGGGAAAATTTCAGAAAGAAATGAATAGTAGAAATGAATAGTGACATGAATAGTAAAATTTTCCGAAAATAGAAATTAACCTGAATTTGCGAATTGTTACAATTGCAAAACCAGGGGAGGCCCGGAGGGGGTGCAAACCCGATTCCCGCACAGGGCACATTTTCGAATGGGGCACAAATTTTTGGAAATTTTTTAAACTGTGAAGAGCTAACCAACCAATTTGCTATGAAGAATGTTAGGAGAACTTCACGAATCATCGGTTAACTACCATGGTATGTATTTTTAATACTATGATTTTGTTATGGATATAATTAATTGTTATAGCATTAGTTATCATTTATAAAAAAAGAGAATTTGCTAGGAGTTAGGGGGCATTTTTTTCTTGGCTCGCACTGGGTACTCAAATCCTCAAGGCCGCCACTGTGCAAAACATCCTACTAAATGCACCAAAAACCTAGTCTTGGTGAGAGCCTAAGCTTGGGCAGTGAAAGGGTTTCCAATTGTGTGTCATTTATCAACTTTTCACTTCATGTATCGTTTATAACTTTCGCTTATGGGAAATATACATTTGAACAAACTTTTTAATTGATGCATGCCACTTAAATGGACCCGACATTGGCCGTAGTGTGGACTCAGGTTCCAGTGGTACACATGGTGGTTGCAAGTTCAAGGATTGATAATGTGGTTGTTTGAATATTAAGGTACAATACGCATAGGGGTGTTTAGATTCATAACTAAAAATTAAACCGGTTATCATGTTTAACATCTTTATATGAATATGTTCTATTAGTATATATTATTATACCAAACTTTAGCTTGGCAATCAATCATATTATAGTGACTACGCAAGCGGTTTGGTCAAAAATAAATAAATAAATAAATAAAAAATAAAAAATAAAAAAAGAGGAAGAAATCATATTATACCAAACTTTAACTTTCGCAAGCATGATTGTCTGTAGACAATGTGAGGAGGCTCTATTTCAGTATTTCCAGTCGGTTGCAGACTAATGGCACTGACTGCCCCTGAGCTAAAAAAAAAAATACAAACTCACATTTGAACGCTTTGACTAGGGGCGGCAATACACGAAACCCGGTCACACGAAAATTAACAGGTTCATATTGAGTCTAAGTAAATTTCGGGTCGGGTTTAGGTCGTCCCATCTAACCTGTTTATTAAACAGTCAGGTTCGAGTTATAAATAAATTAAACGGGTCGACCCGCTAACCCGTTTAATTTTTTCTTAAACTAAAAATTATTTATATTTTATTATACATGTTAAATAGGTTAAACGGGTTCACCCGCAAAGCTGTTTAACCTGTTTAACTCATGTAGTGTGTCAACATTTATATATAAAACGGGTTAAATAGATCTACCTGAAACTCGTTTAACCTATTCAACCCGTGTAACCCGCCAACCCAAAATGATTTAAATGGGTCAGGTTGGGGTTGGGGTTTTCTGACCCGCCAACCCGAACCCGACCCGAATTGCTACCCCTAGCTTTGACCATAGTTGACCAACTATAAATAGAGATTTCCATTTCACTTTAATTTTATTATGCAAACTGTAACTCATCTTGTTCTCTTTGTCTGTAATCTTCCAACTAAATCAATCCCATAACAATCATTTTGCTTTTCATTCTTGAATTCCCTAATAATTGTTCTATCCAATATGTTCTTCATTTCTTTAGTGAAATCTAGAACAAACGTAACGACATGGCGCCCCATGTGACTTATGAGTTCACTAGATCGATTATATACTAACAAAATATAATTGATTCCTTTAGGACACAATAATATATTTTGGCATTTTCTTACGTACTACCCACGACCACTTGCATTATTTTGTGTCTCGAGTGTACTCTGGCTAGTTTTGGCAAGAAAATCGGGCAAAATCCGTGGTAATATATGTACTTACATCTCCTCATATTGAATATAGTAACGGGATTGTTAAAACCATTTAACATTTTACGTTTATGAGATAAATGATTTTAGCATTATGTTCATACTTTCTTTTGAAAATCTACTATTCAAATCATATTTAATGTAGAGTAAATTACACCGTTCGTTCTTATGGTTTGCGTTGACCGCAGCCTATCGTCCTTTGACAAAAAAAAATGCACCGTCCTTCCTTAAGTGGCAAACGTTATGCGTCGTTGGTCCCTCTCACTAACGACAATCACTAACGCTCGTTAACTGACACCCTATGAGGTTATTTTGTCTTTTTAAATCTGCACATGAGGGTACATTGGTCATTCTGCCTTTATGACTCATCACTACTAATTAAACAACATTTATTATTATTCTTCATCATGTGGGCCCTACCATTTATTCTTCATCTTCCACCACCATTTCTCACCACCACATTTTTTTTAACATCCTACCACCACAATCACCAGAGACACCAAGAACCCAGCGCACACAACCTTGATTAGCACAAAATCTAGATCTGAATTTTAAATCACCGATTTTCAACACCTACTAAATGTGCTTCACTTCTTTTTTGTAATTCATCGTCAAAATCATCATAGCACCAATTCAAATTCCATATCACAAAAATACTAAAGTCCATGTTACAAAACCCACAATAATAAATTCAAAATTATCAAATCCATATCATAAAATCATCAATTTCTAACATTTTATAATATCATTTTTGTCAAACCCCACACAATTTATTGAATGTACAAATCAAATAAAAACCTTCTCATTTCTTGAAAACAAAGGTCATGATTCAAACACTTATAGAAACTCACAACTATTATTCACATGCTTCTTCGATTTTGATTGTTTTGACCCCAAATTTAAAAATAATAATAATGTATACTACTATATAATGTATTTGGGACAATTCTAAAATTAGCAAGGGTTAAATTCAGACTTTTACTTACTTATTATGAAAATATCTCAAAATTAATTTGTTAGGAAGCAAGTTGGTTAGGAAGTTTGTTAGGAAACGGTTGGTTGTTCAAACTAAAATTATTTGGCTTAACCATCTCTAATATCTCTACTTATAAAGCATGAAGACAACTAAACGTGTAACCAAATATCGCAAAATATAATCATACGGTACCCGCCGCCGCATTGTGCGGGTACCCTTCTAGTAATAATAAATATAGAAATACGGTTCGCTTTAATATAAAGCAAATACTTTGGCTCATGGTGGTTACGGTGGCGGTGGAGCATGTGGTTGTAAGTGGCAAATAAGGAAGATGTTTGGGGTAGTAAAGTGATGTGGGAAATAAAAGAAGATGGTGGTGGTTTGTTGATGATTTGATAGTTATTGGATTTATGGTCATGTGGAATCGTTGCATGGTTTGATTTGTTACGGGTAGTGATTGGTGAAAGGAGGTGGTGGCACGAATCTGGAGGTGGTTACTTTTTATGAAAGAATGTATGTTACTGTAATAATTGGAGTAAATAAAAGTGTAAATTGACCATTTAACCCTCGTGTGTAAGTCATGTGAGCAGACTTAACTAGCGTTACTGAAGGTCGTTAGAGTGAGGGACAAACGACGGATAACATTTGCCACTTAAAGACGGACGGTGCATTTTTCTCGGTCAAAGGACGATAGGCTGCGGTCAACGCAAACCACAAGGACGAACGGTGTAATTTACTCTTTAATGTAAAAAGATTGTCACAACACCATGTTCTGATGTTCATATAAGGTGGTTGGTCATGTCGTATTTGTTTTGAGCCACAATACAATACTTGGTGGGACAGTCAAATAAACCCCACATCCACGCTAGAGATTTTGACGAGACTATCAAAAGCAGTAAAACTTTGCAAGCCAACAAATTCTTTAATCACATGACACAATTACAAATTTACATGGACTGTTCGTACTACAACCGAAGTGAAAAAGACAATATGTAAAATTGTTAAAAGCTACATTGCATTTAAAAGCTTATGACTATTATCTCTAAAATGTGAAATGTATCAAGTTCGGTTTTTGCTAAATGTAAACAACCTTGAATATGTAGTAACCCAGTCAACTCGTCTAAAGTGCAATCACTCGAAACTCTTTTCCACCCCATAGGCCCATACCAATGCCATCTATCTCCCTCGTTATCCCAATTAAGCTAAGTCGAGTCGATACAATGTTAAGCCCGAGCTTGACCTACAGAACTCGAAGCTCCATCTGGCCTATATTAGAAAGCTCGGGATTGGTTTTTTAACAAGTACTTTGAGCTCGACCAGGCTCGACTCAGTTAATGATAATAAAATATTAGTCAATCTATATATTCTTGATAATTTGATTTAGGCTCGACTCATATTTTGGATGATATAATAATCATGTAATATAAATTAATAAAAAGAGATAAAATTTAAAATTACAGAACGACGTGCCAAAAAATAACTTGACACTAATCAAAAGTCTAATCAAGAAGGTCGAGCTCAACTCGACGTAAAATCGACTTGATAAGTGCTCTATAGTTTACTCAACTAGCCAGATTACATCGTATCAATGAGATGACATTCACATTAATCATCTTTCAAAAGAAGAGTCGATGAATTAAACAAAAGTAATTGGAAGAGCGTCCACTAATTTTCACGTTTAAATATACTACTGAAAAATATAACTTTTTTTCGAACATGGGAGAACGAAAGGAAATAAGTCTCAAAGGTTTCTTTTTCGTATCGTTGTCACTTGTAACAAACGTCAAACACCTTTCAAAGACTCCACATCATCATCATCGTAGATGGCTACTCAATCTGCTTCTCCAGTCCCACCACGGTCGAAAGAGACGATCATGATCATACGAGGCATGTACAACTTCAAGTTAAGCAGCTGGCCACTTCAACTCTTCGTAAATCTTTTACATCGATTATTGCGTCGGAGGTAAACACCTTAACTACATCTATGTATGCATGTATATATAATAGTTTAAGTCAAGTTTAAGGGCTCTTTCACAATAAATTTATGTTGGCTATATATGAACATAGATTTCAAGTCGCTGATGTTACAAACTTACAACTCGATCAGATCCATGTACATGGCACCATTATAAGTTTACGTAGATTAGCAGTGGCGGAACTAAGATTTCAACATAGGGTATGCACTTTTTTTTCAGTTTCTCGAAGGGTATGCACCCTATGTATATTATCAAAAAAAATATATATATATATATAAAAAAAATTACACTAGCCCGTCGAATTTTAGAGTATGCACGTGCATACCAATGCTACACTCTAAATCCGCCCCTGTAGAGTAGGGGTATCTATCCCACATTGCCTCATGAACCAAATGACCAAAGTGGAGATCATTATAAAATGAGATGCCAAACAATCTATGAAACACCTAGTTCTTGACTTCTTATCAAAGTCATTGTTATAGTTTATTTTTTGGTTGCAATTACTAGTTATAATATTTTATTAATCAAAACTTTTGATAATCAATTTGATTTTTAAATTGATGTTTTTGATAATTTGATTTTTAAAATATTGTAAATTGTAAAGGGACCGTTTAGTTAAAAAGAAGAATTTAGTATTGTTATTGGATTATTTGGTTTAGTAAAACAAAAAACCTTGTTTGGTCTGCACAAAGGTTTACTACTTGAAAAAAAAAATTAAAAAGAATTAAAAAAAATAAAATAAAAAAAATCAATTAAATAAATAATCTTACTCACTGGATTTAGTTTAGTAAAACAAAAAACCTTGTTTGGTCTGCACAAAGGTTTACTCACTGTGTTGAGTGATATATATATTTATTGAAGAGAGAAATATCACCTCCTTTGCCTGGTTTAAGAAGCCAACACAGTGATATATATATTTATTGAAGAGAGAAATATCACCTCCTTTGCCTGGTTTTGAGAAGCCCCACTGCCATGACATTCACGCCTAATTTTAAAACCTAACCCCTCTAACAAAATAACATTTATCAACCCAATCTCAATTTTTAGTGTCTAAACCCATCAAACAAACGGGCCCTAATATTAGTTAAAAACTTAGGATTGAATTGGTAAGAAGCTTGTATGAGTTGAATCGAGTTTGTAAATATTTCTAACAACCGAAGACAACATCTATAAAGATGTCAAAAACCTCAAATGAAGGCTCCATTATCATTATCAATAGCTACCCAATCCACTTCGCTAGCCAATGAGTCACTCGGATGCTTGTACACATTCATCAGACGACCACTTCTTCACGTCTTGCATCGTTGTCTCCGTCGATTGTTTCATTGAAGGTAAACAACTTATCTACATTTATATTTCTCTTAAACACGTACACACACTACATATATAGTTATATATTGATTTCAGTTATGTTTAACTGCACTTTTTAAGGTATTGCACTATTGCAAAAATGGTACGCAGGTAACATGTCAAAAATATGTTATAAATGATTAACACGAACTATAGTTTAAAAACTTGTTCCCTTTGCTTGGAAAATGTTTCTATTATCATAATATTTTTGACATTTTTAAGCCTCTATTAAAGTAGTATTAAGTTGTTCTCTAACAGAATGTCATTTTTAATGTTTTATAGGTTACCTTAATATTGATAACATGAGAGGTATTGGCCCCAAGCCGGAGAAATCGGTCCCCATGAGTAGATAGAGATGAAAAGAAAAGAGAAAACAAAAGATCCTCAAGAGAAGAAGAACATTGATGAAGAAAATAATCCATTGTCATTGAACATCGACTTAAGTGAAGTGACAACATGCTTCGATCTTCCTCTTGTTCGATCTCATGGAACTTGTCTTCCACCATCGACTTAAGTGACTTTGTGGAAAATGATCCATTGTCATTCAACTTCCACATCCATTTCTAACAAGATTGTAACAATTACATGTAATTCGGCCAACGCATCTAAACTACAATCAGTCGGAAGTGTTGTCCAACCCCACACCAATACCAATCGTCCTCCTCGTTTTCCCTATTACTTATATGACAAATGTGTTAACGTCTTATTGCCCACGGTTGTAATCAAGTTAAGTCGGGTCGGGTCGATTATTTTTAAGCTCGAGCTCGACTCAGTTACATTACTTCAAGCACGCTCAATTGAGCCTTTATTTTCAAACTCAAGCTTGGTTTCCTAACCAATACAGTTTGAGCTCGGCCCACATTGCCTAACAATTCGATTTTCTAGTTTTTGTAGGGTATTTGCATCCCACATTGCCTCATAAACCAAATGATCAAGGCAGAGATGATTATAAATTGAGATGCCAAACAATCCTTGGAACACATATATTTTTTGGCTTTCTTATGTAAGTCGTAGACATAGTTTATTTTTTAGCTCCAATTACGAGTTATAATATTTATATTTAATAATTAACTTGTTCTCATACCCTAATATTTTTTGTAATAAAAAAAATTGGTGTATTTGGATAATTTAACTTTTAAAACATTGTATAACTTGTATCTAATATTAGTGAAAAGCTTAGAATTAGATACGCTCGAATGAGTTGAGCCTTTAATAGTCCTCCACATAAGTTAAACTGGTTATAATATTTTAGTAATGAATTTTTTTGGAGTTTGTCAAGTTTAGTTTCTTATATTAAAGAAAACGAGAAAGGCGCCAGAGGGCCGTTGTTAATATTTTTTATTGTGTATGTACACAAAAATATCGCTACAAAATTTGTGACATATACCTGCTGAAACTTTTACCCACTAAAACATATAAAAGTCACCAAAAATGAAAAATAAACCAAACATATAAAAAAATAAATATAACACACGCTCCATCCCGAATCTCAAACTCTCTCCCAAAACGCCACTCCACCGTCGTCACAACCTCTATCTCTATCCGGTCGTCGCTCGAAACCCTAACTCCGGCACCGTGACCATCGTCAGTCATCGTCACCGTTATGAAATTAGGTATAATACAGTTTGTAACATATGTGTTGATTATGATCATTAATTATACTACTAATCATTTTGTTGTTAAATTAAACCCTAGCTTTTAGATTATTGATTCAATTGAGATGATTGAGTTGTTATTCTACTTCAATTTTTAAATTTAAGTGATTATTCCTAATAATTAGGCTTTAGTGAAATTTAATCAAGTTTCAAATTTGATTGAATATGTTGATAGTTGAAATTTGATTGAACAAAATGATTATTGACTAAAAGTTGTTATATTTGTTGTTGGATTTGATAGATTAAGTGTTTGCGGAATAAGGTCTAGTGAAAGCGAAATTTGTAGTTAGTGTAGCTGCGTTAAGCTCAATCCTCATAGAAAACCGGATACGATTTATACTTCTCAAGTTGTTGTGTTTTATACTTTGAAGATTAGGGATTTCAAAGGGTAAGATTTAGATTCTGTGAACTTGTGCTCTTGAATTGGAATCCTTTAAAGTGGTTAGGGGCTGAGCTGATTGGACTGAAATCCGTTAAAAGTGAAGTGACGCTTAAGTTTGTAACTAAAGTGGTTTCCTGGTCGCCAATAGTAATTTATGTGATTGCTAATGCTAACTGAAAACCGTATTGTCTCCTTCTCTGGCTTTTGTGAATGTATGGGAGGTTTGTGTTGAGATGTTTGGATACGAGAGACTGTTGGACTATCAGTTTGTAATTGTGTACGGGATTTTGTTATTGCAGATAAAGAAGCGGAATGTTGCTCGACTCACCTCATAGAAGGAGATGGGGCTTTTAATGGAGTTGGACTTGATAGTTTTAATAAACAAGTAAAACTTGCAGAATGTGGACTTTCTTATGCTGTTGTTGCTATCATGGATCCACAGAGCAGTGGTATGTCCGTTTACACGATCAAATACTGAACTAGTTTCATGTTTTAGGAGATTGCATTGAATTAGTTTATGTTTTATTGAAATTGCATTGTACGCGACATATGACACCAGTTTGTTTTTTACAGGGAAGAGCTCACTTTTAAATCATCTTTTTCATACCAACTTCTGGGAAATGGATGCTTATAGACGAAGGCATGGTTTCAATTGCTCTTTTTCTATTGTTATCTTCGTGTAATGGCGTGGACGTTGCTTATATTTCATTTATTGTTTATCAGGTCTCAGACTACCTAAGGTATTTCGATAGCAAGATGTCCTGGTATCGAACTTTGCACCATTGTTATGGATCTTGAGGGTGCCGACGGAAGAGAGCGTGGAGAGGTTATTATGATTTTATTATTGTTGCTTTCATATATTTTGTATCGTCATTGTTCCATCCTAAATATGAAGATTTTGTGAATTGTACAGGATGATACTGCATTCGAGAAACAAAGTGCTCTTTTTGCGCTTGTTGTATCAGATATTGTGCTTATAAACATGTAAGTTTGCTGGTGGCTGAGTAGCTCGTTATAAATTCAGGTTCTTAATTCTTGTAGACTTCAGTTGACTCTGATTAAATTTTTATTACGTAGGTGGTGTCATGATATTGGTCGTGAGCAGGCTGCAAATAAACCTCTTCTAAAAACCGTGTTCCAGGTACATTATTTGTACTTATTCTACCCATTTTCATGGTCTGTTTGTTGATGTCATGATTAGTTTATTTACTTTTCCAGGTTATGTTACGGTTATTTAGTCCACGCAAAACAACTTTAATGTTCTTTATACGCGATAAAACGAGGGTAAGTTTTTCTACTGCAACGACGTGTGTAATGATAAGATAATCTGACGTGAATCTGACCCAAGTATCTTCTAACAACTTACAGACTCCTTGAAAATCTAGAACCTGTTTCGAGGGAAGATATCCCAAACATTATATTTCCAGGTTACCAACTGCTTCATGTGTCGTGCTTTATTTAATTATATTTAGTCAATATTTATACAGTGTGACATTTTTCCTTTCTTCATTTTGGTTTTTGATCCTTGTTAACTGTATGCTCATTCATTATCATTTGAATAGAAATATCAGCTATGTTTCAAGGTTAGTTTGACATAAAGCAAAAGATATGAACTTTATACATAATACATTCATACCTAAAAAATACAGTCATAGGAAAACCATGTATATAAATTATAGCTAATTAGTCTTTCGATAATCCACGGTTCACAGGAAAACCACAAGGACAGCTTCCAAATTTTCCTTGACAGCATCATGTTGGCCACAAACACACCTCTGAGTGAATTTTTCAATGTAAAGAACATAAATATAATACTTTTATTGTTCTTTCTTAAATGTTTCTCGGACAATAATTTGTATATCGATCATATTATAACTTCTCTTTGATTGAATGACCAGGTTCAAGTTGTTGCATTGTCTAGCTATGAAGAGAAGGAAGAACTATTTAAATTGCATGTATGCTAGAAACTCAAGCACTTCTACTTTATTTTGCAACGTTTTCTTTTAATTATTATGCTTTTTTTCTTGTGTGTAGGAAGGTGGCTAGTTTGTGGCAGAAGCTCTTCCAATAAATTGCACCTGGAGGTCTAGCGGGTGATAGGCGAGGAGTTGTTCCTGGTTCAGGTTTTTCCTTCAGTGCACAAGGTATTGGTTGTAAAATTTCTGATAAATCACTAATACGGTCTAGATCTTGAAGGGTTTTTTCAAAATATTGCAGGTTATGGTGGAAACTGTACGATGTGAAGAGATTGCTAACGAGAAATATTCATCCTTTGTTGCAAATGAGGTTCAAATTCTTGTTACTATTTAGCAGGGCATATCTTGTTTAGACATTTGAACCATGTTATGCAGTTAAAAAAGTCACAAGGTATCTTCTTTGTAATGTATACCTTTGGAGCTTTCCAAAATTTCCTCCAAAATTTTATCCTCTTCCAAGAGTTTTTTTTGCAGCTTAGGAATATCTTCCTCAAGTTTGGGGATTAGATCAGTTGACTCTTCAGACTGCGGTGTGATTTCTGTAATCTTTGCTGCATCCTATAGTAGAACATAATAAAAGATTAGTGTGTAGTTTATTATATGAAGGTAGAGAAAAATATAGTATACCTTTTCAGCTTTCTCTTCCATTTTCTTTATCTTTTGTTCACGTGTTTGAGATCTTCTCGGTGCTTCACATCCTGCCTTTCAAATTCCTTGAATTCATTGTTGCACCGTTTAAGGGTAGTGTCTAGTTCCTTAAGCAATGCAAACAAAAGTTGAGTATAGCATAGAAGCCAAGCTTTTAGGGGTTGTTTGGAAGCATGTTTTTAGTAATTATAGGGATTTTCAGTTGCAATAATCAGTTTCGAGTGTTCCAAGAAAGCTGATTGTGTTCTGATTTTCTAATTACGAAGGGTCGGAATAATCATAGTTGCCTACCCATAAGAAAACTGGTTATTGAGATTGATGTAAAAATTACATAACTATCCATAGCTCTCAAGCAACTAATGACCTGAATGTCCCATTCATTCAATTTCTTAAGTAGCAATAATCACTTTGTAAACGCACATTCTGAACCCTTCATACAAAAGTGACCAAAAAAGTAGTACTGACTACTGATAATAGCATTAGACAAATTAAATAACAGACCTCTTGTCTCTTCATATGCTTATTATGCAACGTCTCAAGCTCCTTCAACTCTTTCAAGTTGTCCTGAATCTTCTCCCTAAGAAAAACTTTAACGTTTTCAATGAATATTTCATATCATAGTGTATATCGTAGAAAACCAAATTCAGATTATACAGTTAAAACTCTTCTTAAAACAAGAATCACCTTTCCACTGTTATATTTTCTTGCAGGCCAGACGCTGTTTTTTAGTTTCCTCCATCTTCACAGCATTATCCTCAGAAGCAAACTTCACAGCTTTTTCTTGCCATTTTAGCAATGACAGCTCTTTAAGCATGTAATCTTCTGCAGTGTTGATAATTTCTCAATAACAAAAGTGAGCTCATAAGAGTATAGTCTAATAAGAATGTAATAACCTCTAAGCTTTCTCTTTCTTTATCAGCTAACTTAACCATCTGCACCACCCCGGGCCTCTTCTCATTCAGCGCTTCAAGCCTAATACATCAAATCACAACAGAATATATCATCAACATGCATAATTTCATATGTGAGAAGCATATGCCATTAAAGTTGAGCTTTTGACCGGTTGCCCAACCTGCCCGACTAACCCACAACCTCGTCTGAACACCTAAAAAGCCTAATCACTAAGATACTCAAAAAAGAGAGCTTACTACTTGTGAGATTCATCAAGATACATACTAAAACTATATTGCATCAATTACGCATAAGAGTACTTACTTGAGAATGCAGGATCAAATTCAGCTTCATTTTTAGTTTCTACTTCTGTAGTTGCTGTAGTTGCAATCTTCTTTGCAGCAGAGATTGTCTCAGTTTTGGCATACATTCTATTCCTGACCTCACCTCATGGTATCTTGCCTTAGAATCACCAGTGACACATACGTATCTGGCGCTCCTATATAAAACATAAAAGAGAAAAAGATTTTAAGGAAACCTACATTGCAAAAGCTCAAAAAAAAATAAAAAATAAAATAAAATAAAATAAATCGAAGCACTGAATACAACAAACAGCAAACGTACCCTTGTTATTTGGCATGGGAGCTGCTGAACGTGGTATCCTTCATGCTTGTCTTGGCCTCGGTGTGTGACGGCGGCCTGTAACAAAGAAGAGCAATGAGACAATGCATCGATAATGCACACCAACCGGTGAATCTGAGGTATAAGCACAAGCACAGATAAACAGAAAACAATGAAAAAGGCCAAATACGTTGAGTAGTTGCTGTGGATGACTTTGGCTGCGCAAAGGGCGGTAACCCAACAGTCGATGAAGCAACCGTTTATTGACAACCGATAAGAGCATATAACTTAAGAAGAGACACCTATTGTAATTTTCTTCAGTTTGTTAGTCAAACTTTAAGCTTATTATGTTTCCAAACAATTCAGTCAGCTCATAAGCCCGAAAAAAAAAGCTTAAACAAACAGCCTCCTAAAAAAATATCAAACTAAACTCATTAAAATGGTTCCAAATGCATTTATATTTACAAAATAAGCAAATCGAAACGGTATTTCCTAAAGTACTTACTTTCAGTGGGCTTACAAAGTTGCGTAAAGTTTGAAAATTTGATAAGCTCGTATCTACGGTCTTATATGATTATCAAAACTAACAACAAAAACACCTAACCCACATAAAATTTTGACTTCACACTACAATACTTCCACACAAAATTTTAACAAAACAATAAAACCACCCTAAGCCATAAGGAAAATCAAAAAAGCCAATAACTCCTAATAACAGGTTCAATATAACAGGTTAAAACCATTAACTGAAACAAACACCTACCGAACCTAAGATATAGATTTTTTTTGCACACTCTTTAACAACAAAATCCTAAAAAATAAAAGAAATGTAACTAATAGCATTACTCTTTAACAACAAAATCCTAAACAATAAAACTCTAAGATATAGATTTTTTTGTTGGGGTCATGGTTGGTTGAGTGAATTTGGTTATTAGTTGCTTTGAATCCATTAGTCTTTACAATAACGCTGCCTATTGAGATTAAAAATGGAGTAAAAAAAGTTGTTTAACGTTGAGGTAGCAATGGTTGGGTAACATTTCCAATATTTGGATCAAGTTCATAACAAACTGCTTTGTAGATTTGTAAGTTTTCTATTCGAACAATGTTGGTTCAGTTTGTTTTCATTAGTGTAGACTAGAGTAGGGGTATTTGCATCCCACATTGCCCTAATGAACCAAATGGCCAAGGTGGAGATGATTATAAAATGAGATGCCCAACAATCAATTAAAGTAGGAAACACATGTTTTTTTGGCTAGCTCCTAACCAAAGCCATTGTTAAGGTTTATTTTTTGGTTGCAATTACTAGTTATAATATTTATAAAACAGTTTTTGTTTTGAATATCAATTTCATTTTTAAAAAATTGATGTTTCAAGATAATCTGTTTTTAAAAGCATTATAATTTGTATCTATTACTAGTGAAAAGCTTTGAAATATATATATAAATACTGTCAAAATAAGGCAATACATTATCAAATACCGCTATATCTGTAATTTTCAATACTTTTTTGGTACGAGTTAAACTCTATCTGAGTCATTTTTCATAATTTGACAAGTAAGCATCGGACTTCGCAAACGATATGACAAGACCCATAAAGCATGGTAAATGACTAGACTTCCACCATTCTAGATTCTAAAGCTAAAGCGATTGTCCCAAAAGAGTCTCAACTTTACGAGATTCAATCTTAAAACCTCTTACAATGCAAATCGTGTGTATTGAATGTATGCATCGTTAGTTTAATATATCTTGACTTTGTGATTTTACATTATATTGTGCCTCAAATTTGGAAGCGCATCAGGTTGGTGGGTCTAGTAAACAGTCTAGAGTCTAGACACATGTTCATGGTGGTTTGTTTATGTCGTTTTTGTTTGGAGCCACATTACAATACATGGTGTGCCTCAAATCAATGCCAACCGACTCCCTGAATGCCCCTATTACTTACTTGGGCGAGAGATGTACTAGCTACTGCATGGCCATCTCATGAATTGATAAAAATTTAAGGGCCCTGTACGAAATTACATAATGAGACCTTTCGAGAAAGAATGTTATATATAAAGTATTACTGTTTATAAGATATAAATCAATTAGTTATCAAAATGTTTTAACATATTACTCATATAAGATATTTTCTCATATAAATACTTTTTTTCTTCGTAAAAAATATATGTACACATACATATAATAATTAACGAGACAAATTTTGGAGCCCTTAAAAATTTTGGGGCCCTGAGCGGTCGCCCACCTTGCACACCCTCAAAGACGGCACTGCTAGCTAGTGTCTTAGTTCCTAGAGGTGTAGTGGTAAAGGCTTAAGTAGTTAAGCGAGCCCAAGTGAGAGTAGTACCGGTTTGGGTGACCGACCGGGAAGTCCTCACTTGGGAACCACAAGCCCTAATGATATCAGGCGAATCGAGAATAGGAGTGGGGTTATCCCCTAGGAGAGGCTCGCGGTTGGTATCTCTGCCCGAGGATGCGACACTAACTCGAGCCAACAACTAACAACTAACCCGCCGTTAAAAAAAAAATTCCTAGAGGTGTAATCAAGCTAAATTGAGTACTCGAGTCGATAAAAACTTGATTACAAAACTCGAATCTAGATATATAGACTTTATATTCAAACTCGAGTTTCATATACTTTCGAGCTCAACTGGATCAAGTCGATTTCTAGTAACTACATTATGCGTGAATCTTCACACATTTGCTTGCTTGGTTTGATCAAACTCAATCTTACCTGACTTATAATTAGTCGATGTCACCAAAAAAGTTAAGTAGGTAACATGACGAAAATTCTCAACCGTGGGTCAAACGATCTAGTAAAACCATACAACACTTTATACCCCAATTACTTTTCGATGCTATAAATGATTTATATGATTACGGGAAGAGGTGCTTCCAGAAGTGGCAGTTACGTCTATTCCTAAGTCAAATGCCATCTCACCTGCTTCATTGGGCCATACCTTAACATCGTCTCTTGCATCCCCGAAGCCAGAGATACCAATCCCTACGTACCAACAGATAGAGCTCTTCAAATGGATATTACAGGAGCAGGAAAGTGGAACGATCCTCGAGAGAAAAATAAATTTGACTAAGAAAAAGTTTTACTCAAACACTTCATCGGAAAAAAGTCCATCCCATCTTTGTAATCCTTATATTGTAAATTAGGCAATTTATAATGTAGTTTTTGTATTTGTTTAATGTTGTATAACTTGTGCAAAATGGGTTGTTGAGGCTTTCAAGTTGATGTAATCATAGTTATAGTCGTTAAACAATGCGGAAATGATATATATTCTACTTTCGACTCGCAAGCCTTCTGAAAAAACTCAACTCAACTAAAACCGCATCGATTGTTAGTTTCTCAATTGCTTGCTCAACTCGCTCACTCGTAAATCATTGACAATTCACATTTTCTTTTATAGATCAAACAAAACAAAACTAACGAAAGGCGTATATTAACTTTTACGTTTATATCAAAGAAAAAAAGGAAACTTCTTGGAATATGTGAGAACGAAAAAAGAAAAAGACATGTGTGTTCAAACATTGTCACCTGTAACAAACATTTTCTAACAAATCGCTTTATAGATTTGTAAGTTTTCTATTTGAACAATGTTGGTTCAGTTTTCATGTAGTGTAGAGTAGGGGTGGCAATTTCTGATCCGACATGAAACCCGACTTATAACCGACACGAAAATTAACAGGTTTGGGTTGAGTCTAAATAGATTTCGGGTCGGGTTTGGGTTGACCCATCTAACCCGTTTATTAAACAGGTCAGGTTCGGGTTGAGAATTATTTAAGTTGGTCGACCCGCCAACCCGTTTAAGATTTTTTTTCTTAAACTAAAAATTAATTATATTTTATTATACGGGTTAAATGGGTTAAACGAGTCGACCTGCAAACCTGTTTAACCCGTTTAATTATTTTTTCATTTAATTATATATATGTTTAAAATAAATTTTTTTCAAGCTTAAATAATGTTATATTTATTCTAAAAAAGACTATTAGTGATTATTTTTATAAGTAAATACATCATAATATATATATATATATATATATATATATATATATATATATATATATATATATATATATATATATATATATATATATATATATTTTCGGTTTTTATTGCCAAACCCATATCCAAACCGATAACCGAATATTTAGTTTGGTTCGGTTCGGTTTTGACCAATTCGGTTTGGTTATGAATTCGGTTTGGTTTTTTCGGTTCGGTTCGGTTTCGGCTTTCGGTTATTGTGGATATTACACGATCCGTGAAAACCCTACCCTCAAGACCGTGACTTCATGTAAATCTATACTACTATATAATGCATGGATAAACCAAGCCTAACTCCTAACCAAAAATTAAGATAAGGAGCTCCAATCATGAGATGACATGTGTCACTTCTCAACTAACTACAAGCCTAACTCCTAACCAAAAATTAAGATAAGGAGCTCTAATAATAAGGTGACATGTGTCACTTCCCAACTTAAAATTCACATTTATTTTCAAATTGAAATATCTTTTTATCTATTTATTTTTTTTGTTATCTAATTTCACCATATTTTCTAAAATTTTGTGCTCTTTAATTCAACATCCATTTTGATATATTTTTACAAGTTTTTAGTTTTGTAGATTTTTAGTGGGTTTTTATTCAAAATTTTACAACTTTAACATTTATTTCAATCAATACAATCTTGATTCGTTAAAATCATATACTTTTGGGTGAGTGTTTCACGGGAAAGAGATTGCGAGGATCTTTCTATATACGGTAATAATGATGTCACGAGAAAGCTACGGAAAACCCAAACAAACACATATACGTTCGGAGTGTTGTGAAACGAATTCATTAAGCGGGTAGGGAATTGCGGGAGAGTTGGGCTAGCAATTCATTTACTAACCATATTACTATATTTTTCGCCGCAGCTGTGCGCAGGTATCCGACTAGTACTCTAAAATAGTCCATTGACATTCGATTTCAACCTATTTACTTCGATGGGCCGATCGAGTTATGTTTCATCTTTAATGGACCAAACTGGTAAATTAAATAAGTCGCTTAAAACAAAATGGGTTGTAACTGGTCGCAAGTCTTCCAAATTGTATTGCGTTGGATTTTAAAATTTATTTTATTAAAACTGGGTTATCAATGTACTAATATGATTTTTGTAATCGTAAGTCCCACTAATTATCAATCAGTAGCTTTAAAACTTGATATTTTTTAGGTTGACCTGTACTAAAACTTGTTTTAGCCACAACCCGTGTTAAGTCGTTACTACTAGTACGGTTTTGATTTTTTTTTTTTTTTTTGAACAAGTAGATATTATAAACGCGTTGTGTACTATTGTTGTAGTTGAATGGTAGTTACTAAGAAGGTGTACATTAGAATAATGTTTGTGCTTTGTAATTTACTCGTCAATAAAAGTTGCTATCACTATTTACTCGTAGACCAAAAAGTCAAAAAGTATATTTTTTACAGTACAATAATGCAAAAAGTAGAACTGCACCATTAAAGATTACAAGCTGGAACCCACACGCTTGTTCACATCTTCAATATAAACAAACAGAAACCGAACAGATCTATGTGTATCCACCCAAACACTCCTTCACTTCTTTCTGTAACAACCCACAACCACAAACCCTTTTTTAGTTCAGATCAACAAACATGATGATGTCTTCAGTCAATCATGACGACTTTGCTCACTTAAAAATCCCCCTTGAAGATGTAATATCCGCCACCGACAACTTTAATTACAAAAATTTAATCGCAAAAGGTAAGTTTTCAAATGATTACAGGGGACAGCTCTTGTGGTCCGGTGAGTTGATTCAAATTGAAGCTAAGAGGTTTAATAAAGAATGGTATGATGAATTTGAACAACTGTTTTGGCCAGAGATTTCATTGCTTTCTTCTCTCAAGCATAAAAATCTGGTTTCTCTTGTTGGGTTTTGTGATGAAAAAGATGAGAAAATCGTCATTTACAAATATGAGAGCTGGGTAAATCTCATAAACTATTTAAGTGACCCGATGCGGTTGACATGGGTGCGAAGATTGGAGATATGTGTCGGTCTTGCGAATGCACTGAGCTACATTCATTATGACGAGCCACGCGATTTTAGCGTAATACATCGAGACATCAGCAGTAACACAGTTTTATTAAATGATAAATGGGAGCCCAAGTTATCTCAATTTAAACTTTCCATGAAGATTGAAACATCTCAGAGGCATGATTCATTCTGTGTTGATGAAGTTTGGTATAGGGAGGGGTATACAGACCCAACATATATAGAGACAAAGAGTTTGAGCCACAAGTCAGATATGTACTCCTTTGGGATAGTATTGTTTGAACTACTGTGTGGTAGGAAAGCAGTAATTGACAATCGAGATAATAAGTATTTGGGTCCGGCGGCCATTACCCATTATAGAGAGGAAAAGCTCAATCAAATAATTGATCCGGGTCTACTGAGACAAATGGACCCGCAGTCATTCGAGATCTTCGCGAAAACAGCATATGACTGCTTGAATGACGAACCATCGCAACGCCCAAATATAGATGAGATTGTCCCAAGACTAGAGAAAGTGTTGGAACTCGCACGCGAAAACAGGCCTGTAAGACTTCTTTTTTTCTGTTTCATCTTTCTATCACAATAATTAATAGCCCTTTTATATTATGTCTTCCGTTGCTGGACCTCACTGAATATTACTACCCCCAATCTGCAATGCTATATAGTTACTGGTATAAATGTTATATAGATGACTTCATGAAAAAGTCAACCTATTGCATTTTAGACTGAAAATCAATTTGTGAAGTTGAAGCTTGCAATGCTAACACTCTGTTCTTTAGATTCCAAAAAAAAAAAAAAAAAAAGGACTCAAATACAAAAGGGAATTTATAGTTGATTGCTAAGAAAAATCAAATACAGTATTATTTGTTAATAACTTATTTAGATATAATAAATGACTTTAATGTTTAAGTCAATTATCAATGGGAAAGAGGATTAAAAGATGGGACGTTAGGTGGAAGTCACTTATATACATAATGATAATGATGATGCATCTCACATCCTTTTTGTAACATAAACTCTGTTTTTGTGATAGATACACTCTCCACCCAACCACCTTGCTCACCTAAGAATCCCCCTTGAAGATATAGAATCCGCCACCAACTACTTTAAAAATGTTGTTGGAGAAAGTGACTTTGGAAAGATATATGAGGGACAACTCTCGTGGTCAGGTGAGTTGATTAACATCCGTGCTCATAGGATATCTAATAAAGAATGGGATGATGAAAAAGAACAGCAGTTTTGGACGGAGATTTCAATGCTATCTAGTCTCAAGCATAAGAATCTTCGTTCTATTGTTGGGTTTTGTAATGAAGTTGGTGCAGAGACCATCATTTACAAGAATGAGACAAGGGGAAGACTCATATTCTATCTAAGTGACCCGGTGTTGTTGACATGGGTGAAAAGATTGGAGATATCTGTGGGTGTTGCGCATGCATTGAGCTACATACATTATGACGAGCCGCGTGATTTTAGCGTTATACATCAAGACATCAGTAGCAAAACAGTACTATTGAATAATGACTGGGAACCCAAGTTATCAGATTTTCACCATTCCATGAAGATAAAAGCATCTGAAAGAAACCATTCTTTCCATACTGATTCAGTTTGGTCTACAAATACATGCCCAACATATGCAGACACTAGCTATGTGAATCACAAGTCAGATATCTACTCCTTTGGAATGGTATTGTTTGAACTACTGTGTGGTAGGAAATCAGTAAGTGACGGTCAAGATAATAAGTATCTGGCTCCCGTGGCCATTTTTCATTATATCGAGAAAACACTCGATGTTATAATTGACCCGGATCTATGGAAACAAATAGATCCGCAATCATTTGACGTTTTCGCAGAAATAGCGTATAGCTGCTTGAATGAAGAACAATTGCAACGCCCAAATATAGATGAGATTGTCGCAAGACTTGAGAAAGCATTGGAACTCCAAATGGCAGGCGAAAATAGGCCTGTAAGGCATTTTTTTTCTCTCTTCAGAATAACTTATTATTAATAATAATTAATAATGATAGTCTACTTATTACTGTATTTATGATGCTAAAGGAACACTCGGTAGTTGCGGCCGAAGTTGAAGGTACATCATCTAGTCAAGAGAAGGTAATTTTTCTTATAACTCTTTTTGTAAGTCACAGATCGAAATTTTAAAAAAGAATTGAGATTCTCCTTACGTTGAAGGCTTGATGCCAATGATAGGCCACATTGTGTCTAAAATCGGGGAAAAATCACATTTTAAAGTATCTCCCAACATTTTCTGCTCTTTGATAAATTTTTATAATTGAGTAATTTACCTCAGTTTAGTGTTTCACCCTGTGAATTTGCACAAATGGTAATGGTGTCTTGTTTGATACATATAGGGCTTAGTGACCTCCGTCTTTAGAGGCGTTGAATCCCATACCAGCAAAAACACAATGTCTTCCTCCAAAGATCTTTCTCATTTACACCTCAGCCGTGAAGACATAGAATCCGTAACTAACGGTTTTGATCATGAAAATCTCATTAAAAATTTTGGGTATGGGGAGATTTACAAAGGCCGTCTCTTGCGTTCCAAGCAGTTCATCGATATTATTGCGAAGTGGTTCTCTTCTAAATTGTTAGGTGATAAGAGAAAAACATTTTGGACGGAGATTTCAATGCTTTCTAGTCTCAAACATAAGAATCTGATGTCTTTTATGGGGTTTTATGAGGACAACATCGGTAGGGTTATCATATACAAGAAGGAGGCTAACGGAAGTCTAGACAGATATCTAAAGGACCAGACTCTCAAATGGATGCAAAGGTTGAAGATATGTGTTGGTGTTGCAAATGCATTGAGTTACATCCATTACGATGTTGGACGTGATTTTAGTGTCATACATTGCAACATCAAGAGCTCGAAAATTCTACTAGATGACAAATGGGAACCCAAGTTATCTGGTTTTGAGCTTTCATTGAAAAATACAGTAGCTCGGAGGCAGGGTCTTCTTCTTACTCGTGATGTTGTTAGGAATGTATACCTAGACCCAAAATATAAAAGAACTGGGGGTGTGACCCACAAGTCAGATGTGTATTCGTTCGGTGTTGTATTATTTGAAGTCTTGTGTGGAAGGAGTGCAGTTCTTCGTGATGAAGAGTTGGGAGAGGGGTTATTAAGTCAACTGGCCAAATCTCATTTAGATGATATGATTGATCCACATTTACGAGAACAGATGCACCCTGAAGCATACAAAATCTTTTCAGAGACAGCATTTTACTGCATACAAGAGGAAAGAGCAAAGCGTCCGCATATAGATCAGGTTCACTAGACTTGAGAAAGCTTTGCAACTCCAGTGGAAACATGAAAATCGAGGTGACAGTACATCATCCAATCGTTTAAAGGTAATTAATTTCCTTAAACTGTTAATTTGAGGCCGATTACGAATTATCCTAAATAATAAACAAGAGTTACTAATATTATTAAGTGTTGTTTTCTAGTTTAACGTATAACCACTATACCCTCATTATACGAATTTTTTAGTACAAAAAGATGAGTAATAATGTAAAAAACTGTATGCATGTGATTTTGAGTTTACATTATTATCTTTTTTAACCATTGTATGTTATATTTCATAGATTATAATATTAAATTATAACTAAAAATATTATATAAAACTAAATAGTTTGTGAAAGTATGAAATAGTTTGTGACATAAAATTTTAATAGTGGGTTCATTCTGAATGCATAGAGAAGATCTTTTCATGGATGTCTCTTAAAAAAGTAAAGATGTAATTAGTGTTTTCAATTTTTCAAATTGAAAATATGTATTCAAAGTAAAATTATTTTAAATTTTATTATACCATAATCATTTTTGTGAAATACTTGAATAGGCAATCATATTAGCGTTTACCGTTTACAAAAGAATAAAGGTAAGATTATGCATTTTACAGGGAAGGAACAGGTAAAGGTATGATATAATAGGTTTGGTTTAAGGACTTAAAATGATCATGCCCAAAAGTAGAGGGTTTTCTAAAGTCAACAATCTTTTAGTGGTATGACTATTCTTTTCACATAATATGACCCACTTTGTCTTTCCTTTTTTCTAGAAACGGCAAAACAATTTTACAAAAGACAAGAAATCTTCATTTTCAATTTTGATATTGGGATGAAATCATTTTCCTACTAGTTAACTTGAAACAAATCATCTTTTGCTTTTGAATGTTTTCATACTTTCTAAATGTTAATCAATTATAAAACTTTTTTTGATGCATGACTCCATAATGTTGCAGGAGAAGAACTATGAACACTTGAAGATTGGACTTGATGTTATAAAGGAGGCTACTGAGAATTTTGACGACGCACATTGCATTGGGTCAGGCGGATTCGGTAAAGTATACAAAGCAGATCTTGAACATTTCGATAGCAGTAATTCCTCATCGATAGAAGGTGTGAACAAGTGCGATTTACCAAGAAAACGAAGCACAGTAGCCATAAAGCGCATTCACAATCAAGAAGGAGAAGAAGGGTTCATTTCAGAAATTGAAACTCTAACTACTTGTAAGCATGATAACATAATCTCTCTTCTTGGCTTTTGTTATGAAGGTAATGGTGCAATGATCCTGGTTTATGAGCATGCTTCGAATGGTAGTCTTGAAAGCTATTTGGGAAGCAGTGATAGAATGACTAATCTTAATTGGGTGCAACGTCTAAAAATATGTCTTGATATTGCACATGGTTTGAAATACATTCACAGCGACACAGATCATGGCAAACAAAAGATGATACATCGTGACATCAAGAGCGATAATATTCTACTGGGAGATAATTGGAAGGCAAAAATTGCGGATTTTGGGCTCTCCAAATTCCACACAGCAGATCAAGTGGCCAGCACTATCTATACTAATAGGATTGCAGGTACATATACGTATTTGGATCCAGAATATGAGAAGGATGGTAGATTAAATAAGAAATCAGACATTTACTCGTTTGGAGTAGTGTTGCTTGAGATCTTGACTGGGAGTTTGGCCTATGATTCTGTATACACCAAGGTGAATGACAAGGGAATTGCACCCATTGCAAGAAATCATTTTGAAGAGGGAACAATAATGGATATTGTCGATCACAAGATAAAGGAGGAGACCGATGAACATGTCTTTTCTTTAAGTAAAGGACCTGATAAAGAGTCTTTGGACATTTTTTCAGAAATCGCATTTCGATGTGTCGCAGAAACTCAAGCGCATCGTCCAACAATAGAAGTTGTCATCGAAGAACTCAAAAAAGCATTAAACTCTCAGGTAAGTCAATAATTTAAAAGACAACTTTTTAATTTCTTCATATTCTTGATAGTAAAATGTGACATTTCATACATTATACTTTGTGTAAACAACATCTAACTATCTCACTATATACAACAAATCAATCTCACAATGTCCTAAGCACGACTCACCCACAACCATTTGGTTGGGGAACATTCTCACACATGGGGTACCATTAGGACACAAGCCCTTTAGTACTCAATTTAAGATCTTACCGTTTAAGTTTTTTCTTAGTAGTTAAGTTTTGGGATTTATTGTTTTGATCTTAAACTTTTATTTAAACATAATAATTTAAATTTATGACTTGCTAATGAATTGCCGGTAAACCTCCTTACTCTTTTCTTCCTTGTATATATATTTTTTTCTTTAATGTAGAAATTGCAACAACCAACATTGATTTGCAACCATAACTTTGACATGAACTTGGAGATCGAGAAAAAAATTTAAATTTGATTTAACACAATCCTGTATGGCAAGTAGGTTCGGTTTGTTTTTGACTTACTACATCGACTGACTGTCTGATTCACAGGAGAACCACAAAGACGACCTCAAACTGTCACTTAAAGACATAAAGTTGGCGACACAAAACTTCAGCCAAGACAATATCATTGGACTAGGAGATTTTGGGAAAGTATATAAAGGAGTAGCTACTCACACTCATGGATATAACATCTTTGCTGCAAAGCGCTTGGATAGGAATTCTGCTGAAGGAGAAGCTGAATTTATGACAGAACTGGAAATCCTTATGGAGTATAAACATGAAAATGTCATTGGTCTTGTAGGCTACTGTGATGAAGAGGATGAGAAAATTATTGTTTATGAGTATGCATCGAGAGGAAGTCTTGATAAGTACTTGGACAATGATAGTCTTACGTGGGTAATGCGGCTAAAAATATGCATCAATATTGCAATCGGGTTGGAGTTCCTTCATGGAAAGGGTTCAAGTCCAGAAATGGTGATACATAGGGACATTAAAAGCAGCAACATACTACTGCTTGATGATTGGAAAGCAAAAATTAATGATTTTGGGCTTTCCTTAGTTTGTCCAACAAAGCAGGATGCGGGGTATGTAGTCGATAATGTTATAGGCACAATTGGCTATCGTGACCCACTACACTTGAAAACAGGCTTCTTAACTAAAGAATCTGATATATTCTCACTGGGTGCGGTTTTATTTGACATATTGTGTGGGAAACTATCGTCCATAGAACTAGATGATGAGTATCTGTATTTACCCTTTTTGGCTAAACACCACTATCATGTCAGAAAACTTGATAAGTTAGTGTTTGAGGGTATCAAAAAACAAATTGTTCCACAGTCATATACTACATTTACAAGGATTGCCCTTCAATGCTTACATCACAGGAGAGAAAGTCGGCCAACGGCAGGTGAAGTGATAATACAACTTAAGAAAGCATTGGAATTCCAAGTAAGATTTTTATTTCAAATTAGGCTATTTCTTTCACATACAGATCTATAAGTTGTGCACTTCTATTGTTTAAACAAATGTTGTTGAACCATAAAACATGATAAATAAACATATATCTTAATAGGACGGTCTTTTTTATCACTCAAAACAAAAAATATATCAAATGCCAAAACGAAAAAGACAACAAGTTTCCATGATCCACAAAAAATGTGTTGTCTATGTTTAGTAGAAGGTCTTTAGTTGTTTCTTCAATGATAGGAATGTAAATGTACAGGAGGATTATGAGATATGGGAGTCGAAATTGCCTAAAGACTACAACGAAATAATCCAGATGTCAAAGTGCTCCGAAGATTATTCTAACATCAAGAAAGAGGATCTTTACAACATTTTCTCTAAAGGAATCCTCCTTCAACAGGACAAAGTGGTAATCAGTTCATTCTCAAATCTCAATTATATTTTTGTGCATCCTGTGTTCTATGTATTTACACATCATAACATTGAGTCTAACTTGTTTTTTTGTTGTATAACAGTTGCTGTCATTTGATGGTATTGGAGAAAGAAATGCAGTGTTTTCAGCGACAATGTTTTCCTACATAAACAGCTGTCCACATGAATGGAAGTCTCTTCCAGAATCAAGGTTATTCTTTCTACCTCTGTTGGTAAATATACATTGTTTGTTAGATGCATAAATTTCTGCTCTAATCTACAATCTAATATGATCAACAACTTTTAGAATAAGAAATATAAACAACTGAGTTTCATAAACAGATATAATACAAAATTGTTATACTCGAAGAAGAGTAAATAGTAGATGCTTTGTAACTTGTACAGGTTCAGTCCTACAACGTCTTATATCTTTATATATCAACTCTAAAGTATCTTCAAGCTTTAGTTTATTTATACGTTGAAACTTGATATTTACTGAAAACACACAAAAAACTTTATAAGTTTAAAGCATAATAATCAGGTCAGAATGATCAAGCTTAAGGTTGCATGACATGTACTTTTTCGCTCCTCAAAAGGAATGGAAATTCAATCTTCAGAAAATTATATTTTTGATAGGAATTGGATTACATAGTGCCCATTTTGAAAATTAATTAATTAAAAAAAAAACTGTATTTTATGTTAACTTAAATGACTGTTTTTCCTATATAATACTTTAAAGTATGCATTTATGGAATTCATATATAAGATTTTAGAGACTTCTTAACTGATTCTATTAGTATCAGATTTTACATATATATGATATTTACATGTTGCTTGCAGTTGATATGTACTCTGTTGCTTGATTCTGTATTTATTTTTTTCAAAACATGGTTGAGGTATTCCCTGTTTTGGGCCCTCTGTTTGCACGACCATGAATCCTAGTTAATTAATTATATATTTATTGATACAATAAGTTTCAGTTTTGAATTTAAGTCTTTTCCCAATTCCCAAATAAATTGTTTTCTCGTTTATTTTGGTTTAAAGAAATACTAAATTCTAAAGTAGAAGTGTACCTCCGGGGGAATAATGGTTATGACTGACTCGGACTTGAATATTTATAACATGTGCAGATTTGAATCGGTAGTGGAGATGTCCGATGTTTCCAATTTGAACATCGAAATTAAGACAGATACTCGATTATTATCTCCGAATGCTGCTTATGGGGTCTATTTACTCTTCAAACTCTGTGATTCAAGAAAAGTTTCAACTAAACCGATGTATGTTAATCTAAAGTATAGAGTGGGCTCCGAAAATCTACATGCATATTTTGCAAAACAGAGAGACGAAGAGTGGATGATGATCGAGTTGTACAGATTCTTAAATCAGAACGAAGATGTCATGTTTACATTTCTAATAGAGAGCTTTTCATTGTTCTATTGTGGAGATGGTGCGATTTATGTCGAAGGCATTGAATTTCTAGCAATTGACAAAGTGAGTTTAGAAATATCCCTTGGCTCCATTCTATATTCTTTTGTTTATATATAAAAATCATGTCTATGCTGCATATTTAACACGATTGTACATAGGTGAAACATGATGAAATCAGAAAGTTGAAGGATGTCTCGGAATCAAACTTCAATGTGGATCGCGTGCAACAATTGCCAACTAACTTTGAAGAAATATTTGAGATACACAGAAACTATGACGAGTTGTTTTGGTTGGGCGAAGTAAACGGGAAGAAACTTCTTGTGGTTTCGGCAAAGGCAGCTCTATACAAATTTTCTAATGCGGATCTCTTTACTTCAAAACCATCATCCCGGTCAAGGTTTGCTTTTTTGAACTAGATTTGGCATGTTTTCCTTTGATCAGTAAACTTTCCTAATTGTACATTCACAATGTGCACATCTAATCTTATCCAAATATTTGAAAATGTTTTACAAAAGAAACTAAAACTACTGCAGATTTTTTAATTTAAGGCCAATCTTCTTTATTGTTTAGTAAAATACTGAAAATTTGTGTATAAATGGTTGACAAAAGTATCACATCTTGATTTGTCTTTTTGTGCCTTCAAAATTAACATTGTTTCTAGTATGTAATCATAATATGTATAGTACATGCAGATTTCAAGAGGTGATTGAGCTTTTGCCACAACAAGTATTCTATATTAATTGCACGATCAGAAGTCAAATGTTGTCGGCCGATACAGAATACACGTGTTATCTTGTATTCAAGCTTTCAGAAGAATGTCAGGGGCTTCATAATCCGGTGAAGGTACGAGATTTACTCCACCAAGTATACGAAGAGGCTGAATTTTTCTATTTTATTACCCCAAGCCCACCGAATATGAATGATATTACACGGGTTCCAAAACAAAGGGAAGATGGATGGATGGAGATTCAAGTGTGGAAATTTAACTCGGCTCATAGTTTCAAGAATGACTCTCTTTCTGTCTCTATGAAGTTTACAAGTCATGAAGGAACTATGTCTGGCCTCATCATATGTGGCCTTGAGTTTCGGCCAACGTTTATTACTACAAGCACGCTCAATTGAGCCTTTATTTTCAAACTCAAGTGTGGTTAAGCTTTACTTTGAAACTCAAGTTTGGTTTCTTAACCGATACATTATGAGCTTGGCCCGACTCGACTGTTCAAGGTAAATATTGACCGACTCGATATATTGAGTTTGGCTTGACTCAACTTTGTTGGGGTCATGGTTAGCTGAATGAATTTTGTTGTTAGTTGCTTTGATCAAGTTCATAACGTAGTATAAACTACCTCATGTGTGTGATCTAGTAGTTTAAATTGCATTAAAGATTTGTAAGTTTTGTATTCGAACAATGTTGGTTCAGTTTGTTTTCATCAGTAGTGTAGAGTAGGGGTATTTGCATCCCACATTGCCCTCATCAACAAAATGACCAAGGTTGAGATGATTATAAAATGAGATGCCAAACAATCAATGAAAATCATATTTGTTGGCTTCTAACCGAAGTCATTGTTATGGTCTAGTGTTTTTGTTGCAATTACTAGTTATTAATCATAGAATCTACAAAAGATTAATTTTATTATATCAAATATAATTGACTTTTAGTGATTATTTGATTCTTAAAACATTGTAATTTGTATCCAACTTTAGTGAAAAGCTTATGATTTAATTGGTAAATTTCGAATCAGCTGAACCTAAATGAGTTTGAGGGTACTGCTCACTATTACTTTTAAGAAACACGCCTCGAGTGTGAGCCACATCTAATAGTCGAGCTCGAGCTTTATATATAAAGATTGACAAGCTTTGCGAGCCAAAGCGATATAACTAGACACCAGGTAAGTATATTCTCATATCAAGGACCATTTCAAGTTCTCAACTCGTTGCATGGGTCATGCATCAACATCGTCTCATGTCATCTGGAAGCAAAAGAAACCGACCCCCTATTATCAAATGGAGTATATGAAATCGATATTGTTGGATAAACTGGAAATGGATACAAAAGGTACTCTAGAGAAAAAGTAAGTCTATGAAGAAAATTTTTTGCTCACACAATTCATCTTATCAAGGTCCATCCCGTCTTTGTAATCATTGTATTGTAAATTTGGAATGATACATCTTGTTTTTATCGGTATAATAACTTGTGAAAATGATTATTTTAGCTTTCAAGTTGGTGTAATTGACTAATTGATGTTGTCGTCATTAGATAATGCGGAAATGAAATGTGTTCTACTATTTTCGAAGAGTTTCATTATACGCTAATGTATAGTTTACTCACCACGAATTCTTTTCCTGGAGTCAAAATAGGATATGTGATATAAAAATGGAGGATGTATTGTCTTTTTTTTTTTTTTCAAAAAATGATCTTGGAGGTTGTGTAATGCTTACTCTCAAACTTTTCGTTTATACAGTAGTAATATTCTTTGTTTATCTCTTCATCTTTAGATTCCTATCCAATGATCCAGGACGTAATCCTGGACGTGAAAGAATAATTTTTTTGTTTTTATTGCCTGATTTTATAATTTTCGTAATTTTTTTTTTTTTTTTTTTTTTTTTTTTTTTTTTTTTTTTTAAGCTATTCCACACATTTAACAAGGAAAAAATAAAAAGGGGTTTGCAAAATTCAAAAGAAAAAATAGAAACTCATCAACGGAAACGGAAAGAGAGGGATTAGAGAAACTGAGAAAATGAATTAGTTTTTTTTATCCATTTATTTATTTTTTATTTATTTATTTATTTCTTTTCCTTTCGAAGTCGAGAACACAAACTACAACACAACACGTAATATGTCTAACTCATGAGGATTTTAAATCCGAATCATGAATCAAATCCACATGGGGACTAAAAATCCAAATTAACAAATATGTTCAAAAAAAGATGTTAACAGACGAGTCAAAAATCAACACAGAATATGTCCAACTCATGAGCACTTCAAATCCAAATTAAGCAACGTAGCATATTGGTTTGACATCCTAATGTTGTTACAACAAGATACAAGTTCAAATATTATTTGCTAAACATTTTGGGATGATCATGAAAAAAGTTCGTAAACAATGGCAGTATATCGTAGTTAGATCGCATATATTCAAATCAAAAACTTGCATTTTTTGAATAATTTGAACATTAAAAACATCATTCATTTACATATCTATAATCACGTGAGTTTTTTTTTTTTTTTTTTTTTTTTCTTAAATAATGTCACCCTTATCATGTTTATGTTTGGCACAAAAATTATGAGCATTAGAGTTTGGGTCATATCGATCCTCTAAGAATGAGAATTTATAATAAAGTTTTAAAATAAGGTAGTTTTTAAAACAAGTTTTGTTTGACAGAAACTTTTTACAACTTTTAATCTTTCTAAGAGTTTATAAAATAAGCTTGTTGAAGGTAACTTTTAATGGAGCATAAGCTTCTACAAGTGTTCATTAACATAAGTACTATTATGTATTCACATTGTAAACTAATGTTTGCAACTTAAGCTTTCATAAAATTCAGCTCTTATGAGTTACATCAGTCCAGCTCCATCACATTTCACAAAAAATAATATGTTCCTTAATTATTTTTAACAACATTGATTGACATGACTAATCATGTGGGTGCATTCTATTAGCGACAAGAGAGAGACATAATTCTTCACAAACCAAAAAATAAATCACTAACACGTCAATTTAGGCATGAAAAAGTAGTTCCACTTTCACATAGGTCTCCCGCGAAACCCTTAAGGCCTTAAGTAACTAAGATGAATCGAGACCGTTCGTATTAACATAACCAGTAACGTTCCTTTACAAATAAAAGAGTGAGGTCTAATGACAGACCAAATTTTCTTTTTGATTGTGAGAGAATATTATCACTCATGTTCATATAAACTTGAACAATTCAACTAGAAAAATGTTATCAGTCATGTTCATGTATCACTTTTTGTGGTTTTGAGATTATTTGATCGTTTTTGTGGTTTATCACTTATTTTGTAACTTATCATCATCATCAATGGCTCCTGAATCTGCTTCTTCTCCGGCCCCACCACCACCGCCAAAGGGTCGCCGGTCCAAGTACATCTGGCCTCTTCTCCTCGCCGCCAATTTCTCCATCGGAGGTACATTTCAATTTATAAAAACCCACTTACCTTTCATACTAGTTCTAACCACTATCTCTGTTTCTAAGCTATATCCGCCCAATACCCGGCAATATCGGCCATGACCCGGATGTTCCGGCCAAGACCCGGTTGTTCCGGTCATGACCCGGATATTCCGGTCAAATTTTGTATCTAAATGAATAGTTTGGGGGTTAAAGGTGACTAGTCAGAACCATGGTCCCGTAGCCGTTAACAGTAATTGTAATTAAATTATACTTGAGTAGTAATGTGTAAAGTGAATTAAAACTAGTGTTCGAGTTTCAATGCTTGTTTTGGGGTGTGTTTGTCACGGTTAGCGTGATAAATAACAAGCATTAAAATTGTAACGCTACCTTTTCTAAAACAAGCTGTTTCTTTACCAAACCCTTTTATAGTACAAACATTACTGCTACGGCTAGTTTTGCAAACATAGTAACTTCTTTATATGTTGGTTCAAAATGGAATTAGGATACCTGGTTTCGTATTTCGTGTGTTACAATGGAAGAATAATCAGTTCTGCTGTAGATTTGGGAAAGTTTGTTATCTAATTCTAAGGTTGTTATTAGCTTTTGATTTTCATTTCATTGCGTTGTCACTTGATAGAGAACACAGATATATGTTGTTCGTATTATGTTATGGTTATGCCTTCCTTTTCAGCTCTTGGTACAATATATGCAACTTCTTTTGGCATTAAAGCAACGTTGTATATCTTGACTACTTGTTAGTTATTGTCATTGTATGATTAACTATAGGTGTTTATTTATTCATTTCTCCCATTAAAAAGCGAGTAAGTGTTACCAAGATGACTGTGCGTTCGAGGGTTATAGTTTATATGTGAAGGTGGTACAAGTGGACCTTATATAAGTGATGCGTGAGCCCTAATCAACAATCAAAATTTCCTGGCATCATTAAAGATATAGCTTTGTTTTTCAGGATACCTTGTTAATTGATTGCTTTTAATATTAAGAGTTAGTTAATATGTGTAACCCCAATCCATTCATTGTCTTAGTGGCATATAACTCCCTTGATCCCAAAATAGTTGCCTCCTTGAGTTGGCAGTTGGCACTGATTTTGTGACTTGACTGAGCGCCCTTCAGTCTCATTTATTTGTCAAGCAACTCAGTAACTCCTTTACGATTATGCCAACCTCTTTTGAAGCTAAATGTATAGCTCATTACAGATAGAAGTTCCACCTCATTTCTTTCTCTATGAGGGAAGAGATAGATGATAAATATCTTACCCTTGATATCCCAAAACATGACCGATTACTATTTAGGAAATCTGTGATTTTTTTATAAGTAGTAGAAGAAGCTCGCATTGTAACAGCTTTAAAGGTATTAAAATGTGACCAAATCAACTGGATGTCGATATGCAGTGTGCAGATTTAATAAAAAGAAACTTAGGCTCATTTAATTTCGAATATCAACATGTCCAATTTAGAGCAAAGTTATATTCTGTTTGTCTTTCTTCCATTTCCTTCGAGTTTTATAAATAAAGAATGATTCAATAATTAATAAGATCTAAACAAAATAAATAATGTTTTCTTTCATTTCCTTTAACAAAATGTCATTCTTGATGTTTTATAGCTTACCTTTACACGAGAACAAATAAGGAGGAGAAAACAGAGGGAGATGCGCCTGCAACTGGTGTTACTTCATCTCCTACATCAACTGCTATTTCAACTGCTGCAGTGAACAATGTACCAACATCGCCTCCTGCCACAACGGAGCCAGTGAAACAAATCCCCTTGGATCAGCAGATAGAGCTCTTCAAGTGGATATTGGAGGAGAAAAGGAAAGTAAAGACAAAAGATCCTCAAGAGAAGAAGAAAATTGATGAAGAAAAAGCCTTACTCAAACAATTCATCCGATCAAAGTCCGTCCCATCTTTGTAATTACTGTACACATCTGGAATTGTACATACTTTGTGGAAATTGAAAATTTCGGGCTTTTAACAATATTTATTGTACCACCAAATTTTGACAAAAAGAAAAACATGAGAATTGATATGATGTTCACTTTAGAGTTGAAGTGACACTTGCATACATAACAAAGGATGATCTATGTGACAGTGTGTTTCGCCTTGTTACAGTTTCTACTTTGATAATAAACTACAAGTGTCCACAATGGAGTGTATGGTAATAAGATATGCGAGCTTAACGAATTGACAATCTTACAACCCGTAACCCGTTGATGGATACGTTTTTGGTACAAGTGAAACTCAATCTGAGTCATCTTTTGTGATTTGACAAGTAAACATAGGACTTCAAAAACGATCTCACAAGACCCATAAAGCATGGTAAATCACTAGACTTCAACCATTCTAGATGTTACAGCTAAAGCGAGTTTCCCAAAGAATCTCAACTCACGAGATTCAAACTTAAAACCTCTTAAAATGCAAAGTGTGTAATGAATGTATTAATGTATCTTGACTTTGTCATTTTACATTATATTGTGCCTCAAATTTGGAAGCCTATCAGGTTGGTGGGTCTAGTAAACAGTCTAGACACATGTTCATGGTGGTTTGTTTATGTTGTTTTTGTTTGGAGCCACATTACAATACATGGTGTGCCTCAAATCAATGCCAACCGACTCCATGAATGCCCCTATTACTTGGGCGAGAGATGTGCTAGCTAGTGTCTCGGTTCCTAGAAGTGTAATCAAGCTAAGTTGAGTACTCGAGTCGATAAAAACTTGATTGCAAAACTCGAATCTAGATCTAGACTTTATATTCAAACTCGAGTTTGATATATATACTTTCGAGCTCAACTGGACTTAGATCAGGTCAATTTCTAGTAACTACATTATCTACATATAGTTCAAGTCTCAATTGAAATATTTTATGCGTGAATCTTCACGCATTTGCTTGCTTGGTTTGATCAAACTCAATCTTACCTGACTTATAATTAGTCGATGTCACCAAAAAAGGTAAGTAGGTAACATGACGAAAATTGTCAACCGGGGGTCAAACGATCTAGTAAAACCATACAACACTTTATACCCCAATTATTTTTCGATGCTATAAATGATTTATATGATTACGGGGTCAAATGCCATCTCACCCACTTCATTGGGCCATACCTTAACATCATCTCTTGCATCCCCGAAGCCAGAGATACCAATCCCTACAGACCAACAGATAGAGCTCTTCAAAGTGATATTAGAGGAGCAAAGGAAAGTGAAACGATCCTCGAGAGAAAAAGAAAATTGACTAAGAAAAGGTTTTACTCAAACACTTCATCGAAAAAAAGTCCTTCCCGTCTTTGTAATCCTTATATTGTAAATTTGGCAATTTATAACGTAGTTTTTGTATTTGTTTGATGTTGTATAACATGTGCAAAATGGATTGTTGAGGCTTTCAAGTTGATGTAATCATAGTTATCGCCATTAAACAATGCGGAAATGATGTATATTCTATTTTCTACTCCCAAGTCTTCTGAAAAAACTCAACTCAACTAAAACCACATGGATTGTTAGTTTCTCAATTGCTTGCTCAACTCGCTCACTCGTGCATCATTGACAATTCACATTTTCTTAAGATCAAACAAAAATAAAACTAACTAAACGCGTATACTAACTTTTACTTTTTTAACAAAGAAAAAAAAAAGGAAACTTCTTTGAATATGCGAGAACGAAAAAAGAAAAAAAGACATGTTTCTGTTCAAACATTGTCTAACAAATTGCTTTATAGATATGTAAGTTTTCTATTTGAACAATGTTGGTTCAGTTTTCATGTAGTGTAGAGTAGGGTTATTTGCATCCCACATTGCCCTCATGAACCAAATGACCAAGGTTGAGATGATTATAAAATGAGATGCCAAACAATCCATGAAACACACATTTCTTGACTTATAACCAGTTATTGTTATGGTTTAGTCTTTAGTTAACTACATTTTGGTCCTTGTGGTTGTATCAAAATTTCATTTTTGATCTAATTTTCAAAACACATGCGATTTCAGTCCAATAGTTTTCGTTTTGTTCCATTTTTGGTTCAATTTTCTAACGGAGTTAGTTTAGTCGTTAAGTCTAATTGTAAAGTGGCAACATTAGTCTTTTAACTTAACGGTCGTTTGCAACGTTCGTCCTATTTTCAATGTTCGCACCATTGGTCCTTTCAGTTAGTTAGCCTTTTAAAAAAAATTCTAAAAAAAAATCGAAAAAAATTCTTAAAAAATGATTTTTTTCTTTCCAAAAAAATAATTTGAAAAAAAATTTTCGTATAAAAATTTTTCCTAAAAAATTCGAAAAAAATTCTAAAAAAAAAATTTTGCCGAAAATTTTTTTTCCAAATAAAATAATTTGAAAAAAAAATTTCTTATAAAAAATTTTCTTAAAAAATTCAAAAAAAAGTCTAAAATAAAATTTTCCGAAAATTTTTTTTTCGAAAAAAAATAATTTAAAAAAAATTTCTAATAATTTTTTTTTTAATTCGAAAAAAAAAATTTTGACGAAATTTTTTTTTTTCAAAAAAAATAATTTGAAAAAAAAAATTTCTAATAAAAAATTTTCTTAAAAATTCTAAAAAGTACGATGAAATGAAAATACATTAAAAATATTTTTTTTGAAAAAAAAATTTCCGTCAAAAATTTTCTTTTTAGAATTTTTTTCGAATTTTTGTTTAAAAAATTTATTAGAATTTTTTTTTCAAATTAGTTTTTTCTTCAAAAAAAAATTTTTTAGAATTTTTTTAACAAAAACTTTTATTAGAAATTTTTTTTTCAAATTATTTTTTTTGGGAAAAAATTTTTCGTCAAAAAATTTTCTTTTAAAATTTTTTTCGAATTTTTTAGTAAAAATTTTTATTATAATTTTTTTTCAAATTAATTTTTTCGTCAAAATTTTTTTTTATAATTTTTTTAACAAAAACTTTTATTAGAAATTTTTTTTCAAATTATTTTTTTTGGAAAAAAAAAATTTCGTCAAAAATTTTTTCTTTTAGAATTTTTATTAGAATTTTTTTTTCAAATTATTTTTTTTGGAAAAAAAATTTCCAAAAAAAAATCATGTTTTTAGATTTTTTTTTCTAGTTTTTTTCGATTTTTTTTAGAATTTTTTTTAAAAGACTAACTAACTGAAAGGACTAACGGTGCAAACATTGAAAACAATCTTTGGTATAAAGGACGAACGTTGCAAACTACCGTTAAGTTAAAGGACGAATGTTGTCACTTTACAATAAGACTTAATGACTAAACTAACTCCGTTAGAAAATTGGACCAAAAGTGGAACAAAATGCAAACTATAGGACTAGAATCGCACGTGTTTTGAAAATTGGACTAAATGTGAGATTTTGATACAACCACAAGGACCAAAAATGTAGTTAACTCTTTAATCTTTGGTTGCAATTACTAGTTATAATATTTTATTAATGAATTAGGGTAAAAGTATTAATTTTATTTTATTATAATTGATACTTTTGTTTAGTTTTCATTAAAAAGCATTGTAACATTTTAGTTATAAGAGTATCTTTTGATGAGCTGAATACTGTTTAGTAAAACACTTGAAACTCTAACGTGAGAGATACTGGCCAAAGCCGGATAAATCGATCCCCATGGACGAGGAGCCGATAGAGATAAATAAACGGATGTTGGAGGAGAATAAAAAAAGAAAACAATAGATCCTCAAGAGAAAGAAGAAAATTGATGAATAAAAAGCTGCTTAAGGAATTAATCCAATCAAAGTACATCCATTCTTTGTAATCATCGCATCGTAGGATTGAAATTGTACGTTTTCTTTATAACGGATCATTGTGGTCAGTTTGTATTTGTTTGATGTTGTCCAACATGTGAAAAAGGGATTGTTCATGCTAGTAAGTTAATGTATTTGTCGTCATCATCAAACGGTGCGATAATGAAATGTGTTCTACTTTCTTTCAAGCCTATGTCCAATGTACAACAATGTTTAGATTGTGTTACATAATTGCTTACAAAATGAACTTTTGTGATTCAAGCAGAATGATGGTGTGCTTGGCATATAAAAAAAAATAAAAGAATAAATGATCTCTTAGACTTTGTAGCAAAAACTAAATAAGTTCTCCTTTCATATAGATTAAAACAAATGTTACACCCTCAAGACTCTAATAGTCCATTGTCATTCAATTTCGACCTATTTAATTCGATGGGCCGATCGGGTTATGTTTCATCTTTAATGAGCCAAACTGGTTAATTAAATAAGTCACTTAAAACAAAATGGGCTGTAACTGGTCGCAAGTCTCCCAAACTGTATCGCATCGGATTTTAAATATTATTTTGTTAATAAAACTGGGTTATCAATGTACTAATACAATTTTTGTAATCGTAGTCACACTAGTTATCAATCAACAGGTTTAAAACTTGACATTTATTTAGGTTGACATGTATCAAAACTTGTTTTAACCACAACCCGTGTTAAGCCGTTACACAATCCGCCCGTTCGATCACATTTTATATCATATACATTTTTATCTTGTTTTTACGTCAACAATCTCCACTTTTTTCTAGAGCAATGAAGGTGATGAAATGTTAAATCAAGGTTAGATTACCAGGATGCTTCTGTTTTTTTGGCCGAAGATAGAGTTATTTGTTACAACGCGTTTTTGATAAGCAATTACATTTGGTCTCACTAGAGTTAAAAAAGGAACTTTATTAGCTTAGAACATTCATGTGTACATTAATACATGTACATATAGGGTTCATATTTACCCATTTTACTTAGTTTGTCTTTACCATTGAGCAATACTGATTAACATATTTGTGCAAAATACCTTAGGCTAGGTGCAATGGGTGTGTGAGTGGTCTCCGGCCTCCACCTCCACTCCTCACCATTCACACTATTGTGGTCAACATTCATACGCGTGAGTATGGGAGAAAAATGTAACAATTCGCATTTTCAGGTTAATTACTTTTCCCGAAAAATTTCACTATTCACTTTTACTATTCATTTTTCCCGAAAATTTTCCCGAAACTTGATTTTTATTTCTTGGGCTGAAGTGATAAATCATTTCCATGTCAAATTAAAAGTTTGACATTCATAAGCTCATTTTCGTGAAAGTTATTAAGGAATTACACGGAATTATACGTTTTAGGGTAAAACGTCATTCAAAAATTCTACGCACAACGAAATTCGGTCGCGTTAATTTTCCCCGTATCAGAAAAATGTTTGACACACTCATGATTTATTTGAGAATAAATCATAACTGAGAAAAACATGACCAAAATAAACCTCGACCGTGAAAAACTGGAATTTTCAGTTTTAAGCGTTTTTACTCAGCCGTAACCTTAGCCTATACCTGCACCGCGTTTCTAAAAAGATTTGAGTTTTCAACTTATTAGAAAAAGTCAACATATTTTTCCCTCCTCCATTGACCAAAAATCATTCCTTGATTTTATAAGTCATTTCGTGATTTTTAGGCTTACGGTTTGATGTCTAAAAGACATTTAATACCAACCGACACTAGACTGAGCCCAGTCTAGACATTATAAGTCATTTTAAATCAATATTATCCTATTAGAAAAGTAACATTTTACTTTTCTCAATTTTACGCAATATTCGTACATTTTACGTATTACGCGTTTTAGACCCGTATTTCCAGTTTTTAGCAGGGTTTTACACCCAAATGGAACCTACCACTCATTTTATATTTTATTATGGGACATATGGACATGTCTAACAATACTTTAAAGTTCCATAATTTTACGACACCCGGTTTTACGTTTTGAGGCCTAATCATTTACGGTTGTCATTTCCCGGAGTCAAAACTCTTCCTAATACTTAGGATAATACCAAGCAAAGTCCACACCTTGTCCCCCAAGTTTAGGAACCAACCTAGGGGGGGGGGGGAATTCAGCCTTGTGTGTCTTGATCTCATGCTAGGAGCCTTAGGATGATTACATGTGTTAACCTTGGCCTCCAAGGTTTGACAAGTCAACACAAGTAACCTCCTCATTTTTAGTATAAAAGAGACTCATTCTCTTCCTTTCTCTTGCAATACCAACGACCCTAAACCATCAAAATGCACCATTTTGATCATTGATCTTGCTCATTCAATCCATCACAAGTTCAAGTCATAGTTCCTAGATGATCCTTAACACCTTTCAACCATAAAATCACCATAAAACACCACAAAAACTCATCAAATTTCCAAGTGTTCTTAGTGAAGATTTTTACTAAGGCTTGTTTTTGTGATAGATTAGTGTTTATCAAGGGATTATAAGATAGGGTTTTTGATATGGAAGCTTGGCTATGGTTGGAAAATATTTGGAAAATATTTGGAAGATTAAGTAGTAGTTCTTGGTCTTGATCTTGGTTCTAGTTAGTTTCTTCACAAGTTGTAAGCAAACCCTAACTTGCTTCTTGTTAAATAATCATGTTCATGTTATTTACATACTATTCTTGCTATATTATGTCTTGTATGCATGTCCATGATGTATAAAAATGAGTAAAACATGTTGTTATAATTGATTGTTAAGATAAGTTACTAAAACAAGTTAACTAGTGACTTTCTTGGTAAGACCTGATCAAAATGGTAAAAATATGATATTGAATCATTACATATTGTAGTAGAGGACCCAAAAAGGAAAACATAGCAATTTGAACCACCTAAAACGAGTATACGAGTCAAAAGTTATGACGATTTGAAATTACCAAAACTTTGCGGCAAAGCTGCCAAAACTTTCTGTTACAGAAACATTAAACACGCAAAAAGAGGCATTTCTGGTCCGATTCATCAAAAAGTTAAAACACGAAAGTTGTCCAGAATCACGTTTTCCTTCAGGAACAAAGAGGCTTGAGCCTTGAAAACGCTTTCTGATTGAGATATTTCTCAATTTCTTAACAGCTATTTACATATATATAAGTCACTATATTATGGTTATACTTTAAAAGGAACAAGAGTTATTATGACCTATAAACAAGACCACCACCATGGCTAGAGCCAAGGTTGGGTCTCATGACCTTGGAACAAGGACCAAAGGTCATGGCTAGGCCATGACGAAATGACCATACCAACTTACATAGGCGTAAACACGAAACAAGGAATTGGCGATATATTGAACAAGCAATTTGGATCTACTTCACTTAAAAAGGAACCATGAGATATTACAAAGAGAAAATGGTCATACAAGACTTATGAAACTACCCCTAATAACAATCTTCATGTACTAATAAACTTTCCTAAGTTTATTCAAATATCGGACATATAACTTTTCGGATCAAAACTTATATCTATATATTTTATCAACTACTACAATAGTAGGGAGCCTCATGTGAGGAGTTCATTATGTAAGCCGTCGAGTTGAGTTGTGGATTTACGAGTTAAAGTGTCCTGGCTCCTCGAACGCTTACTAACATGACTTCTGAAATATGTCAGCCCGAACGGTAGTAAACGATATACAAAACATACATGTTTCATGAATCTTTTCTTTCAAGGACATACAATATACATCATACCACATCATGGACTATAATGCAAGATATATATATAGGCACTACTTCATATTCTTTACTCCGATCCTAAGTCGCGACATTCTATTATAGGTTGCTCGTAGAAACCTACACGATTCAACCGTTACATTCATTACTTGCTATCTTAACTTAAGGTGAGTTCATAACCCCATTTTCCATTACTTAATTGTTTTACAAACCCTTGGGGGGAATACATGCTATTTTTAACCGAGCACAATGTTTTTAAATTGTATGCTTGCCTGATTGTTTTATTATCACTAAGTACCAACCTTGCTAAACCGAGATTCCTTATTATGAACCATTTAATCACTAGCAATAGTGAGCGCGAATATTGTGAATAGGCCTATTGGGATTGACGAATCCCATTTGTATTGACTAAGTTCAAACAAATGCATTAATATTTGAGATTTAGGTATGTTAGCAAAGTACCTACCGGGATAAATCTGCCGATCGATATTGGTACACGTTAACGTTATGGTGTCATAAGCTTAGTATTTGATAATAACTGTTCCGGGCGTATAATAATGTAGCCTACCTGTTTTGTTTTCCAAACATTGGTGTGAGCCTATAACTCACACTACCAACATATTGTGTTCAAACGATTTAACAAACTCTATGAATATCACTCAACCTTTGTGTTGACCTCTCAAGCATGTATTTCAGGTTCATGACGATCAAGGATGGCACGGAAGGACACGAATACTCAAGAGGGCTATAAAATTTATTATCATTCAAAAACACATTTATTATACATTGTAAACATGGAACCATTTGGGACCTCATTTTGTAAATCTCTGATATTTATACAATTTGAATGATAAATCTTTTAAAACGACTCAATTGGAGTTCGTTTTCTATTATTGTGACTATTGTGCCGTCAAGTAACACCCAGTTCGAATTCCGCTGCAACCATGAATTGGGGGTGTTACAAAAAATAAGTGTGAGTGGTCACAATGGTAACCACTTGGTACCCGTGCAAGTTTTTATTACTCCATTCGTCTCAAAATTATTGTTCCCTTTGACTTTTTCGGTCTTAACTTTTTAACTTTGGACCTTAAGCATTTTTGTTTATATTACAATACTTGATACAAAATATATGAACAAATTGAGTTTTAAATGTATTTTTATTAGTATAATTTTTATCAAAAAATATATAACACAAACAAAAAAATATATATAGTCAAAGTTGAGAAAGAAAGACCGAAAAAATCAAAATGAGACAATAATTTTAGGACGGATGGAGCATTTATTTGATTTGTGAGTGTGTGTAAGGTATTTGCTGGGTGTGTTTGAAAGGTGAAGAGAGTGGTGACCATTATGAGTGAAAGATAAGGATAGTGATTATATGCTGAAAGATGATGTGATGCTTAGGTGAAAAGTGAGAAAGTGGTGATCATTGCATGCGTCTTATAATATTAGACACCTTTAATTACTCCTAGTACGGTTTTGAAATTTATTTCTGGTTGATATTAGAGCATTAGGTGTAGGGCTCGCCGTTACCCTCGCCGTCCGACATGGCAAAATCAACGGCGAGCCGAAGCTCGCAGCTACACCAAAAACCCCTCGCCGTTCCTCTTTGTTGGGCACCTCCCCGTGGCCACGGCGAACCAAAAAAGCTGACAAAAGTGAATGTTTACGTTGGAGAGCAGAGTCACAAACCAAGTTCAAAGAATAAAACAGAGTCAAAAACCAAGTTCATGGATCTTGGAAGTGAGTTTATCCACTTCGACACGAAACGCAGCATCAGAATCATCGGATCCAACAACACCAACATCGGATTGAACTAAAGTGAAAACAAGGCCAAGAAAGATTGAAAAGAATAAAAAAGTATGGAACTTGGAAGCTGCCATGGTTGTTGATTAAAGTTGCTGTTGTTGTTGGGTAGTGAAGATTTTGGAGTTTGAGGTAAAGATATGTTAATGAAATGAATTTGTGAAATGAATTTAAATTATTTAATGAAATGAATAAAAAAATAAATGTGTAAGAGGTGGGGTTCTAATGAAAAAGTTGAGGTTTGTTGTTTAGTGAGAAAGGGTTTGTTGTGGATAGTTGAAGTTGAGGTGTTTTGTGATGTGGCAGGAGTAAGACCCGAATGAGGAGGCTTGCCTTCCCAACTACACCTAATGCTCTTATAAACGCGTTATGTATTATTGTTGTAGTTGAATGGTAGTTACTAAGAAGTGTATGTGATAATGATGTTTGTTGCTTTGTAATTTACTCTTCAAAAAAGTTGCTATTACTATTTACTCGTAGACCAAAAAGTCAAAAAGTCTATTCTTTACCGTACAATAATGCAAAAAGTAGAACTGTACCATTAAAGATAACAAGCTGGAACCCACACACTTGTTCACACCTTCAATATATACAAACACAGACCGAACAGATTTTTATGTATATCACCCAAACACTACTTCACTTGTTTCTGTAACAACCCACAACAACAAACCCCTTTTTTTTCAGATTAACAAACACGATGTCTTCAGTCAATCATGACGACTTTGCTCACTTAAAAATCCCCCTTGAAAATGTAATATCCGCCACCGACAACTTTGATGACAAAAATTTAATAGCAGAAGCTTGGTATGGAAAGTCTTACGGGGGACAGCTCTTGTGGTCCGGTGAGTTGATTAAAATTGATGCTCGGAGGTTTAATAAAGAATGGTATGATGAAAATGAACAACTGTTTTGGACAGATATTTCATTGCTTTCTTCTCTCAAGCATAAAAATCTTGTTTCATTAGTTGGGTTTTGTGATGAGAATGATGAGAAAATCATCATTTACAAGCTTGAGACCAGGGGAAGTCTCAGCCGATTTCTAAGTGACCCGATGTTGTTGACATGGGTGCGAAGATTGGAGATATGTGTCGGTATTGCGCAAGCGCTGAGTTATATTCATTATGACGAGCCACGCGATTTTAGCGTAATACATCGAGACATCAGCAGTTACACAGTTTTATTAAATGATAAATGGGAGCCCAAGTTATCTGCATTTAGACTTTCCATGAAGATTGAAGCATCTCAGAGGCATCATTCATTCCATGTTGATGAAGTTTGGGATATGGACGGTTATATAGACCCAACATATATAGAGACAAAGAGTTTGAGCCACAAGTCAGATATGTACTCCTTTGGGATAGTATTGTTTGAACTACTGTGTGGCAGGAAAGCAGTAATTGACGATCGAGATAATAAGTATTTGGGTCCCGTGGCCATTGCCCATTATAGAGAGGAAAAGCTCAATCATATAATTGATCAGGGTCTACTGAAACAAATGGACCCGCAGTCATTGGACATCTTCGCGAAAACAGCGTATGACTGCTTGAATGACGAACCATCGCAACGCCCAAATATAGCTGAGATTGTCCCGAGACTAGAGAAAGTGTTGGAGCTCGCTCGCCAAAACAGGCCTGTAAGACTTCTTTTTCTCTGTTTCATCTTTCTATCACAATAATTAATAGCCCTTTTATATTATGTCTTCCGTTGCTGGACCTCGCAGAATATTACTACCCCCAATATGCAATGCTATCAAAACTCATGTTAAGATATGACCATATTTGCTATGTTATTTTAGAAAAATGTGGCAGGCGTTTGGCCTATCGAATTAGCAATTTCGTGTAAAAACAAGAATACTTTGATTTTAAGTTTTGGCAGTGATAAAGTTGTATTAAGAGTGTATCACTTGAGACTATATTACTTTCAAAAATTCAATGTCAGAAGGTTGGAATAACTACCATTTTGACACCAAAAGAAATGTATATAGGATATGACTTTGACAATAATATCTTCACGGGCAAAATCAAACAGCAAAAGAACTTTAGTGTAAAAAAATATTACTGGTATAAATTATATCAATTCGTGAAGTTAAATTTGGCAATGCTAACACTTTGTTCTCAAATACAGAGGGGAACCTTATAGTTGATTGCTAAGAAAAATCAAAAAACAATATAATTTGATTAATATCTTACACACACACACAAAAGAACAAAAAAACAACTTAAGTGTTTAATTCAACCAAATACTTATATACAATGATTATGATGATGCATCTCACATCCTTTTGTAACCCGACTTCTGTTTTTGTGATAGATACGCTCTTTGCCCAACCACCTTGCTCACCTAAGAATCCCCCTTGAAGCTATAGAATCCGCTACCAACTACTTTGCAGAAAAAAATGTCATAGGCAGAGGTGGATTTGGAAAGAGATACAAGGGACAACTCTCTTGGTCCGGTGAGTTGATAGATATCACTGCTGAAAGGTTAACTGATAACGAATGGGATGATGAAAAAAAACGACAATTTTGGACGGAGATCTCAATGCTATCTAGTCTCAAGCATAAGAATCTTGGTTCTATTGTTGGGTTTTGTAATGAAGCTGGTGCAGAGACCATCATTTACAAGGATGAGTCTATGGGAAATGATTGGAGGCTCGGCAAATATCTAAGTAACCCGATGTTGTTGACATGGGTGAAAAGATTGGAGATATCTGTGGGTGTTGCGCATGCATTGAGCTACCTACATTATGACGAGCCACGCGATTTTAGCGTTATACATCAAAACATCAGAAGTGGAACAATTCAATTGAATAATGACTGGGAACCCAAGTTATCAGATTTTCTGCATTCCATGAAGATTAAAGCATCTGAAAGAAACCATTCTTTCCATACTGATTCAGCTTGGTCTACAAAAGGGTATACATGCCCAACATATGCACACACTAGCAATGTGAATCACAAGTCAGATATCTACTCCTTTGGAATGGTATTGTTTGAACTACTGTGTGGTAGGAAATCAATAAGTGACGGTCAAGATAATAAGTATCTGGCTCCAGTGGCTATTTTTCATTATATCGAGAAGACACTCAATGGTATAATTGACCCGGATCTTTGGAAACAAATGGATCCGCAATCATTTGACGTTTTCGCAGAAACAGCGTATAGATGCTTGAATGAAGAACAATCGCAAAGCCCAAATATAGATGAGATTGTCGCAAGACTTGAGAAAGCATTGGAACTCCAAATGGCAGGCGAAAATAGGCCTGTAAGGCATTTTTTTCTCTCTTCAAATCTGTATATCATAATAACTATTGTATTCAGAATAACGTATTATTAATAATTAATAATGATAGTCTACTTATTATTGTATTTATGATGCTAAAGGAACACTCGGTAGTTGCGGCCGAAGTTGAAGGTGCATCATCCAGTCAAGAGAAGGTAATTTTTCTTATCAACACTTTTTGTAAGTAACTGATCCAAATTTCAAAAAGAATTGAGATTCTCCTTATGGTGAAGGTGTGAAGCCAATGATAGGCCACAATGTGTCTAAAGTTAAGGAAAAATCACATTTGCCAGCTATTTTTCTAGCATCTAGCTATTCTCTAGTGTAATAGACAAGATCCTCTTTTTAAAGTAGTCCGTATCTCCCAACGTTTTTGTTCTTTGAAAAATATTTATAAATTATAATTGAGTAATTTGCCTCAGTTTAGTGTTTCACCCTGTGAATTTGCACAAATGGTAATGGTGTCTTGTTTGATACATATAGGGCTCAGTGACCTCCGTCTTCAGAGGCGTTAAATCCCATACCAGCAAAAAGACAATGTCTTCCCTGAAAGATCTTTCACATTTACGCCTCAGCTATGAAGATATAAAATCCGCAACTAACGGTTTTGATCATGAAAATTTCATTAAAGATTTTGAGTTTGGAGAGATTTACAAAGGCCGTCTCTTGCGTTCCAGACAGTTCATCGATATTATTGCGAAGTGTTTCTATTCTGAATTTGTAGATGATAAGAGAAAAACATTCTGGACGGAGATTTCAATGCTTTCTAGTCTCAAACATAAGAATCTGGTGTCTTTTATTGGGTTTTATGAGGGCCGGAATAATTATATCATATACAAGAAGGAGGGTAACGGAAGTCTAGACAGATATCTAAAGGACCAGACCCTCAAATGGATGCAAAGGTTGAAGATATGTGTTGGTGTTGCAAATGCATTGAGTTACATCCATTACGATGTTGGACGTGATTTTAGTGTCATACATTGCAACATCAAGAGCTCGAAGATTCTACTAGATGACAAATGGGAACCCAAGTTATCTGGTTTTGAGCTTTCGTTGAAAAATACAGTAGCTCGGAGGCAGCGTCTTATTCTTTCTCGTGATATTGTTGAGAATGTATACCTAGACCCAAAATATAAAAGAACTGGAGGCGTAACCCACAAGTCTGATGTGTATTCGTTCGGTGTTGTATTATTTGAAGTCTTGTGTGGAAGGAGTGCAGTTCTTCCAGATGAAGAGTTGGGAGAGGGGTTATTAAGTCAACTTGGCAAATCTGATTTAGATGATATGATTGATCCACATTTACGAGAACAGATGGACCCTGAAGCATACAAAATCTTCTCAGAGACAGTATTTTACTGCATACAAGAGGAACGAGCAAAGCGTCCGCATATAGATCAGGTTGTCAATAGACTTGAGAAAGCTTTGCAACTCCAGCGGAAACGTGAAAATCGTGACGGTACATCATCCAATCGTTTGAAGGTAATTAATTTCCTTGAACTCTTAATTTGAGGACGATTACGCATTATCCTAATTAATAAACAAGAGCTACAAATATTATTAAGTGTTGGTTTCTAGTTTAACGTATAACCACTATATCCTCATTGTAAGATTTTTTTGTACAAAAAGATGAGTAATAATGTAAAAAACTGTATGCATGTGATTTTGATTTACATTATTATCTTTCTTAACATTGTATTTTATATTCCATAGAATATAATATTAAATTATAACTAAAAATATTATATAAAACTAAATTTTTGTAATGTATGTGGTGAATATGAAAGTAAGAAATAGTTTGTTACATCAAATTTGAAAGTAATGATGTAATAAGCATGTTCAGTTTTTCAAATTGAAAATATGTATTCAAAGTAAAAGTATTTTAAATTTTAGGGGGAACTGCATAATCATTTTTGTGAAATACTTGAATAGGCAATCATATTAGTGTTTACCGTTTACAAAAGAATAAAGGTAAGATTATGCATTTTACGGGGAAGGAACAAGTATAGGTATGGAAACTACAAATGAGGCCTCTAACCTCTTAAATTAAGAAAATATTGACTATTATGGAAAATTTAAAACATAATATACTTAGACATGTATAAATAGTAATGGACATATACTAAATCGGAGGCCACCTTACAAACAGTGGCTCTCTGCGTTTGCCCCACTTGCACATGCTAATCACTGCAAGTGTAGGTTTGGTTTAAGGACTTAAAATGATCATACCCAAAAGCCGATGGTTTTCTAAAGTCAACAATCTTTTAGTGGTATGACTATTCTTTTCCTAATTTCACATAATATGACCTACTTTGTCTTTTCTATTTTTATTAGACAACCACTAATATAACCCAAGAAGGAAACCAGTAACAACATAAAGATAAAAACCTTCAAGAGGGAGGAATAATTAATTAAAAGACGAGAAATCTTCATTTTCAATTTTGACATTAATTTTAGGGATGAAATCATTTTCCTACTAGTTAACTTGAAACAAATCATCTGTTGCTTTTGAATGTTTTAATACTTTCTAAATCTTAGTCAATTATAAAAACTTTTTCTTTTATTTCACTCCAATCCTTACTATCATTAACGAGGTGATGCATGACTCTATATTGTTGCAGGAGAAGAACTTTGAACACTTGAAGATTGGACTAGATGTTATAAAGGAGGCTACCGAGAATTTTAACGACGCACATTGCATTGGGTCAGGCGGATTCGGTAAAGTATACAAAGCAGATCTTGAACATTTTGATAGCAGTAATTCCTCGTCGATTGAAGGTGTGAACAAGTGTGATTTACCAAGAAAACGAAGCACGGTAGCCATAAAGCGCATTCACAATCAAGAAGGAGAAGAAGGGTTCATTTCAGAAATTGAAACTCTAACTACTTGTAAGCATGATAACATAATCTCTCTTCTTGGCTATTGTTATGAAGGTAACGGTGCAATGATCCTGATTTATGAGCATGCTTCGAAAGGTAGTCTTGAAAGCTATTTGGGAAGCAGTGATAGAATGACTAATCTTAATTGGGTGCAACGTCTAAATATATGTCTTGATATTGCACATGGTTTGGAATACATTCACAACAACACAAATCATGGCAAACAAAAGATGATACATCGTGACATCAAGAGCGATAATATTCTATTGGGAGATAATTGGAAGGCAAAGATTGCGGATTTTGGGCTCTCCAAATTCCACCCAGCAGATCAAGTGGCCAGCACTATCTATACCAATAGGATTGCAGGTACATATACGTATTTGGATCCAGAATATGAGAAGGGTGGTAGATTAAATAAGAAATCAGACATTTACTCGTTTGGAGTAGTGTTGCTTGAGATCTTGACTGGGAGTTTGGCCTATGATTCTGTATACACCAATGTGAATGACAAGGGAATTGCACCCATTGCGAGAGATCATTTTGAAAAGGGAACAATAATGGAAATTGTTGATCACAAGATAAAGGAGGAGACCGATGAACATGTCTTTTCTTTAAGTAAAGGACCCAATAAAGAGTCTTTGGACATCTTTTTAGAGATCGCATTTCGATGTGCCGCAGAAACTCAAGCACAACGTCCAACAATAGAAGTTGTCATCCATGAACTCAAAAAAGCGTTAAACTCTCATGTAAGTAAATAATTTAAAAGACAACTTATTAATTTCTTCGTATTCTTGATAGTAAAATGTGACATATCATACATTATACTTTGTGTAAACAACATTTTCTCACACTGTTACTCATTATTAGATCTTTTTTTTTGAGGGTATCTAACTATTTCACTATATGGTTGGGGAACATTCTCACATATGGGGTACCATTTGGACACAAGCCTTTGGTACCCAATTAAGATCTTACCGTTTAAGTTTATTCTTATTTCTTAGTAGTTAAGTTTTGGGATTTATTGTTTTGATCTTAAACTTTTATGTAAACATAATAATTTAAATTTATAACGTGCTAATGAGTCGCCAGTAAACCTACTCACTCTTTTCTTTATATATATATATATATATATATATATATATATATATATATATATATATATATATATATATATATATATATTTCTTTAGTGTAGAAATTGCAACAACCAACCTTGATTTGCAACCATAACTTTGACATGAACTTGGAGACTGAAAAAAATTAAATTTTGATTTAACAGAATCCTGTATGGCAAGTAGTTTCAGTTTGTTTTTGACTTACTACATCGACTGACTGTCTGATGATTCAAATTCACAGGAGAACCACAAAGACGACCTCAAACTGTCACTTAAAGACATAAAGTTGGCGACACAAAACTTCAGCCAAGACAATATCATTGGACAAGGAGATTTTGGGAAAGTATATAAAGGAGTAGCTACTCACACTCATGGACATAACATCTTTGCTGCAAAGCACTTGGATAGGAAGTCTGCTGAAGGAGAAGCTGAATTTATGACAGAACTGGAAATCCTTATGGAGTATAAACATGAAAATGTCATTGGTCTTGTAGGCTATTGTGATGAAGAGGATGAGAAAATTATTGTTTACGAGTATGCATCGAGAGGAAGTCTTGATAAGTATTTGGACAATGATAGTCTTACGTGGGTAATGCGGCTAAAAATATGCATCAATATTGCAGTCGGGTTGGAGTTCCTTCATGGAAAGGGTTCAAGTCCAGAAATGGTGATACATAGGGACATCAAAAGCAGCCACATACTACTGCTTGATGATTGGAAAGTAAAAATTACTGATTTTGGGCTTTCCTTAGTTTGTCCAACAAATCAGGATGCGGGCTATGTCATCGACAATGTTATAGGCACAATTGGCTATCGTGACCCACTACATTCGAAAACAGGCTACTTAACTAAAGAATCTGATATATTCTCACTGGGTGCGGTTTTATTTGACATATTGTGTGGGAAACTATCATCCATAGAACTAGACAATGAGTATCTTTATTTACCCTTTTTGGCTAAACAACACTATCATGTCAGAAAACTTGATAAGTTAGTGTTTGAGGGTATCAAAGAACAAATTGTGCCACAATCATATACTACATTTACAAGGATTGCCCTTCAATGCTTACATCACAGGAGAGAAAGTCGGCCAACAGCAGGTGAAGTGATAATACAACTTAAGAAAGCATTGGAATTCCAAGTAAGTTTTTATAATTATTTCAAATTAAGCTACCATTTCTTTCACATACAGATCTAAAACTATATTTATGGATACTCAAATAGGTTGTGCACTTCTATTGTTCAAACACGTGTTGTTGAACCATAAAACACGATAAATAAATCAAATGTCAAAACGAAAAAGACAACAAGTTTCCATGATCCAGAAAAAATGTGCTGTCTATGTTTAGTAGAAGTTCTTTAGTTGTTTCTTCAATGATAGGAATGTAAATGTATGAAATATGAGCTTATTAATGAATGTACAGGAGGATTATGAGATATGGGAGTCGAAATTGCCTAAAGACTACAACGAAATAATCCAGATGTCAAAGTGCCCTGAAGATTATTCTACCATCAAGAAAGAGGATCTTTACAACATCTTTTCTGAAGGAATCCTCCTTCAACAGGACAAAGTGGTAATCAGTTCATTCTCAAATCTCAGTTATATTTTTGTGCATCCTGTGTTCTATGTATCCTTTAGTTTATTAGGAATAAATCAAAATCATGCATGCATTTACACATCATAACATTGAGTAATTTTGTGTGTGTGTGTGTGTGTGTGTGTGTGTAACAGTTGCTGTCATTTGATGGTATTGGAGAAAGAAATGCAGTGGTTTCGGCAACAATGTTTTCCTACAAAAACAGTTTAAGTGGAAATCTCTTCCAGAAACAAGGTTATTCTCTCTACCTCTGTTGGTACATATACATTGTTGTTAGATGCATAAATTTCTGCTCTAATCTACAATCTAATATGATCAACAACTTTTAGAATGAGAAATACAAAATTGTTATACTCGAAGAAGAGTAATAGTAGATGCTTTGTAACTTGTACACGTTCAGTCCTACAACTTCTTGTATCTTTATATATCAACTCTAAAGTCTCTTCAAGCTTTACTTTATTTATACGTTGAACTTTGATATTTATAAGTTTATAATAATTAGGTAAAAATGATCAAGCTTAAGGTTGCATGACATGTACTTTTTGGCTCATCAAAAGGAATGGAAATTCAATCTTTAGACAAAATTATATTTTGGATAGGAATTGGATTACATAGTGCCCATTTTGGAGGAAAAACTGTATTTTATGTTAACTTAAATGACTGTTCTTCCTATATAATACTTAAAGTATGCATTTATGGAATTCATATATAAGATTTTAGAGTCTTCTTAACTGATTCTAATAGTCTCAGATTTGGTTGAGGTATCTACATGTTACTTGTAGTCGATATGTACTATGTTACTTGACTCTGTATTTTTTTTCTTTCAAAACGTGGTTGAGGTATGCCCTGTTTTGGGCCATCTGTTTGCACTGCCATGAATCATAGTTAATTAATTATATATTTATTGATACAATAAGTTTCTGTTTTGAATTTAAGTCTTTTCCTAATTCCCAAAGAAATTGTTTTCTCAATTTTTTTAGTTTAAAGAAATACTAAATTCTAAAGTAGAAGTGTACGTCCGGGGGAATAATGGTTATGACTGACTCGGACTTGAATATTTATAACATGTGCAGATTCGAGTCAGTAGTGGAGATGTCAGATGTTTCCAATTTGAACATCGAAATTAAGACAGATACTCGATTATTATCTCCGGATGCTGTTTATGGGGTCTATTTACTCTTCAAATTCTGTGATTCAAGAAAAGTTTCAACTAAACCGATGTATGTTAATTTAAAGTATAGAGTGGGCTCCGAAAATCTACATGCATATTTTGCAAAACAGAGAGACGAAGAGTGGCTGATGATCGAGTTGTACAGATTCTTAAATCAGAATGAAGATGTCATGTTTACGTTTCTAATAGAGAGCTTTTCGTCGTTCTATTGTGGAGATGGTGCGATTTATGTCGAAGGCATTGAATTTCTAGACATTGACAAAGTGAGTTTAGAAATATCCCTTGGCTCCATTCTAAATTATTTTGTTTATATATAAAAATCATGTCTATGCTGCATATTTAACACGATTGTACATAGGTGAAACATGATGAAATCAGAAAGTTGAAGGATGTCTCGGAATCAAACTTCAATGTGGATCGCGTGCAACAATTGCCAGCCAACTTTGAAGAAATATTTGAGATACACAGAAACTATGATGAGTTGTTTTGGTTGGGCGAAGTAAACGGGAAGAAACTTCTTGTGGTTTCGGCAAAGGCAGCTCTATACAAATTTTCTAATGCGGATCTCTTTGCTTCAAAACCATCATCCCAGTCAAGGTTTGCTTATTGAACTAGATTTGGCATATTCACATTGTTTCTAGTATTTAATCATAATATATATCGTACATGCAGATTTCAAGAGGTGATTGAGCTTTTGCCACAACAAGTATTCTATATTAATTGCACGATAAGAAGTCAAATGTTGTCGGCCGATACAGAATACACGTGTTATCTTGTATTCAAGCTTTCAGAAGAATGTCAGGGGCTGCATACTCCGGTGAAGGTACGAGATCTACTCCACAAAGTAAACGAAGAGGCTGAAATTTTCTATTTTATTACCCCAAGCCCACTGAATATAAATGATATCACACGGGTTCCAAAACAAAGGGAAGATGGATGGATGGAGATTCAAGTGTGGAAATTTAACTCGACTCATAATTTCGAGGATGACTCTCTTTCTATCAATATGAAGTTTACAAGTCATGAAGGAACTATGTCTGGCCTCATCATATGTGGCCTTGAGTTTCGGCCAACGTTTATTACTACAAGCACGCTCAATTGAGCCTTTATTTTCAAACTCAAGTGTGGTTAAGCTTTGCTTTGAAACTCAAGTTTGGTTTCTTAACGGATACATTATGAGCTTGACCCGACTCGACTGTTCAAGGTAAATATTGACCGACTCGATATATTGAGTTTGGCTTGACATAACTTTGTTGGGGTCATGGTTAGCTGAGTGAATTTTGTTGTTAGCTGCTTTGATTTAATTAGTTTTTAAATGGTATAAAAGAAATGTTGTTTGAAACTTTGAATGCTCATGCAGCAATGCCTGTGTAACATTTCTACTTTATGGATTATCGATGTAGATTTTGAGCCTAGTGATCAAGTTCATAACGTAGTATAAACTGTGATCTAGTTTAAATTGCATTATAGATTTTCATCAGTAGTGTAGAGTGGTATTTGCATCTCATGAACAAAATGATAAGGTGGAGATGATTATAAAATGAGATGCCAAACAATCCATGAAAATCATATTTATAGGCTTCTAACCGAAGTCATTGTTATAATATTTATAAATCACAGAATCTACAAAAGATTAATTTTATTATATATCAAATAAAATTTATTTTTTTGTGATTGTTTGATTTTTAAAACATTGTAATTTGTATCTAATTTTAGTTAATAGCTTATGATTTAATTGGTAAATTTCGAATAAGTTGAATGTTTGTGGGTATGTTTGGCACGAAGCGATGTGGAGCTTTTTGCATCGGTGAGTAATGAGCATTTTGATTTTTAGTAGTTGTTTGTCAAAAGAGCGGTGAGCTTTGCTATTTTTAAGAAATGCTCATTTTCCTATGCTTCCTTAAAAAGCGGTGAGCTGAGAAATGCTACTTTTAACAAACACACCCTGAACCCCATCTAATAGTCGAGCTCGAGCTTTATATATAAAGATCGACAAGCTTTGCGAGCCTAAGCTATATAACTAGAAACCAGGTAAGTATATTCTCATATCAACGACCATTTCAAGTTCTCAACTCATTGTGTGGGTCATGCATCAACATCGTCTCATGTCATCTCGAAGCAAAAGAAACCGATCCCCCATTATCAACTGAGTATATGAAATCGATATTGTTGGATAAATTGGAAGTGGATACAAAAGTAAATCGATGAAGAAGAAATTTTGTTCACACAATTTATTCGATCAAGGTTCATCCCGTCTTTGTAAGCATTGTATTGTAATTTTGGATTGATACATCTTGTTTTTATCTGTATAACTTGTGAAAATGATCATTTTAGCTTTCAAGTTGGTGTAATTGATGTTGTCGTCATTAAATTATGCGTAAATGAAATGTGTTCTACTATTTTCGAAGAGTTTCATTATACGCTAATGTATGGATTGCGTTTCATATATAGTTTACTCACGAGAGAACACAAACTACAACATTATTTTTCATTTCTTTTTCTTCCTAAGTCGAGAACACAAACTACAACATTATTTTCTCTTTTTTTACCTATATTTTCTCTCTCATAAATCTAAATCAATGAACACTCGATATGACAAATTATAAGGCAAATTATAGCCCAATAACTTAGCCGGTTAGCCCTATAGCTTGACACCACAACCTCCATCGAGTTATAAGGTCTCGCGTCAAATTTACCAACCGAGTTACATGGTATTTCTTATTTATTTTTTGTGTTCTATTTTTGTTTTATTGGGTTAAAGTGTGGGTGAGTAGGTGTCTTATAACTTGAGTGGCCGAGAGGTTAAGTTATAGACACTGAATTATTGGAGAAAAATGTTGAAATGACATCATTTTTTGCTATAAAATGAGCATGACTCATGTGCACCCAATGCTCTTAAAATAAATTAAATGCACATAAGCATTTTATATCCAAATCATGAATTAAATCCACGTGGGCACTAAAAAGCCAAATTAACAAATAAGTTCAAACAACGTTGGTAATAGACGAGTCAAAAATCAACACATAATATGTCTAACTCATGAGCACTTTAAATCCAAATTAAGCAATGTGACATATTGGTTTGACATCCTAATGTTGTTACAACAACATACAAGTTCAAATATTCTTTGCTAAACATTTTTGGGATGATCATGAAAAAAGTTCGTAAACAATGACAGTATATCGTAGTTAGATCACATATATTCAAATCAAAGACTTGCATTTCTTGAATAATTTGACCATAAAAAACATCATTCATTTACATAATATCTATAATCATGTGAGTCTTTTTTCCTTAAATAATGTTACCCTTATCATGTTTATGTTTGGCACAAAACTTATGAGTATTAGAGTTTGGGTCATATCAATCTCTAATAATGAGAATTTGTAAGAAAGTTTTTTAAAATAAGATAGTTTTTAAAAGGGAAATTGGCAAAAAAATGCATCATATTTGCCACTTTTTGTCATTGTATGTAGCGTCATTTTTTTTTATTGTAGCACTAACTTTTAAAATCCGTGTCATTGTGTGTACCGGTGACATGTTTGACCCGTGGAACAGGTTGAGTTAACGATCGTTCGTTTTATTATTGCAGCGTTAGTCCTTTATACTAACGACCGTTTATAAATAACTAAATAAAGCCTGTTAACTTAACGATCGTTTATTTTATTATTGCAACGTTAGTCCTTTACACGTTTTCGTCGGTTTTTACACGTTTTTGTTCGTTTTTGTCTGTATTTACCCGTTTTCGTTCGTTTTCGACCGTTTTTACACGTTTTTGTTCGTTTTCACACGTTTTCGTCCGTTTTCGCACGTTTTCGTCCGTTTTCGCACGTTTTCGTTCGTTTTCGCAAGTTTTCGTTCGTTTTCGCAAGTTTTCGTCCGTTTTCGCACGTTTTCGTCCGTTCTATTACGTTTTTGCCCGTTTATGTCCGTTTTCGCACATTTTCGTCTATTTTTACATGTCCTTGAATATGGATAATCATTTTATGCACAGTCTATCACTACAAAAAAATTTCCAAAAAAATATTTTAAAAAAAATATAGAAAAAAATGTTAAAAAAATAGAAAATAAAAAAATATATACAAAAATTTTTAAAAATAGAAAATAAAAAAAATCAAAAAATTTTTTTGAAAAAAAATTTTCAAATTTTTTTTTAAAACATTTTAAAAAAATGTAAAATATATTAAAAAATAGAAATAAAAATAATTTATAAAAAAATTTAAAAAATTAAAAAGTATTAAAAAAAATTTTCGAAAAACAAAAATTAGAAAATAAAAAAATTTTAGAAAATAATTTTTTTAAATAATTGTCGAAAAATATTTTTTTTAAATAATTATCGAAAAATAATCTATTTTTAAATAATTTTTCAAAAATTTTATTTCTAATTTTTGTTTTTCGAAAAATAAATTTTGAATTTAAAAAAAAAAATTGGTAATTTTTTATTTTCTATTTTTATTTTTTTTATTTCCTAATTTTTTTTTAAATGTGATTTTTTTTTTCAATTTTTTTTTTATTTTTTTTATTTTTTAATTTTTTTATAAGAAAAACGAATGAAAATATATAGTAATACGGACAAAAATGGACGAAAACGTGCGAAAACGAGTAAAAACGGACGAAAACGAACGAAAACGTGTAAATACGGACAAAAACGGACGAAAACGTGCGAAAACGGACACAAACTTGTAAAAACGGTCGAAAACGAACGAAAACGTGCGAAAACGAACGAAAATGTGGGAAAGCGGACGAAAACGTGCGAAAACATGTAAAAGTGAACGAAAACGTGTAAATACGGACAAAAACGGACAAAAACGTGCGAAAACGGACAAAAACATGTAAAAACGGACGAGAACATGTAAAAACGGACGAAAACGTGTCAAGGGCTAACGTTGCAAAAATAAAATAAATGATCGTTAAGTTAACAGGCTCAATTTAGTTATTTATAAACTGTCGTGAGTATAAATGACTAACGCAACAATAATAAACAAACGATCGTTAACTCAACCTGCTGCAACAAGTCAAGCAGTTCACCGGTACACACAATGACACGGATTTGAAAAGTTAGTGTTACAATAAATAAATAAAAAAAATGACGCTACATACAATGATAAAAGGTGGCAAGTATGATGCATTTTTTTGCCAATTTCCTTTTTTAAAACAAGTTTTGTTTGACACAAACTTTTTACAACTTTTAATCTTTCTAAGAGTTTATAAAACAAGATCGTTTAAGGTAACTTTTAATGGAGCATAAGCTTTTATAGGTGTTCATTAACATAAATACTATCATGTATTCATATTGTAAACTAATGTTTGCAACTTAAGCTTTCATAAAATTAAGCTCTTATGAGTTATATCAGTCTAGTTCCATCACATTTCGCAAAAAATAATATGATCTTTATTTTTTTAACAACATCGATTGACATGACTAATATATGTGAGTGCATTCTATTAGTGACAAGAGAGAGACATCATTCTTCACAAACCAAAAAATCAAATCACTGACACGTCGGTTTAGGCATAAAAATTAGTTACACTTTCACATAGGTCTCCCGCGAAACCCTTAAGGCCTTAAGTAACTAAGATAAATTGAGATCGTTTGTATTAACATAACCGGTAACACTCCTTTACAAATAAAAGAGTGAGGTCTAATGACAGACCAAGTTTTTTTTTTTTTTTTTTTTTTTTTTTTTTTGAGAAAATACTATCAGTCATGTTCATATAAACTTGAAGAATTCAGCTAGAAAAACATTATCAGTCATGTTTATATATCATTTTTAGAGTGTTTTTGTCTCGGCTTATATAATGGGCTTATGACTTATTTTGGTTTTGAGATTATGTTTCATAAGCTCACTTTTTATGGCTTATTTTGAAACTTTTCGGCTTATATCTTTTATATAATAAAACAAAACCTCTATTGGGAATTTTTCATTTCAAAAAAATCAATTCATTCCTATTTTAGTAATAATTTTATTTAAAAAAAAAAGATTATTTTTTTATTAGGTAACATTTTATATTTATCCATAACACAAGTAGAAGATAAATACAAAAAATATAGATAAGATGCAATTAATAATAGAATTAAAAATTTTAAATAATTATCTTTAATAATAAAAAACTATAATTAAACATCATAAATCAGACAAAACAAAAATTAAATTATTTATTTTTTAATAAATAAAAATATATGATTCAAAAAAATAAAAAAAAACGCGGGTATTATAACTAGTATAAGCTTGTATAAACAAACACCCCTTTCTTCTTTTTTAAAGACATGTAGTCGTGTTCAATTATTCTAAAGAAAGCACTTGAAGAAACCAATCGATCGTGGTGACTTGTAAAATAAACATCCAAATCATCATCTTCATCAATGGCTACTGAACATGCTTCTCCGGCCCCACAACCACCGCCGCCGCCAAAGGTTAGCCGGTCCAAGTTCATCTGGCCTCTTTTCCTCGCCGCCAATTTCTCCATCGGAGGTACATTTCTATTTATAAAAACCCACTTACCTTTCATACTAGTTGTAACCAGTATCTCTGTTTCTAAGCTATATCCGCCCAAGACCCGGATATAGCCGGGTCTTGGCCGGAATATCCGGGTCATGGCCGGAACAGCCGGGTCTTGGCCGGGTATAGCTGGGTCTTGGCCGGAATGCCCGGGTCTTGTTCGTATGGTGGTTTAGAAAGATATAAGTTTGAAATTATATTAAAAAAGCTTTTATAACCTCAAAATGTCACACATTGTAAAAACTCAAAGTGTGACTAGTCATCTAATTTTTACAGTGACAACTGACAAGTATTGAAGCAACTCATACTTTCTAACTACAAGTTTCTGAACAATGAAACATACGGTTCAGAAGGCAAAGATGCCGACCACTATACATTAACATAAGCTTCACAATGGAGTCTAATTTCGCATGTTCCAAGAATGTTAAACAGAAATTGAGTCTTAAACATTCAACCGCTGTATTACTAGTTGATGTGTCATTAGTTCTCTATAACAGTTGCACGTTCCTTTACTGTACCATAACTTCAGCAAAATTATCAGTTGATCCTCGTAAGAGATCAGATCACTACTGCTAGGAAACATGATGGTTAAATCTTTAGTTTGGGGGTTAATGGTGACTAGTCAGAACCATGGTCCCGTAGCCGTAAGCAGTAGTTGTAATTAAATCATACTTGAGTAGTAATGTGTAAAGTGAATTAAAACAAGTGTTAGAGTTTCAATGCTTGTTTTAGGGTGTGTTGGGCACGGTTAGCGTGATTAAAAAAACAAGCATTAAAATTGTAATGCTACTGCTACGGCTAGTTTTGCAAACATAGTAACTTCTTTATATTTAGGTTCAAAATGGAATTAGGATATCTGGTGTCTTATTTTGTATGTTTCAATGAAAGAACAATCAATCATGCTGTAGATTTGGAGAAGTTTGTTATCTAGTTCTAAGGTTGTTATTAGTTTTTGATTTTCATTTCATTTCATTTCATTGTCACTTGATAGAGAACAATCAATTATGCTTATACCTTCCTTTTCGGCTCTAGACCTCTAGTACGATATCTGCAACTTCTTTTGGCATTTAAGTGACGTTGTCTATCTTGACTACTTGTTAGTTATTGTCATTGTACGGTTATAGGTGTTTATTTATCCATTTCTTCGGTAAAAAACCGAGTAAGTTTTACCAAGATGATCGTGCGTTCGCGATTTTAGTTTATATGTGAAGGTGGTACAAGTGGACCTTAAATAAGTGATGCATGACCCCTAGTGTGCAACAATCAAAATTTCCTTAGGTTATAGAAGATATAACTTCGTAGCTTTGTTTTTCCAGATCCCCTATTAATTGATTGCTTTTAATGTTAAGGGTTAATAAGTGTAACCCCAAAACATTGTCTAAGTGACATATAGACTCCTGTGATCCCAAAATAGTTGCTCCTTGGCTTGGCACTGATATTCTGACTTGATTAAGCTTTATGCTCTTCAGCCGCATTTATTTGTCAAACAAGTCATTAACTCCTTTATAATGATGCACAATCTCTTTGAAGCTAAATGTATAGCTCACTGTAGATTATAGAAGTTCTACCTCATTTCTTTCTCTATGAGTAACAAGGGTAAAGATAGATGAGAAGTATCTTACCCTTGACATCCCAAAACATGACGGATTACTAATTTAGGAAATCTGGGATTTTTTTATAAGCATTAAAGGTATCAAAATGTTCAAGTTAGACCAAATCAACTGGATATCGATACAGGGTGCAGATTTAATAATAAAAACTTAGGCTCATCTAATTTCGATTATAAACATGTCCGATTTAGAGCAAAGCAACGGAGCCCTGGATGTACATTTGTCAAAAAAGTTATATTCTCTTTATCTTTCTTCCATTTCCTTAGAGTTCTATAAGTAAAGAATAAAAAAAAAAAAAAAAAAAAAAAAAAAAAAAAAAAAAAAGTAAAGTAAGGGTAGAAAAGGACTGCTTCCGGTTGAGACGTAGATAGCCTTACCTCTACCTAAGGTAGAGAGGCTGCTTCCGGTTCTACCAAGGGTAGAAAAGGACTCCGGCCAAGGGGTGAGGATCGAACCCTTGACCTCTGTCTCCTGAGGCAAGGGTGTTAACCACTTGATCCAACCTTGCTCTTTTTTTATATGTAAAGAATGATTCAATAATTAATAAGAACTAAAAAAAATAAGGTTTTTCTTCCATTTCCTTTAACAAAATGCCATTCTTGATGTTTTGTAGCTTACCTTTACACGAGAACAAATAAGGAGGAGAAAACAGAGGGAGATGCGCCTGCAACTGGTGTTACTTCATCTCCTACATCAACTGCTATTTCAACTGCTGCAGTGAGCCATGTACCAACATCGCCTCCTGCCACATCGGAGCCGGTGAAACAAATCCCTGTGGATCAGCAGTTAGAGCTCTTCAAGTGGATATTGGAGGAGAAAAGGAAAGTAAAGACAAAAGATCCTCAAGAGAAGAAGAAAATTGATGAAGAAAAACCCTTACTCAAACAATTCATCCGATCAAAGTCCGTCCCATCTTTGTAATTACTGTAAACATTTGGAATTGTTTTTAAAGTCATGTAGTCGTGTTCAATTATTCCAAAGAAAGCACTTGAAGAAACCGATCGATCGTGGTGACTTGTAAAATATACAAATCATCATGGCTCCTCAATCTGCTTCTTCTCCAGCCCCATCATCACCACCACCACAGCCAAAGGGTCGCCGGTCTAAGTTCATCTGGCCTCTTCTCCTCGCCGCCAATTTCTCCATCGGAGGTACATTTCAATCAAAACCCACTTACCTTTCATACTAGTTCTAAGCAGTTTCTCTGTTTCTAAGCTATATCCGCCCAAGACCCGGCAATATCCAGCCATGACCCGGCTATAACCCGGCTGTTCCGCACAAGACCCGGCAATATCCGTCTATAACCGGGTCTTGGCCGGTTATTTCCGGGTCATGGCCGGATATATCCGGGCTTGGCCGGAAAAGCCGGGTCATGACCGGATATAGTCGGGTCTTTGCCGGAATAACCAGGTCTTGGCTGGATATAGCCGGGTATTTGCCGAAATAACCGGGTCTTTGCCGGAAAATCCGGATCTTGGCCGGATATAGCCGGGTCTTGTTCGTATGGTGGTTTAGAAAGATACAACTTTCAAATTATATTAAAAAAGCTTTTATAACCTCAAAATCTCACACATTATAAAAACTCGAAGCGTGACTAGTCATCTAATTCTTACGGTGATATAGCCGGGTCTTGGCCGGATATAGCTGGGTCATGCCGACCACTATACATTCACATAAGCTTCACAATGGAGTTTAATTTCACATGTTCCAAGAATGTGAAACGGAAATCGAGTCTTAGTTCTCTATAACAGTTGCGCGTTTCTTTACTATACCACAACTTCAGCAAAATTATCAGTTGATCCTCGTAAGAGATCAGATCACTACTGCTAGGAAACATGATGGTCAAATCTTTTATCTACACGAATAGCTTAGGGGTTAAAGGTGACTAGTACGAACCATGGTCCCGTAGCCGTTAGCACTAGTTGTAATGTGTAAAGTGAATTAAAACTAGTGTTGGAGTTTCAATGCTTGTTTTAGGGTGTGTTTGTCACGGTTAGCTTGATAAATAACAAGCATTAAAATTGTAACGCTACCTTTTCTAAAACAAGCAGTTTCTTTACCAAACCCTTTTATGATACAAACATTACTGCTATGGCTAGTTTTGCAAACATAGTAACTTCTTTATATTTAGGTTCAAAATGGAATTAGGATGTCTGGTGTCTTATTTTGTATGTTTCAATGAAAGAACAATCAATCATGCTGTAGATTTTGGAAAGTTTGTTATCTAGTTCTAAGGTTGTTATTAGCTTTTGATTTTCATTTCATTGTCACTTGATAGAGAACATAGATATATGTTGTTTATATTACGCTATGGTTATACCTTCCTTTTCGACTCTAGTACGGATATCTGCAACTTCTTTTGGCATTTAAGTGACGTTGTCTATCTTGACTACTTGTTAGTTATTGTCATTGTATGATTATAGGGTGTATATTCATCCATTTCTTCGGTAAAAATCGAGTAAGTTTTACCAAGATGACTGGCATTCGAGACTTTTAGCTTATATGTGAAGGTGGTACAAGTGGACCTTAGATAAGGTGTGCAACAATCCAAATTTCCTTACATTATAGTAGATATAACTTTGTAGCTTTGTTTTCCCAGATCCCCTATTAATATATTGCTTTTAATGTTGAGAGTTAATAAGTGTAACCCCGATCCTCCCAATATAATAATGCACAGCCTCTTAGAAGCAAAATGTATAGCTCACTGAAGATTATATAGAAGTTCCACCTCATTTCTTTCTCTGTGATAAATATCTTACCCTTGACATCCCAAAACATGACAGATTACTAATTTAAGAAATCTTTGATTTTTTTTATAAGCTTTAAAGGTATCAAAATGTTCAAGTTAGACCAAATCAACCGGATATCGATACAGTGTGCAGATTTAATAATAAGAACTTAGGCTCATCTAATTTCAATTATCAACATGTCCGATTTAGAGCAAAGCAACGGAGCCCTGGATGTACATTTGTCAAAAAAGTTATATTCTCTTCATCTTTCTTCCATTTCCTTAGAGTTTTATAAGTAAAGAATGATTCAATAATTAATAAGATCTAAAAAAAATAATGTTTTTCTTCCATTTCCTTTACCAAAATGCCATTCTTGATGTTTTATAGCTTACCTTTTCACAAGAACAAATAAGGAGGAGAAAGCATAGGGAGATGCGCCTGCAACTGGTGTTACTTCCTCTCCTACATCAACTGCTATTTCAACTGCTGCAGTGAACTATGTACCAACATCGCCTCCTGCCACATCGGAGCCAGTGAAACAAATCCCTGTGGATCAGCAGATAGAGCTCTTCAAGTGGATATTGGAGGAGAAAAGGAAAGTAAAGACAAAAGATCCTCAAGAGAAGAAGAAAATTGATGAAGAAAAAGCTTACTCAAACAATTCATCCGATCAAAGATCGTCCCATCATTGTAGTTACTGTACACATCTGGAATTGTACATACTTTGTGAAAATTGAAAATTTGGTCTTTTAACAAAATTTATTGTACCACCAAGTTTTAACAAAAAGAAAAACATGAGAATTGATATGATGTTCACTTTAGAGTTGAAGTCACACTTGCATACATAACAAAGGATGATCTATGTGACAGCGTGTTTCGTCTTGTTACAGTTTCTAGTTTGATAATAAACTACAAGTGTCCACAATGGAGTGTATGGTAATAAGATATGCGAGCTTAACGAATTGACAATCTTACGACCTGTAACCCGTTGATGGATATTTTTTAGGCACGAGTGAAACTCTGTGAGTCATCTTTCGTGATTTGACAATTAAACATCGGACTTCAAAAACGATCTCACAAGACCCAAAAAGCATGGTAAATCACTAGACTTCTACCATTCTAGATTATATTGCTAAAGTGAATGTCCCAATGAGTCTCAACTTACGAGATTCAAACTTAAACTTAAAATGCAAACTGTGTGTAATAAATGTATGCATCGTTAGTTTAATGTATCTTGACTTTGACATTTTACATTATACTGTGCCTCAAATTTGGAAGCCTATCTGGTTGGCGGGTCTAGTAAACAGTCTAGACACATGTTCATGGTGGTTTGTTTATGTTGTTTTTGTTTCAAATCAATGCCAACCAACTCCCTGAATGCCCCTATTAGTCTTATTACTTACTTGGGCGAGACATGTGCTAGCTAGTGTCTCAGTTCCTAGAGGTGTAATCAAGCTAAGTTGAGTACTCGAGTCAATAAAAACTTGATTACAAAACTCGAATCTAGATCTAGACTTTATATTCAAACTCAAGTTTGATATATATACTTTCGAGCTCAAGTGGACTTAGATCAGGTCGATTTCTAGTAACTACATTATCTACACATAGTTCAAGTCTCAATTGAAATATTTATGCGTGAATCTTCACGCATTTGCTTGCTTGGTTTGATCAAACTCAATCTTACCTGACTTATAATTAGTCGATGTCACCAAAAAAGGTAAGTAGGTAACATGACGAAAATTGTCAACCGTGGGTAAACGATCTAGTAAAACCATACAACCCTTTATGGCTTTTTATACCCCAATTATTTTTCGATGCTATAAATGATTTATATAATTACTGGAAGAGGTGCCTCCAAAAGTGGCAGTTACGTCTATTCCTAAGTCAAATGCCATCTCACCCGCTTCATTGGGCCATAACTTGTTGATCCTCGAGAGAAATAGAAATTTGACTAAGAAAAAGTTTTACTCAAACACTTCATCGAAAAAAAGTCCATCCCGTCTTTGTAATCCTTATATTGTAAATTTGGCAATTTATAATGTAGTTTTTGTATTTGTTTAATGTTGTATAACTTGTGCAAAATGGATTGTTGAGGCTTTCAAGTTGATGTAATCATAGCTATCGTTGTTAAACAATGCGGAAATGATATATATTCTACTTTCTACTCGCAAGTCTTCTGAAAAAAATCAACTCAACTAAAACCGCATCGATTGTTAGTTTCTCAATTGCTTGTTCAACTCGCTCACTCGTGTATCATTGACAATTCACATTTTCTTTTGTAGATCAAGCAAAACAAAATTAACGAAACGCGTATATTAACTTTTACGTTTATATCAAAGAAAAAAAGGAAACTTCTTGGAATATGTGAGAACGAAAAAAGAAAAAGACGTGTGTTCAAACATTGTCACCTGTAACAAACATTTTCTAACAAATCGCTTTATAGATTTTTAAGTTTTCTATTTGAACAATGTTGGTTCAGTTTTCATGTAGTGTAGAGTAGGGGTGTGGCAATTTCTGACCTGACACGAAACCCGACTTATAACCGACACGAAAATTAACAGGTTTGGGTTGAGTCTAAATAGATTTCGGGTCGGGTTTGGGTTGACCCATTTAACCCGTTTATTAAACAGGTCAGGTTCGGGTTGAGAATTATTTAAGTGGGTCGACCCGCCAACCCGTTTAAGATTTTTTTTCTTAAACTAAAAATTAATTATATTTTATTATACGGGTTAAATGGGTTAAACGAGTCGACCTGCAAACCTGTTTAACCCGTTTAATTATTTTTTCATTTAATTATATATATGTTTAAAATATTTTTTTTTCAAGCTTAAATAATGTTATATTTATTCTAAAAATGAATATTAGTGATTATTTTTATATGTAAATACATCATAATATATATATATATATATATATATATATATATATATATATATATATATATATATATATATATATATATATATTTTCGGTTTTTATTGCCAAACCCATATCCAAACCGATAACCGAATATTTAGTTTGGTTCGGTTCGGTTTTGACCAATTCGGTTTGGTTACGAATTCGGTTTGGTTTTTTCGGTTCGGTTCGGTTTCGGCTTTCGGTTATTGTGGATATTACACGATCCGTGAAAACCCTACCCTCAAGACCGTGACTTCATGTAAATACTCTAAAATAGTCCATTGACATTCGATTTCAACCTATTTACTTCGATGGGCCGATCGAGTTATGTTTCATCTCTAATGGACCAAACTGGTAAATTAAATAAGTCGCTTAAAACAAAATGGGTTGTAACTGGTCGCAAGTCTTCCAAATTGTATTGCGTTGGATTTTAAAATTTATTTTATTAAAACTGGGTTATCAATGTACTAATATGATTTTTGTAATCGTAAGTCCCACTAATTATCAATCAGCAGCTTTAAAACTTGATATTTTTTAGGTTGACCTGTACTAAAACTTGTTTTAGCCACAACCCGTGTTAAGTTGTTACTACTAGTACGGTTTTGAAATTTATTTCTGGTAGATATTGGGTATGTTTGGCAAAATTAGCTGTTAGCTGTAAGCTGTAAGCTGTAAACTGTAAGCTGTAAGCTGTTAACTGCAAAGCTGTTAACATGAGCTACAAGCTGTATCATTTTTTCAATAAAAGTGTTTGGTAAATTAGCTGTTAAATGTAATTATAAGATGTAAAATGACATAAAAGGGTATATCTATAATTATAAATAAATATTTGGAGGGTATATCAGTAATTTAAAGTTTTAACAGCTCTAAGAAGTTTAAAAAGCTTCATGGATCAGCTTTTTCTTTAGGAGCTATTTGTTTAACATAAAAGCTTGAAGTTGATGTATCCAAACGGAGCTTTTATTTTAAAGAAGATTATTTTTGTAACAAAAAGCTAACAGCTCCCCTAAAAAGCCCCTACCAAACAGGCTCATTATAAACGCGTTGTGTATTAATGTTGTAGTTGAATGGTAGTTACCAAGAAAAGTGTACATTATAATAATGTTTGTTGCTTTGTAATTTACTCTTCAATAAAAGTTGCTACTAGTACTATTTACTCGTAGACCAAAAGGTCAAAAAGTCTATTCTTTACAGTACAATAATGCAAAAAGTGGAACTCCACCATCAAAGATAACAAGCTGGAACCACACACTTGTTCACCACATCTTCAATATATACAAACAGAAACCGAACAGATCTATGTATATCACCCAAACACTACTTCAGTTCTTTCTGTAACAATCCACAACCACAAACCCTTTTTTTTTGTTCAGATAAACAAACATGATGTCTTCAGTCAATCGTGACGACTTTGCTCACTTAAAAATCCCCCTTGAAAATGTTCTATCCGCCACCGACAACTTTGATGACAAAAATTTAATAGCAGAAGCTTGGTATGGAAAGTATTACGGGGGACAGCTCTTGTGGTCCGGTGAGTTGATTAAAATTGAAGCTGAGAGGTTTAATAAAGAATGGTATGATGAAAATGAACAACTGTTTTGGACAGAGATTTCGATGCTTTCTACTCTCAAGCATAAAAATCTGATTTCATTAGTTGGGTTTTGTGATGAGAATGATGAGAAGATCATCATTTACAAGCTTGAGACCAGATTAAGTCTCAGCAACTATCTAAGTGACCCGATGTTGTTGACATGGGTGCGAAGATTGGAGATATCTGTCGGTATTGCGCAAGCGTTGAGCTACATTCATTATGACGAGCCACGCGATTTTAGCGTTATAAGTCGTAACATTGACAGTAAGATAGTTCTGTTAAATGATAATTGGGAACCCAAGTTATCTGACTTTAGACGTTCCATGAAGATTGAAGCATCTCAGAGGCATCATTCATTCCATGTTGATAAAGTTTGGGATATCGAGGGGTATACAGACCCGAAATATATAGGGACAAAGAGTGTTAGCCACAAGTCAGATATATACTCCTTTGGGATAGTATTGTTTGAACTACTGTGTGGTAGGAAAGCAGTAATTGACGATCAAGATAATAAGTATTTGGGTCCCGTGGCCATTGCCCACTATAGAGAGGAAAAGCTCAATCAAATAATTGATCAGGGTCTACTGAAACAAATGGACCCGCAGTCATTCGAGATCTTTGCGAAAACAGCATATGACTGCTTGAATGACGAACCATCGCAACGCCCAAATATAGATGAGATTGTCCCAAGACTAGAGAAAGCGTTGGAACTCGCACGCCAAAACAGGCCTGTAAGACTTCTTTTTCTCTGTTTCATCTCTCTATCACAATAATTAATAGCCCTTTGATATTATATTATTATGTGACAAAACTCAAGTTAAGAAAAATGTAGCAGGCGTTTGGCCAATTGAATTAGCTATTATTTTGACAGCAAAAGAAATGTATGTAGGATATGGCTTTGACAATAATATCTTCAGGGGAAAAAGGTAATGTAACATCCCCAAAATCAAACAGCAAAAGAACTTTATCGTAAAAAAATATTACTGGTATAAATGTTATATATAGTTGGCTTCATGAAAAAAGTCAACCTATTTCATTTTAGACTGAAAATTATATCAATTCGTGAAGTTGAATTTTGCAATGCAAACAAAAGTCCTAGATTAATTAAAAAGTATGAAGTTATTTAGATGTTAGATCTGGTGTTGAAGAAAGAGGGTGGAGTTATTTTGATTAATGAGAGAGAATAAGTGGGTGATGTGCAAAGTGCGGAAAAAGATATTAGTGATTGTCTTAATTAATCTGGCAAAAGTTGATAGATCTGGTGAGGTTAATGAACAGCTAAGATCGTTTTTTAGACTTTTTTATTTTACCGAGCCTCTCAAATCAATATAAATTATGATTGAACTTATTAGTTTTCCACATTGAATGCTTCCTGCCGTGTATCTATATACATAATGATGATGCATCTCAAATCCTTTTGTAACCTAAACTCTGTTTTTGTGATAGATACGCTCTCCACCCGACCACCTTGCTCACCTAAGAATCCCCATTGAAGATATAGAATCCGCCACCAACTACTTTGCAAAAGAAATTTTCAAAGGCAATGATGGATTTGGAAAGAGATACAAGGGACAACTCTCTTGGTCTGGTGAGTTGATAGATATCACTGCTCGGAGGTTAATTAATAAAGAATGGGATGAAAAAGAACAACAGTTTTGGACAGAGATTTCGATGCTATCTAGTCTCAAGCACAAGAATCTAGTTTCTATTGTTGGCTTTTGTAATGAAGTTGGTGCAGAGACCATCATTTACAAGCACAATTCTAGAGGAAGGCTCGGATCCTATCTAAGTGACCCGGTGTTGTTGACATGGGTGAAAACATTGGAGATATCTGTGGGTGTTGCGCATGCATTGAGCTACATACATTATGACGAGCCACGCGATTTTAGCGTTATACATCGAAACATCAGTAGTGAAACAGTTCACTTGAATAATGACTGGGAACCCAAGTTATCAGATTTTCAGCATTCCATGAAGATTAAAGCATCTGAAAGAAACCATTCTTTCCATAATGATTCAGTTTGGTCTACGAAAGGGTATACATGCGCAACATATGCAAACACTAGCAATGTGAATCACAAGTCAGATCTCTACTCCTTTGGAATGGTATTGTTTGAACTACTGTGTGGTAGGGAATCAGTAAGTGACGGTCAAGATAATAAGTATCTGGCTCCCATGGCCATTTTTCATTATATCGAGAAAAAACTCGATGATATAATTGACCCGGATCTATGGAAACAAATAGATCCGCAATCATTTGAAGTTTTCGCAGAAACAGCGTATGGCTGCTTGAATGAAGAACAATCGCAACGCCCAAATATAGATGAGATTGTTGCAAGACTTGAGAAAGCATTGGAACTCCAAATGGCAGGCGAAAATAGGCATGTAAGGCGTTTTTTTCTCTCTTCAAATCTGTATATCATAATAACTACGTATTATATTCAGAATAACTTATTATTAATAATTAATAATGATAATCTACTTATTACTGTATTTATGATGCTAAAGGAACACTCGGTAGTTGCAGCCGAAGTTGAAGGTACATCATCTGGTCAAGAGAAGGTAATTTTTCTTATAACTCTTTTTGTAATTCACTGATCGAAATTTCAAAAAAGAATTGAGATTCTTCTTATGTTGAAGGCTTGAAGCCAATGATAGGCCACATTGTGTCCAAAGTTGGGGAAAAATCACATTTGCCAGCTATTGTTTTAACAGCTAGCTATTCTCGAGTGTAATACACAAGATCCTGTTTTTAAAGTATCTCCCAACATTTTCTGTTCTTTGATAAATTTTTATAGTTGAGTAATTTACCTCAGTTTAGTGTTTCACCCTGTGAATTTGCACAAATGGTAATGGTGTCTTGTTCGATACATATAGGGCTCAGTGACCTCCGTCTTAAGAGGCGTTGAATCCCATATCAGCAAAAAGACAATGTCTTCCCTCAAAGATCTTTCTCATTCACACCTCAGCTTTGAAGATATAGAATCCGCAACTAACGGTTTTTATCATGAAAATTTCATTAAAAAATTTGGGTTTGGAGAGATTTACAAAGGCCGTCTCTTGCGTTCCAGACAGTTCATCGATATTATTGCGAAGTGTTTCTATTCTCAATTTGTAGATGATAAGAGAAAAACATTTTGGACGGAGATTTCAATGCTTTCTAGTCTCAAACATAAGAACCTGGTGTCTTTTATTGGGTTTCATGAGGGCGAGAGGAGTAAGATTATCATATACAAGAAGGAGGCTAACGGAAGTCTAGACAGATATCTAAAGGACCAGACCCTCAAATGGATGCAAAGGTTGAAGATATGTGTTGGTGTTGCAAAGGCACTGAGTTACATCCATTATGATGTTGGACGTGATTTTAGTGTCATACATTGCAACATCAAGAGCTCGAAAATTCTACTAGATGACAAATTGGAACCCAAGTTATCTGGTTTTGAGCTTTCGTTAAAAAATACAGTAGCTCGGAGGCAGCGTCTTCTTCTTACTCGTGATGTTGTTCAGAATGTATACCTAGACCCAAAATATAAAAGAACGGGGGGTGTGACCCACAAGTCAGATGTGTATTCGTTTGGTGTTGTATTATTTGAAGTCTTGTGTGGAAGGAGTGTGGTTCTTCCGGATGAAGAGTTGGGAGAGGGGTTATTAAGTCAACTGGCCAAATCTCATTTAGATGATATGATTGATCCACATCTACGAGAACAGATGGACCCCGAAGCATACAAAATATTCTCAGAGACGGCATTTTACTGCGTACAAGAGGAACGAGCAAGGCGTCCGCATATAGATCAGGTTGTCACTAGACTTGAGAAAGCTTTGCAACTCCAGTGGAAACATGAAAATCCAGTTGACAGTACATCATCCAATCGTTTGAAGGTCATTAATTTCCTTAAACTTTTAATTTTAGGCCGATTACGAATTATCCTAATTAATAAAAAGAGTTACTAATATTATTAAGTGCTGTTTTCTAGTTTAATGTATAACCACTATATCCTCATTATACGATTTTTTTGAACAAAAAGATGAGTAATAATGTAAAAAACTGTATGCATGTGATTTTGATTTTACATTATTATCTTTTTTAACATTGTATTTTATATTTCATAGAATATAATATTAAATTTTATAACTAAAAATATTATTTAAAACTAAATTTTAATAATGTATGTGGTGAATATGAAAGTATGAAATAGTTTGTTACATAAAATTTTAATAGTGGGTTCATTTTGAATGCATAGAGAAGATCTTTTCAAGGATGTAAATCTTAAGAAAGTAATGATGTAATAAGCATGTTCAGTTTTTCAAATTGAAAATATGTATTCAAAGTAAAAGTATTTTAAGTTTTATCATACCATAATCATTTTTGTGAAATACTTGAAGAGGCAATCATATTAGTGTTCACCGTTAACAAATGAATAAAGGTAAGATTATGCATTTTACGGGGAAGGAACAGGTATAGGTATGGCATAATAGGTTATGTTTAAGGACTTAAAATGATCATTACCAAAACCTGAGGTTTTTCTAAAGTCAACAATCTTTTAGCGGTATGACTATTCTTTTCCTAATTTCATATAATGTTACTCTTTTCCTTTTTTCTAGAAACGTCAAAACAGTTTTACAAAAGGCACCCAAGAAGGAAACCAGTAACAACATAAAGATAAAAAACCTTCTAAAGGGAGGAATAATTAATTGGGGAAAATTCCATATATACCCAACTTAAACCTATAATTCCATATTTCTCCAATACATGCTTTAAAAGCATTGTACATGTGCACTAAAAACTTATGTTTTGAGTAAATATGGAATTTTGATATTTAGGTTGGGTAAATATGGAATTATCCCTTAATTAGAAGACGAGAAATCTTATATTCAATTTTGACATTAATTTTAGGGATGAAATCATTTTCCTACTAGTTAACTTGAAACAAAACAACTGTTGCTTTTGAACGTTTTTATATTTTCAAAAATGTTAATCAATTATAAATTTTTTTTTCCACTCCAATCCTTACTAGCATCAATGAGGTGATGCATGACTCCATAATGTTGTAGGAGAAGAACTTTGAACACTTGAAAATTGGACTAGACGTTATAAAGGAGGCTACCGAGAATTTTGACGACGCACATTGCATTGGGGCAGGCGGATTCGGTAAAGTATACAAAGCAGATCTTGAACATTCCGATAGCAGTAATTCCTCGTTGATAGAAGGGGTGGATAAATGCGATTTACCAAGAAAACGAAGCACGGTAGCCATAAAGCGCATTCACAGTCAAGAAGGAGAACAAGGGTTCATTGCAGAAATTGAAACTCTAACTACTTGTAAGCATGAGAATATAATCCCTCTTCTTGGCTTTTGTTATGAAGGTAACGGTGCAATGATCCTGGTTTATGAGCATGCTTCGAAAGGTAGTCTTGAAAGCTATTTGGGAAGCAGTGATAGAATGACTAATCTTAATTGGGTGCAACGTCTAAATATATGTCTTGATATTGCACATGGTTTGAAATACATTCACAGCAACACAGATCATGGCAAACAAAAGATGATACATCGTGATATCAAGAGCGATAATATTCTGTTGGGAGATAATTGGAAGGCAAAGATTGCGGATTTTGGGCTCTCCAAATTCCACCCAGCAGATCAAGTGGCCAGCACTATCTATACCAATAGGATTGCAGGTACATATATGTATTTGGATCCAGAATATGAGAAGGATGGTAGATTAAATAAGAAATCAGACATTTACTCGTTTGGAGTAGTGTTGCTTGAGATCTTGACTGGGAGTTTGGCCTATGATTCTGTATACACCAAGGTGAATGACAAGGGAATTGCACCCATTGCAAGAGATCATTTTGAAAAGGGAACAATAATGGAAATTGTTGATCACAAGATAAAGGAGGAGACCGATGAACATGTCTTTTCTTTAAGTAAAGGACCCAATAAAGAGTCTTTGGACATCTTTTTAGACATCGCATTTCGATGTGTAGCAGAAACTCAAGCGCAACGTCCAACAATAGAAGTTGTCATCCAAGAACTCAAAAAAGCGTTAAACTTTCAGGTAAGTAAATAATTTAAAAGACAACTTATTAATTTCTTCATATTCTTGATAGTAAAATGTGACATATCATACATTATACTTTGTGTAAACAACATTTTCTCAAACTGTTACAACAAATCAATCTCACAATGTCCTAAGCGATTTATTGTTTAAGTTATTTCACCGGGTATAAACCCTTTACCCCAAAAAAAAGGTTTTGGGATTTATTGTTTTGATCTTAAACTTTTATGTAAACATAATAATTTAAATTTATAACGTGCTAATGAGTCGCCGGTAAACCTCCTCACTCTTTTCTTCCATGTATATATATTTTTTTGTTTAGTTTAGAAATTGCAACAACAAACCTTGATTTGCAACCATAACTTTGACATGAACTTGGAGACTGAAAAAAATTAAATTTTGTTCAGTTTGTTTTTGACTTACTACATCAACTGAGTGTCTGACTGTCTGGTGATTCACAGGAGAACCACAAAGACGACCTCAAACTGTCACTTAAGGACATAAAGTTAGCGACACAAAACTTCAGCCAAGACAATGTCATTGGACAAGGAGATTTTGGGAAAGTATATAAAGGAGTAGCTACTCACTCTCACGGGCATACCATCTTTGCTGCAAAGCGCTTGGATAGGAAGTCTGCTGAAGGAGAAGCTGAATTTATGACAGAACTAGAAATCCTTATGGAGTATAAACATGAAAATGTCATTGGTCTTGTAGGCTACTGTGATGAAGAGGATGAGAAAATTATTGTTTACGAGTATGCATCGAGAGGAAGTCTTGATAAGTACTTGGACAATGATAGTCTTACAATCGGGTTGGAGTTCGGGTTGGAGTTCGGGTTGGAGTTCCTTCATGGAAAGGGTTCAAGTCCAGAAATGGTGATACATAGGGACATCAAAAGCAGCCACATACTACTGCTTGATGATTGGAAAGCAAAAATTACTGATTTTGGGCTTTCCTTAGTTTGTCCAACAAATCAAGATGCGGACTATGTCATCGACAATGTTAAAGGCACAATTGGCTATCGTGACCCACTACACTCGAAAAAAGGCTTCTTAACTAAAGAATCTGATATATTCTCACTGGGTGCGGTTTTGTTTGACATATTGTGTGGGAAACTATCGTCCATAGAACTAGACGATGAGTATCTTTATTTACCCTTTTTGGCTAAACACCACTATCATATCAGAAAACTTGATAAGTTGGTGTTTGAGGGTATCAAAGAACAAATTGTGCCACAGTCATATACTACATTTACAAGGATTGCCCTTCAATGCTTACATCACAGGAGAGAAAGACGGCCAACAGTAGGTGAAGTGATAATACAACTTAAGAAAGCATTGGAATACCAAGTAAGTTTTATAATTATTTCAAATTAGGCTACCATTTCTTTCACATACAGATCTAAAACTATATCACTCAAAACAAAAAATAAATCAAATGTACAAACGAAAAAGACTACAAGTTTCCATGATCCAGAAAAAAATGTGTTGTCTATGTTTAGTAGAAAGTCTTTAGTTGTTTCTTCAACAATAGAAATGTAAATGTATGAAATATGAGCTTATTAATTGTTTAATTAATGTACAGGAGGATTATGAGATATGGGAGTCGAAATTGCCTAAAGACTACAATGAAATAATCCAGATGTCAAAGTGCCCTGAAGATTATTCTACCATCAAGAAAGAGGATCTTTACAACATCTTTTCTAAAGGAATCCTCCTTCAACAGGACAAAGTGGTAATCAGTTCATTCTCAAGTCTCAGTTATATTTTTGTGCATCTGGTGTTCTATGTATCTTTTAGTTTATTAGGGATGAATCAAAATCACGCATGCATTTACACATCATAACATTGAGTCTAACTTCTTCTTTTTTTTTTTTTTTTTTTTTTTTTTTTTTTTTTTTTTTGTATAACAGTTGCTGTCATTCGATGGTATTGGAGAAAGAAATGCAGTGGTTTCAGCAACAATGTTTTCCTACAAAAACAACTGTCCACATAAGTGGAAATCTCTTCCAGAAACAAGGTTATTCTCTCTACCTCTCTTGGTACATATACATTGTTGTTAGATGCATAAATTTCTGCTATAATCTACAATCTAATATGATCAACAACTTTTAGAATAATATAAGATATTAACAACTGAGTTTCATAGATAGACATAATACAAAATTGTTAACCTCGAAGAAGAGTAAATAGTAGATGCTTTGTAACTCATACACGTTCAGTCCTACAGCGTCTTATATCTTTATATATAAGATATCTTTATTTCTTTATATATTTACTGAAAATACACAAAAAAAACTTTATATTTTTTTTTAGGAATTGGATTACATAGTGCCCATTTTTTTTTTATAAAAAAAACTGTATTTTATGTTAACTTAAATGACTGTTGTTCCTATATAATGCTAATTAAAGGGTGAATAATGAGTAGAGCTACTTTAAAGAATGCATTTATGGAATTCATATATAAGATTTGGAATCCGGGGTGTTATGTATGATATATACATGTTGCCTGTAGTCGATATGTATGTTGCATGATTTTGTATTTATTTATTTTCAAAACGTGGTTGAGGTATGCCCTGTTTTGGCCCTGTGTTTGCACCGCCATGAATCATAGTTAATTATATATATATGGATACAATAAGTTTCAGTTTTGAATTCAAGTTTTTCCCAATTCCCAAAGAAATTGTTTTCCCAATTTTTTTAGTTTAAAGAAATACTAAATTCTAAAGTAGAAGTGTACATCCGGGGGAATAATGGTTATGACTGACTCGGACTTGAATGTTTTAACATGTGCAGATTTGAGTCAGTAGTGGAGATGTCAGATGTTTCCAATTTGAACATCGAAATTAAGACAGATACTCGATTATTATCTCCGAATGCTGTTTATGGGATCTATTTACTCTTCAAACTCTGTGATTCAAGAAAAGTTTCAACTAAACCGATGTATGTTAATCTAAAGTATAGAGTGGGCTCTGAAAATCTACATGCATATTTTGCAAAACAGAGAGACGAAGAGTGGATGATGATCGAGTTGTACAGATTCTTAAATCAGAACGAAGATGTCATGTTTACGTTTCTAATAGAGAGCTTTTCGTCGTGCTATTGTGGAGATGGTGCGATTTATCTCGAAGGCATTGAATTTCTAGCCATTGACAAAGTGAGTTTAGAAATATCCCTTGGCTCCATTCTAAATTATTTTGTTTATATATAAAAATCATGTCTATGCTGTATTGCTGCATATTTAACATGATTGTACACAGGTGAAACTTGAAGAAATTGGAAAGTTGAAGGATGTCCAACAAGTCTTGGAATCAAACTTCAATCTAGATCGCGTGCAACAACTGCCAACTAACTTTGAAGAAATCTTTGAGATACGCAGAAACTATGATGAGTTGTTTTGGTTGGGCGAAGTAAACGGGAAGAAACTTCTTGTGGTTTCAGCAAAGGCAGCTCTATACAAATTTTCTAATGCCGATCTCTTTACTTCAAAGCCATCATCCCAGTCAAGGTTTGCTTTTTTGAACTAGACTTGGCATGTTTTCCTTTGAGCAGTAAACTTTCCTAATTGTACATTCACAATGTGCACATCTAATCTTATCCAAATATTTGAAAATGTTTTACAAAAAAAGAAATAAAAACTACTGCAGATTTTTTAATTTAAGGCTCTTCTTTATTGTCTAATAAAATGCTGAAAATTTGTGTATAAATGGTTGACAAAAGTATCACATTTTGATTTGCCTTTTTGTGTCTTCAAAATTAACATTGTTTCTAGTATGTAATCATAATATATATCGTACATGCAGATTTCCAGAGGTGATTGAGCTTTTGCCACAACAAGTATTCTATATTAATTGCACGATTAGAAGTCAAATGCTGTCGGCCGATACAGAATACACGTGTTATCTTGTATTTAAGCTTTCAGAAGAATGTCACGGACTGCATAATCCGGTGAAGGTACGGGATCTACTCCACGAAGTAAAAGAAGAGGCTGATTTTTTCTATTTTATTACCCCAAGCCCACTGAATATAAATGACATTACACGGGTTCCAAAACAAAGGGAAGATGGATGGATGGAGATTCAAGTGTGGAAATTTAACTCGACTCATAATTTCGAGGATGACTCTCTTTCTATCTATATGAAGTTTACAAGTCATGAAGGAACTATGTCTGGCCTCATCATATGTGGCCTTGAGTTTCGGCCAACGTTTATTACTTCAAGCACGCTCAGTTGAGCCTTTATTTTCAAACTCAAGTGTGGTTAAGCTTTACTTTGAAACTCAAGTTTGGTTTCTTAACAGATACATTATGAGCTTGACCCGACCCGATTGTTCAAGGTAAATATTGACAGACTCGATATATTGAGTTTGGCTTGGCTTAACTTTGTTGGGGTCATGGTTAGCTGAGTGAATTTTGTTAGTTGTTTTGATTTATTAGTTCAGGGGTGGTACCAGAAAAAATTTTAAGAGGGGGCAAAATTTGAAAGTGGGTGCCAGTTGGGGCACATCGGTAACTCGACCTTTGTTGCTATAATGAAATTGATTTTACTTTTAACGAAAGTGAATTTTTCCGTATTTATTTGCATGCGAGAACCAAAATAATATTTAGCACATACTTGCTTTTTCTGATTGATATTAAAACAAGTAGTTGAAGCAAAAATGAAAAGTTGGATAACAAAGAATTCACAAAATTATAGAGTAGCACAAGAATCGAACATTATATCTTCACGAAAGTCAAATGTCCTTAACCACTCGAGTATAATGCGACTTGGATAAATTTTTACAGTTATACTATTTAAGAATCGGGGGCAAAATGAATTATCTGATCAAACGACATTACTCGAGTGAACTTTGCGGGGGCAGCTGCCCACACTGCCCCTATTGTGGTACCGCCTCTGAATTAGTTGTTTTGAATGCTGATGCAGCAATGGTTGTGTAACATTTCTAGTTTATGGATTATTGATGTAGATTTTGAGCCTAGTGATCAAGTTCATAGTGTAGTATAAACTACCTCATGTGTGTGATCTAGTTTAAATTGCATTATAGATTTGTTAGTTTTGTATTCGAATAATGTTGATTCAGTTTGTTTTCATCAGTAGTGTAGAGTAGGGGTATTTGCACCCCACATTGCCCTCATGAACCAAATGACCAATGTGGAGATGATTATAAAATGAGATGCCAAACGATCCATGAAAATCATATTTCTTGGCTTCTAACCAAAGTCGTTGTTATGGTTTAGTGTTTTTGTAGCAATTACTAGTTATAATATTTATAAATCACAGAATCTACAAAAGATTAATTTTATTATATCAAATAAAATTGATTTTTTTGTGATTGTTTGATTTTTAAAACATTGTAATTTGTATCTAATTTCAGTGAAAAGCTTATGATTTAATTGGTATATTTCGAATCAGCTGATCCTAAATGAGTTTGAGGGTACTACACGCTGTTGAAGTAAAATCTTGCTTCTACTTCAGACAAGCGGAATGAATCCTTCGGATTCAGGGTGATCCTTGCTTATAGTGTACTGCTTCGGATATCTGCAAAACAGGTACGTCCGTTAGTCTCGCCCCGGGAATGTATCCCTGGACCAACCTCCGGCGTGAGAGTAAGTATATATCCTTAGAGGGAGAGAGTATGAATAAAGTTAGAGAGTAAGAGAATTAGTTAACCTTAAATGAAGATTTCTCCTCTATTTATAGGCAACGCATATGGAGTGTCAGGCTGGTTTGTACTTAATCCCTTAGTGCTTACTAGTTTATGCTCCACTACCATGTACTTTCTTGTACTTACTTGTACTTTGGTTTGTGGACGGAGGGTTTGGTCATGCGTACACCGGTATCCGGAAGGTATTGCCTAGTACCTTTCGGACGTTGGTCTGTTCTGACTGGATATGTTTGAATACGTTTTATCTGATATATATCCGGAGGGTGTGTATTCCGTATGGCATTTATCCGGAGGGTACATACGCCAACATGTCCCCCCAGTATCACAGTATTGGTCATGCCGATGGTGTGATACTTAAAATCTTTGTTTTTGTGACTTTCCGAGGGGTAAGTTATAATTTTGTCGTTTTAACGTTGCGTGCAAGATTCCAAACGTAATTAATGTGTCGTTTAAGGAGCGCCGTCGTTTTTTACCGTGCCTTCTGGATTGGAACACGTGTGCGTGTTTTGAGATACACGGCTTGGATGGCGACACGTTAGCCCTACGGGTGACGTGTCGTTTCGCGCCCAATTTTTACCGTCTATAAATAGTTCTTTTTTCCTCATTTACACCACTGTAATTTCTCTTCTCAACACACACAGACTTCTGACACACTTTATCTCGTCCGTATTCCGAACGATTTTTCTCGTCGTCTTTGAGGTACGTCTTAGTCCGTTTAGTTTTTTGTTGTTTGGCTATACCCTTCTTCTTTTCGGATTCATCATTTCGGAATCTACCGCTTCGTTTGATTATGAAGACGTATCAATGCCGGAGGATTCTCATGTTAAAAAGGATATACTTTTAAGGCAGTCTGTGATGGACGAAGCTGATGTGCATGCCTTAGTGGTGACTTTCGGAATACCAAAGGATTTACATCCGAGGGTACCTCCGACGGGTATGACGATGAATCAATTGCCTGCCGATGCCATTGGTCTATACGCAGAGTATTTCTTTAAGGGCGGCCTCACTATCCCTTTTTCTACCTTTCTTTTAGATGTTATTAGGTATTTTAAGGTTCATATTTCTCAGTTGGTTCCGTTGGGTATGCATCGTGCTACCCTTTTTGAGGTGTATTGCCGGAGCATGCACATTCCTCCTACCACTCCCCTGTTTCGTGTTTTTTACAAACTTAGCAAACAGGGTTGTTGGTTTTCTTTTGAAAAGCGTGTTCATAAGGATAGGAAAGTTTGCTTTGGGGATTTTCCTTCCTGTCTGAAGGGTTGGAAGTATCAATTTTTCTTGATCGACAGGCGAGCTATTCCGTTTGCTATGCCTTGGAGGCATTCGGATTCGGATGTGTCGGATCCGTTTCCAAAGAGAAATGAATATGATGCTTCTCATACCGATAGGCTGGCCGAGGTGATTATTGAGCCATGCCAAGTTCCACAGGCGTTCTTGTATGCTTTGGGCTTATCAGATCACTGGGAGTTTCCCGGTTATTTTCCGGCTTTGAGGGATGAGCAGGGGAGGGGTATAGCCTTTGTTATAAGTATAAATTTTTAAGTTGTACATCTTTCTTCATGTTTAACGACGGGTTTTGTTTATCCGCAGGTGAACTATGTCAAGCTATTTAAAGAAGCCACCTCTATGCAGGAATGTCACTGTGGTGAAAGGGGACAAACTTCCGGAAGGCCAAGCTCGTGAGATGCACATTACTCAGCCTCTGGCTTCCAACAGTGAGGTTCCGGAGAAGAGTGACGAGTTGAAGAAGGTTGAGGTTCCGGATGATAAGGTGTTGGCTGCCATGGAGAAGAAGAAAGAGCAGGCTGCTAAGCTGGGCTTCACGTGTTCGTAAGAGAAGCAAGCTATCTGTTGACGATAATGTCATTGACTTGGATGCTGCTGAGGGCATCGCGGATCCAGAGCCTATCCGTTCGGTTCATCCGAAAGATTTTCCAGCCGGTCAATCTGGAGGATCTGACGCTGGTATGTTGTTGTGAATATTCTTTTCCGCTCGTATTTACTTGTCTCCTTTCAATTTATTCACAAGTGTTTTTATCATTTGCTTATAAAGGTTTTTTGTTTTCAGGGGGCTCGAAGGGTGCTTCTTCTCATCTGGGGAAAGAGACCCTTGTGGAGGAGGAGGATGCGGATATTGATATAGAAGGGGATGATGAAGATGATGCAACTTTCGTACCTGCATGGTCGGTGAAGAGGGGTACACGTATGAACAATGCCAACGTCTGTAGGGATATGATGATTAATTTGGCTACCCCTGGGGAAGAGAAGTATCTTGATGGTCAGGATGATAGTGATGCCATCCGAAGGTCGTGGTTGTTGCTGGGCAAGAGTGCTACGGCTCAAGCGGATGTTATCTTCCGCTTCGAGTCTCTTATGAGTGAGCATCAGAAGTTGTCTGCCGCCCATAAGGTTTGTGACAAGACCTTCGACGATAACTGGAAGAGGTTTGGGGAGATGGCCGAGGAGTTAAAAAAGGTCAAGGATGAGCATACAGAGTGTGCTAAGATAAATCCGGAGGGGATACAGAAGTTGCGCTCAGAGAATGCTAGCCTGGAAGATAGGGTTTCTCAGCTTGAGACGGAGAAGGAAAAGTGGAGAACGGTTTCTGGTAGCCAGGCAGAGAAAATTAAACTCTTGGAGGCTCAGTTGTCCGAGGCAAAGCTGAAGCTGAGTGATGAGGAAAAGGCATACAAGGAGCTTTATCAGGAAAAATAGGATATTGTTGTAGCCGCTGGGAATGCCGAGGTGGACAGGAACCGTATAGTCAATGAGTTCATCCCGGAGGCTATCCGCCGTTTCCTTGGCAGTCATGAGTTCCGGACGGCTCTAGCTGAGCCTTTTAATTTGTACTATCAGTCTGTGTTGATAGATGGGGTTGGTTTGTTTGACGAGCCGGAGAAGGCGGTCAAACTATTGGAAGAGGTGGAGGGCATAGACATGGAAGCCGATGCAAAATATCAAACGTTATATGATCAGGCACTTTCCCAGGACTATCCCTTCATCCAAAAGATCCGTCAAACTATCGACCGCGTATATGATGAGCTTGTGGCCTTGGTTCCTGATCCTGCTCCTACTTCGGAGGTCGAAGGGGTTAATACCTCAGGTACGACTTCTGGGCCGGTGATTGAGCCCCAAACTAAGAATCCCTCTGGTAACAAGTCCTCGGACCAGAACACATCGGCTTTTGTTTGAAGTTGGTTTTTAAAGATTCATTCCGTTGGGTTGTTGTATGTTGGGGCTCGGGTACCTCCATTTTGACTATGGGTATAGGTATTCCGGGTTCCTTGTGAAGCTTTGTTATTCGTGGTTTCTTGAAGGTTTTGATTGGGCCTTTCGTCAATGGATGTTTGCATTTTAGTGATATCATGAAGAACCAATGCATTATCGTTCCGTCCTTTTGTAGAATAGATCTTTCGGAACAATCGATGTATTACCTTAGTGATATTATGAACAAATATTTTATCGTTCCGTTATTTCGGAATGATCGATGTAATAGATTTTGATCTTTGAATATATATCACTTCTGTAACACCCCCAAAATCGGTACAGCGGAAGCATTCGGGTCATGGGGTGCTACTAAATTGGTAATCATAACACAAAGAAATAAAGAACGGATCATATTATCCATTTTAGAAAATACATTTATTTGATAAACGAGTTTCATCATTGTTTGAATTGCGAAATACAAGGCCCAAAATAGTGTTGTCCCATAATACAAAAGATGAGAGTCTATGACCAATGCCCTGCCATGCCCTGCCTTGAATCATCATATATCATAAAGTTATGCACCTGAGAAAAACATGCTTAAAAGTCAGCACAAAGCTGGTGAGTCTATAGGTTTGAATATAACACAGTAGTTGGACCATAATCAAAACATGTGAATATAGTGTCACTCAAAAGTGAAGTCTATTACGTCAGCACTAAGTTCATGCAACCGAAGCTTGACAATGTGCATGCTCTAGAAGCACGTTAAATAAAGCCCTTGTAAGTGTCCATCCCGAGACACTCGTGTTTCGACATGTTATACGCTCGCATTTGGTCAACCTGGCCAAACCGAACGGGGGTGTCAACCCCAATAGATCTATTTATAGCATTCGCGCTTCCCAGCAGGAATTGACGGTGCATGAGTTTGGGCATTGTGGGATTCATTGTCTTAGGCTAATTCTACATAATAGTTTGATAAAACATGAGTGCAGTTCAGGTCCAAATAAAAGTTTTGCATGTTTCTCACCCCAAAGTTTAATAAACAAGTAATGAGAGTAAAAGTGGGGCTATAAACTCACCTCAGTAGAGTATGCAGTAAATCAAGTGAGTCAAAGAGGGTGTGGCACCAACACGCGACCTAGATTAGTAAGGCATGATTTAGATCATAGTTTAAATTCAAGACTCAACGAAGTTTAATTAAACGCAAAAGTTTTAAAGTGTCGTGTTATTGTTGCTTGTGTGGCAGCATTTTGAAAACAATTTTCTAAATGTTTGTGTGTATTGGCTCTTGGAAGTGCGTATGTTTACTCGTACAGATGCGTTAAGTGCATATTACGGAAAAATACTTATTAGACCAGCATAAGAGAGACGAGGACGGAAAAATAGTCATTGATAATTATTGAGTGTCGTCGCGAAAAGTGAGAAAAAAAATTGTTTATAGCATGTGTATATATATTTATTAAATGTTGAGGAAAACGGGCATCACTCATGCAAATATATTTGTATTCCACGTGAAAGTTACAAGTTATAGAAATGCTTGCTTTAGTAGTCTTGTTATAAATTTATAAAACATCAGTTTGGTTTTTATAAAATGCCTTTTCCAGTATCTACAACTTAGACAGGTGATGCAAGTATGCTAAATGGTTACGAGTTTAAAAATCTTGGTAAGTGTGCCGCGTATTTATTTAGTTTCGTGTTTAGATGGTAAGTTATATAAACTTGTTATATGACATGATGTACAAAAATATTGTTGACAATGAAGATAGCGCGAGTCGTAACGGTGTCGAGATCGTCGATGGAGTTTGTTAAAAAAAAATCCGATATATATATACATTTGACTCATTTTGTTTTAGTAACGACATGGGCTGTAACCCATGTTTCGTTTTCGCCCTTTTGTTAAGGCTCTGGGCTTCGGCACAATGAAAAGTGATGGACAAGATGTGTTAACGATGAGTGGGCCTGGCCCAAATGGTAATTAACACACACAAATTTGACAAAAGGAAGACTTAACAGAATTTGACCAACTCGACAAATTTAACAAAATGGTAATTGACACAAATTTGACAAATCCGTTACAAAATCCATGACTCACAACTCGACTCGGAAAACACCACAACATGTACGGTTTTTAACCATCAAAAGACTAGTCGTGTGATCAATACACTATCAATCTTAAATCAAAATGACTATGTTACAATTTAACGAGACCAAACTTAGACTATATGTACTCGCGATGGTGTTTGCCCTTATCAATGTGACGAAATACCGCAAAGGTTCTAAGTAAACTTGAAACACAAAATTTCCTTGGTTTTTAAGTGTCACGGCTTGATGGCTTTAAAGTATGCCGAGTCGTGCTCTACATACGGTTCAACACAAACCGATGTCTAAACTTCTACACTATCAAGCAAGGCCTTAAGCCATCAACTAAACAGTTTCAAGCCGATTCGACTTAGATTACCGCAAGATTAAATGAAAAGGTGACATTCGAGCCAAGTTAATACCATGTTCAGTCCAACTTTTATATATTAACCACACAAGAAAATTTAACACAAAGCCAACCCAAACTAAGTCTACGAGGGTCAAAATTTAACCGATAATCCGACGGATAAGCCAAAAACAAACAAGTGTTTCTACAAATCTTTGAGCCAATACTTTGGTTTGATTGAGATTCATTATTTATTTGCCACACAAGATAGAATAAACACGGAAAACCATATTCAATCATTAATTAATATGTCGATCGATACTAAAGATCAAACAATATCACAATTGAAAGGTATAAGGATATCGTAATTTTTATAACAGACACTAGATTCATTAACCAACAAGATTTCATAAAAACACATAAACATATACATATTCGAATGAAACACCAACAAGAATTTAGAGCCTTACAATGGGAAGTGAATGAATCGATGGACAAGAGACTAATCAAGCTTTTCGAACAACAATAAATCCGACTCCAATCCAAGCAAGCTAACCACCACAGGAGACCCCTTTAATTTGAGACAAATTTTTGAGTGAAGTTTTTGTGAGTGTGGCTTAGCTTGTGGACCGGTTGGTTACATAAAAAGAATTAAAACGAGTAGGGTTGATTCTCCTTTCCTTGTCTTCAGACGCGCCATAACCAAATGAGGTTACCATCTCCTTCAACTTCGTTACCTCTTATTGTTGGGTTTCGTTGACTTCAAAGGTGAGACAAAGGAGATCAGGTCTGCTAGTGCTAGGACAGCTCTTGTTGTTTTGTTGTCATCATTCCACAGATCTGATAATAAGCAGGATGGTGGGGATGGCTATGGCAGATGGATGGAGCGTAGTAGCAGTAAAAGAAACGTGAGGTGTGTATGAGAGGATAACGAGAAAGAGATAAGATCGATTATTATTATTAATATTTATTTGATTTTTATTTTGTTTTATTTACTTTTTAATTAAAAGTGAGGGTAGATAATAAAAGGTTGGTGTAAATAAAAGCAAAGGTTAATTTAAATAAAAGTGAGTATTCGATCGGTGGGTTTAGGTGTATTTCATGTCCCGTTGAGTTATGGCGTAATTGAGTTTTTCAGCTTGACGTGAGCACGAAGATATACAACTTATGAGAATGTTTTTGTAAAAGTGATATAAAAACACAATTAATGATTTAGGATAACCAATATAGGATTCATGCCGTTACTAGGGTTGTGTTGGTACGCGTGCGGTGTTTTGTGCGAGATATTTCTCGTTAATGCTCAGTAATAGTCAGAAAACAAACTGTTCACGTTTTCTAATAAAATAAACCATGATATGAGTTACTGTAAGCTACAATGTGCGGGTTTGTCTTCCCGAAATAGTTATGCAAGTCCATCAATGCTTAAATTTAACAAACTAGGTAATAATAAATTTATATTTATTATTAAAATATTGATGGAAAATTTTCGTTTGTCACATCCTCCCTGCCTTAGAAGGAAAGCCGTCCTCGGCTTTCACTTAGAATCACTGGATAGGTTTGAGAAAAAGTGTGGGTATTTAAGCTTGATCTCATCTTCATGCTCCCACGTGAATTCAGGACCTCTTCGAGGGTCCCAACGGAGCTTAACGGTAAAAATGTGGCTTTCCTTAAGTGTAATCTCTCGGTCTATGATTCCGATAGGTTAAGTACGTAGACAAACTTCTTGTTGCAGATGATAATGACACGGTACTTGGATGCCCAAACAATACTATTGATGACTTCGGGGCTTCCAAGTGAAATTGGCATGAGGTCGATGTTAAATGAGTAGTTTGGAATGCTTTAGAGTTCAATCTTGAAGAATGGTGTTGGTTGCTACTAGCAATCAGTTGGTCGATTTAGTAGGGTACTCAATATCCAATGTACGATTAAGGAACTTGATGTAGTCGTCATAACGATCGGTGTAAAAGCTTTCAAGTGAGAGTATGCTTCGGTCACACACGGGGTTATGAGTTATTTGGTAGCTATCAAACCCGGAGGTTGGTTGTTTGACGGTAAGATTCTTTGAAATGGGAAGTAGCAAAAGGAAACGAGGCATTATAAGATGGAGTTTCGTATGAAATCCTAAGGTCGTAATCGTAGATAATCCTGTTGATTGTGGCTATGCTCTTCGGTAGGTTGCCTCATGATGGCTAGTGGGGTAACTTTTCCTTTTCGGTTCAGAACAGTATGCGAGATAAGGTTGATTTTAAGTGGTGGGATCGCATTGGTGTCCTATTGGTTACTGTGGTTGCCATGTCTTTGCACTACTTTTATGTACTCGCACATGCGAGCTTTGATTTATTGAAATAAAGTGTTTGACCTTTGATAAAAAATTTAGGCGCCCAATCCTAGCATAGTATGGTCCTACCTGAATTATACACAGGTGATCAAGCTTTGTATAATTAAGGTCTGACAACGCAATGCTAGGTTTAGAAAAGTATCGGTTACTCTGTTTATGAGGTAGTAGCATAAAACACTTTTCAGGTGAGTAGATTATTCACAAAGTGATAGCAATATAGTTTGTGAGGCGGTTTTCAAAATCAGTATATAGGGATTAAAGAAAATTTATTATTTGCAAAATGATAGACAAATTGTTGTTCGGTTTGTGACATAGTGGCGAAACAGTTCATAGGGTTGGAGCAAAACGGGTTGTAAGATAATTGTAAACAGTTTTTATGTTAATAACGACATAGTTTATTACGTTATAATAGGGTAGAAAGGTAACAAACCGGCTTATGATATGTTAACAAAATAGTCGTAACATGGTAACAAAGTTGTTAATTAGGTGGTAGTAAAATAAGTAGTGCAATGGCGACGATTGATACATCTAGTGTGATATGTGATGGCAGATAGTTGTGAGTCAAATAAGCTTACAATTCAAGATAGACGTACACCAAATCCATACAGTACGACGAGGTTTACAAGAAATTACTGATAAAGTCTTATATGAATACAACTTAAAAGAGTCTAAACTTAGGTCTCGAGGCAGTCGACCTTTTGATATCACGTTCAAGTCCTGTTTTCCTCCTGCTCCACAGTTTGCTGGTACTTCGGTTCCCGGCACTCGTTTCTGTAGTGCCCCTTCTTTCAACACCCATAACAGGTCACCTCAGCCTTCCGAATATTCTCTGGTGTTGTCTGTGCTCTTGCGACGGTTTTAGACCTACAGTCTCTGGCCATGTGTCCAATCTTTTGACAGTTGTGGCACTTTCCAGCACACCTCCCGTTGTGGTGGTAGTTACAATGGTTACACAAGGGTAACTTCCCTGCATAAACCTTCTTCTCTCCCGACCCAGCAGTATAAACCTTGGCAACCTCTTGCCGCTTGTTCTGGTTGTTGTTGTTGTTGTTGTTGTTCCCGGAGTAATCATCCCAATTCCTTTTGTTATCTATCACCTTCTCGGCAGTATCCTCGATTATTTGATCCATCAACTTGTTGGCCACTTCCATTGCCTCATGGAGGTCAGCTGCCTTGGAGGTAGTGACACTACCCTTGATGGATTGGGGTAATCCTCTAATGTACCTTTCCAGTAAACGAGTCTCAGTCGGGACCATTTCAGGACACAACAAAGCTAGTTCCTGAAAACGCTGGTTGTAAGCAGCCATGTTGGTACCTTGAACTTTGAGATTCCAAAATTCAACCTCTAGCTTCATGACCTCGTTTCGAGGGCAGTACTTTTTGAGCACCATTTCCTTAAAGTTCTCCCATGGCATTGAGTAAGCATTGTCATACCCGGCAGTCTTCAGATAGTTATTCCACCAGGTTAGAGCTGCATCCGTGAAGGTGAATGATGCATACTTCACCCTATCCTCATCCGCACAACTACTTATCCTAAACACAGTTTCCAACTTCTCAATCCATCTTACCAATACCACTGCTCCTTCAGACCCTCCAAAACTCCCACTCATAATCTTGCGAAATTCTTGATAGTTACAGCCTCGACCATTGCCGTGATTTGGTCTGGAAGTACCAACATCGGTGGTTGAGGTGTTTACGTTGGCTGCGGCTAAAGCTGCTGCTACTCTCTCGTCCACCAGTTGGTCTAACATTGCTTGGTTAACAGTAGGTAGGACAGTGGCTGTAGCCCTAGCTGGGCCTGGGTTGGCTCGTGTGATTCTGTTTGACTTCTTTCTGGGAGGCATTTTGCTACAAACACAAAATGAGGTGAAGATAAATAAGATCCCCTAAGGAGAGGTTTTTATGACGCAAGAGTATAATCACCACAAATAGAGCACACGAATGAGATCAATCACAGGGGCGATGACACAATAGCGTATACCACTGAGCTTGTTATAGATTAGGAGTCGATACGTGGCTGTGGAGACTAGGTCTTGCCTTCCAAACAACATGTCCCTTCAAGATAACGAGGAAAGGGAGAAAGACCCAGTAGTGATGTGTCCTAAGAGTAGATGTTTCGAGGAGGCATGTTTTAAGGTGATAGGGTTGAGGTCGTGACCAAATGAATTGATGGGTTTGTAGATGATGGTAAAATAGGTGTTTCAACAGAACTGGTCGAGTGTTCAAACTCAGAGTCAAGTAGTGAAATTACGTGAGGAAAAGTAAGATGTGACAAGTACGGTATGTTTGTATGAGTACATAGAAAATGCTTATAGTATGTAGCGTAAGTCAAGTATGTATAAGTATACAGAAAATACTTATAGTACATGTAGTAAAGTGAAATCAACAAACAGTAAGGTATATCATATAGCTATGTCAAATAAATAGCAAGTAAAGTGGCGAGCAAGGCAGGCAGGCATGTGGCGGTCATAGGGAATTGTTTTTGTAAAAAGCGGTTATAGTTTAGGGTTTATATGTACCTAGTTCTCTATAACCTTGGCTCTGATACCAATCTGTAACACCCCCAAAATCAGTACAGCGGAAGCATTCGGGTCATGGGGTGCTACTAAATTGGTAATCATAACACAAAGAAATAAAGAACGGATCATATTATCCATTTTAGAAAATACATTTATTTGATAAACGAGTTTCATCATTGTTTGAATTGCGAAATACAAGGCCCAAAATAGTGTTGTCCCATAATACAAAAGATGAGAGTCTATGACCAATGCCCTGCCATGCCCTGCCTTGAATCATCATATATCATAAAGTTATGCACCTGAGAAAAACATGCTTAAAAGTCAGCACAAAGCTGGTGAGTCTATAGGTTTGAATATAACACAGTAGTTGGACCATAATCAAAACATGTGAATATAGTGTCACTCAAAAGTGAAGTCTATTACGTCAGCACTAAGTTCATGCAACCGAAGCTTGACAATGTGCATGCTCTAGAAGCACGTTAAATAAAGCCCTTGTAAGTGTCCATCCCGAGACACTCGTGTTTCGACATGTTATACGCTCGCATTTGGTCAACCTGGCCAAACCGAACGGGGGTGTCAACCCCAATAGATCTATTTATAGCATTCGCGCTTCCCAGCAGGAATTGACGGTGCATGAGTTTGGGCATTGTGGGATTCATTGTCTTAGGCTAATTCTACATAATAGTTTGATAAAACATGAGTGCAGTTCAGGTCCAAATAAAAGTTTTGCATGTTTCTCACCCCAAAGTTTAATAAACAAGTAATGAGAGTAAAAGTGGGGCTATAAACTCACCTCAGTAGAGTATGCAGTAAATCAAGTGAGTCAAAGAGGGTGTGGCACCAACACGCGACCTAGATTAGTAAGGCATGATTTAGATCATAGTTTAAATTCAAGACTCAACGAAGTTTAATTAAACGCAAAAGTTTTAAAGTGTCGTGTTATTGTTGCTTGTGTGGCAGCATTTTGAAAACAATTTTCTAAATGTTTGTGTGTATTGGCTCTTGGAAGTGCGTATGTTTACTCGTACAGATGCGTTAAGTGCATATTACGGAAAAATACTTATTAGACCAGCATAAGAGAGACGAGGACGGAAAAATAGTCATTGATAATTATTGAGTGTCGTTGCGAAAAGTGAGAAAAAAAATTGTTTATAGCATGTGTATATATATTTATTAAATGTTGAGGAAAACGGGCATCACTCATGCAAATATATTTGTATTCCACGTGAAAGTTACAAGTTATAGAAATGCTTGCTTTAGTAGTCTTGTTATAAATTTATAAAACATCAGTTTGGTTTTTATAAAATGCCTTTTCCAGTATCTACAACTTAGACAGGTGATGCAAGTATGCTAAATGGTTACGAGTTTAAAAATCTTGGTAAGTGTGCCGCGTATTTATTTAGTTTCGTGTTTAGATGGTAAGTTATATAAACTTGTTATATGACATGATGTACAAAAATATTGTTGACAATGAAGATAGCGCGAGTCGTAACGGTGTCGAGATCGTCGATGGAGTTTGTTAAAAAAAAATCCGATATATATATACATTTGACTCATTTTGTTTTAGTAACGACATGGGCTGTAACCCATGTTTCGTTTTCGCCCTTTTGTTAAGGCTCTGGGCTTCGGCACAATGAAAAGTGATGGACAAGATGTGTTAACGATGAGTGGGCCTGGCCCAAATGGTAATTAACACACACAAATTTGACAAAAGGAAGACTTAACAGAATTTGACCAACTCGACAAATTTAACAAAATGGTAATTGACACAAATTTGACAAATCCGTTACAAAATCCATGACTCACAACTCGACTCGGAAAACACCACAACATGTACGGTTTTTAACCATCAAAAGACTAGTCGTGTGATCAATACACTATCAATCTTAAATCAAAATGACTATGTTACAATTTAACGAGACCAAACTTAGACTATATGTACTCGCGATGGTGTTTGCCCTTATCAATGTGACGAAATACCGCAAAGGTTCTAAGTAAACTTGAAACACAAAATTTCCTTGGTTTTTAAGTGTCACGGCTTGATGGCTTTAAAGTATGCCGAGTCGTGCTCTACATACGGTTCAACACAAACCGATGTCTAAACTTCTACACTATCAAGCAAGGCCTTAAGCCATCAACTAAACAGTTTCAAGCCGATTCGACTTAGATTACCGCAAGATTAAATGAAAAGGTGACATTCGAGCCAAGTTAATACCATGTTCAGTCCAACTTTTATATATTAACCACACAAGAAAATTTAACACAAAGCCAACCCAAACTAAGTCTACGAGGGTCAAAATTTAACCGATAATCCGACGGATAAGCCAAAAACAAACAAGTGTTTCTACAAATCTTTGAGCCAATACTTTGGTTTGATTGAGATTCATTATTTATTTGCCACACAAGATAGAATAAACACGGAAAACCATATTCAATCATTAATTAATATGTCGATCGATACTAAAGATCAAACAATATCACAATTGAAAGGTATAAGGATATCGTAATTTTTATAACAGACACTAGATTCATTAACCAACAAGATTTCATAAAAACACATAAACATATACATATTCGAATGAAACACCAACAAGAATTTAGAGCCTTACAATGGGAAGTGAATGAATCGATGGACAAGAGACTAATCAAGCTTTTCGAACAACAATAAATCCGACTCCAATCCAAGCAAGCTAACCACCACAGGAGACCCCTTTAATTTGAGACAAATTTTTGAGTGAAGTTTTTGTGAGTGTGGCTTAGCTTGTGGACCGGTTGGTTACATAAAAAGAATTAAAACGAGTAGGGTTGATTCTCCTTTCCTTGTCTTCAGACGCGCCATAACCAAATGAGGTTACCATCTCCTTCAACTTCGTTACCTCTTATTGTTGGGTTTCGTTGACTTCAAAGGTGAGACAAAGGAGATCAGGTCTGCTAGTGCTAGGACAGCTCTTGTTGTTTTGTTGTCATCATTCCACAGATCTGATAATAAGCAGGATGGTGGGGATGGCTATGGCAGATGGATGGAGCGTAGTAGCAGTAAAAGAAACGTGAGGTGTGTATGAGAGGATAACGAGAAAGAGATAAGATCGATTATTATTATTAATATTTATTTGATTTTTATTTTGTTTTATTTACTTTTTAATTAAAAGTGAGGGTAGATAATAAAAGGTTGGTGTAAATAAAAGCAAAGGTTAATTTAAATAAAAGTGAGTATTCGATCGGTGGGTTTAGGTGTATTTCATGTCCCGTTGAGTTATGGCGTAATTGAGTTTTTCAGCTTGACGTGAGCACGAAGATATACAACTTATGAGAATGTTTTTGTAAAAGTGATATAAAAACACAATTAATGATTTAGGATAACCAATATAGGATTCATGCCGTTACTAGGGTTGTGTTGGTACGCGTGCGGTGTTTTGTGCGAGATATTTCTCGTTAATGCTCAGTAATAGTCAGAAAACAAACTGTTCACGTTTTCTAATAAAATAAACCATGATATGAGTTACTGTAAGCTACAATGTGCGGGTTTGTCTTCCCGAAATAGTTATGCAAGTCCATCAATGCTTAAATTTAACAAACTAGGTAATAATAAATTTATATTTATTATTAAAATATTGATGGAAAATTTTCGTTTGTCACAACTTCCCTTCTTTATGCTTGTATATATTTTTTGGTTTTTTTTTTGTTGTTGTTTTCAAGCTATGTATGTGTATATTCCGAAGGGTGTAACTCAATTACCGTAGGGTGTGTGTTTTTCGTAAATTAGTGTGTACTTGCTATGTTTTTAGCTTTATTTGTTAGCCAAGCGAGGTTCGTGTGGTACGGACAACTTGTGCCTTTCGGCTCTTGGCCGTATATATTACCCTCTTGGGCTTTTGTTTTATTGGACAACTTGTGTCCTCCGGCTCTTGGCCTTAGATTATACCCACTTGGGGTTTTGTTTTATTGGACAACTTGTGTCCTTTGGCTCTTGGTCTTAGATTATACCCACTTGGGCTTTTGTTTTACTGGGCAACTTGTGTCCTTCGGCTCTTGGCCTTAGATTATACACACTTGGGGTTTTGTTTTACTGGGCAACTTGTGTCCTTCGGCTCTTGGCCTTAGATTATACCCACTTGGGGTTTTGTTTTACTGGAAAACTTGTGTCCTTCGGCTCTTGGCCTTAGATTATACCCACTTGGGGTTTTGTTTTACTGGACAACTTGTGTCCTTCGGCTCTTGGCCTTAAATTATACCCACTTGGGGTTTTGTTTTATTGGACAGCTTGTGTCCTTCGGCTCTTGGCCTTAGATTATACCCACTTGGGGTTTTGTTTTACTGGACAACTTGTGATTAGATAAAAACAATTTTCTTCACGGCCCAACTGCATAGAATGTTTTATTTAGGATAGGAAAATGGCTCATGAGCCTTACAATAAGTCTTCTGGAACAATCGATTACATAAAACACTTTTTTAAATTAATTGCATGCCAGGTCCGAGGTACTTCTATGTCGTTCATGGTTTGGAGCTTGTACGTGCCATGTTGGTAAGCTTCCGTTATCTGGTAGGGGCCTTCCCAGTTCGGTCCTAACTTTCCTTGGTCTTCCACCCTGCTGGCTTCATTCTTCCGATACACAAAATCTCCTACTTTGAAAGCTTCGGGTCTAACCCTTCGGTTGTAATATTGCTCCACATTCTTTTTGTATTTGGCCTCTCTTATCGCCGCCATTTCTCGTCGTTCTTCCAACAAGTTTAGGTTCAAGTTGATTTCATCGTCGTTATTTTCGGCGTTTGCCATCATGGTTCGAAAGGTAGGCATACCAATTTCCGCTGGGATGACCGCTTCGCTTCCGTAGGTCAGACTAAAGGGAGTTTCTCCATTGCTAGTTTTCAAGGTAGTACGGAATGCCCATAGTATGTTTGGTAATTCGTCCACCCATCCGGCTCTTTCTCTTCCGAGTCGCGACTTGAATCCTTTCATTAAGCTTTTATTTGCTCTTTCCACCAATCCGTTGGCTTGAGGGTGAGCCACGGCCGTGTTGATTTGTGTGATATTCAATCTTTCGCACCAACTCTTGAACGGGTCCCCCACAAAGTTACTTCCGTTGTCCGTGACGATTATCTTGGGTAATCCGAACCTACAGACGATGTTGTCCCATACAAATTTTTTCACTTCTTTTCCAGTTGTTTTGGCTAGTGGCTTTGCTTCCATCCACTTTGTAAAGTAGTCGACGACCACGTTTACATGTTTAACCTTCCCTGGAGCTTCGGGTAAAGGTCCCAACACGTCTATTGCCCATTGGAAGAAAGGCCATGGTGCCATGACGGAGGTCAGCACTGTTTTTGGTAACTTAGGAACCGGAGCATGTATTTGACATGAGTCACATTTTTGGATAACTTCTCTAGCGTCTCGATGCATGGTTGGCCAGTAATAACCCTGTCTCATAAGTTTAGCTACTACGGACCGTGGTCCGGAATGCATACCGCACGCTCCTTCGTGCACCTCTCGGATTAAATAATTAGCTTGGAGAGGTCCCACGCACCGCAGCATTGGTGCTAGATAGGATTTTTTGAATAACACATCATCAATCAGTGTATAATGGCTTATTTTCATACGAAGGGTTCGGGCTTCGTTTTGATCCTCCGGCCATATCCCTTCTTTTAAGCACCGGAGTATAGGTGACATCCAGTTTTCTTCTTCTTCTACTACTATTGCGTTAATTATCTCTTCCTCAGTGGATGGCTTCTCCAATACTTCCACTAGGATTTCCTTTGTTAAGTGGTTGAATGCTACGGATGCTAACTTGCTTAATACGTCTGCTTTTTGGTTTTGGGCTCTCGGGATATTCTTTATCTTGAAGTGTTTGAAGCAAGCAATATATTCCTTCGTTTTGGTGAGGTATTTTGTCATGCTCTCCGTATACGCAGTAAACTCTCTGTTGATTTGGCTTGCCACTAGGTTTGAGTCCACTCGTACGTCCAATGCTTCTATATTCATTTCCCTTGCGATTCTCAGTCCGGCCAGGAGTGCTTCGTATTCTGCTTTGTTGTTGGTAGCTTCAAAGTTTAATCTGAGAGCATAAGTGTATTCTTCTTTTTCCGGACTGATCAGTACTAGCCCTGCTCCAGAACCTTTTTTGCTAGAGGCTCCATCGGTGTATAAAATCCATTCTCCAGTCTAAGAGATATTGCATATCTCCTTGCCCCTCCTTTTTGGATCTTGATAAGCTGTGTCGACGGGTACTTCATTGATGAAGTCAGCCAGTACTTGTCCCTTGATAGCATTTCTTGGTACATTGGTAATGTTGTAGACTCCCAGTTCTACCGTGTATTTGGCTAACCGTCCGGAAGATTCTGCTCGGTTCAATACTTGCTTGATAGGATGGTCCGTTATGACTTTGATGGGGTGAGCTTCGAAATATCGCCTCAGTCTTCTGGACAAATGTAGGAGGGCTAAAGCCAATTTTTCTACCGGAGCATACCTCTTTTCGGCCTCGTGTAACGTTCGGCTTACATAATGAACTGGGATCTGCCGTCCTTCCCTTTCAACCAACATTACCCCACTTATTGCTTCCATCGCGGCTGATAGGTATAGGTACATGTCCTCTTTTGGTTTTGGTGTTGTTAGGCATGGGAGCTCCAGAATCATCTTCTTCATTTCTTGAAAAGCCCTTTCAGCTGCCTCCGTCCATTGGTATTTTTCTTTATTATCTTTGGTGATGTTCTTTAATGTTTCAAAGAAAGGTAGAGATCTTTCGGCAGATTTTGATAAGAAATGGTTTAGTGCTGCGAGCTTACCACTTAGACTTTGCATTTCCTTCAATGATTTTGGTGATTGCATATCAGCAATTGCTCTAGTTTTCTTAGGGTTTGCCTTAATCCCGTCGGAAGTCACCATATAACCAAGGAATTTTCCTTCCTCCACTCCGAAGGAGCATTTCTTAGGATTTAGTTTCATATTGATCCCTCGGAGATTGTCGAATGTTTCTGCTATATCGGCTAACAGTTCTTTTTCCGTTTGGCTCTTGATAACCATGTCGTCTACATATACTTCCAAGTTTCGGCCAATTTGCGCCCGGAAGGTGGAGTCTACTAGTTTCTAATAGGTTGCTCCGGCATTTTTTAGTCCGAACGGTATTTTAACATAACAGTATGTTCCGTGATCGGTATAGAAGGCCGTTTTCTCTTCGTCTTCCTTTGCCATTTGCACTTGGTGATATCCTTTGTAAGCGTCTAGGAAACATTTACAGCGGAATCCCATTATTGATTCAATCTTCCAATCTATTTCGGGCAACGGATAGTAGTCCTTGCGACATGATGAGTTGAGGTTCTTGAAATCAATACACATCCTCCAACTATCGTCCGGTTTCTTTACTAGTACAGGGTTAGAGATCCAGGTCGGGTATCGGACGGGTCTGATTATCCCGGCCTTTAGCCACTCTTCCACGTCCTTGTTTATGGCTTGGTTCTTTTCCTCTGAAAAGAATCTCTTTTTTTGTGCAATAGGCTTGTCTTGGACATTTACATTAAGCTTGTGTTCGGCCGCCCATCGGGGGACGCCAGTCATATCCGATGGTTCCCATGCGAAAACGTCCTGGCTATTCTTGAGTAGCGTTATTAGTTGCCTTCGTCCTTCTTTTGAGAAATTTTTCCCTATCATCACCAATTGTTCCGGGTATGCCGGGTGAACTAGTATTTCCTCGGTTCCCGTAGTTCTTTCTTCGATCGTGGGTGTCCCGGGACTTTCGGTTTTAGCTTCTTTTTCTAGTAAGAATTTCTCTTCCAGCTTTTTGCATTCTGAAATAATGACCGACCGGGTGACCAAAGTGGTGATACCCCTTGTTGTTGGGAACTTCATCATGGCATGTATTGTCGAGGGGATGGATCTTAGTTTCTTAATTCCGGAACGTCCAAGTATTATGTTGTAGGGGGAGGGGGATCTTACTATCGCAAATCCCATGGTCGTTCGGCGATATAGTCCTTCGCTTCTGAAGCATACTTCTAGTTCAATTTTTCCCAATGGATTTATGGCCTCTCCGGCGAATCCAACTAGTGGTGTGTTCGTTTTTGTCAATCGAGATTGGATGGAGGGATCAAGGTTTAAAAAGCAGTGCTCGTACATTACCTCTACCGAAGCATCCTGGTCAACGTATACCCTACGTACAGTATATCCCTCGATTTCCGCTTCGATTATGAGTGGTTCTTCGGAAGCATCTCCGGGAAGGATCGGAGGGAAGCTTATAGGGGTGTTCATCCATTCTTCCTCTTGGTCTATGATTTTACGTTTATGCTTCCTTTCCTGATACCGGATCATGTTGATGACTCGGCCCTGGTTGGTTTGATTATTATTTCTTGGAGGTGCTCTGTCCCTTTGCCGGACATCCCTAATCAGGTGGTCCAGTTTACCCGTCTCCATAGCTTTCTTAAATTGTTCCTTCAGATTGTGACAATCGTTGGTGAGGTGACCTTTCTCTCCATGGTAGTCGCAATACTTATCCATATTTTCCCTTGATGGTCTTCCTCTTAATGGGGGCGGTGCCGGAAGTCTAAGTTGGTGTTCAGTTGCAAGGATTTCTTTGGGAGCTTTGGTGAGCACGTTTAAGTCTATAGGCCTGGTATCCCTCCGATTTCCATCGTTACGGCGGTAATCCATTCTGTAGTCCGTCCTGTTGGTGTTTTCGTTTCTGGCTGGGCCGTAAGGTGCAAAGTGGTCATTTCGTCGGGGCCAGAATTCTTCTCGGTGGATATCTCTCCTGCGATTTCCACGGAAGGAGGATCGTTGTATGTTTTGATCATTTCGGTTATATGAGTTAGGATGATAATCTCTTCGTAATTATCTGTCCTATCTCCCCTTGGTACTTCAGTCAACCGATATGCTCTTTCGGAAAGGAGGAAGTCGTCAACCCTTATCATCATTTCGGTTACTGTTCGGGGAATTTTCTCAGAGAATCTCTTTGCTAGCTCTGGACATTTGCACCCGTTCATGAAAGAGGATATTTGCATCACCTCCGGAACACCTAAAATGCGACTAGCTTCGTCTGTCCATCGTTCCTTGAACTCTGAGAGGGCTTCTGATGAGGCGAAAAATGAACCACTTTTAAAGGGTCATTTAAGCCCGGAATTGAATTTATATGATCAAACATTGCCCTAAATCGTTCCTTTTGTGATTTTAGGTACTTTGGGAGTGAATTCTGGAAAAGGAAGCATTTTGGACGTTTTTGGAGCATAAAAGTGAAGAAAACGGCAAAGACTTAATTTTCCATACTGAGAACAGTACCTGACGGCGTCAAGAAGAAAATCCTGACGGCGTCAGGAGTAAAATCCGTAACGACCCAGTGAAAACCTGAAGGCGTCAAGAGAAGGGCGTCAAGAGTATTTTTGGTGACGGCCTGCATAAGGTGTACACATGACGGCGTCAAACCCAGATCTAGGCAGTCCGAGAAATTATTTGGCGGCGAGATGACGGCGTCAGCAATTTGTTCTTGACGCCGTCACCTCAGAAAAACTATATATACTTTTCTAATTTTCATTCATAAAAGAGGAACTTGTGTGGAGAATACTAGGGCCGAACTTGTGAAACCCTAGGTCGTGTTTTACAGTATTTTCAAGGGTTTTTACCCCTTGAAACCTTTCATGTTCAATTAAGATAAGTCCTCTTTCAATTCAATCAATATGTCTATGTGTTGTTTGAATATATCTTATGCTTGTCTTGATTTCAACATGCTAGGCTAGATCTATCTTGTGTTTGCTTAGATGTAATGAAACCTAGATGTTAATTATATGTTGATTACTTGTTTATAGTTGTATTGGATGAATGATTTCAATGTTAGGCTTAAGAAAACTGGCAGATCTCCATTGTGTAACATGCTTGAACGTCTTAGGAAACATGAACCGATGTGTACTAGGTTTTATTGGTTGTATTTAATGCATGAGCAAATTCTAATGATCCCATGTTAGGAGCTTCTTAGCCGGCTCGACATAGGAGTGAAGTAGGCGCTTATAGGATTGGGGAAGTAAGTACGCCACCCCATGAATGATATTAAGGAATACAATCCGTCATCCATGCAACTGTAACAAGTAATTAACATGTAAAAGATATCTAGAGAGTAGTGAAATCTAAGTAAACACAATTCTCCCATATATTGCTCACACCACTAGTATAATTTAGTTTATTTTTATTTTTAGTATTTTATTTTGATTGCATCTTAGTAATTGGGTTAGTTGACTAGCAACTAATTCCGCCCAACTCCTTCAAAACCGAGATTTTTAATTGCTTTCATAAAAACTAAAAAAATACAAAAAGAATCATCCCTCATCTCTAGACCTAGTCTTTAGGTTTTCTAATCCTAGCGACACTATTCCTAGCTGAACGATCAATCCCCCGGTACTTGTCACTATACTATACTACAACGATCAGGTACACTGCCTGGTGGTGGTTGTAAGCTTCTCGAGATCCCTCGAGAGGTAAAGCCTGGTGCAATCCCTACGCATCAAGTTTTTGGCACCGCAGCCCGGGGAATAGTTATTGTCTAGGTTAGAATTTCTTTTTATTAGGTCTACTTGCTAGATTCCTTTCTAGTAAGATTTTATTTTTATTTTTAGGTTCTCTTTAGTCTATCTTTTTCTTCGTGCCTTTGTTAGTAAATTAAATTCATTGACTATTCCGTTGACCATTATGGAAAACGCGAATCCACCCCTTTCTCCTAGAGAAGTAGCTTTGTTACGTGAACAAATTGAGAGTGAGATTAGGGAACTTAGGGAGCTTAACAGTTTGATTAAGGTTGAGCTCGACCATGCATTTAGTGACCTAGCGACCGCCTTGTATTCAAATAAGGACCTAGGGCCTAATGATTTTGAGAATATTGTTGAGAAACTTGAAGAAGGGGAGACTGATCCAAAGCTTGATGATTATTTTAATCTATACCCCACTAAGGAGGAGATTGCATACTATAATAATCTTATTGATGACCCTCGATCTCCTTTTACTAGAATCGAACCTAAGATAAAGAGAGGCGACCCTAAGAATGCTAAGATACCATGTATGATTGGGTATAGACACGTTGACAATGCTTACATTGACTTTAAATCCCCAGTCAACATTATGTCCTCAAGTGTTTATAATGATATAGTGAAAACAAGACTTGGACCTAGAAGAGATCCCAAATACCCCGGTGGAGTTTGTAACTTTGTCGGGAGGATTAAAGGTCTACATGTCTTTGTTGGGAATTTCACTTATATCACTGACTTTATGATTGTTGAAGATCTTGCTAATGTTATCGATTTTCGATTATCCAATGTTGTGTTTGGTAAACCGTTTGTTGAAGAGTCCAATTTAGAATATGATGAGATAGAAGGGACAATCCGATTTGCGAGTAACACCGATAGGATCACTTATAGGATGCCTAATAGAATGAAAGAATTTCGTTTTCTGCCCCGATTTGACATGGATAACATTGGTGCTTTTGAGGACATCAATGAAGAAGATAAGACAAAGGGCATGGATTATGTATGGGAAAAGAAGAGTCTTTTCTACAAAGATTGCTTGACTCTAGGACCGAAGTATAAAGTCGATAAGGAATTTGCCCATAGGATTATAGGAGCGATTGAGAAGAATGTGATTGGTTTCTACAAAGAACATTTACAATCAGAGAGTGGAAGCAACGATGAGGTCACGTAGTAACCCATGACCTTGAGTCTAGCTACAAGATTCGTAAATAAAGAAAAGCGCTTCTTGGGAGGCAACCCATGTTTTGTGTGATTTTTATTTTGTTTGATTGTTATTTGTTTCCGTATGCATGCTTTATTTTTATTGTTGGTAGATCATGTTTCAAACTAAAAAGTGAAAATACTTTATTTTGTTGTTTAGCTTAGTCTTAACTTCATCCAAAGGTATTTTTGCAAAAGATAAGTGTAAGGGGAAACCCCAAATATGTTTTTAAGAAACAAAACCAATCATGATTCCCCACAATATTAAATGAACATGTATATTCGTATTTGCTAGAGTCAAATGCTTGTATCGAGTCATAATGATGTTTTGCAGGATTTTCCAGGAAGTAGGACCAAGTTTTTCCAGAAATTTTCCGGAAACTTAACATAAGAATTTCTGCAGATCACTTCTGAAGGCGTCACGAGTTTCCTCTTGACGGCGTCACGTGTAAAATTCTGGAAATTTTACCAGTTTTGTTTTTCTAACGGAGTCTTAAAGTTTTTGTTGAATTATTAGTTTTATAATCTCCAGGAAATCTGCAAACATCATTCCACAAGCATTATATCTTATTTTGTTTTCTAGGATTTGTTAGCATATATAGATTGCCGCCGATTTTATGCGAGGATGCCTTGTCTGTTTTCTCAGGTTTTACAGGTTATGTATGACAAGAAGATGATTTATATTCGGGAAGGGAAGCTTTGATTGTTCATTTTCTTGGAGGAAGATCTAACCTGGCCACCTTATTATCCATACCGAGTGAATGAGGGGAGTATTTGATTTCATTCTTTTTACTTATTTCACTTTTACATTCTTTACTTGAACATTGGGGACAATGTTCGTCCTAAGTGTAAGGGGAGGGTAAAATGATGATACCTCACAGATACACTTTCGCTTGAGTTTGTTTGCTTGATAGTAGATGTGTAATAAAACTATGAGAAATACTTGTTAGTGCAATTTTGGCGCCAAATTTAAAATTTTTTACAATATTTAGGAGTGAAACTTTAGCCATAGCAAGCGTCTCATGGATAGAAGATTGTATGACTAGCACATAACCGTACTATTCAGAAAAATTTTCCACCCAAATATGTGAGGTTCTCCTTTAGATTTGATAGGAAAAACATTTACTTTTAGTGCTTATGAGTGTACCGGTAGCATTTAGATTCTAGAACTTGCGTTAGTGATGCATCCCGAGACTGCTAGTGAGACTACATTCGTGTAGTAGGATTTACTACATGATAAGAGGCATTAGGATCACCCTTGTGTTAAACCCGTATTGTAATTACTTGACCATTTAAGTCATATTACTTGGCTAGTAAAGTCAACTAATTTTTCCCACACCCTAGCGTTGTACTCATTTTTTAGTATACGAAACCCCTAGTACACCCCTCCGAGCCTATCTTTTCGTTTCTTACTTTAAGCATTTTACTTAAAGGAAGAATTTGTTACAACCCACTTAAATGTACACCCAAATCGCCTTAGCCTTCCGTGTATGCACTCATCTTTAGTGCATTATTGTTATTTGTTAAACCCTAAGTTAATTATCTAATTGATTACATGGTTGCTAAGTCGAGTCATATCCTTGTACATATTGTTTTGGGATGATTGGGACTCATGGGTAAAGTACTTATGTTATGGAGTAATGGGGATGAAAATCATTTATTACCCCCATATGTGCGATTATCTTAAAAGTACTCCAAGTGTTTTGATTTTCTTAATTCGAGTCATTAGATTAGTTTATTGTAAAGTATATAAAAATTCAAGTGTAAAGGGAATTTTCATTCCCTATGATGTATTATTTTGGATGGTAGGGTAAGAGTGTATGCAAAAAAAAAAAAAAAAAAAAAAAAAAAAAAAAAAAAAAAAAAAACGAAAAATTAAGAAAGAGAAAAAAAATAGAAAAAAAAAAGAGAAAAAAAACATACGGACTACCATCCCGTTTCATTCTATGTTTATTTTATGTTTTTGTTATTTTCATTTATTAGCTTAAGTCGAGTCTAGTCTTGGCTTAGCAACGCCATATTGTACATGTAATTAACCAAGATTGTTAACTCGCCACCAGTAAAGACTGCCTATATCCAACAAAACCGTGTATTCCATATCCCTACACCTAACGTTAAACCCTTTAAAAAGACCTCTTTGATAGTTTATCCTAGGTGCTTACGCCATGTGGTGGAGGTTTGATCCTTTCCCAAGCCTATGGTAATCTATTTTGCTATGACAGGTAGTGAGAGATGTTTTCCATTTCAATATTGTGATATTACTTTATTACACCCGAGAGATTTGAGTATCTAAACACTATTTGTGAGGTGCTAGTGTATGATCTCCATGCTTGTCTTTGATCTTTAGTGGAACGATTATTTGTTGTAATTACTTTTATATTAGTGTTAAATGACCCCTAACTTGTATTTTGATTAGAATAAAAGCGCATTTGCTTGAGGACAAGCAAATCTCAAGTGTAAGGGTATATGATGAGGCGAAAAATGAACCACTTTTAAGGGGTCATTTAAGCCCGGAATTGAATTTATATGATCAAACATTGCCCTAAATCGTTCCTTTTGTGATTTTAGGTACTTTGGGAGTGAATTCTGGAAAAGGAAGCATTTTGGACGTTTTTTGAGCATAAAAGTGAAGAAAACGGCAAAGGCTTAATTTTCCATACTGAGAACAGTACCTGACGGCGTCAAGAAGAAAATCATGACGGCGTCAGGAGTAAAATCCGTGACGACCCAGTGAAAACCTGAAGGCGTCAAGAGAAGGGCGTCAAGAGTATTTTTGGTGACGGCCTGCATAAGGTGTACACATGACGGCGTCAAACCCAGATCTAGGCAGTCCGAGAAATTATTTGGCGGCGAGATGACGGCGTCAGCAATTTGTTCTTGACGCCGTCACCTCAGAAAAACTATACATACTTTTCTAATTTTCATTCATAAAAGAGGAACTTGTGTGGAGAATACTAGGGCCGAACTTGTGAAACCCTAGGTCGTGTTTTACAGTATTTTCAAGGGTTTTTACCCCTTGAAACCTTTCATGTTCAATTAAGATAAGTCCTCTTTCAATTCAATCAATATGTCTATGTGTTGTTTGAATATATCTTATGCTTGTCTTGATTTCAACATGCTAGGCTAGATCTATCTTGTGTTTGCTTAGATGTAATGAAACCTAGATGTTAATTATATGTTGATTACTTGTTTATAGTTGTATTGGATGAATGATTTCAATGTTAGGCTTAAGAAAACTGGCAGATCTCCATTGTGTAACATGCTTGAACGTCTTAGGAAACATGAACCGATGTGTACTAGGTTTTATTGGTTGTATTTAATGCATGAGCAAATTCTAATGATCCCATGTTATGAGCTTCTTAGCCGGCTCGACATAGGAGTGAAGTATGCGCTTATCGGATTGGGGAAGTAAGTACGCCACCCCATGAATGGTATTAAGGAATACAATCTGTCATCCACGCAACTGTAACAAGTAATTAACATGTAAAAGATATCTAGGGAGTAGTGAAATCTAAGTAAACACAATTCTCCCATATATTGCTCACACCACTAGTATAATTTAGTTTATTTTCATTTTTAGTATTTTATTTTGATTGCATCTTAGTAATTGGGTTAGTTGACTAGCAACTAATTCCGCCCAACTCCTTCAAAACCGAGATTTTTAATTGCTTTCATAAAAACTAAAAAAATACAAAAAGAATCATCCCTCATCTCTAGACCTAGTCTTTAGGTTTTCTAATCCTAGCGACACTATTCCTAGCTGAACGATCAATCCCCCGGTACTTGTCACTATACTATACTACAACGATCAGGTACACTGCCTGTTGGGGGTTGTAAGCTTCTCGAGATCCCTCGAGAGGTAAAGCCTGGTGCAATCCCTACGTATCAGCTTCATTAGCTTTCCGGACAATCTTGGTTATTTCCATGGGATCTCTGACACATTTTCTGTGAAGGGCGAATCTTTGCACAAATTGCTCACACAGGGTGTCCCAATTGTTAATACTTCCTTGTGGGAAGCTATCGAACCATCCTCTGGCTGCATCGTCCAAAGTTTTTTGGAACATCATACACCATATGGGCATGGGTCAAGCACCTTGGTTGGCAGCTCCTTCAAATCTTGTAACATGATCATCCGGATCTGTGGACCCGTCGTACAACTTTATGTGGGAAGGCATCAGATATTTTGCATTTTTGGGTCCGGAAAAGTCAATGATCCTTCGGGTGAAAGGACTCTTGGATGCTGCTTTGAAAGGTTTGGAAAGATCATCCGTCATTTCCTCTTCGGCTTTCTGAGCTCCGACATCTTGGGGCTCTTCGTCTTCGAAGTCGAGCCGGATAGGTTTGATTGGTGTTTCCCCCATGGCATTGTACTGTTGGATTAGGGCTTTTAGGGTGGTGAGTTGATTTTAGATTTGCTCTATGCTGCCAAGGTTGGTATTGACATCTGGATTTTTTCCACTTCCTTCGGGTGTTGTAGGAGTAGGACCTGTCATCTCTTAGTTCGGGTAGAGTGAATGACGGGTCCCACGGATGGCGCCAATTTGTTGAAGTAAAATCTTGCTTCTACTTCAGACAAGCGGAATGAATCCTTCGGACTATGATTGATCCTTCGGATTCAGGGTGATCCTTGCTTATAGTGTACTGCTTTGGATATCTGCAAAACAGGTACTTCCGTTAGTCTCGCCCAGGGAATGTATCTCTGGACCAACCTCCGGCGTGAGAGTAAGTATATATCCTTAGAGGGAGAAAGTATGAATAAAGTTAGAGAGTAAGAGAATTAGTTAACCTTAAATGAAGATTTCTCCTCTATTTATAGGCAACTCATATGGAGTGCCAGGCTGGTTTGTACTTAATCCCTTAGTGCTTACTAGTTTATGCTCCACTACCATGTACTTTCTTGTACTTACTTGTACTTTGGTTTGTGGACAGAGGGTTCGGTCATGCGTACACCGGTATCCAGAAGGTATTGCCTAGTACCTTTCGGACGTTGGTCTGTTCTGACTGGATATGTTTGAATACGTTTTATCTGATATATATCCGGAGGGTGTGTATTCCGTATGGCATGTATTCGGAGGGTACATACGCCAACACACGCCTCGAGTGTGAGCCACATCTAATAGTCGAGCTCGAGCTTTATATATAACGATCGACAAGCTTTGCGAGCCTAAGCGATATAACTAGACACCAGATAAGTATATTCTCATATCAAGGACCATTTCAACTTCTCAACTCGTTGTATGGGTCATGCATCAACATCGTCTCTATGTCATCTCGAAGCAAAAGAAACCGATCCCCCATTATCAAATGGTGTATATGAAATCGATATTGTTGGATAAATTGGAAATGGATACAAAAGGTACTCTAGAGAAAAAGTAAATCGATAAAGAAAATTTTTTGCTCACACAATTCATTTGATCAAGGTCCATCCCGTCTTTGTAATCATTGATTGTTACTCACGAGAGAAACCGAGGAAATGAATTAGTTTGTTCCTTTTTTTTTCATTTCTTTTTTTCTTCGAAGTCGAGAACACAAACTACAACATTCTTTTCTTTTCTTTTCTACCTGTATTTTCTCTCTCATAAATCCAAATCAATGAGCACTCGATATAACATGTTATAAGGCAAATCATAGCCCTATAACTCAACCATATAGCTTGACACAACAACCTCCATCGAGTTATAAGGTCTCGCGCCAAATTTATCAGCCGAGTTACAAGGTATTTCTTATTTATTTTTGTTTATTTGTGTTTTATTAGGTTAAAGTATGGGCCACTAGGTGTATTATAACTTGAGTGGCCGAGGGAGAGTAATAGATACTGAATTATTGGAGAAAAATGTAGAAGTAACATCATTTTTTGCAATAAGACAAGCCCTATGGCTCATGGGCACATAATGCTCTTAAAATAAATTAAATGCACATAAGCATTTTATATCCAAATCACATGAATTAAATCCACATGGGCACTAAAAATCTAAATTAACAAATAAGTTCAAATAAAGATGGTAATAGACGAGTCAAAAATCAACACATAATATGTCAAACTCATGAGCACTTTAAATCCAAATTAAGCAATGTGACATATCGGTTTGACATCTAATGTTGTTACAGCAACATAAAAGTTCAAATATTATTTGCTAAACATTTTTGGGATGATCACGAAAAAGTTCGTAAACAATGACAGTATATGGTAGTTAGATCATATATATTCAAATCAAAGACTTGCATTTCTTGAATAATTTGAACATAAAAAACATCATTCATTTACATATCTATTAATCACGTGAGTCTTTTTTCCTTAAATAATGTCACCCTTATCATGTTTATGTTTGCGCAAAACTTATGAGTATTAGAGTTTGGGTCATATCGATCCTCTAAGAATGAGAATTTATAAGAAAGTTTTTAAAATAAGGTAGTTTTTAAAACAAGTTTTGTTTGACACAAACTTTTTACAACTTTTAATCTTTTTAAGAGTTTATAAAACAAGCTCGTTTAAGGTAACTTTTAATGGAGCATAAGCTTTTATAGGTGTTCATTAACATAAATACTATTATGTATTTGTTGGATATTTTGGTCAAGAGTTTGAATGACAATTGATTGTGTCATTTATAAATACTAATGTGAATTAAGAATAAAATTAATGTATGGTTAATTTTAATTTATGTGACATTAGTAAGATTAATTTTGTTAATTAATGTGACCATTTTTCATTGATCTCCTCTCCCTATAAATGAGAGCTTTTCTCATTTTGTCTATACACACCAAGAAATACACTACTCCTCTCCTTTTGTTATCAATCAAATTTCTTGTATATCCGGTTTGTAATAGAGGGAAGGCACGATTTTGGTTCGCCTTGATAACCCGTTTGTGCTAACGGAGTTATCCGTTGTTGTTGTATCCTGGGAGATAGACGTTCACGATTCTCGAGCACCGTGGAGAGGACGAATCTGTCTTAAGGAAAGTGTGAACATCACACGCCTCAATAATTTCCTTGTGTTTTTTGTGTCACACTATCAAAATAATTACGGTATCGTTTTCTACACTTTATCTTTTTTATTGTTGTGATTAACATGTTATTTGTTTGTCTCTCTTATAGCAATACACACTATATATACTACAATCTTTAAGACAGATTGCGTTGCTATTAGGGGCAATTAGAAATAGCGAAACGTAATATATTGATACCACTTTGTTACGGAAATAAATTATCTGCAAATTGTGTTTTCAAACTGTCGTGAGAATATTTGCATTACCTTTTGAATATATGATGTATCCTCTTTTAATTGTTTATGACGACATTGGCTGACCATGAACAATATACTAGTTTAATGAGAATATTTGCTATGTTGGATTTTTTTTCCCGTGATTGTTTAAAACATGGCATGAACAATAACTGGTTGTAGTGCAAAGCTTCTTTTATTATTGTGGTATTGGTCTAACCTTTTTTGTTAACCAATAAAAGTAGGTGTGGACCAGACATAACGGTTTTCTTGCATTGTTGATTTCTTCTTAATAGAATTTAATGGTGCGTTTGGTATAGTGCCATGAATGACAATGGGTATGAGTTTGATAGTAGTGGTGGGTCCCTCACCTATGAAAGATCCATTCCTAGCACTTTTGATGTATATGTAGTATGGATTATATCTATCATTCATTACCATAGTGGCGGGCCCTCTCATCTTAAACAAACACCTTTAATCACTTTGATACTCATAGTTCCATTCCCATAGTGGATACCAAACGCACCCTAAAATGTAATGATAATGATTGTCAATGAGTTATATAATGAGTATGTAACTGGTTATTGAATAATTTTGGACACTTTCGGTATTTGAATGAGATAAATCTACAAGTCAACGATTGTAAATAAATCAATTAGGATGCTACAATTTGACTTGATCTGCTCCCCATCTTTTACATGTCTAATTGATTTAGGGTAATTTGTGTTAGTTTTCCTTTGTGATTGTGGAAAAATGAATGTGGTATTGTAATATATAATATATATATACATGTTGCGTTGTTGAATAAGTAAACATTTTTTTGATTGCAACTTTTTTTGAAATTATGATATCATACAATATGTGATTTTGGGAATTTGTATGTTCGATTTTGAAAGAGATATGAAAATCACTTTGCTGGTATTCATCTTTGAGTTGATAGTGACTACTTGCATTATTTAAGCTTCATGGGTGACATAATTTATTCCTATTTGTGCCAAAGAAACTAAAATGAATTTGCCTTTGCTTCGAAAGGATTTGTGATCATTATGACACTATTACGTAGCGATTGGCTCTACACCTTTTTCGAACTTGCTAACATGATTTTGATATCATGAAAGACGAAGAGCAGTTTTTCTGAAATTTTACATTAAAGATAAACTATTATCTTGTTGTTGTTTCGATAGAACAATAGAGTGTTCGAAGCGTGTTGGATGAAATATTGTCGTTGTACTGGTTTGTGTAACTAGTATTGATTTCATTATCGGATATTGGGATAAACTCATTCTTGTGGGATACGAATTTTGGTGTTATTTGGAATCCAAAATATTTGCTATCACAACTATACACTCGTGGGAAAAGTGCGTTGTTCGCATAGTAAACGAATGAGTTTTGATTCCAATTTTGTTATGCTGCACTCTAAGACTTTAAACTTTATTTTTGGAAAGTTTGAATCGAAATAGGTGAACCGTTTGCTTACAAGTATTTTGATACAACAATTCATTTTGGAGAATTTGTTGTCAAAACTGCGTTGTTCACGTGGTAAACAAAGGTTTGATTTCTGGAAATTTTGAGCTTAAATGGGTGAACCATTTGGTCACATTATTTATTTTGGTACATCAATTAAGTTTGTACTGGTTTGTCGTCACAACCCTGATGTCACGGAAAATTATGTTTTTCGCATGGTAACAAATGAGTTTTGCACCAATTTTTTTTCGTGATTAGCTAATAATGAAACAGCTTAAACTAGATTTGAAAAAAAAATGTTGAGCTTAAACGGAAAAATCAGATGATCGCAATTTGTATTTTGGTATAACATTTTTTCCAAGCGGCTTATATATATATATATATATATATATATATATATATATATATATATATATATATATATATATATATATATATATATATATATATTGTTGGTGCTAACATTTGTGTTGATTGGATGTTGTTTGGTAAAACATTTTTTGGTTGTTATAATACACATTTATGTGATTTTTTGTACAATGTTCAACGCAAAATTGTTTGTTTCATTTGGTGCAAAATATAGTGGCAAAGTAGTGCCTTTTAAAGTTGTTTGGTGCGGTTTTGTGCAACTACTTTTGTAACATGAGAATAAACAAGTCGCTCGATTTTATATCGAATGTTGTAAGTTTGGATGTTGCACATATTCGGTTGTGAATATTGGTGCAAATAATCAAACTATTTGTTATTCTAGAAAGATGAATAATCGTCAAGACTTGTTATTAACTCATATTGCTAAGAATCGAACGGTTCGTCATTATGTAAGAAATGACTATGTGTTGAATATAACCATGTAGGATATTGTAAAATGTCAAGAAAGAACACAAATATAGAAGACAACGAATTATGTTGGTTTGTGTAACTAACTTGAACGGTGTGATTGTCATCCAATGTGAGATATTGTCCATTTGCTAAGTTGGACACATTTTGATTGTGTAAAATGATTACACGTTGATTTTATGTGATTATAATCACATAATAAATTGTGATAATCATATAATGATAAGAGATTAAATGTGATTATATATAATTACAAGTGAATTGGAATGACATGTTATAAGTGTAGGACTTACACATATAACTTATGGGATCCTCCTAAAACATGTGTGGTTTAAGGTGGTGATTTGTCGAATAGAAGAATGTTAGTAGATGAAGCTATGAGTAATCAAAATGATGCATCTTCTGTCATACGCTTGATTCCATGGTCTATAGCATGCTAGATTTGGAATCTGTTAATTATGATACGGAAAATAATTAACATAAGACATTCAAAAAGTGTGCATACACTAGTATGAAACTTGTGAGGTGACAAATTACTAATGATCTTGGTGTCGTATCCATGTGAGAAAAATCTTATAAACAAGATTAATATATTGAAAGGGAGAATGTTTCTACAAAATTCTTGAGATAAATTCCATGTGGGGGATTCTGGCCTAGCTAGAGTTCAAAAGGACATCAACAAACATGAAGTTCTTGCCTATTTGGAATACTCAAGAATTACTTGGAGCTTGATATATTTGGAGTTGAATGAAACTCAAATTTGTACAAACATATCATGTCGATACGATGACTACTCTCGGCATGGGTTTTCTCTATTGACAATGTGAAGTCATAGAATAACATTTGCGGATCCGCTTGTGAAATGCTAAATGTGAGAGTTAGTTAGCAAGTTGTGAAGAGGAATGGGACTAAAGCTCTTGAAAAGTTTATATGAAGGAAAACCTAACCCAGCTGACTAGAGATCCCAAGATCTGGGTTCAATAGGACAACCTACTTGTATAAACTGAGGTCACTGTGGGGGAGTAATAAACTCTACATTTATTTAAGGGAGTTGGTAAACATCCTAGCCCATTCCTATAACAGTGACAATATGAGGTTAAGCATATGGCTTTTAATGATTAATCGAGAATCACCTATGTGAGAGAGAAGTGGGGTCGCTTCTAAGGGAATTGTGGGGGCGCAATTCTTAACAGCTCTCGCAGAACCAGGCTAATGTTCATGACCAAAACGAACATAACTATGAGAACCAGAAAGTGTCAAGGAGATATTTGTGTGAATATATATTGTCGTCTCCACAAACAACAGACAGTTCAAAGACATTGAGTTCTACTGGCTGCTAGGAGTCTAAGTATATTTCACAAGGGAAGGTTCAAAGGGTAACTGTAAAACCTAAAATTTGCCAAACATGCAAAATTACCAAAATACCCTTGTAATTTAAAATTATCAATAAACACTTAAATTAATACCAAATAAATCCTAAACACTTGGAATTAAGCAACATATGATCACCATTATTTTTAGGGCAAATCGCATAAAAAGGTATCCATCTTAGGTCCAATTTCAATTAAAGGTACTACTCTTTTTTTTTCTCAATTTAAGGTACCCGACTTTTTTTTTGGCCGATTAAGGTTTTTTTCTAACTTTCGTTAACTATTTCGTTAGTAAATTACATAATTGGTCCTTGAGTTTGTATAGGCATTTCATGTTTAGTAAATTACATGATTTAGGTTTTTTTTTTCTAACTTCCGTTAACTATTTCGTTAACTTTTTACGTTTTTCGTCCGTTTTTTTTACGTTTTCGTCTGATTTTTTACGTTTTCGTCCGTTTTTTCACGTTTTCGTCCGATTTTTTACGTTTTCGCCCGATTTTTCACGTTTTCGTCTGTTTTTTACGTTTTTCGTCCGTTTTTTCACGTTTTCGTCTGTTTTTTACGTTTTTCGTCCGTTTTTTCATGTTTTCGTCCGGTTTTTCACGTTTTCGTCCGTTTTTTCAGGTTTTCGCCCGATTTTTTTACGTTTTCGTCCGTTTTTTTACGTTTTCGTCCGTGTTTTCACGTTTTTGTCAGATTTTTCACGTTTTCATCGGTTTTTTCACGTTTTCGTCCGTTTTTTACGTTTTTGTCGTTTTTTTACGTTTTCGTCCGGCTTTTCACGTTTTCGTTCATTTTTTCACGTTTTCGTCCATTTTTCACTTTTTCTTCCAATTTTACACGTTTTCGGAAACGTGAAAAACCGATGAAAACGTGAAAAATCGGACGAAAACTTGAAAAACAGACGAAAACGTGAAAAGACGGACGAAAACGTAAAAAACGGATGAAATCGTGGAAAACGGACGAAAACGGGAAAAAACGGACGAAAACGGGAAAAAACAGACGAAAACGTAAAAAAAAACGATGAAAACATGAAAAAACGGACGAAAACATGAAAAAATGGACGAAAACGTGAAAAACCGGACGAAAACGTAAAAAAAATGACAAAATCGTGAAAAAATGGACGAAAACGTGAAAAATCAGACGAAAACGTGAAAAAATGGACGAAAACGTAAAAAAAAACGGACGAAAACATGAAAAAACGGACGAAAACGTAAAAAAAAAACGGGCGAAAACGTGAAAAAACGGACGAAAACGTGAAAAAACGGACAAAAACGTGAAAAAATGGACGAAAAACGTAAAAAAACAGACGAAAACGTAAAAAATCGGGCGAAAACGTAAAAAATCGGACGAAAACGTGAAAAAACGGACGAAAACGTAAAAAATCTGACGAAAACGTAAAAAGTTAACGAAATAGTTAACGGAAGTTAGAAAAAAAAAAAAAAACCTAAATCATGTAATTTACTAAACATGAAATGCCTATACAAACTCAAGGACCAATTATGTAATTTACTAACGAAATAGTTAACGAAAGTTAGAAAAAAACCTTAATCGGCCAAAAAAAAAAAGTCGTGTACCTTAAATTGAGAAAAAAAAAGTAGTACCTTTAATTGAAATTGGACCTAAGATGGATACCTTTTTATGCGATTTGCCCTTATTTTTACTTGAATATTTGCATCATTTTCATTGTACTAAAAATAGTTGGCACGCCTAAAAGGAATAAAAGGGTCCAAAATGAATTAATATATTGTACAAAATATTTAATAAGAGGATATACATGTTCTAATTATGGAGAGTATAATTTTTTGATTTTTCTCACCCTTGAAAGCACCAAATCCGGCCCTTATCACACCCTCATCATCTTTGTATTTATTTGTTACCTATTTTCCATTTTATAACATTTTAAAACCCTAAAACACTCTAAAATACACATGGCGGCCATAGTAATTTTCCAGAGGTGTTTGCCATTTTTCTTGGACTTTTTCTAAAGTGTAGAAGGCTGGAAAAATAGTAGTGAACTCTAGGGATTGATCTTGGTTCGTGTGCTCTTGTTTTTGGTTCAAAAATCCTAGCCGAGAGTTATTAATTCTCCACACCTCATTCGTCCAATATAAAAACTTTCTGGTATTTTTTTCATTCTCCTTACATCATATATGATCCAAATAAAATGTTGGTTATGATCCATACACGTTAAAACAGGTCATATAGAATTAAACTATTTGTAAACCCTGAAATATAGCAAATATTGATCCGATTGATATATAATTTTTTGTGGCTTATAATTATTTTTTTGAGATGCTAACATGTTTATAAGACCATAATAAAATGTATTTGTAATTTTGGGAAGCCTTGAAATCGAATTGATAATTATTTGTTATTTCCGATTGTATAAAAATATAAAAGGGTTTGAATGGTTATAGAACTAGGGTTTTCAGATTTTTGTGATCTTAATTAATGTTATTTGAAGTAATTATCATATTATGAAATTGGGGAAGAATTAGAGTTTGTGTTTGTGAATTTAATTTGTAATCGGTTAGAATAATAAAAAGTATGAGGGTGCCTTTTGAAAATATTGAAACATAAGGGTTATTTTTGTAAGTCTTGTAAGACCAGGGGAAACTTGTAAAAATTATGAAGAAGGTGAAAAGTGTGAGTTTTGTAAATATAAGGACCAAAAAAATTATATGCATTTATTTAATTAGACTTGTATTTAATTTTATAGAGGGACCATTTTTGTAAATTATGAAAACTAAGTGGTTATTCTGTAAATAATCATATTGGGGGGCTAAGGGTGTAAATTTGGTAATTATATGGACTTGTTTGTAATTTTGATAATTAAAAGGATATAAATGGTAATTATTTATATTAAAGGATTAAACTTGTAATTATTGAAAGTTAAGGGGATGTTTTGAATAAATATTATATTGAGGGCTGAAATGATATACTTTTGATGAATTAAGTGTTACAAGTGTTAATTGAATTAAATATGGTTATAAGTGTAAAATAAATATTAATAAGGACTTATTTTGGAAATAATGTAAATTAAGGGTTTGATTGTAATATTTGTAAACTCAAGGGAGTGATTGGTAATTATTGTTAACTATTGAACTAATGTGATAAATATGGAAAATTGTAATATTTACATTCTAAACCTTGAACTTTGGCATATTTGTATAATAAACCCTAAAATATGGGAAGTTGCCTTATTAAACCCTAATCTTGCAAAATTGACATCTTGAACACTTAACTTGTCCAAACCTTAATTAAAATCTTGAAGGAATAATATTGAATATGGAAACTTACTAATTTTGGAAACCTACTAATTTTGGAAAGTTACTATTTATGGAAAGTTACTAAAATGGAAAGTATACTAAAACGGGTAACCTAATTATGTTAACCTAAGAGTGACCTTCTATTACTAATTCATATAGGTCCGGTGAAGCGGGATTATGATCCTTTTTCCTTGTTTCCCTTGTTGCTTTTGAACTAAGGTACATATATTCTGACCTATCTACAGGTTTCTCATGCACTCTTGTCTTTCCTATTCTTTTGATATCTTGAAAGTTGTTATGTTCCCTTGATTATTGAACCTTATTATATTCCCTTGATCTTGATTATTGAACCTTGTTATGTTCCCTTGATTATTGAACCTTGCTATGATCCTTTTTAAAAAACTGAACCTTGCTTGAAACTTATCCTATGATTCTTGAACCTTGAAATAACCTTGTCATGATACCCTTGACATAATAAACTTGATATGATAATATTGACTTGAACCTTGATTTGAACCCTGTGTTAAATCACTTACTTCGATCTTTGACTTATACCTTGACTTGAAAACCTATACTATGATACTTGATTCAAACCTTGACTTGAACTTGATATAACCCTTGATATTTTGAAAGTGCTTTTAATAATATAACCGGATGTGAAAACTTCTAGTAATTATATTATGAAAATGTTTTGAGGAAAAACTATTTTAAAAAGAGGGTTATGAACATTACGTAACACCACTTTTATATGAAATTTCACTAATTTTATGAATATTTATTTTAAGGACTACCTTATTGAAAACCTTTATTTCATGAAAACCATTATTAAAAGATTTCTTTTAAATGAACATTTGACATAAACATTTGAATTGAACCCTTGCCATAAACTTTTATTTGGAACCTAATATGAACCTCTACTTGAACTTATGACATGAACCTTTACACTAAACTCTACGTACTCTCACTATTGAACCTTTACCTTGAACCTTAAACAAGAAATCTACATGAACCTTCTCAGTATGAACCTTGGTATAAACCTTTCCATCTTAAACCTTTTTACTATAGGCCTTGATAATAAACCTTTTAATTTGAATCTTGACTTGAACCTTTGATATGAAACTTGACTTGAACCACTTGATATGGACTCTTGACTTGAACCACTTGATATGAACCTTGTACTTGTACACTTGATATTTGACTTGACCTTTGACCCACAGTTTGAGACTACGAGCCACCACTTGTTATACTTGTTACTACTTGTTGTGGAGTAGCCACAACCATAGCATTGATGCACCAATGTTATGTACTCTAGTGTGGCTAAAGAGATGTCCCCCACCGTCCCTGATCTTGTTATCGACTACTGCTATGATTGTTATTGGCCTGCAGGGGCGTATGGATGCATCCTAGTCTTGTCTTGACTTGTTACTTGCTTGGGCTACGGCCATCTTGATTATGACTTGGACTACATTATATATTACTTGGTGACTGACGGTGTGTGCGATACACGTCTTTCACATCTTCGGAGCTAGCTACTCCAACCCTTGGAGGTATCCCCTCATATTATACTTAGTATCCCGAGGTCTCCTTTCCGGATGCATGGTTACTTGATTACTTGACTTGACTTGGGCTCGTGGTGGATAACTGACCTGACCATTATACCTATATACCTTACACCTTTACAACTTTAATACAGGTTCTTCTTACTTCGGTTGTACTTCCTTTATGCTTTACTTTATCTTTCCATTGTCTTATATATATCATTCTCTATTGCTTGTTACTTTCATATCTGTTCACTGGGCTCTCGTAGCTCAGTTGCATTTCTTTTCCTGCGTCAGGTTTTTAGTAGGAAGCTGGGTTATGAGAAGAGAGTGCGTTGGACTTAGAAGACTTTACCTTGATAGCTTTTGGATTAGTAGGAGCTTTTGTTCATTCCAGACTTAGTATTTGTTTTACTTTCTTTTGGTACTTGTACTTCAGTCTCCCTTGTAACCTTGATACTCATTTGTATTACTTGAAATGTATGCTTCTGCTTGCTTTGATATGTCACCATAATGTGGCACTTCTACCCTTATCGGGTTGGGGTGTTACAGTAACACCTACCTATCCTTTACAAATATCAACTGCAAAACTCTATTACAACATCGAGTCATTGATTTTGTTTCCCGTTATCAATTTCATTAATGTGGGGGATTGTTGGAAATTTTGGTCAAGAGTTTGAATGACAATCGATTGTGTCATTTATAAATACTAATGTGAATTAAGAATAAAATTAATGTATGGTTAATTTTTATTTATGTGACATTAGTAAGATTAATTTTGTTAATTAATGTGACCATTTTTCATTGATCCCCTCTCCCTATAAATGAGAGCTTTTCACATTTTGTCTATACACACCAAGAAATACACTACTCCTCTCCTTTTGTTATCAATCATATTTCTTGTATATCCGGTTTGTAATAGAGGGAAGGCACGATTTTGGTTCGCCTTGATAACCCGTTTGTGCTAACGGAGTTATCCGTTGTTGTTGTATCCTGTGAGATAGACGTTCACGATTCTCGAGCACCGTGGAGAGGACGAATCTGTCTTAAGGAAAGTGTGAACATCATACGCCTCAACAATTTCCTTGTGTTTTTTGTGTCATACTATCAAAATAATTACGGTATCGTTTTCTACACTTTATCTTTTATTGTTGTGATTAACATGTTATTTGTTTGTCTCTCTTATAGCAATACACACTATATATACTACAGTATTCATATTGTAAACTAATGTTTTGCAACTTAAGCTTTCATAAAATTCAACTCTTATGAGTTACATCAGTCCAGCTCCATCACATTTCACAAAAAACAATATGATACTTATATTTTTTTAACAACATTGATTGACATGACTAATCATATGTGGGTGCATTCTATTAGTCACAAGAGAGAGATCATAATTCTTCACAAACCAAAAATCAAATCACTGGCACGTTGGTTTAGGCATGAAAAGTAGTTACACTTTCACATAGGTCTCCCGCGAAACCTTTAAGGCCTTAAGTAACTAAGATGAATCGAGATCGTTCGTATTAACATGACCGATAACATTCCTTTACAAATAAAAGAGTGAGGACCAAGTTTTCTATTTGATCGTGAGAGAATATTATCAGTCATGTTAACTTGAACAATTTAACTAGAAAAATATTATCGGTCATGCTTATATATCATTTTCAAGGTGTTTGTTTCCGCTTATATAAAGGCTTTTGACTTATTTGGTTTTGAGATTATGTTTCATAAGCTCACATTTTGTCGCTTATTTTGAAACTTTTCGACTTATATAATCTTGAGAGAATTGCAAAATTCGTCCCTAAAATTTGGCCAAATTGCACGTTTCGTCCTGGATATTTGGAAAGTGAAAGGATCATCCATGTGGAGAAAACTTTGATGCAAATAGGACAAAACACCTCTTTCTTCTTTTTAAAGTCATGTATGTACTCGTAGTCACAATTCTTTTTCGGCTCATATAAGCTTATGTAAGTCAAAAAAAATGTCACAAAGTTTCAAATTAAGTTATAAAAAGTGAACTTATGAACATAATCACAAAACCAAATAAGCAATAGGACAAAACACCTTCTTTTTAAAGTCATTTATGTCCTCGTGTTCAATTATTCCAAAGAAAGCACTTGAAGAAACGGATCGATCGTGGTGACTTGTAACAAACAAACAGCTCAACAACAACAACATCCAAATCATCTCATCTTCATCAATGGCTACCGAATCTGCTTCTTCTTCGGCCCCACCACCACCAAAGGGTCGCCGGTCCAAGTACATCTGGCCTCTTCTCCTCGCCGCCAATTTCTCCATCGGAGGTACATTTCTATTTATAAAAACCCACTAACCTTTCATACTTGTTCTAACCACTATCTCTGTTTCTAAGCTATTTCCGGCAAAGACCCGGCAACATCCGGTCATGACCCGGCCGTTCCGGCCATGACTGGCTTTTCCGGTCAAAACCCGGCTATATCCGGCCAAGACGCGGCTCTTCCGGCCATGAACAGGCTGTTCCGGCCACGACTCGGGTATTTGCCGGAATAACCGGGTCATGACCGGAGATAGCCGGTTCTTGGCCGGAATAACCGGGTCATGGCCGGAGATAGCCGGTTCTTGGCAGGAATAGCTGGGTCATGACCGGATATAGCCGGTTCTTGTTTGTATGTTGGTTTAGAAAGATATAACTTTGAAATTATATTAAAAGCTTTTACGGTGACAACTGACAAGTATTGACGCAACTCATACTTTCTAACTACAAGTTTCTGAACAATGAAACATACGCTTCAGAAGGCAAAGATGCCGACCGCTATACATTCACATAACCTTCACAATGGAGTTTAATTTCGCATGTTCCAAGAATGTTAAACGGAAATCGAGTCTTGAATATACAACCACTGTATTACTGCTAATACGCTAGTACTAGTTGTATGTGTCATTAGTTCTCTATAACAGTTGCACGTTTCTTTACTGTACCATAACTTCAGCAAAATTATCAGTTGATCCTCGTAAGAGATCACTACTGCTAGTAGGAAACATGATGGTCAAATCTTTTATCTACACTAATAGTTTGGGGGTTAAAGGTGATTAGTCAGAACCATGCTCCTGTAGCCATTAGCAGTATACTTGAGTAGTAATTTGTAAAGTAAATTAAAAGTAGTGTTAGAGTTTCAATGCTTGTTTTAGGGTGTGTTTCGCACGGTTAGCGTGATAAAAAGCTTGTTCGGCAATAAGCAGAAAAACAAGCATTAAAATTGTAACTAAAACAAGCAGTTTCTTTACCAAACCCTTTTATAATACAAACATTACTGCTACGGCTAGTTTTGCAAACATAGTAACTTCTTGATATTTAGGTTCAAAATGGAATTAGGATGTCTGGTGTCTTATTTTGTATGTTTCAATGAAAGAACAATCAATTATGCTTATACCTTCCTTTTCGGCTCTAGACCTCTAGTACGATATCTGCAACTTCTTTTGGCATTTAAGTGACGTTGTCTATCTTGACTACTTGTTAGTTATTGTCATTGTACGGTTATAGGTGTTTATTTATCCATTTCTTCGGTGAAAACCAAGTAAGTTTTACCAAGATGACTGTGCTGTCGCTATTTTAGTTTATATGTTAAGGGTGGTACAAGTGGACCTTAAATAAGTGATGTGTGAGCCCTAATGTGCAGCAATCGAAATTTTCTTACATAATAGAAGATATAACTTTGTAGCTTTGTTTTTCCATATCCCCTATTAATAGATTGCTTTTAATGTCGAGAGTTAATACGTGTAACCCCAAACATTGTCTAAGTGACATATATACTCCTGTGATCCCAAAATAGTTGCTCCTTGACTTGGCACTGATATTGTGACTTGATTAAGCTTTATGCTCTTCAGCCGCATTTATTTGTCAAACAAGTCATTAAATCCTTTATAAAAATACACAACCTCTTTGTAGCGAAATGTTTAGCTCACTGCAGATTATAGAAGTTCCACGCCATTTCTTTCTCTATGAGTAACAAGGGAAAAGATAGACGATAAATATCTTACCCTTGACATCCCAAAACATGACAGGATTACTAATTTAGGAAATCTGTGATTTTTTTATAAGCTTTAAAGGTATCAAAATGTTCAAGTTAGACCAAATCAGCTGGATATTGATATGCAGTGTGCAGATTTAATTAGAAAAACTTGGGCTCATTTAATTTCGCATATCAACATGTCCGATTTAGAGCAATGCAACGGAACCCTGGATGTACATTTGTCAAAAAAGTTATATTCTCTTTATCTTTCTTCCATTTCCTTCGAGTTTTATAAAGAATGATTCAATAATTAATAAGATCTAAACAAAATAAATAATGTTTTTCTTTCATTTCCTTTAACAAAATGTCATTCTTGATGTTTTATAGCTTACCTTTACACGAGAACAAATAAGGAGGAGAGAGCAGAGGGAGATGCGCCTGCAACTGGTGTTACTTCATCTCCTACATCAACTGCTATTTCAACTGCTGCAGTGAACCATGTACCTACATCGCCTCCTGCCACATCGGAGCCAGTGAAATCAATCCCCGTGGATCAACAGATAGAGCTCTTCAAGTGGATATTGGAGGAGAAAAGGAAAGTAAAGACAAAAGATCCTCAAGAGAAGAAGAAAATTGATGAAGAAAAAGCCTTACTCAAACAATTCATCCGATCAAAGTCCGTCCCATCTTTGTAATTACTGTACACATCTGGAATTGTACATTTGGTTCTGTGTATTTGCTTCAAGTTGTATGTCGTGAAAAGTGAAAATTTCGGGCTTTCTAGTTGATTTAATTGTCGTTGTTATCGTCATCAAACAGGTCTTGTAAATTTCAAAAATTGATGAGGTTGAAATGAAATATGTGTTCTACTTTCTTTCAAGCCTAAGCTCATGAGTCATGTACGTATTGTGTTGTCATGAATGGTCAAAAAATAAATTTGAATGATTTCAATAGAACAAGAATAATACCGTGCTACTGTTCACAATAAAAATTATAAACGAACTCTGTCTTTTTAAATTAAAGACGAGAGAAACATATGTTCCTATAATATAGAAGAATACAAACATTAGAAGATCTGTCTTTTTAAAAGACGAGAAACATATGTTCCTTTTGAATAGATGAATGCAAACACGAGAAGAGGATCCGTGGCGCCAACACAAAATTTGACACCTGTGAGCTGTGACCATTTAATAAGTATCATGGCCAAAGATGCCATTGGTGCAAACACGAGAAGAGGATCCGTAGCGCCAACACAAAATCCACGGTTAAATTAAGGAAACTACTGTAGTCAATCATCTACTCCTGTGTTGAATATAAAACTTGGGAAGGCTGTCGTCACATCCCTAACAAATGGAAAAAAAGACTATATAAATCTTCAAACTAAAATAAACCCTTATGAAACGAAAAAAAAGTTTCTCTAGAAAATGTAACGTTTAACTAGACACATTAACAAATATTAAAGTCTTTAACCGATGATTGAATGTCAGTCAAAAATTGTACCTAAGAGACGGAAGGGTCATGTTCTTCAAGAGTTGGGGTCGTTGGATAACAAAGTCTCTCCACTCTTCTTTGTTGATTCTTCCATCCATGTCCGCATCAGCATCTGCAAATGTCTGAGCACACAAAAACACAAGTAAGATGAATGCATGTTAACTTAGAAAGAAAAAGAAGGAAGTAATCAACTCTAAGAAGTATTACATTATCAATTATCTCTTCAAGTATTTCTTCTGAAAGACGCATCCCAGTTTCCTTTAAAGTGGCAACAATCATTTCTTTAACCTGATAATAAGAAGACGCCGTTAATGATAACGAGTGAGAAAGATGTTGATATAGGAAACAGATCAACCACTTACTTCTTCCCGTTCTATGTACCCAGTTTGTCTCAAATCATATAACCTGAAGGCAACTGCATAAAGCGGGAAAAAAATGAGAAAAGACAGTACCATACCATGAAGACACCTGCAAAACTAATTCATTTGGATTGTGTTCTTACAACTTACAATCAATTTTTTGTTCTATCAGGGCATAAGGATGGAAGATGCTCAATACATGGATAAACTCCTCAAATTCAATAACGCCATTTTGCTTCTCATCAAATAGATCAAAAACCTACAAAGGGATGGAAGATGCTCAAGACAAGGATAAACTCCTCGAATTCAAATGTGTACCAACAGAATATGTTCCTTAAGCTTGGCTTAGGTACAAAACAACATCATGTGACCTACAAGCTGTTCTACTTTCAGAGTTTATTTGCAAGGCAAAGCCATGATTAATTGTCAATACAATAGGTCAATAGGGTACAGATTTACATTCCAAACTTTTATAGTAAAGCCGCCTTAAGATGGAAACACGGAATGTAATAAAGGATTTACCCTGTTCAAGAAAAGATTTTCTCCACCTGCTGAATTGAGCAAAGCCAGTTGGAGCTCTTCCTGTAAACAGAAAACAAGGAAAAGATGAGGATTGCAGTATCATTGTATCATGAACTGTGTTTCATTAACTATTCTATCGACCGACACAGCACTCAGATTTAGTTTAACGAATCTTTTTACTACACAGGTAAGTATATACTCACTCAAGGCGGCTCCTACATTCAGAACAGACTCCTATGCCTTTGTCTACTGACTGAGTAATGTTCAAAGAGTCAGTGGCGGAGTTAGAAAAAAATTTGTGGGAGGGCCGAAATAAACTTTTTTCTGAAAATACATTAAATGGGAGGGCCGAGGTGAAACAAAAAAAAAATTTAACACATGAAATTGCGAAAAATTACACTAACGGGATTAGGCCTAGGGGGGCCGGGAACCTTCCCGGTCCTCACTAAGCTCCGCCCCTGCAAAGAGTCAAATGAATCTTATGGTTCACAATGCCATTAAGTATTCCCTAGCCTCTATTAACATCGTATTATTCATAAGACGTAGTTTCATTATCGCAAAATATATGTTGTTTCATGTTAACTCAATCTGAATCCTTCTACTGTTCTACATACGTTCATTGGTCTGTATTATGCATTGTCATTAGACTTCGGTGGAATGGAAGTCGGTAACCATGTTTGTAACACCAAGCATTTTGCACGAAATTTGGTAAAAATCAAATGAGAAAACATACCTTGTGTATGAGTCCATCGTCTATAATTGAACTGCTCAACTTATTGAACAATTCACGCAATGCTTCCACTTCATTAACCGTAACTGAAACAATTCAACAACATTAATAAACCTAAACCAATCACAACATTCAAAAGAAATAAACTTACTAACATGGTGAATTAAGAGCAAGCCGTCTAACATCATCAAACGTCGGGGCTGGCTTAATCTCACGGCTTCTCCCTCGTTCATTAAAACAAGACGAAAAGCTGAAAATCAACACCTCAGCTAAAACCGCAAACGGAATCAACGCCGCACATAACTTTTCCCAAAATGTCAACGAGCTCAATCTCTATTTTTCCTAATCCACATTCACATTTTCAGTCCCATACACATTTTCATTCACATTACACATACATACACGGGGTGTTTGTTTAAGCTTATATAGCGGGCTTATGTCTTATATGGTTTTGGGCTTATGTTTCGTAAACTCACTTTTTGTGGGTTATTTTGAAACTTTTTGGCCTATATTTATATAGGCTTATTATGACACAATCATAATAAGTTTATATAAGCCGAAAATTTTTCAAAATAACCAGCAAAAAGTGGGCTTACGAAACGTAAGCCCAAAACCAAATAATACATAAGCCCGCTATATAAGCTTAAACAACGAGACCAGGTTTCAAACCTCGTCACATAAGTAGGGGTGTTCATGGGTCGGGTAATAAACCGAAAATCAAACCGAACCGAATCGAAAAAAAACCGAACCGAACATATAACTGAACCGAACTTGTTAAAACCGAACCGAACTTCGGTTCGGTTCTCGGTTCGGTTCGATTATAGATATTTTCGGTTCTGTTCGGTTTTCGGTTATGACCCAATTTTTTTTTTTAACCGAACAACCCGAACCGAATAAACCGATTAACCGAGAACCGAACCGATGAACACCCCTACACATAAGGCTCATAAAAAAAAGTATCTCTCGCACACACGTACACATTTTCACACACACATAATTGATGACGTGTAAAAGAGAGAGAGAGAAAAGTACCGATGATGACGAGCTCGCCGCGGCGCCCATCGTTGCCGGAATTGTAACTAACTTTTTCCGATTTCGTATCAATTAAAATTTACATGTGAAAATGTAAATATCTATAATAAAAATTGGTCAACTGAAATAACGTAAACAAAATCCACAAATTCTTACGGAGTATTTTTCTATTGAATTGTGTGTGTTACTGGATCAGGATTGGATCTGGATCAATTAATAAAATAATGGGTAAATCCTAGTGATCATTTTTTAATTAAAAGAAAAATTGCTTTCTTTCTTTTTTATTAAAATAAAATATTTTGTAAAAAGTAAATCGTCAAACGATAAAAAATACATCATCGCAACGAAAATCTATTCTTTGCCATTAAATAGGCACTTCGATATATATTTTCTGAAATTTTTTTGCAAGCTTCTTTTCTGTTGTAAGAAATTTATGCACCGAAAAATTATTTATGATTTGTTATTTTAAAAATCACATATGAATTTGTAAAATCACAAGTGACTTGTTATTTTGAAAATCACATGTGATTTCACAAATAGAAATCACATGTAATTTCGTAAGTCACGTGTGATTTTTAAAATAATAAAGCAACAGAGATTTTAAAAGTTATATGTGATTATTTAGGGCGAAAATATCAACACTCACAACATAATAACTCGAAAAAAAATTGTCAAAAGTATATAGTCATGATTTCTATAGAATGATGATTTAACTCTCATTGAGATAGCATGATTCCTTTCGTGTAACGATTAATGGTTTTATGAGATATTTATTTAAGGAAAAAAATAGTGAATTTTTTTTATTTGATGGAAAAAGTTTTAATATCTAAATTTTGTTTATTTGATCTTTAGAGAATTTGTGATATATGATATGATAAACTTTTCTTTGTAAAAGAAAGTTATATCATCCATTTATGATAAGGTTTAAGAAATAATAAACACATTTATTATTTTGTAAACCATTGATGTGTTTCATGGTTTTGGGTAAATGGAAATGTGTAATATATTGGTCTTCTTTGAAATTACTTTCTCCTTCTTAAATTAAGTGTTTCTTTTTTTAGTTCTCTCAAAATTAATTATTCAAACCTAAAAGATATGAAAGGTGATTTGCACACTCTATAAGGGTAGTGGCAACGGTGGCGGTTCGGCCAACGGTTTGCCCCAAACTGCCGGGGAACACCGCCGCCACCCCAGTGGTTTGGGCAAGCGGTTTGGTTGAACGGTGATAATCACCGCTGCGGTTTGAAACTTTCTATCTGTTGGAACATTGAATGTTGTATACGTTGGGGGTAAAATCCATTGCCACTAAAAAAAGGTTGAAAAAAGTAACCATTGACACTAAAAGAGGTTGGAAGGTATGGAAAAAGTGTGAGTGAGGTGGAATGATATTATTGGTGAGTTGGGAGGTATGAAATTTTTTTGTAGTGACCATTGCTACCACCCTAAATTGATTGGCACACTCAAAAATATGTGCCACGACATTTACACATTTATGCTAGTTTTAAAAGGTAAGTGATAACACTTGGGTATTTGAGGTTATAAATGGCAATACACATATTTTAGAATGTACCAATAAATTTATGGAGTGTGCAAATCAACTCCCAAAAAATATATATGACAGTGTGATTGACTTTACTATATTACCTTTACTTGAAACTCATATTATAGAGTTTGCAGAAAATTTACTTAATTTATTAATAATAAACTGTTGTTTTACAAATAAATAAATAAAATATATGAAATACTGTAAAAAGCATTAATCATTGTGTTTTTTATAAGTACTACTTCCGTCCCATAAAAATTGTCCAGTTTGACTTTTCAGAGTCAAACTGGTTCAACTTTGACCTTATCTATTTTTGTGAGTATTATATAATACTTTATGAAAAATATATGAATGAATTGAGTTTTGAGTGTGTTTTTCATTAGTATAATTTTTCATCAAGTATTATATATCACATAAAACATATTTAAGATCAAAGTTGAACCAGTTTGACTTTGAAAAGTCAATCTGGACAGTTTTTATGAGACGGATTGAGTATATGTTTTTTGTTGATGGACAACTATTTTGAAACGGATGAATAGTACATTTGAGTTTAATTGGATTTAATAAACTTTAACAAGTTTATGTATAGTGAAGAAAGTTATATAAGATAAAAAGTTTCTTGTATTAATAATGGAGGCTAATTTGACACTATTATAATGTATACCTTTTAAAGATTGCTTTTATACGAACAAACTTATAAAAGTTTAAATGAAAGTATGTACCTCGTTCAAAAAAATGAAAGTATGTACCAATTAAATAGTTTGGTTGGTACCAAATGATTTATTTTCGACATATTATTAATGCATTAGGTCCATGTTTAAGCCTATTTATTATTTTCATATATCACATCTCTAAATATAAAAAAGGTTGTCTAACTTGTGCCCTAGGGGCACAAGTTAAGCACACTAAAAGACAGCGGGGTTCCACAGAAAAGGACATAGGGATCCACGAAATTGTACTTTTATGTGGATCCCTATGTCCTTTTCTGTGGGGTCCCGTTATCTTTTAGTTTGCTTAACTTGTGCCCTTAGGGCACAAGTTAGAAAAATCCATATAAAAAATAGTGTGCATAAGACAAATATAAGAGATGATTTGCACACTCCAAATTTTTATTGGGACACTCCAGTGTACAAGCTGTTAAAGCAGGTTATTAATAATGTACAAGTATCTAATGCTTTTATTGGAGTGTCCCAATCAATATGAAATGTGTGCAAATCAATTCCCGACAAATATGGGTGTTGACTTCAACTTGCTTACTTTGCAAGTTTGCATTTTTTTTTTCTTCCCTTTGTCCAAAATAAGTATGAAAAATGTATATTATTAAAACGAGTAGTGATTGGCATGACTAATTTATATGCCTAATTTGATGCCTAACAAGGATTTTGGAACACATGGCCAAATCAATGGTAAATAAGAGGAGTGAGAATAAGTGGAATACATGTGTCACCAAATAAATACATTAGGCATAAAATTAGTCACATGAATTAGTCATCCCAATCATTTTCCTATTAAAACTTGTAAGAAAGTTATCTAAGCAAGGTTTTACTATTTATGTTTTAATTAAAGAGTTTACTGAAAAATAAAGATACTCGTATCATTTTATATGTTCTTCTTACTATGATTCAGACGCATACGATAACGATCATGTATATTTAATTGTATTGATATGATGAATAAATAATGTCAAGTATTTTTATATTATTCTCAAAATGGCATATTCCTCTATTCAAATTGAGCTGGTCTGCCGACGAAAGCTTCAATGTGATTCTAGCTCATTATTATCTACGTTTTCATTCATAAATAAATAAATTTATTGAGAATTAAGCACCCAAGTTTAGATGCCGCGTTTTTGATCTTCCCATCTTCAACATGAATTCCCAGTTGGAGCAAATATGTCGAGGGTGCATGCTTGGAAAGAGGTAGTCGATAAGGTGACGTCTCGTCTTTCGAGATGGAAGATGAAAACGCTATCTATTGGAGGTAGATTCATTCTTATTAAGTCGGTATTAGGATCGATGCCTATTTTTCACATGTCTATATTTAAGGCCCCTTCGAGTGTGCTTCAAAAACTTGAATCTATTCGAAGTCATTTCTTTAATGGGCATGATACTAGAAGCAAAAAAGCATCGTGGGTGAAGTGGAGTAAGGTGTTAACCGCAAAAGAAAAGGGGGGTTTAGGAGTTTCCAGTTTATATGCGCTTAATAGAGGTTTAATGTTTAAATGGGTATGGCGGTTCTATGCTCATAAAACATCTCTATGGACAAGAGTTATAAAGGCAATCCATGGTTCTGATGGTAGATTGGGACAGGAGTTGAAGGCTGGAATTCGGACTTGTTGGACAAATATTGTTCAGGAAGTGAAGCAAATGCAAAATCAGGGGGTTAACTTCTTCGAATATATTCGGCTTAAATTAGGAAATGGTGATAATACACTGTCTTGGGAAGATAAATGGTGCGAAGGTGGGGTTCTTAAACACTTATTTCCGCGTTTGTATGCGTTAGAGTTGTTGAGAAAATCCATAGTTAGCGTGAAGTTGAGCGAGTCCAGTTTAGAAAATTCTTTTCGTCGGAAAGTGAGAAGTGGTGTTGAAGAAACGCAGCTTAGTGACTTGTATCAGTTGATTAGTACGGTTACTCTTACTCCTAGTGTTGATAGATATGTATGGTCGTTGGAAAATTCAGGGGAGTTCTCGGTGGCTTCTATCCGAAAGATTGTAGATGGAAAACGGTTCCAGGGTGTTACTTCGTCAACCAGGTGGGTTAAATCCGTGCCAATCAAGGTGAATATTATTGTTTGGAAAATCAAAATTGATGCTTTGCCTACGAGATATAATATTTCTCACCGTGGCATAGAGATTGATTCTATTGATTGTCCTATTTGCAATGGTGGGGTGGAGACTACTAGTCATCTATTTTTCCAATGTAGATTGGTTAGGTTGATTGCTCGAAAACTTTCTTCCTGGTGGAACGTGGATTATGCTGATGTTAATACTTACGAGGAATGGTGTATTTGGATGGTGTCGCTTCGAATTCAGGCCAAGCTCAAATCTGTATTTGAAGGTATCTTTTACGGCTTGTGGTGGTTGATATGGGATTTTCGTAACAAACTTTTATTCGAGAAGGAGACTTCAAGGCAGGCGGCGATTTTTGATAATATTGTTTCTATTTCTTTTAATTGGTGTAAGTTTAGACGCAAAGCCTCGTTCAAGTGGAATGATTGGCTTAAAAACCCATATCTTGTTGTAGTTTAATTCTAGCTCCTTGCTAGTTGGTTTAATAAAATTTGCTGTTCCAAAAAATAAAAAAATAAAAACAAAAAAAAAAAATTATTGTGCGCATACAGAATAAAATGTTATAATCCACCCTATAAACTTGTTTGTTTATTTGCTGTGTTTCAAAGAGATAAATGAGACTACGGACGTGTTTGCTAAAATAGCAATACTAGTGAGTAGTAGTAGTAAGTTATAACAGTGTGTTGTAGCTCTAAGCAGTATTTGTAAGCAGTAGTTAGTAACTGTATTCTTTTTGTAAAATGGTTTGGTGATATAGTTGTAGTTATAATTATAATTTGTAAAACATCTCTTAAATGTTCAACGCTCTTAAATGTTATTTCATGGAGCATTGAAAACAGAGCATTCTGAAAAAAAATAGATAAAGCTACATGCTACTTGAGAAACGAGCATTAAAAATCACAACGCTCAACGCTCACCACTTGGCGCTCTTAAAAGTTCTGCACCAAACACACCCTACATAAAAAATAATAATAATAAATAAATAAATAAATAAAAGTGTTTGAGAAAAGGACATCAACAACAACAAAAACATAAATAATCTCGTCGGGGTGGTATGGTGGAGGTAAAATGTAGACATATCCTATCCATATCTCAGGATAAACCCGAAAGTAAGAAAATTGCTTAAAAAGGTCTCCGACAAATGTACATGTGCACGTGAGAGCGCACGTATATGTGTGCAAGTGTGTAATAACATGCATCAGGAGTCTTGGAGAAAAAGACATCATTTCAAGTATATCAAATTATCAAGGGAAATTGGCAAAAAAATGCATCATACTTGTCACTTTTTGTCATTGTATGTAGCGTACTTTTTTTTATTTTATTATAGCACTAACCTTTTTAAATCGTGTCATTGTTTGTACTTTGAACTTTTTTACCATGTGAAATGACCATTTTACCCTTCAAAATTTGAAAAAAGTAAGGGTAAAATGGTCACAAAGTACACACAATAGCACGATTAAAAAAGTTAGTGATATAATCAAAAAAAAAAAAAAAAAAAAAAACGCTAAAAGTGGCAAGTATGATAGCTTTTTTTTTTGCCAATTTCCCAATTATCAATCAACATGTATATACCTAATTTATAGTCAACTTTGACGGTATAAATTTTTTGATAATGAGTATAATGTCACAATGAAGGTTTGTTATGCTACTCAACGATGTCAAACATATGGATGCAACAAATAAGTGACATGTCCCTAGAGCTTTGTGTTAAGAATCATAGGAACGTCGATACAACAAATGAGGGACATGTCGCTAGAGCTTTGTGGTAAGAATCATAGGGACGTCAATGATGGTTAAATCGGTACCGGTAAGACGCAACTCTTTCTAAAAAATGACTTGTGTGTTCCTACTGTCACTCTTGTGGTGATCGAGTTTAGGACCAGAATGCTCTTTGGTTGCATCATATGTTTCATTCGAGAGAGAATATTAATCGAGCTCGAGTATAGCTTTTAATGAAAGATAAAACACACTCTATAAAACGGCCATAGTTGGTCTTAACCATTCACTTTCCATATTGTGATCCTTCGTGATAATGTTGTCCCTTTCCATACACCCTTTCTCTCTTTGTATGTTGTCGCCATCTATATATGGCGCTTCTTAAATGTGGACCAATGGATATCGTCCATTCTAGTGCAATCATATTAAATTGGAAATAAATTTGTGCATTTAAAATTTTTATTGAAAGATGCTGGCCTATACATTAAGGCTAAGGCCATCCGGAGTGGTGTGTGATCGGCTCATCATTAGTGTCAAGTGGATGATGACCGCTAAAATGGAAGTGAGATGTCACGCTCAAATTACATAAGTTTTGTGATTGGCTCACCAAAGTGAGGTGCAAAAAATGTGGGACCCGTTTTTAAAAAGTAAATGTTTGTTTTATCTAAACATGTTTTTAATAAGATTTAACGCATAAAAAAATAAGATAATATGACCAACTACAATATTTAGTGAGGTATTACTTGTATAAAGTGAGTATATATTTTTATTTGTATTGTGAGAAAAAGTCTATGGTTGAAAACAAAAATGATGAAAGTTTAAGAATTAAACAATATTTAAAATATTTATTTAAAGGTAAATGTTGTTCTCATTTTTAATTAAGAGTATAATAGTCTACTAACATTATTAAATTTTAAATTATTTAAAATTTCAAGAATAAGCATAAACGATTAAACTCGTTATAAATAGTTGAGAGAACATAGAGATTAAAATAGAAAAAATTGACAAAAGTCATTGTATTGTAGATTTTTGTTTACCTAAATCTTGTACTATATCAATTTGCTAAGTGAGTCAATAAATTTTTATAAGAGGTGGTCATTGCTGCTGTGTGCAGCAAATAACCTATCTGCATTAAGGCCATTTTTTTTTTTAAATTTACATTTTTGACCCTTCAAGATAAGTACAATTTTTGGCCTTTGGCTAAAGCACAACAGCAGATAAAAACCCTGCTGTTTTACAGCAGGGATCATTTAGCCTTTTTATAAAACAATTATTTTGTAGCTCGGTATCTTATGTTAACCGGTTACCATTTGTAATCTATGCATCATTTTCCCCTTAACTTATTTATTTACTTTTTCATTCATTTGGCAATTCATAAAAAGTTCGTTAAGTTTGTGGTCATGTGTATGTGAAGTATAATAGTATTAAAATGAGTAAAGAGTGGAAAAAAAAAAATACCCACTTCGTCTTTAAATAAATGTCAACTATTGACTTTTAAAGTATTTTATTTTTAACTTTGACTTTAAATTATTTTATTTGTGTTATGTAATACTTGATACAAAATATATGAATTGATTGAGTTTTAAATGTATTTTTATTGTTATAATTTTCATTAAGTATTATCTATATATACTATTACTTGGGATGTGAAAACAAAAATTTGGCACAACTAAAGTAACTTTAATATTTTTTATTCTCAGCTACAGTAACTAACGATCTTTAGTTACTGTAGCGTTATATCTAACGGTTGTTAGATATTTAACAGCTCTTAGCTAATGACCGTTATCTTTAACATTTTCTTTAAAAATCTGTACGAAATTGATCCTTCATCTCAGAAGTTCGTTGCATATTTAGTCCTCTCATAATTTACATAATTGGTCCTTCATGTTATACGTCCATTGCAAAGTCAGTCCTTAGTCACTAAATTGACGTTAAGTAGCTACCGGCCGTTATTACACTTTCCTTATTCGGAAAACACCCCGCGGCAACGCGCGGTTTTCCAACTAGTTAAATACTACAAATGAAATAATTTAAGATTAAAGTTGAAAAAATAATAATAATAATAAAAAAAACTTTAAAAAATAATACTGTATTGAACATTTATTTAAGGACCGCTTTAAAAATAAAAATTCCCGCATGTTAAAAAGGGATAAAATGATGAGAATAATATAGAAGGATTGAGAAAAAAATATAACATTGACATAAAACAGTGGGGCATGAGGACCTGTTTTGTAGTTTAGTTGTTAAACTCCAAGTCCCAATCACAGTTTACATCATACACAAACACAAACACCTTATTAAAAACTCCCCCCAAATTCACCCAACCCAAAACCCTAACATATCACCGTCAACGATGACCACATACGGCACAATCCCATCCTCCTCATCAACAACAAGCGTCGAGTACTTATCACGCGCCAAACAACGCATCAAATCCGGCCTAGGCCACCGCCGCCCCTGGAAACAAATGCTCTCCTCACTCAACGCGCCCCACGGCGCGTCATCCGCACTCTCCCGTATCAAATCAAACCTCACTTACTTTCGCATGAACTACGCTATCATCATCCTTAGTATCCTGTTCCTAAGTTTACTATGGCACCCAGTTTCCTTAATTGTTTTTGTTGTTATGATGTGTGGTTGGTTGTTTTTGTACTTTTTACGCGATGAGCCGTTGGTTATTTTGGGCCGTACGATTGATGATCGTACGGTGCTTGTTGTGTTGTCTGTTGTTACTATTGGTTTGTTGTTGTTGACTGGTGCCACGTGGAATATTGTTTCGTCCGTTTTGATTGGTTTGGGTGTTGTCCTTGTTCATGCTGTTTTGAGGTCTACGGATGATTTGTTGGAGGATGTTGAGGATGGTGGTGGTTATTATGTCGCCTCTTCGGCGTCTTAGGTTGTTGATGTTGTGTTATGATCCCACATTGGGTGTCCCATACTAGGCTCGTATCGGTTCATAAGCTAAGTGTAGAACTCACTCAAAAAAGGTAGCTCAAAGGAGGAGGGGACACCTAGACTTTATAAACCGTCGACCAATCCCTTACTTGGCCGATGTGGGATCATAACATGTTGTTGGTGTGTTTCTAGTTTATTGTTTTGTATTGTGGTGTTATATGAGAGATTCAATGGATTCAATTTGTGTGCGACGTTTGATTGGAATATAATTGTTGCTTGTTTTGTGCTTAGTTCAGTTTTTGTACAGGCTTTGGAACGTTTGATTGGAATATAATCGTTGTTTGTTTCTGTGCTAGTATCATGTTTTTGTGCGTTCTTCACTTCTTTGGAACGATATGTTTTAGTCATTGTTTGAATGCTAGTAGTTTGTTCTAGATCTATTAGTAGTTGACGATTAGAAGTTCAATCTAGTGATTGGAGTTATAATGATTCGAGATTGGATTGAACCTGATATTGTTGGACACTTGACCCTACTTTATGTACTAGCATCATGTTTTTTGTGTGATTATAAGTTACACGTTTTATTTCAATTGGTTAGTAAATGAAAATAGCAGATGGGCGAATTTAGGATTTGAGTTTGCATTGCACTTCATATTGTTGACGTTAAACCTAAATTCTAATTGGATTTGTACATGAATTTGTTAACTAAAAGTAGAAGCTTGAACTATGATGGGATTGGTAATGTAGTGGATGATCATAGATCAAGGATACTCCAGTCATCATGTAAAGTATGAAATGGAAATCTTGTAGCTACTGGATATGAAATCGTCTTTGCTAGTATAAACACTTTGAAACACATGATTGTATAGCTCTTTCTGCATCACAAGTTCCTAGTCAAGCTTAGGTTGTGCCGTTTGGGAATTAAGAGAAGGCCAATTTCCACTATGTATGAAGTTTCAGTACCCTATATATATATGTCCAGATACAAAGGTCACATCTTTTAAGCGTGTATAAGAGGTGGCGTATGCTTAACCATCCAATGATGGGGTACGCCCAGATAATCTGTTAATTTTTGTGATAACAAATTGGGACAACTGCCTCTAATTAGGCACTCCAGATAGTGATGGCTTGATTGTAATCTAGTTTGCGAGAATGAAGAACATGAAGTGCCGAATTAAGAATCCTTGGATTAAACTACCCTTTGGATGTCTTGATGATGGATTTAGTATGGAACTTCATGATAGGGATAATGTCAGCGAAAATTTGATATAGAATCATGGTTAGGATTTATATTGGGATTACTGATTTCTTATTCATTGAGTTTTTGTGTTGCAAGTAAAACTTTATATATCCTCCTCCAAAGTTGTTGAAAGTGAGGTAATCCTTGACTATCTTTATCTACTATTAAATGAAGATGACAGATTGATAGCTCAAGTCCTAGTCAAAGGCGCAAAATGAGGTAATTCTTGAGTTTGTCAGACACCACATGGTGGCAGGACAAGAAGGAGATCCATAAAGTGTTTCACATGTAACAAAACCATATTCTACATATATCTACCAAAAGATTACTAGTATAAAGTTATAAATGCTTGATTACCACTCATATACAATTAGAAATGAATATATAGATTACATCCAGCACACTATATGCATCTAGCATTGATATGGCTCTTCACCTGTATTCCTCACATGAAATCCGGCTTCGCAGTTTCTCACTTTCCCAGTAACAATCCATAGTCGAGTTATGAGAGAGCTTGCCACTTAATCCTTTCAATGTTTCATTCATTCTACCTGCTAGATATCGTTGTTGATCCATCAAAATCCTACCACTTCGGTTTCCCACATCATACCCGGGTGTCAATACATGGTTGGATCCTTTCATCATGTCGCCTTCTAGCATACGAAGCACCTTCCCTCGTAAAAATTTTGAAACAAGGAAATAAATGCTTTTTAGTTCAAGAAAATATTGCAAAAGGTAGCCAACTTTTAATAAAGAAATTGCATTAACAAGGAACCAACTTTGGTGTGATTTGTGCCGGTTACACACTTGTACTCACAAAATGACTCATGGGTAAAGATGTCAATTTTTATTGGTATTCCGGCTAGGAAAAGATAAAGAGAACATCGACAAACAAGGAATTACCTGTGACATGCGAGGTCTTAACTGAGAATCTCTTTTAATGCATAGAGAAGCAGCTTGCATCATGCAATAAACCTCATGCGCAGAATAACAATTTCCCAGCCGAGGGTCGATTAATTCGTTAATGCTACCTTGCTCCAACAAAGGGCGTGCCTGTTGGAAGAAATAGACAATCAAGAATCAAATGTGGCAACCTCGACCTCTTTGACACCAAAAAGATTAAGTAAATCAGAAGTTGCATAATGGGTCAAATACTGTATGAACAAAAAAAAAAAAAGGTTTCTAGGTCAACCCAACCCTTTGAAAGTGCGTTGTATGCATTATGCCGTGTGAGAACTCACCCATTCCGCAAGACATTGTTGGCCCTTAGGACGCTTAAGATCCACTGCTTTCCGTCCTGTAATAAGCTCCACCAATACGACCCCAAACGAATACAAATCAGCCTTTTCAGTAATCTGCCCACTCTGTGCATACTCTGGAGCTAGGTATCTACATTTAAAAAGATAAAATTATTATCTACCATGCCACGGAGTTGAAAACAAGAACAAGACCAACTAACTAAAGACTCACCCAAACGTTCCAATTACTTTTGTTTCTTCTTCTGTATCTCCATTAGGTTGCCACCTTGCTAGTCCAAAGTCTCCAACCTTGCAAGAAAATCAGCAAAAACGGTTAGTTCAAGTTAATAGTTCTGCTTGTTTAAAAAATGGTAAAACTGAACCGAACCATGTTAAATTATGACAACATTATCCCTTTTAAACAAGATGTCATAGGATACACAGTTTGAATAGGGGAGGTATATACCAGAGGTTCAAAATCATGGGTGATCATTTTGGACTAATGTACGAGTTGCTAATGGCTATTTTGGACTTTGGAGTGACACTGACCGTTGCATCCAACCATTTTCCAACATTTGTGGGTCATTTGGACCACATGATGGTGGAAACTTGAGTATACAACAAAGGGTCGTGGATTTTTCTTTCCTTTAGAATAGTTTTGTAAAGAAGTTTGTATATCATATGTTTTCACTTTGACGTACATAAACATGTCAGAAATTATTGGCACAATCCCATCATCCTCATCAACCAGAACAACAAACGTCGAGTACTTATCACGCGCCAAACAAGGCATCAAATCCGGCCTAGGTCACCGCCGCCCATGGAAACAAATGTTCTCCTCACTGTCAGACGCACGTATCAAAACCAATCTCACTTATTTTCGCATGAATTACGCTATTATCATCCTTAGTATCCTGTTCCTTAGTTTAATATGGCACCCAATTTCCTTAATTGTTTTTGATTTTATGATGCCTGCTTGGTTGTTTTTGTATTTTTTACCCGATGAGCCGTTGATGATTTTGGGCCGTACGATTGATGATCGTACGGTGCTTGTTGTGTTATCTGTGGTTACAATTGGCTTGTTGTTGTTGACTGGTGCAACGTGGAATATTGTTTCGTCGGTTTTGATTGGTTTGGGTGTTGTCCTTGTTCATGCTGTTTTGAGGTCTACGGATGATTTGTTGGAGGATGGTGGTGGTTATTATGTTGCCTCTTCGGCGTCGTCTTAGGTTGTTTTTGGTGGTTGTTGGTGTGTTTCTTGTTTCCATTGTTATGTTTGAATGATTCTTGTGTATTGTGTTATGTATATGAGATTCAATTTGTGTGAACGTTTTATTGGAATATATTTGTTACAGTATTTGTTTATGTGCAAATGTAATGTTTTGTGCTTGAGTGATGTTTGAGTCGTTGTTTGATGATTAAAAGTTCAATCTAGCGATTGGGATTATAATGATTTGAGTTTAGCCTGCACTTCATATTGTTGGACGCTTGACATACTAGGATCATGTTTTGTGTGTGATTTCAAGTTAAACGTTTGTGTCATTGCACGGATGTGAATCTTTTGTTCTATTTGTATCAGCTAGTATTAAAGTTAGAAGCTTAATCTGTTATGAGATCTGTAGATGTAGTTTAAGAGCTTGTAGCCAAGTCCACTTACTTTATGCTTTACTAATCATGTAAAGTTCCAATCAGGAAATGATAATCTTATAGCCACTTGCTTCAAAGTTGTCTTTGCTAGTATAGACATTTTGAAACGAATGATTTTGATATTGTGGTATAGCTCTTTTGAAATCGTAGTTTCTTCAGCCATACGAGGTTTGGTGTGGGCGTCCGGAAAAGTTTGATTTCCATTATTGGTTAGGTTTCATTTACTTAGATCAAAGTCCAGTTTGAAGCTCACATCTTCTAAGTTCATCTTCTAAGGTTGTATAGGAAGTGGTGAGGCTTGATCATCCAATGAAGTGGGTTGCTATGTAGACAAGTTGTAGATTTTTGTGGTAAAGAAACTAGGAGGCACTCCAGATTTACACAGTAGTAAGCGTGATTACATATTCTACTTATTGAGAACGAAGAGAAAGGAATGCCGTATAAAGAATAAAGGATTCAAATGCCCTTTGATTTCTTTACGATGGATCTAGTATGGAACTCCATGATAGGGATGATATGAGTAAAGATTTTGATAGATTGAATTGACTCATGACTTGTGGCTTAATTATTGCAAAAAATGTTGGTTGTTTAGCTGCAAAACAGTCCCAGATTAGGGTTAAGATAATCAATAAAGGTACCGGATATTCACTTGAAATCGTGGTATATCTTTCCAATAGAAACTATTCGACCCTATGCCTGGGTTACACGAATATCTCTATGGGATAAGACCAAGTGATGTTCTTGTTTTAGGCACAAACCAAGAACCAGATGCGTATAGAAGTGTTTAGGGTTTTGTGTTTAGTATATCGTATGATAACTTATCTACATGCAGAATGATGTGATCTCTATTTATAATAGAGAATACTCAAACCCTAGCCCATGGTATTATGTATAATTAACGGCCCATTAATTATAACATAATAATTTCCATAATAATAGGGATCAGTGGTTAAAACCTAGCAGCAGAATTGCTGATGCTATCAGCAGATTCTCACTAGCAGCAGAATGCTATAAGCAGCAGAATCAGCTAGCAGCAGAATCAGCTGTCAACAGAATCTTATCAGCAGGATCAGCTAGCAGCAGAATCCTAGCAGCAGATTCACAACACTAGCAGCAGAGTCTGCTAGCAGTACTTTGATCAATACATAACCACTATTGAGTCAGGGGATTCAGTGACCAAATGGGTGTATACTCCATACCTCCAAACCCATTACCAGGTGTGAATTGATCCCTCAAGTGCACTAAATTTTCCAACAATCCTCCCCAAATTTAGTTCACTACCTTTGCATGAAAAATCAAACACAAAAACAAAACAAGTGCATAAATGAAAATATCCTGAGGATTGAATTTCCACATTAGTACATATACTTTCAAATATTCGAGAATCAGGGTGTTCTAAGAATTGAACCCTTCAACCCATTTGAATACCTGATGATAAATACACACAAGTTTTCAAACACTAAAATACTCCTGACACTATACAAGCCATGTGTCCATATCCAATTCATAAATGTTGTAAAAGCTAAAAGTCCAAAGCTTCCTGAAGCGACAAAACTTCAACATTTACATAGGTGGTTCATCTTTAATTCATGCTCCTGCTTAGCACTTTTTCAAAGAAAATTAACCATTAAGAAGTGAAGACTTCATCCTCCTTTCAGCAGGTAACAAGCACAACCTTGGGATGTTTGTAATACATGTGCTTCAGTCCACCAAATGATCAGCTTTCCACATTGAACTCAGCTTCCAAGTTTCCTTAGAAGGGAGTTGGGTATCCTTGCATTCAGTGACTAAGTTGGACTTAAACCCATCCCTGTAGCAGACTTCAAAACCAAGTCTCTAGCCAAACCCTTCGTCAAGTGATCTTGAGATTTAACAAACACTATAGATACCACCCCATTCATGATAAGCTCACGAATCATGCTATGCCTAACACCTAAGTGTCTAGACTTCCCATTGTACATCTGGCTATAAGCCTTTGCCAATGTAGCAGCACTATCACAACGGATAGAAATAGGTGCTATAGGTTTAGACCACAATGGAATCTCAAGAAGCAAGTTTTTCAACCATTCAGCTTCTTTGCCAGCAGCAGCTAAAGCCACAAATTCAGATTCCATGGTTGAACTGGTAATGCAAGTTTGTTTCTTGGATGCCCAAGAAATTGCACCTCCACCAAGTAGGAATACCCAGCCACTAGTAGACGAATTGTCTTCAGTGTTACTGATCCAACTTGCATCAGTATATCCTTCTAATACTGAAGGATAACCAGTATATGAGAGACTATAATCCATAGTTCTCTTCAAATACTTAAAGACCCTCTGAATTGCTTGCCAATGATGAGCACTAGGATTACTAGTATACCTGCTCAGTTTACCCACAGCAAAAGCAATATCAGGCCTTGTACATGTCATGGCATACATCAAGCAGCCAATCACCCTAGAAAAATTTTGATTGAGCCTAAACCGTCTTATTATTATTGACCAAGGTCAACAAGTCAAAGATAGCCTAGAATCAATGCTCCGTGGAAGTATAGGGTTTCCCCGGGTCGTTATGTCCCAGCGAGGTGTGGATGGTATACAAACGGTTCTGTGATCGGGTGAATTTGGATGAGAAAAAGATTTGTGTGTGATTGAACTAAGGAATATATAATGAAATAGCTTAAATAAGCTATGTGGATAAGACGGTAAGCTAAGAAAAATCAGAAACGATAAAAACCTAAAAACGCGTACGTTCACGTTTAAATAAAACGTAAGCGTACAAAATAAAACGTGAAATCTGAATTTTGAAAACACCCAGGGGGTGAAAATGACTTTTTTACAAACTAAAAGGTAAAAGAAAATTTTTAGAAAATTAAAATAAATTTTAACCCTAATTAATTATTTAATATTAATTAAATACTAATTATTACTAATTATTAATAATTAAAACACTTAAATATAATTTAATACTAATTAAATTCTAGAAAAATGAAAATAAAATTTCTAAAATTATAAAATAACTAAAAATAAGTTTTAAAAATAAAAATAAGTGTTTTTGTCTTTTTGTGGTTTTTATATTAATTAATTACTAATTAAACATTAATTAACTAATTAAGCTATTTTAAATTAAGAAAATTACTAAATGAACAGTAAAAATTCTAATAAAATTTATAAAATTACTTTATAACATATAAAATCTATAAAAAATATAAAAACTTGATTTTACTTAATAAAAACTAATTATGCTATTTTAATCTAATTATTAATTAATTATAAATTAAACTAAGATTAAATCTAATAAATACTAAATGATGAAATAAAAATCTGAAAAAATTATTATAACTATTTTAACCTAAGATGAAATTATTAAAAATATAAAAACACAAATTACTTAATAAAAATGTAAAAATGGAAATTAAAATTAAATTTAATTAAATAGAAACTATCACTTAATTTTATATTTGTTTTTCTTGATTTTTATTTTACAAACCTATTAAATACTTAAAAACAAACACTTTTTGTAAAAACAAACTTTTTATAAACTTAAAATAAGCTGAAATGAAAGCTAAAACCTTAGACAGTTGACTATTGTTGACCAATATGGAAAATAAGCTAAAATGCCCTTATGTGGGACCCACAATGGTAAAATCTGATACAAATGAGTTACTTGGACATGTTTAAGCAAAAGTTCCACAAATAAGCTCAATGAATAAGCCCATAAGCACAAATTAAGCACATGTAATCTTACTAGAACTCAGAAACTGGGACAGAAAGATGAGATGAATTCAAGTGGGACCCAGGGGGTATAAGGTCAAACCAAAGGTCAATTTCCCATGCCTACCAGGAGGGGGGTTGGGAGGAACAAGGGTTGAGGGCTGGGGACCATGGAGGTGATCAGAAGACCACCATCAAGGTGGTGGTGTGGGATGGTGGATCTGCTGCACAGGGGATGAACCAACCCTGCAGCCCACTTTGAGGGTCTGTGGACCCCACAACAAAAATCACAAAAATGCAAGGTAAGCTGGTTCCTAAAGCCCTAGTGGTAGACTATGATGTGTGAAAATCTCAGGTTCTAAATCCTAACACATAAATCAAATAAATTCATCCAATTTTTGGAAAAACTGACTAACTAAACTTTTGACTTTTTGTTGAAACTTGAAAGCTTTGACTTTTTTGAGATTTTAACTAATCCTACTGAACATATAAGTTGTATTAAGCTACAATTAAACTGATCTAAGCTATAACTTCCAATTATAAGCTAATATGAGGGCTTGTGGAATCCAATTCCCTCACAGTTAACTGTGAGGGTGTTTAAATTAGTATTTTGACTTTTACTCAAAGAATTATTGGTTTTCATGCTTGAACTAAGTTCTAATGACCTAATATGAGTTATCTAAACCTTAACTAACAACAATCAACAACAAAAGCACAAGCAACACCTTTGTGCCAAACACCCCTCTACATACTGATATGGAAGCTTAATTGAAGCAAGGGCCTAACCTAACTAATGAAACTGATAAACTAACTTTCATTAAGCTAAATTTAACACAAATAAACAAAATCCAACAACAATTGGTGGCAGAAACTAACAGTAACAATTATTGAGAAAGTTAATCTAAAATTTTGGAAGTTGGAACTTACAAGGACCCTTGTTGCCACAACCAGGAACAAAAAGCTTTTAACCCATCCTAATACCTCCCATGAGGTTCTAGACCATGCTCATTAATCCTCTTATTTTCTTCTTCTGTCTCTTTCTTTTTTTCTATTTTCACTATTTTTGTATTTTTTTTTTTATTTTTGAGTGAAACTGAATGACACTGGTTTTTCTTGCTACTGAGCTTCTAGAAATTTAGCAACAAACAACATTCAGTTCATTTTATCATCAAACAACATTCTTCAATAACTTTTATCTAATAAGAGAAATTTACTTAAAAATTGTAAATACTGAGTTTAATAATGAAACTTGGAATTGATGGTTCAAAAGCATTAATATTACATCATTGAACTGAGAATACAAATTAAAAACTAGTTTAATTAGCTAAAATTGAGGAATACATAAAAACGAGATACTAAGAACTAAACTACCTATCTAATAATCCAACTCTGGTCTTCTTCCTTCTTTATATGGCTTCCAAGGTGTTTGTGGGACCCACAGGGTCAAATCCCACCATGTTGCTTGACTTTTTGATCATCACAGCTCTGTTTCCATGTTTGGCGGGAAAAGAACTTTTTAGCCAATTGGGACTGTGAGGTATAGACTAGGAGGGGGGTGGCATTAATTGCCCTTGGGAGGTGTGAGGATAGGATAAGGTGTGGGTGAGAGCAAGTGGTGATGGAGGGGGGAGGTGATACCAGGTGGTTTTGGTTGTGTTGGTGGTTTTCTGGTTTGGGAAGGAAGGAGGGAAAAAGGGTGGTATTTTGACCCGCGTTGACTGGGGTCAAACCAGGTATGGACTGGGCTTGTTGGTGATGGGCTGGGGAGTGGGCTTAGGTTTTAGGTTTTATTTAAATTTGGTCCGGTTGGTTTTATGGTTTAGTAAACAAGGACCAAAAATGTAAAAACTTGAAAGTTGTGGACCTGTGTTGGCAAGTTTCAATAGATATCAAAAGGGAATAAACTTGCCATGTTTAAATAACCAAAGGATCAAAAATGTAATTTTCCCATTTTACATCACCCGGGGACCTTTTCTGTCAATTCCCAAACCCCAGGGACCATTATTGTAATTTTCTGATTTTTGAAGGGTTAAAGTTGTAAATTCTCAAAAGTTATCATAAGGACCAATTTTGTCATTTTAGAATAGTACAAGGTTTGTTTTTAATATTTTTCCATTTTTAAAACCTGAGGACTAACTTTGACATTTTTGAAACTTGGGGGACCAAAGTTGTAATTTCACAATTTTAAACTTTAAAGGACTATTTATGACAACTTGTGAATCCCCAAGGACCTTTATGATATTTGAACAAGTTTTGAGTGACCAGGGACTAGTTTTGCCAATTTATGAAACTTGAGGGACTGAAACTGCCAATTATGCAAACTTTGTACGTTTTTCATTTGTTTTTGCATATTTTGTGTTTGAAACATATAAAACACACCTCTAAGATATTTTAAGTATTTTGATACATATTTGGGTGTTTTTGTATGTTTTGGCAGTTCATATAAGACAAAAATGATGAGTATTTACACACTCATCAATCCCCCACACTAAACTATTGCTAGTCCCTAGCAATCTTTTGAGAAAACTTAATGGATTTTAAACTCTTTACCAAAAGCCATCACTTCTGGAGTAGCCAGGTGTAAGAACTGTGGCACACCTGATAACCGTGTGATTTTGAGCAAACCACCAGCTGTCAACGGATTTGATTAGTCTTTACCAAAAGCCGTTTGCTTCTGGACTAGCCAACTCTTGATGGAATAGTCAACATCTTGGTGAGCTGATTACCAATTATGGTTTTTCCACGGCCTTTACCACAAGCCATAATCTTGCGGGCTAGCCAACTCATTTGTTTTCGGGGAGTTGAGGAACCATGCAATTTTGGGCAAATTGCAAGCCGTCAACGGATTTGAGATGTCTTTACCAAGAGCCGTTTGCTCTTGGACTAGCCAATCCCTTTTGTCGTTTAGACAAGGCGGACTGATTACCACAAAAAATTTTGAGCTCAAGTGAAAAATTTTTGAAAAAAATTTTTGGTCAAAAACGGGGGTATAAGATAGTAAAATGTGATACAATTCGCTAGAATAGCGAATACCCCCCCCCCCCCCCCCACACTAATCATGAATATTGTCCTCAATATTCAAAGTCCCGGCTATTATGCCGACTTTTTGAACGTAAAAGGGCAACATTACAAGCTAAGCGTGGAAAACATCATTTTGTATTTTCACTTCTGTAATCATAGCATGGGGGACTCCCCCACACTTAGGGTGAAAACCCTATAAGCATGCTCAGTTTTTGTTTACCGAGTCGCTAGCTTGACTCGACCCCGAATTAATTAGTCAATGGGGAAGCATGATGTGGAAGAAATAATCTCCATCGGACTTTCATTCAAAATGTTTGGATAAACATTTGAAGCACGTGAAAGTTCCACACCGATGAGACATAATTCCGGCTCAAGATAATGATACATGAAAATGCCGGGATCAAATATAATGTCTTCATTCCCGAAGGAGTGAAGAACAGGAGAAGTCACCTTGTAGGTGAAGAAAAGGAAGAAAACCATAATGTAAATCTTTATAAGATTTTCTTCCTCGAGATCAGGCTCCGTAGCCTGGTTTTGGATTTCAAAGGGTAAGCTCGTAAACAACCCGGGAGGGTGGGTGGGAATTTGCAAATTCTCATAATTGAGAGCATCTCCCCCCGGGATATCAAACTCCGGAGGAGTCGTGACATGATGAGTGAGTTCACCGGAGAACTCCTCATGAAGAGAATTATTCACATGATGTGAATCAGGGAACTCTTGTTCCGGAATAGACTCATCACAATCCTTATTCTGAACATCAAAGAGTGGATTATCAGAAATCAAAGTGAATTCAGATTCGAATTCAAATAGAGGATTGGTGAGAGTAGTATTGAATGTTTCGGGAACAAAGAGATTAATATTCTCTATTGGACTGCTGGGATCAGAAGTGAGTGACGGATCATGATATAGGAGACTTTCAATTTCTCCCAGATCAGCTTCGAAGTCAAAGAGACCATCATCACTTTCCAAGGAAAGTGAATCGATGTGAGTAAGTTCATCAGCGAACTCCTCGAGAAGAGGATCAACATCAGACTGAGGGAGTGATGCCTCAATATACTCAATGTCTCCATGAGATGTACAATCATTATTAAAATCTGAGAAAGTCTCAAAATGATCGTTTGAACACTCAAGAGGGGAAGGTAAATCACACATATGCTCAAGAGTTCCCTGTGACTCTCCTGGGATTGGGACAAGGATCTCAACACTAGACTTTATTAGTTCGTCTGATTCCTTATTAGGAACAGTGTCATGATGCTCATCCCCCATGCTTAGAGAGTGAGTGGGAACCTCTGGTGTGATAGCAGTTGTTTGAGATGGAATCTCAACTGCTGGGATATCAACTGATGACTTTGATGAATCTTTTTGAATAATAACAATGTTATCTTCATCATCACTGTCATCATAGTCATCAAATCGAGCAGTATTGCGAATATTAGCACGTATTTTAGCTGCTCGTTGCTCAGCCAGTAATTCTTCCATGCTTTTTCCAGATTCTCGTTCTTCAGCAAGTAATTCTGCCATAGTTTTCCCACGAGAATTTGGAATGAAAGGAAATTGTGGGGATGTGGATGTGTCAAAACCGTAAGGTTGACATTGAAAATCACTATGAGGACCCCCACAATATGCACAAGAAGAACTTGGAGTTTGGCGGAGTGAAATATTAGCTAACTCCTCCTTAAGTTCTTTAAATTTCTCAAGAACTTCTAAAAAGTCTTGCTGGATTTGAGGAGTTGCTTGGATAGTTTGACACTGTGGAGGTTGGTCTTGATACGAAGTGTCATAATTGTTACAAGGAAATGGATTCCTCGTTTGACAATCAGAGCTAAAGTGTGGACCTCCACAGTAATCACAACAGTAAAACTGTTGAGGCTGTGAGTCGTATGTGCTAGAGTCATAATTGTTATCGGGAAACTGCTCATAGACAAGCGTGTTTCCTGATTGACAATCAGAACTGTAATGTGAACCACCACAGTACTCACAACAGTAGGACTGCTGAGTCTCATGGTGTGGTAACTGATGGAATGAATCAGTTGTGTCATGGTAGGAATAGGGATTCTGGTTATAGACAGACCCGTTTCCTGACTCTACCATGCCACAACTGGAGCAATCGCCACCATTATAAGGATTACCACACCACTGACAAATCAGAAAATGTGGATGAGACATAGAAAGAATCAAAAGGTTTTAGAGGGTAAGAAATGGAGAATCAAAAAGGTGAGAGGGTAAAGATGGATATTTTTGGTGTTTTTGGAAAACATTTTATCAGAAAGAAAATCTTTTTGTGTTTTTTTGTGTTTGTTGAAAACTAATTTTACAAAGTTTTCAGAAACAGTTTTGTTTTTAAAATAAGAAAATATGAACAAGGGATGGTAAATATACAATGGATGTATATCCAGATTTACTAATCTGCAAAACCGTGTAGAATACGCGCACAACCTCCCCGGCAGCGGCGCCAAATTTTGATTGAGCCTAAACCGTCTTATTATTATTGACCAAGGTCAACAAGTCAAAGATAGCCTAGAATCAATGCTCCGTGGAAGTATAGGGTTTCCCCGGGTCGTTATGTCCCAGCGAGGTGTGGATGGTATACAAACGGTTCTGTGATCGGGTGAATTTGGATGAGAAAAAGATTTGTGTGTGATTGAACTAAGGAATATATAATGAAATAGCTTAAACAAGCTATGTGGATAAGACGGGAAGCTAAGAAAAATCAGAAACGATAAAAACCTAAAAACGCGTACGTTCACGTTTAAATAAAACGTAAGCGTACAAAATAAAACGTGAAATCTGAATTCTGAAAACACCCAGGGGGTGAAAATGACTTTTTTACAAACTAAAAGGTAAAAGAAAATTTTTAGAAAATTAAAATAAATTTTAACCCTAATTAATTATTTAATATTAATTAAATACTAATTATTACTAATTATTAATAATTAAAACACTTAAATATAATTTAATACTAATTAAATTCTAGAAAAATGAAAATAAAATTTCTAAAATTATAAAATAACTAAAAATAAGTTTTAAAAATAAAAATAAGTGTTTTTGTCTTTTTGTGGTTTTTATATTAATTAATTACTAATTAAACATTAATTAACTAATTAAGCTATTTTAAATTAAGAAAATTACTAAATGAACAGTAAAAATTCTAATAAAATTTATAAAATTACTTTATAACATATAAAAGCTATAAAAAATATAAAAACTTGATTTTACTTAATAAAAACTAATTATGCTATTTTAATCTAATTATTAATTAATTATAAATTAAACTAAGATTAAATCTAATAAATACTAAATGATGAAATAAAAATCTGAAAAAATTATTATAACTATTTTAACCTAAGATGAAATTATTAAAAATATAAAAACACAAATTACTTAATAAAAATGTAAAAATGGAAATTAAAATTAAATTTAATTAAATAGAAACTATCACTTAATTTTATATTTGTTTTTCTTGATTTTTATTTTACAAACCTATTAAATACTTAAAAACAAACACTTTTTGTAAAAACAAACTTTTTATAAACTTAAAATAAGCTGAAATGAAAGCTAAAACCTTAGACAGTTGACTATTGTTGACCAATATGGAAAATAAGCTAAAATGCCCTTATGTGGGACCCACAATGGTAAAATCTGATACAAATGAGTTACTTGGACATGTTTAAGCAAAAGTTCCACAAATAAGCTCAATGAATAAGCCCATAAGCACAAATTAAGCACATGTAATCTTACTAGAACTCAGAAACTGGGACAGAAAGATGAGATGAATTCAAGTGGGACCCAGGGGGTATAAGGTCAAACCAAAGGTCAATTTCCCATGCCTACCAGGAGGGGGGTTGGGAGGAACAAGGGTTGAGGGCTGGGGACCATGGAGGTGATCAGAAGACCACCATCAAGGTGGTGGTGTGGGATGGTGGATCTGCTGCACAGGGGATGAACCAACCCTGCAGCCCACTTTGAGGGTCTGTGGACCCCACAACAAAAATCACAAAAATGCAAGGTAAGCTGGTTCCTAAAGCCCTAGTGGTAGACTATGATGTGTGAAAATCTCAGGTTCTAAATCCTAACACATAAATCAAATAAATTCATCCAATTTTTGGAAAAACTGACTAACTAAACTTTTGACTTTTTGTTGAAACTTGAAAGCTTTGACTTTTTTGAGATTTTAACTAATCCTACTGAACATATAAGTTGTATTAAGCTACAATTAAACTGATCTAAGCTATAACTTCCAATTATAAGCTAATATGAGGGCTTGTGGAATCCAATTCCCTCACAGTTAACTGTGAGGGTGTTTAAATTAGTATTTTGACTTTTACTCAAAGAATTATTGGTTTTCATGCTTGAACTAAGTTCTAATGACCTAATATGAGTTATCTAAACCTTAACTAACAACAATCAACAACAAAAGCACAAGCAACACCTTTGTGCCAAACACCCCTCTACATACTGATATGGAAGCTTAATTGAAGCAAGGGCCTAACCTAACTAATGAAACTGATAAACTAACTTTCATTAAGCTAAATTTAACACAAATAAACAAAATCCAACAACAATTGGTGGCAGAAACTAACAGTAACAATTATTGAGAAAGTTAATCTAAAATTTTGGAAGTTGGAACTTACAAGGACCCTTGTTGCCACAACCAGGAACAAAAAGCTTTTAACCCATCCTAATACCTCCCATGAGGTTCTAGACCATGCTCATTAATCCTCTTCTTTTCTTCTTCTGTCTCTTTCTTTTTTTCTATTTTCACTATTTTTGTATTTTTTTTTTATTTTTGAGTGAAACTGAATGACACTGGTTTTTCTTGCTACTGAGCTTCTAGAAATTTAGCAACAAACAACATTCAGTTCATTTTATCATCAAACAACATTCTTCAATAACTTTTATCTAATAAGAGAAATTTACTTAAAAATTGTAAATACTGAGTTTAATAATGAAACTTGGAATTGATGGTTCAAAAACATTAATATTACATCATTGAACTGAGAATACAAATTAAAAACTAGTTTAATTAGCTAAAATTGAGGAATACATAAAAACGAGATACTAAGAACTAAACTACCTATCTAATAATCCAACTCTGGTCTTCTTCCTTCTTTATATGGCTTCCAAGGTGTTTGTGGGACCCACAGGGTCAAATCCCACCATGTTGCTTGACTTTTTGATCATCACAGCTCTGTTTCCATGTTTGGCGGGAAAAGAACTTTTTAGCCAATTGGGACTGTGAGGTATAGACTAGGAGGGGGGTGGCATTAATTGCCCTTGGGAGGTGTGAGGATAGGATAAGGTGTGGGTGAGAGCAAGTGGTGATGGAGGGGGGAGGTGATACCAGGTGGTTTTGGTTGTGTTGGTGGTTTTCTGGTTTGGGAAGGAAGGAGGGAAAAAGGGTGGTATTTTGACCCGCGTTGACTGGGGTCAAACCAGGTATGGACTGGGCTTGTTGGTGATGGGCTGGGGAGTGGGCTTAGGTTTTAGGTTTTATTTAAATTTGGTCCGGTTGGTTTTATGGTTTAGTAAACAAGGACCAAAAATGTAAAAACTTGAAAGTTGTGGACCTGTGTTGGCAAGTTTCAATAGATATCAAAAGGGAATAAACTTGCCATGTTTAAATAACCAAAGGATCAAAAATGTAATTTTCCCATTTTACATCACCCGGGGACCTTTTCTGTCAATTCCCAAACCCCAGGGACCATTATTGTAATTTTCTGATTTTTGAAGGGTTAAAGTTGTAAATTCTCAAAAGTTATCATAAGGACCAATTTTGTCATTTTAGAATAGTACAAGGTTTGTTTTTAATATTTTTCCATTTTTAAAACCTGAGGACTAACTTTGACATTTTTGAAACTTGGGGGACCAAAGTTGTAATTTCACAATTTTAAACTTTAAAGGACTATTTATGACAACTTGTGAATCCCCAAGGACCTTTATGATATTTGAACAAGTTTTGAGTGACCAGGGACTAGTTTTGCCAATTTATGAAACTTGAGGGACTGAAACTGCCAATTATGCAAACTTTGTACGTTTTTCATTTGTTTTTGCATATTTTGTGTTTGAAACATATAAAACACACCTCTAAGATATTTTAAGTATTTTGATACATATTTGGGTGTTTTTGTATGTTTTGGCAGTTCATATAAGACAAAAATGATGAGTATTTACACACTCATCAAATACTCAAGTTGAGATACAGCTTTGCCAGTATTAGGCATTAACTTCTCACTTGTATCCATGGGAGTACTCACTGGAGTACAATCAAAGTAATTAAATTTCTTTAACACCTTCTCAATGTAATGAGACTGTGAAATAGAAATTTTGTTACTTTCATGTTTAATCCTAATACCAAGGATAACATCTGCCTCCCCCATATCCTTCATGGAGAACTTTGATGACAAAAATTCTTTTGTAAGATCAACTTGATTTTGGTCAGTGCCAAAGATCAACATGTCATCAACATATAGACAAATGATGACTCCTTTACCAGATTCATCAAATTTGCTATATACACATTTGTCAGCTTGATTAAGTAAATAACCACTAGACAAAACCACTTCATCAAACTTTTGATGCCATTGCTTAGGTGCCTGTTTTAGTCCATAAAGAGACTTAATCAGTTTACACACCTTGTTTTCATTGCCAGGCATGATGAAGCCCTGAGGTTGGTTCATGTAAACCTCCTCATCTAAATCACCATTCAAGAAAGCTGTCTTCACATCCATCTGATGAATAATCAGATTGTGAATTGATGCCAAAGCAATTAGCAATCTTATGGTACCGATACGTGCCACTGGAGCATAAGTATCAAAGTAGTCTATTCCTGACTTTTGTTTAAAGCCTTGAATAACTAATCTTGCCTTGAACTTTTCAACAGTTCCATCTACCTTCATTTTCTTTTTGAAAATCCATTTGCTACCTAAAGGTTTGCAACCAGGTGGTAGATCAGTCAACACATAAGTGTTATTGCCCATGATGGAGTCCATCTCATCATTAATTGCTTCTTTCCAGAAAGCAACATCCTGGGACTTCATTGCTTCTTCAAATGTTTTGGGATCATCCTCCACAATGAAGCAATAAGAGTATTGGTCAGAGACCTCACTCCTTGTACCTTCAATTAAGTATAATTGAAACTCAGGTCCAAATGATTTTGGAGTCCTCACCCTATTGCTCCTTCTGAGCTCAGGTTCAGGTTGTTGTTCCACAACCTCAGCAGGAACCTCATCAGCAGGAACCTCTGAAACACCATTGTCATTGGTTCCATTTGGAATCCTTTGACTTGGTCTAGGGATAGATGAGAATCTGTTCTCATCAAAGATTGCATCCCTTGATTCAATTATTGAGTTAATTGAAACAAACTCATTAGGTTCTATAACATAAAACCTATATGCCTTGGAATGCTCAGCATATCCAACAAAGATGCATTCAATGCCTCTTTCACCCAAAGTTTTCTGCTTTGGATCAGGGAGTCTTACAACAGCCCTACAACCCCATATCCTAAGATAATTAAGGTTAGGTTTCTTTTTAGTCCAAAGTTCATAAGGGGTAACTTTGTTCCTTTTGTTGGGAACCCTATTTAATAAATAGCAAGCTGTTAACATAGCTTCACCCCAGAACCCTTGACTCAGCCCTGAATAGGACAACATGGAATTAACCATCTCCTTCAGCACCCTGTTTTTCCTTTCAGAAATACCATTTTGCTGAGGAGTATAAGGGGCAGTCGTTTCATGGATTATACCAACAGACTGAAAATACAGAGTATCCATGTACTCACCTCCCCTATCAGTCCTTAATCTTTTGATTAGAGACCCTTGTTGCAATTCAACTTCAGTTTTAAATACTTTAAATTTATCTAATGCTTCATCTTTAGAATGTAATAAATAAACATGACAAAACCTAGAAGCATCATCAATAAAAGTCACAAAGTATTTCTTATTCCCCAAAGAGGGAGTAGCATGTAAATCACAAAGGTCACTGTGAATTAACTCCAAAACTTTAGTTTCACGTTTTACTCCTTGAAAAGGTTTCTTAGTTATCTTGTTCAACATACAAGTTTTACACTTTTCAGTGTTCACATCAAAGGCTGGAATTAACCCATCCTTAGACATATCTTGCATTCTTTTAAAATGTACATGGCCAAGTCTTGCATGCCATAGGTTTGAATCATAAAGTTTAGATGTAGATATAAAAGCAGAATCAATATTATCATGAACAATATTAAGTCTGAACATTTGATTACATAAATAACCAAAACCAATAAACACACCATTTTTAGATAAAACAAACTTATCAGATTCAATAACCTGTTTATAACCACAATTATTTAAAACACTACTAGAAACCAAATTCTTTCTAATATCAGGAACATGTAAAACATTAAATAAAGAAACAATCTTTCCAGAACTAAACTTCAACTCAACACATCCTTTTCCATGCACCAGGGCAGTTGACTCGTTTCCCATGTGAAGAATAGAACCATCATTCATTGACTTGTAGGTCTTGAACCAGCTTCTATCTTTACACACATGAATTGTTGCTCCAGAGTCAACCCACCACGCAACATCATCATCCTGCACAAAGTAAATGTCAGATATATATGTAACATAATAAATCTTAAAAGACTTATTAAACAAATTCTGACCTTTCAGAGAATTGGTATTACCATTCCCTCCACTTGTGCCTGATCCATTGGATTTGTTTCCAACTTTACCACCCTTGTAATCTTTCCTGAAGTGTCCAAGTTTCCCACACTTCCAACAAGTCACCTTGGGTTTCTTGTTAAGATCAGATTTGGTGTTATCTTGATGCTTACGCTTGCCCTTGTTGTCATTGTACTTGGTGGAGTTGTTATGCTCTACCATATTGACAACTGATGGACCAGTAGCAGTGCTACTCTTTGGCTTGTCAATGTCTTGAGCTTTGAGTGAATCCTCAATGCGCAAGTGACTGCCCAACTCAACAAGAGTTAACTCCTCCTTCTTATGCTTAAGCATATGCTTGAATTCTTTCCAAGAAGGAGGAAGTTTATCGATGATACAAGAGACTGAAATAGCCTCATCCATGTTCATCTTGTGTTGTGTGAATCGACCAAGTAAACCAAGAAGTTCATTGTATTGTTCCATGACAGGTCTAGAATCAACCATTTTGTAATTGTTAAAATTACTTACAAGGAACTTCTTACTTGATGCATCCTCAGCCATATACTTGGCTTCCAAGGAATCCCATAGTTCTTGTGAAGTTTCAACATTCTGATAAATATCAAATAAAGTATCAGACATACCATTGAGAATTAAACCTCTGCAAACATAATCATCATTCTCCCATTTGCTTCTTGCTCTCATCTGCTCCATAGTAGCAGCTTCTCCAAAATCTTCTGGAATCTCAGTAGTAAGAACAGACACCACATTCATACTGGTCAGCAAGAATTGCATCTTCTTCTGCCATCTTCTGAAATCCACACCTTCAAACTTTTCCAACTTGGAAAAGTTAGCAGCTATTTGTCTCATAGCAGCAACCATTGATTATCACTAATAGTTTCTATTGATTGTTGGTTGTTTGGCTGCAAAACAGTCCCAGATTAGGGTTAAGATAATCAATAAAGGTACCGGATATTCACTTGAAATCGTGGTATCACTTTCCAATAGAAACTATTCGACCCTATGCCTGGGTTACACGAATATCTCTATGGGATAAGACCAAGTGATGTTCTTGTTTTAGGCACAAACCAAGAACCAGATGCGTATAGAAGTGTTTAGGGTTTTGTGTTTAGTATATCGTATGATAACTTATCTACATGCAGAATGATGTGATCTCTATTTATAATAGAGAATACTCAAACCCTAGCCCATGGTATTATGTATAATTAACGGCCCATTAATTATAACATAATAATTTCCATAATAATAGGGATCAGTGGTTAAAACCTAGCAGCAGAATTGCTGATGCTATCAGCAGATTCTCACTAGCAGCAGAATGCTATAAGCAGCAGAATCAGCTAGCAGCAGAATCAGCTGTCAACAGAATCTTATCAGCAGGATCAGCTAGCAGCAGATTCACAACACTAGCAGCAGAGTCAGTGACCAAATGGGTGTATACTCCATACCTCCAAACCCATTACCAGGTGTGAATTGATCCCTCAAGTGCACTAAATTTTCCAACAAAAAATAACAAAGGCAATCTAGGAAATTAGACGTAGAAATTTTGCATCGACTATAGAATATATCCGCTAACAGCTTTAGGTGGCTCTTGGACGTACATGGAGCATTTAGTATTTGCAGGTGTTCGCCAGAGTTTGCACGTGAGATTTGCTTCAAATTTGCTAAGGGACCATACTAAAGATCAGTGGGACTTAGAAAGTTATTGGTTGGGCATTATACTGTGATTACTGATTACACCTTCAACTAATTTATTGATCGAGGTTTTTTTGTATCCTTTAAAGTTGTTTCAAGTGAGGTAATCCTTGACCATCTCTTATCTGCTATTGAATAAAATGACAGTTAGCAGTCAAAGGCACAAAATGAGGTAATACGTAAAGTGTGTCCCATGATGCACAAGGTTGAGGTATCCCATTGGTTGTGTGTTTGACTCTGAATGAAAATCACATTTCACTCTAAACACACCTTTTGGATTAGACTTAAACTTTCTTAAAAGATCAGAAAGACGTACTCTTATTTTATTATTAGTATATTTTCGACCAAGGAGTAAAAGCTAACTTGATTATAATGAGGATTTGCAAATCTAAGATAAACCAAGGTTAATCGCATGTTTGAACTTGTGGCTATGTTATCACAAAATTAACACAGGCAAACTAGGAAACTAGTCATAGAAAACTGTATCGGCTATAGAATTATGGTTAGTATTCATAGTGATTACTGATTTACTGTATCATTTACCATCAACTACTTATTCATTGAGGTTTTGTGTTGTAAGTAGAACTTCATATATCCTCCAAAGTTGTTGAAAGTGAGGTAATCCTTGACTATCTTTATCTACTATTAAATGAAGATGACAGCTATAGTCAAAGGCACAAAATGAGGTAATCCATGAGTTTGTCAGTCACAACATGGTGGTAGGACAACAAGGAGATCTATAAAGTGTTTCACATGTAACAAGATTATACTCTACATATATCTACCAAAAGATTACTATAAAGTTATAAATGCTTGATTACCACTCATATACAATTAGAAATGAATATATATAGATTACATCCAGCATACTATATGCATCTAGCATTGATATGGCTCTTCACCTGTATTCCTCACATGAAATCCGGCTTCGCCATTTCTCACTTTCCCGGTAACAATCTGTAGTTGAGTTATGAGAGAGCTTGCCGCTTAATCCTTTCAATGTTTCATTCATTCGACCAGCGAGATATCTTTGTTGATCCATCAAAATCCTACCACTTCGGTTTCCAACATCATACCCGGGTGTCAATACATGGTTGGATCCTTTCATCATGTCGCCCTCTAGCATTCGCAGCACCTTCTCTCGTAAAAATTTAAAACAAGGAAATAAATGCTTATTAGTTTAAGAAAATATTGCCAAAGGTAGCCAACTTTTAATAAATAAACTGCAATATGTCCATTTTTATTGGCATTCCGGCTAGGAAAGATAATAAGAAATGCCGACAAACAAGGAAATACCTGTGACATGCGAGGTCTTAACTGAGAATCTCTTTTAATGCATAGAGAAGCAGCTTGCATCATGCAATAAACCTCATGCGCAGAATAACAATTTCCCAGCCGAGGGTCGATTAACTCGTTAATGCTACCTTGCTCCAACAAAGGGCGTGCCTGTTGGAAGAAATAGATAATCAAGAATCAAATGTGAGAATCTCCACCTCTTTGATACCAAAATGATCAAGTAAATTAGAAGTTGCAAAATGGGTCAAATATTGTATGAACAAAAAAAGGTTTCTAGGTCAACCCAGCCCTTTGAAAATGTGTTGTATGCATATGCCATGTATCAACTCACCCATTCTGCGAGACATTGTTGGCCCTTAGGACGCTTAAGATCCACTGCTTTCCGTCCTGTTATAAGCTCCACCAATACAACCCCAAACGAATACAAATCAGCCTTTTCAGTAATCTGCCCACTCTGTGCATACTCTGGAGCTAGGTATCTACATTTAAAAAGATAAAATTATTATCTACCATGTCACGGAGACGGTTGAAAACAAGAACAAAACTAACTAATGACTTACCCAAATGTTCCGATTACTTTTGTTTCTTCTTCTGTATCTCCATTAGGTTGCCACCTTGCTAGTCCAAAGTCTCCAACCTTGCAAGAAAATCAGCAAAAATGGTTAGTTCAAATCATGTTAAATTATGACAATTATGATCCCTTCTAGACAAGTTATCATAGGATACATCAGTTTGATTAGGGGAGGTTTATACCAGAGGTTCAAAATCATGGGTGATCAGGATATTGTTTGGCCGCATGTCACGATGCACTATGCAACCTACTCTGCATTCTTCATGAAGATACCTTAATCCTCGAGCAGCCCCCAATGCAATTTTTTGGCGTGCTGACCATTTCAATGGATCTCCATCACGTCCTGCACACGTTACAAAGGCCATATAAAGAGGGTTTATAAATGCCATCAGTAATGGATATTAAATTATTAATCTTATGATTGATATACTTAAGAGTTACCATAAAGATGAGAATCAAGCGAGCCATTGCAAACATATTCATAGACAAGCAACCTCCTTCGGTCCTCCATACAGAATCCAATCAGCATAACAACATTTCTATGCTGAGCACAGCTCAGTACTTCAACTTCTGAGCAGAATTCATGATCCCCTTGAGAACTTGCTAGTTTGTGTTGTTTAACAGCAACGGCCTGACCATCCGGAAGTATCCCTCTGTGTACTGACCCGAATCCTCCTTCAGCCAAGAAATTATCTTGAGAAAATCCATTAGTTGCAAGCTCTAGCTCGGCGTAACTGAACCATCTTGGAGGCTTACCAAATATAGGCGCCTTGTGCTGACATATTGAGCACAATGGAGGTGAGCCTGAAGGTGTGTTTCGTGACAAAGATATTGCATCTCTAACATTTCCTCTAAATTCTAAATTGTTTCTATGACTCGTATCAATGTCAAGTTCAGAGAATTTCCTGAATGAACCTTCCTCCCACCGTTGAGACGGGTGACAGCTTGAAGTGAGAATATCAGCCATCCATGGTTGAAACCTTAAACTAGAGTAACATGAAGAGAGATGCTCGCTTTCAGAGTCTGAGCCCGACTCAATGAGATCCTGGTTCTCCTTTCGGGCTAAAGATTCCACCCTCAGGGAACCACTGGCTACTGGAAGGAAAAAAGGTGAAGCTCCTGGATCAGAACTTGAAACTGATGAGGTCCCAGCTTCAGTAGCAGTTAACGCCTCAGGACTACTAATTGGAGTTACAAGTTGCTGTGAGGAAAATATTGCGGAATTTTTGTTTTTCTGTTGCTTTTCAGATGACTGATTTTGAGGCAAGTGACGGTCTTCTTCTGGTCCCTTCTTAGGTGATCCAACTAAATTCAGTCGAATAACTTTTGCCCGTGACTTATTCATTGTCACGATGTTGCATTGCAACTCTTCCACACATCGCTTTTGTTCATGTTTCAGTTTTCTACAAAAAGGAGAGATTGGGGAGTTAACATAATACTTCAGAAGAACAAATGAATGTCAAAATATTAAGAAAACAGGTAAATTTCAAAAAATAGTTAAGAGTAGTACTTGTCTAATACAACCCAAGTAGCACGAATTTGCTTGGCCTCTGCAGCCACTGCTCCATATGGTGATCCAGAAACCGTTTTTATCTTCACGTTTATCTGTAATGAAATCAGGCAAATTGCTTTTGAATAATCATGAAGATGATGAAACACAAAACGATATTCATATCTAGGAATGTATGGACAGACCTTATTAGGGTCATACATGTTATGTAGCTGAAGTATCATCTGAGAGCAGGAATCTGCTATATCACTCTTCCCTAAATAAGACCTCCAGTGACGACTAGCACAGTCTCCGGTAAATCTTGGAAGACCCCATAACTTTTTACCAGAAATTAGCGAAGGCATAACAACGATCAATGTAATGCAGTGCCCTGGTTGAGCCACATGAGTCAAAGTCCAAACTAAAGCATCCTTTGAAATATCTCTAGACGCTTTAACAGCAACAATAACCGTCTCAACAACATCTGACCCCTTCTCATGCTTCACGATGCTCCTTTCGTTATTCATTGAGCCAAGAAACAGAAAGAACAATGTTTTCTGATGTGCTTTTTGCAATGGATCACATTCACCAAACACATCACACTACTTTAATTTCTTCAACCGACAACTGCGCACAAGAAGCTATTATTATTGTTTAAGAGTACAAGACATTTAACAAAGTCAGAATAAGTGAAAAACTAATGCTTATTATTGTGTGTGTTACATTGTCTTGAGCATTAATACCTGATGACTGCCTTTCAAAAAAAAAATTAATACCTGATGACTCTAATCAATGGTCAAACTCAAACCAGAATAAGTGAAAAACTAATACTAAACTTTCATTTAAGAGTAACTAGCATTAATACCTGATGACTAGCATTAATACCAGATGACTCTAATCAATGGTCAAACTCAAACCAGGCTGAACTAAACCGGTACCAGACTAATGGGGTACTCGTTAGTCGTTACCATTTATAGAAAAAAGGCGGTTTCAGGTATGGAAATGCTCGGTAGTAGGGGCGGAGCCAGAACTTTATTGTCGAGGGGGCAAAATATGATAATTATAGAAACTACACTAAAAATTGGTCCGTTGGGGGGGTGGGGGAAATTACAAAAATAGCTGAAAAGTTTCAAAAATTTACACTACAATTTTTTTCGCTGGGGTTCACGTGACCCCCCGGACCCCCCTTTATCTCCGCCCCTGCTCGGTAGGATACTTTACTTAGACGGCATAGGCCTATTCCAAAGATTAAACCATTCAAGGTATCAGTTTTTAACCGGGATTGTGCAAATATTTAACATACAGTCTGGTTTCATACCATTACACAATATCGAAACTCGTATATCTCACTTTTGTTCACACAGAATTGCACACACATTCAAAAATTCAAATATAAAAACCAAAATAATCTAGTATGACATGATCAAACATAGTTCAGTAACTTCAGTTTTAATATAACAACAATCACCAACAAATCATATACTATATCTACTTAACACCAAAACTATACTACATTATACACATAGACTTTTTTTTTTTTTTTTTAAATAGAAGTAGAGGCAAACAAGCGACAAGCTGCACCGCTAACATAAGTAGATTGAACTAGTACACATAAAACATATATTAACCATGATTTACAAACAATGAAATGAAGAAACACTTACTATGTGTCATGTGTGTAAGATTTGCAGTAGAATTTAAGTGTACGAAAATGCACCTAGTTTTTAGCAAATACTTGAAACTGACTATTTTTTTCTTTGTTTTCAGGAGTGATAAAAGCTTTTTTTGATTGTCTCGATAAACTTAATAAATGCTCCTCTTATTTCACCACTGTCGGGAGAGACGACTTATTATTATATAGGTGGGATTTGGTGATATAAATGGTTTCTTTTAGGTCCTTAGAGATTTAATAGTTGATAATAATTGTCCTTTTTGTGTGTAGTACATTAGTACTTATATGATAAGCTAAATTATTGTCATTCATGTGTTAATAATTAATATAGTGGTCCAGAAATCTGCATGACTAAGCACAATGGTTACTTCTCTATCACCTTCTATTTTAGCGCCACATCATCATTTAACACATCACCACTTCCATCACTTTTCACACACGATGGTCACCACTCCTTTGACATTTTTTAAAAATATTCACTTTATACAAATATATCTCATAAAATACCCCTATACACTCATAAATAAAATAAATAATAATAAAAATACCATGAGGGCTCACATATTGCACAAATGCTAAGTGGTGAGGAGCTCACATTTCACTCTTTTTTTTTGCTTGTTGGCGCATGATGAAAGATACCCAAAATGGAGTGGCGAGTGAGGTGGGTGGCGAAGGGTGAAGGGTCACACCCATTAAATGAGGTCTTGTGTCATGCGCTAACAATAAACGAAAGGGAGTGAAAGGTGAGGAGGCTCGCCTCTCGGCATTTGTGCAAAGTGGGCTGATGTGGAAGGTGAGAGAGTGATGACCACTACCTCTAGTCTAAGTGTCCATACGAATGTTTCATCCTATTTGAGTTGTAACGGTGAACTTATTTGATGCATAACTACTGATCTCGTCCTATTAGTAGTGACAAGTGACAACTATGGGCTAGCGATTACTTCGAACGCGTTGATTTCACAAATTTCATAAGTTGTCTAATCACAACGACTATCAAGGGTCAATATGATGATTTTAGGAGCAAGGTCGATACGATTGTATAGCACGCTACATAGCTAGAACGAAAAGAATAAATTAAAACAACAGTTACTTTGGGGTTTGTTTATGGTTATATATAAGCTTGCGAGCTTACGAATTTGGCATATATTTCATGTTTATATATATTTTCCAGTTTATTAACTTATCTTTTATCTTCAAATCATAATAAGCTCGTAAGATCACATATAATGTTAAACAAACACTCCTTACATAGAATCATAACATAATCGTCAAATCAAAACTATAGATATAATTACACCCGGTGCATGAATGAATCTTGCTTCCTTTGTGAACCCAAACTCAAAATAAAGATCATGTATCATACACTTTTAAAATATTCCATATTCAAATAACTCAACGTATTTATTTATTTTAAGGTAAGGTCTTTATATGACAAAAAGCAAAAGTAAAAGGAAGAATGTTTAAAATTTGAAATGATAACAGCGGGTTTGTGCAGACTTTTAAAGTGAAAAGAATAGCTCATGGAGATCGAATCTGCGGCTATCTATCAAAATATATTTCACACAATATTTTATTTGTTATAAATCAATAAAGACAGCTAAACGTATTATATAAAATGTCACTTATTTTTGTTGTGGCAAATAGTTTTGTTTAATTTGACCAACATTATATTCGGATGAGGTTGTATTATTATATTCTTTATTGAATAATAGAATTCTAAACAACTTCTCATGTGAAACCAAAATGTTAGTGACAGAAAAATATGGTTGACTATAGTAAGGCTGAGCATAGTAGATCGCGGATCGAACTGAATCGAGAAATTGGATTCAGATCACTTTTTTCTTATATTTCAGTCTTCGATTCGGTTAAGTCCGGTTTGATCTTATGCACAACTAATTACAAAGCTTTTTTGGACCGAACCGGATTGACCAGGAACTGGACCGAACATTTCGGTCCGAACCTTGGTTCGGTGTTTTAGGTCAAATTGGTTTTCGGGTCGTGATCAGCTCTATTATATCATACTGACAATAAGTTTTCACGCTCAAACCTCGCTAACCTCGTATATTAAGAGTGGTCAAGTAAATAGTTACGTGAACATTTAGTTAAGTCGCATACATTTGAGTTAATAACTCGTTTTTTCTCTAACTAAACAGAAAAAACATATCTATTTATATCTGTTTTGTACAAATGTATAATCCCACCTAACAATATATTCGGATAAAGTTGTATTCTTTGTAAAATACAGTAACAAAACTTTAAACATCTGCTCAAATGAAACCAAAATTGTTGCTAGTGATAGGACGATATGGTTGACTGGCTTACGATCTTAAAGTAAGCTTCTTCTTTTTATACAATTTTTGGACCCACCTTTCTCTTTTAGTGGTGCACTTTTACTTTTTCTGAAATTCATGTCCCAATGATATAGAATTAGACTACACTACTTCAAATTTTGTTCATATAACTTTATCTAGTGATTCCAAATTTTTTCGTGTCTCAATAATTTGGCATGTACTCTCACTTATTTCCTACATAGGGCGAAAGTGGGAGTCGTGGAGGGTCACTTCTGAAAAAAATTTGCTTCGTGTTTTTAATTTTTTTTGAAATTATTGCTTAGTTGTCCGGTAATAAGTGGAACATGAGCTCATCTTTTGTTTACTTTATCACTTTTAGTTCTGGTTGCGTCACTGATTAATTTAGTTATTTCAATTGTTAATGAGTCTCGAAGAAACTTAGATTTAATGAAACGGATTGAAAGTTGGTTTTAATCGAGTTGAAGGATTTGTTTATGTCCAACTGAAAATGTGAGATGTATACGAGTAATAAACTTGAACTGTTGAACATGCCAATAAAACTATTTTACACTTGGGGTAAAAACAAAAACAAATCACGGAGTTGGTACCCGATTATTCATGCACACCCTCAATCTAAGGTTATGTCACATGGCCATGAAGTAAACTATCAACTACAATCCTTTGTTTGAATAGATTTATTTAGTAAACTTAAAAAATATGTTTAAGTAACGGGCACTATAAGTTTTCCATTATATTAAAATAGGGTGTTCATCGGTTCAGTTTTCGGGTTTGTGGGTTGCATGGTTTGGGTTTATCAGTTTGAAAAATTTTAAGTTAAAACCAAAACCAAACCAATTATAAAACGGATAAAACCAAATCATACACAAATTAGAATTCGGTTTGGTTCCGGTTAAAAAAAATAATAATAAAAAATAAAAAATAAAATAAAATAAAATCAAGTAAACTTCAAAATATAATCTAAAAGTCACAACTAAAAGTTTAAATAAAATTAACAAATTAAAATGTCTCACAAAGTACTAAAGGAAATCAATAAAACAAAAGTTTAAGAAACCAAAATGTTTCATAATTTAACAAAAGTAAATGAAAGTGATAAAATGTTATTCGACAAAAGCCTTCAGAAGTCTTATTAAATTGAATATTTCATCTTCAAGCATCGAAAGTTCGAAACCTAGTTGCAACTTCAAATCATCTTCTTCAATGTTTGCATTTGATTTTGTTTTCCTATTAAAAAAAAGTAATGCTTGAATTGAGGAGTGATTAGTTTAAAAGATTTTAAATAGAATTGTTAACTGGGAAGATGAAGATAGAAAATCTATATATATATAATCAAAAAAATTTTTTAATATGAATAGAGATATTCGTTTTTTTCAGTTTGGTTTGCTTATATATTTGTCAAACCCAAAACCAAACCAAAGACCGATTATATATTTCGGTTCGGTTTCAAACCAAATCACACACCAATTAAAATTTTTGGTCTGGTTTAATATGGTGTCGGTCCAATTTATTTTCCGGATTGTTCGGTGTCAAACCAAAAACTGAACACCTTATCGTAAAACAGTAAAACAAATAACATCGAGTTTTGACTCAGATGTAAACGGTTTAATCGATGTACTCTCGTAACCGATTCTGACTCATCCCCTTACCACATTATATGTGCATGTAGTGGGGTGAACATAAGACTTATCGTCAGGGACGGACTCAGGATTTTTGAGAGGGTATTTCACAAAATATTTTTTATGACTATGAATACTAAAGTTGTTCGATAAAGAATTTATTAGGTAAAATTGAGTGTTGCATGAGCCCAGAAAAGTCACATTTTATAAAAAATTTACACTTCGTGAACTAAAATTGGGTGTGGCCCGTGCCACACCCGGCTCTCATGTGGGTCCGTCCATGCTTATCGTGAAAACATTATGATGTATAACCACTAAACCACCCTGATAGTAGTTAGGTATTTCGTTATTGTAATGTGAATAACTATCAGCATATGACATGAATTATTTTCATCAAATATTTAGTGTTTTATATTTGATTGAATACATACTTGAGCCATTTCGGACTTTAAATGAACAAAATCGTGAAAATTTAGTGGTTTCACCATTTACGTAACAATTACTTTATAGTTTTATCACAAGTACGTAAAGTTGTTTATTACCTCCAAATATATATGACGTCGTATATTTGGGTTTCAAACTTCTCTTCCTACAAAACATGTTACAATGACCTCTGATATGCTTTTTTTTAATTGATGTATATATAATTTACTATCCTCAATTAACAGCCAAATGACATATTTTCATGTATTTTTTCGTATTCGGAGGTTTTTCGGATGTGCTATCAAGCCAAAACATTCGAGTTTGAACTTTCACTTGTTTAAGAACATGAAAAACATATTCAAACTATCTGTAAGTAATCTGGGCTCTGTAGGCCCACAAGATGTAAAATTGTTGAATTAAGGATGCGCCCATCCCGAGTTGGGCTTCACTTTAAATATGACCCTTCAAAGTTCAAAATGAACAACTCTTGATAAAAAAAAAAAGTTTTCAAGATGACATTCATTATCGTAATTTTAGTGTCACTTTAGTTTTCTCTCTACAAACAACTTCACCACCAACTTATTGTAATAAGAACTTAACTACCGAAATATAACACACTTAAACCCAAATATACCCCGTAAAAAAACATTTAATAAACACACACGTGCGTATACACCAACAAACATGCCATAACTCGGTTGTCTGCATGACTGAGTCCACCATTATCTGGCCTTCGACATCTAAATGGGTGACCTTAATAAGGAAGCACGCGTCTTGCATGGCACCTAGGCAACGAAGACTCTGTCGTGAATCATCTACTACGACTGGTGTTAAGAAAACAACTTCTTTTTTTGATAGAACTTTTATAACATCATTATTAATGCTATAAACAGAAATGTGATAGTACGTGAATTGCCTAGCAATCTAAAGGTTATGGGTTCAAGTCTCGTTGGAGGTATTTGTCAGATATATTGTAAGATAGGTTGTATAGGGTGTGAAAAATTCTCGTTCAAAAAAGAAAAATTATCGCAATATATAAAAGATTAAGTGTTAAAAGATAACTTATTCCAATATTTATGAGAAAGTGACATTTATTAGTATTTGGGTATTGTATAACTTATCTTAATTCAAGTCTTTCTGTTAAAAACGTATCTCTAATCTCCTAGAATGTTTTTCCATAAACATTTTTGCAATTTAACCACTAAAAAAATGATTAAACCAAATATTTGGAACACGAAAATATTTCTAGAGAGAGAGTGTAACGAGTTTTGGACTATAAAAACGTAAAAATTTATACTTTAACGACGATCTTAAGCTAAAACTAACGCAAGTAAACAATAACGTGTTATATTTGGCTCTTATACTAATTGTTGGTCACCTTTAATCCTAACGTCTACTATTAATCTTGAGAGAGTGTGGGTGTGTACACTTCTATCCTAGAGAGAAATGAGAGAGAACATGGAAAGTCTCGCAAGACTTGTAATATTAACACACACTTCATTACCCATTTATTGCGTCCGGTTTGCAATCTCTTTAACTTATTGCTTTATCTTTACTTTATGTTTATTATTGTGTTGTAATTTGATGTTTATGTTTTGGTTGTGGCAATGTGTTTTACTTCATGCTCTCAGTTATATTTATCATTGAAGTACTTTGACCACATTTCATATTACGTCAAACTTGATCGGTCAATTTGATACAAAAGTTTTTAAGTTTTTAACGGAAACGTATTCACCCGCCCTCTACGATTTCCACACCAATGATTTATACTTTTTGTGTTCTAACAAGTAGGAACTCATTGCTTCTCCTGGAAAAGGCGTTGTTTGCATGTTGATGTGGCCATGTGTTGCATGCACCTCTCATGTTCGTCCTCTTGTAAAGCTTCTAAGTGTTTGTTGACCCACTTAAGTGTTGCATGCACCTCTCATGTTCGTCCTGGAAAATGTGCTTCGTTTCTCAGTGTTTGTTGACCCACCTAAGAGATGTGTTTGGGTTATTGCTGACAAAATGAGTTTGTGAGGTTTGTTCACTCGCTATTTTTGGTTTAAGACCTGTTAAGAAGAATTATTTTTGTGTGTTTGTTTTTAAGGTGAGAAAATGAACAGAAATAGGTGAAAGTTTGTGGCTATTTCGTATCATGTCTCACGGATGGCGCCATGTTTACGTAAGGTATGTAAAACGTGACTAAGAGATGTGTTTGGGATGGTTGTGTTATTGGGTCTTCCGTGTAGAACGGTAAGGACCCAAAGGAATGATTAAGAATCAATAAGCTTGGTAACACTTAATTAAACAAACCATAAGTGTGTGTGTGTATAAAATGTGCAATAGCGTGATCCCTCTGCATGTGTGGGATGCTCTATATTTGTAAAAGAGCATCTACCCGAGCGGATGATCAACGGGTGTAAGCAAGGAAGGTGTTGGTGATCCGATTGGCATGAAAGGATGATTCCCTCATTGGGGTCCGCCCATTTTCTTATGTATGTGGTCATGCGTCCCCAATGTCATATAGATTTTAAACGTTAGTGACACACGGCCTCAGAAGCGGTCCTAGGACATGGTGGGCCTAGCAAATGCTGATAACGAGTGTTGATAATGGGTTTGATTTTGGCGTGGACTAGCAATGAAAATAGTTTGATAAAAATAAAGATGATTTATATGTAATTAAAATAAAGAGAAACATTTCTTAAAACAAACAAACAAACACCCCCAAAGTAAAAACATAAGCAAGTAAAACCCAAATAACAAAGTAAAACCGAACCGAAGAGAAGAAAAGAAAATGAATCCCAATTGAACCGAAGTTAATATTATAAAATATAGGGGTATAAAGTGTAAGGGGTTATTTGTGTTTTTTATAAAGTTATTAAAAAATATTGAAACTTGTAATTTTACACGTTACTCTATATAAATTATTTAAAATTCAATCACTAAAATTTTATTAATTACTTTCTCTTTTTTTTAAGTTTTTGTTTTCATAAATTTGACACCTATATTTTTATGCGTTTTTTTTAACCAAATTTCTTCATCAAATTTATTAAGTTTGACCAAAATCAATTTAATTTTGACTTTTTATTGACCAATTACGTTGCTCGATTTAGCCTACATGACAAAATCGAGTTCTGCTATTGGTCCAATTTTTTTTCGATGAGAAAGGATTTGCAAAAACACTCTGAAATGATGTAATTCTTTTATTATATAAAAGATTCTATTAAACATTTTTAAATATTTAAAAGCTTTGAAATAATATATATGCAATAATGAGTTTTGGTTAGATATATATACAATTATGAGTTTTGATTGTATATATATATATGCAATTACGAGTCTTTCAACAAATATACATCCAACAAACAAACACACCCAAAGTAAGTGAAGTTGGGTACCCGGAAAAACAAAAGTAGAAAACCCAAATAACAAAAGAGAATGAAAAGAAAATGAATCCATCCCAATTGAAGATATAAAAACATAACAAGAGGAAGAGGAAAGGGGTTATGGCTGCTGCTATTATACATGAAGAAGAAGAAGAAGAAGAAGAAGAAGTAATCTTTTACAAACGGAGACAGTTTTCCTCCTCATCATCAGAATCTCAAAGATGTGTTCGTTCATGGATTGTGACCGACGACGACGATGATGATGATGAAGTGATCATATCGTCCTCCTCCTCCTCATCAATAGAATCTCAAAGACGTGTTCGTTCATGGAGTGAAACCGACGATGATGATGATGAAGATGATGTTATTTCCACCTTACAACAACAACAACAACAAGAAACAGATGATGAAGACGTGCTCATCAAGCAAACTCAGATGACTGCTGCTGCAAATGTAGTAGTAGTAGTATATACTGTGCTGAATGATCTCGAAGTATTCGATTGCCCCATTTGTCTCCATCAGCTCCTCACCCCTGTCTTTCAGGTCTCTCTGTTTTACTAACTCAATTTCACCTTGCCCATGTGCTGCTAATTAACATTCAACCTGTTACTTATGTTGCGCGTGTTTTTAAATTATCAAACTAGATAATTTAAGGGTCGTGTTTTAGGGGCTTATTTGGTTTTCGGCTTATGGGTTTCATAAGCTCATCATTCTTTTGTTTGTTTATGTAACTTGTCAAAATAAGCCATAAGCCGGCTTATATTATAAGCTGAAACAACACCCCCCCTCTTAGTAACTCAATTTGTGTTTTTCAGCTTCAAACAATATACTAGAGTATATGCTAAGCGGCTTAACATTGTTATGCTTCAACCCATTACGCACGTACGTTGCATTTAGTTGTAGATACATACAATTTCTTACTTTTTATAAGTTTTTAGTTTCCGCGTACATTTTTCATATTTTAGTCACATACAGTAGTACTATCTATCAAACTAGAGAAAGGGCAAATCCGCTTGTTTTCACAGGGAGATTTGGAAGCAGCCTTTTCTAATTCCACAAATCTAACTTAAGTACACAAAGATCAAACTCAGTTAGTACTACCTCTTGAAAAGTGTCTACCTTTGACTTTTGACCTCAAAGAGTCAAAGTTGACAAATATATAAAGGGCTTAGGGAAGCAGGAGTATTATATTATAGTAGTAGGTTCAGTATTCATATTTTTATCAAACGCGGAGTGTAATATTAGGATAACCAAAGTATTTTGGTTCATGTCACTCCATCTTTGCTAAAATATACTACTTTGATCTAATTATTTCATTTGAAAAACTAGAGTAAGCTTAGCCTTGTTGCTTTGTGAAAATATAAAAAGGTGGACAGCTCTTTTAGACCTTGATTCATTGACTAGTATTTTGCTCAAAACCAAACTCTTTGAATCCACATCTTTCAGGGTTAGTTCAAACATCTTTTGCCTTCCTTTTTCTTTATTTTTTTTCTCTAAGGTAAGCGGTATAGCAAGGGTGGGTACTTAAAACATGTAAATCATTATTAATCCAATTCCTGTTTATGGCATCGGCAGTGTGAGAACGGCCATATAGCATGCTCCTCCTGCTGCTCCAAGTTGAAGAGAAAATGTCCTTTTTGCTGAATGCCCATTGACGGTCGTTGCTCTGGTCTTGAAAAGTTCCTCCAATCAATTAACATTTTATGTAAATATGCTTACAATCGTTGCATTAAGACGATGCCTTACTCAAAGAAGATTGAGCATGAACAAGTGTGTCAACATGTCACATGTTTTTGCCCTTACCCGTCATGTTCCTTTGCATATAGCCCATGGTCGCTGTACCGCCACTTTGACGTCCAACATCCACTTTCCGCCACCCGCTTCACCTACAACACCACCTTCTCTGTTTCTAATTGTCTCAAGCCATTGTGGACCCCTGTCTTCCAGGTAAATTTTTTATCATTCTTATCTGAATATTACATGTTTAGAAATTTATATACAGTAAATCAAGGGCATAGCTTGTCTATGCTTGTGAACGTGGTCCATTGCTCATGTGTAATTACAAAGCCTAGTTTTCGTTTTCCACCTCAACCTATATATGTATGTTAGTGTATGATGCTTGTTGGCTATTGCACATTGATATTTGATATATGGAATTGCAGTGTGAGAACGCCCATCTAGCATGCTCCTCATGCTGCTCCAATCTCAAGAGTAAATGTTCATGTTGCGGTTACAACTATAACCGTTGTCGAGGTCTTGAGAAGGTCATCGAATCAATCGATAAAATATCATGCAAATATGCTAAATATGGTTGCAAAGAGACGAAGCCTTACAATGAAAAGACCGAGCACGAAAAAGATTGTCCACGTGCCATATGCTTTTGCCCTCACCCATCATCATGTTCCTTTGCCGGTCCTTACGAGAACCTGTACCTTCACTTTGGGATCAAACATGCAGCTGACATCACCCGATTCACCTACAACACCACCTTTTCTCTTTGTGTAGACATTAATCAGGAACACATTTTTCTTCAAGAAAAAAGCGGAAGTGTCATCCTCATCCTCAGTCATCAACTTAAGAAACAAGGACGTGTTTTTTATATTGATTGTGTCGGCACACGTGCATTAAAGAATCGTATTGTGTATAGATTGACTGCTAAAAGCATGGAAACATCTCGGACGTTGAAATGTGTACCAAAGATATACACAAAGTGGTCCAAACATAATGAGCCCAGAAAGAATCACCTAATAGTCCCACCTGACTTTGCGGGTTATGATGGGATTTTGTCTCTATCTATCTGCATAACCGAAGGTATATATATATGTCTTAACTTGCTAGAATTGATATCAAGAAATGTTTGTCACTGAAGTTGTATTTTTGACAATTGGCTGGTTAATATAATGTGTGAGTTGGTGCTAATTAACTGAATATCATGTAGGAGTCGAGGCTTTGTCATGGATCCTTTTAGGAGATGATTGAGAGCAGTTTTAAGATCGAGCAACTACATGAATATTTCATCATTGAAGCAGTTCAAGAAAGAAAAGGCACAAATGGCAAATTTGTTGAAGATCTGCAACTATTTATGAGCTAAATACGTTACATAAGAAATTTGAGGGTTCTTGAGTCGATCGGTTAGAGTAACTATTTAAATGTTAAAGTGATTGGAATAGTGACACGTGTAGTTTTTTCTGGTATGATAATACATCAAAATGTGCATATTGGAACAATTTATGAAATTTCGTTGTAAGATTTAATCATCTAAGAATGATTCTAACATGTAATGAGTTCATAACCAATTTTGAAATGATGTTCTTTAAGTCTTAAATATGAAATTCTACACAGGTAAGATTATTCAACAAGCAACAATTGTGTGTCAAGTAGGTATACAAATGACTGAAGGAGTTATGACATCGACACTATTCTATCATTTTGTAACCTCTTTTAAACATTCAGTTAAGGTTTTCTATAAACTTGGACATTGTATCTTGTAATGATTTATCTTCTTTGTGTATTTACATTAGCAAACATTTTAGAACAAATCAATATTTCGTAGGAGTAAATGCTAAAGTACATTATTAGAATTCATAAGTGTAACATCTCACCTACTCAAATCACAATATTGTTCGTTTTGTCCGCATGCTCATGGCTTTGCTTTTGTGACTCTCATGTGAAGACTTTCAGGCAGTTCACCCAAACCAGTCCCACTCTCACATGAGCACGTTTAACTACCAGATTTTAAGAACTCCACCCGCAGTACACCACAAAACACATTATATCATTTTAAGACGAATGTTATTTTATAAATCCAGCATCTCTACAAACCACAACCGATATAAAATTTGTCTACGGTGTTAAAATAACTTATCTAACAAATACTATAAAAAAAATATGATTTTTTTAGCAAAAACAAAGATTATGATTGATCGCAACATTTCTTATGAAAATAACAAATGCTTGGCGCACATGTTTTTATAGTTGAGTAAATTATTGCGTATATCATTTGGATATTTTTATTTTTTATATTTTTGTATTTTTTTTAACTAGTTATAACGCCCGTGCACGCACGGGGTTTCTTCTAAAATTTCCGTGCACGGGGTTTCTTCTAAAATTTCCGTTATTGAATTTTTCTGTATTTAAAAATAAACAACTTTTTTTTCTTCTTCTTATTTTTTTTTTCTTATTATTATTATTATTATTATTATTATTATTATTATTATTATTATTATTATTATTATTATTATTATTATTATTATTATTATTTATGATTTTTTTTGTCTGAATTATTGTTCTTAATTTTCGTTTATGATTATGTTTGATGTGCGTGGCAAGAGTTCATAGATAGTTTTTGCATAGACATCAAGACAGTTTCTTCTAAAATTTCCGTGCACGGGGTTTCTTCTAAAATTTCCGTTATTGAATTTTTCTGTATTTAAAAACAAATAACTTTTTTTTTTTCTTCTTATTATTACTTATTATTTTTTTTTTTATGATTTTTTTTGTTTGAATTATTGTTCTTAATTTTCGTTTATGATTATGTTTGATGTACGTGGCAAGAGTTCATAGATAGTTTTTGCATAGACATCAAGACATGATTATCTTTATGTACAAACTTTAGCAATCACATGTTGTGTTTGTGTATCGATAATTTAAAAAAATTCATATTTTAATCTTATGCTGGAATATTAATGGTTATGTTACCATGTCACCGATTTAAGTTCAACTATTGTTCATCTGGTGGAACCTTTTTTAAACGTGCGAGTTTTAACAATAATACTTTTATAGATTACTTATCGTAATGTAAATTAATCACAAAACATAACATCGTTTGCAGACTTCTCATCATGGTATCACCAAGCTTTAATGACCACTAATATTTATTTTCCAAGGAACTACTAATGACCACTTCTAGACGCCACAAAAGTATAATTCCGTTCCACTCAAACAGAATGGCGGTTCCTTATCCGACTACAAAAAAAAGAAGCTTTTATTACTTTTCACCGTAAATAAATGCAACATAGTTTCTTTAAAAAATAGAATGTTTTTTTTATATGCTTACTCCGTAGACAAATTTACCAACAAACTGTACAAAGCACTTGTATTCTTTTTATCTTGAAAATCATATAAGGCTATAAGGTCCATAACCTATTAGACAATACTTCATGGTATCAGTATTTCATGTGGTTTGCTCTTGTGGTACCATTGATCCACAAACTTGGACCTGCATTAAGGCAAAGTAAATCAGTTCTTTTATGATTCCAGTTTTGACTAAATATTGAACCTTTTTAACACCCTTTTGTTCCTTTGAAGTGCACTATATATGATTATCAAGTTAAAGCTAAAGATCAGTAGGTTTCACTAATAAAATCAAAGCCTGCAACAAAATAAAAGATTTCGTGTCCGTTTAGCCCGTAGCCCGTTTGACCCGTGGCCCATGCCCGTCTAGCCCACGCGTTTTGCCACCTCTAGCAAGGAGTGAAAGCTGAAGAATAACGGGTTCATCAGTTGCATAAATTCCCCATTACATAATGAACACAAACTTCATATAACATTATGTATTTGCGGATCTTCTGCAAAAATGAAGGTTCCAACTCTTTTGGTATGTCTATTAAAGTTACCCAAAATATTAATGTATATTGACGCGTATCATATGGTACATGCAATTATTGAGGAATCTTGATTTGCATCCCTATACGTAAACTCTGATCCTACACATTCATTTAAACAAAACAGGGCTCTTATTGCAACCAGAAACTTGGAACAAAAAAAGTTTTTGAGGTTAACCCAAACCATCCCGACCCCTACAAAATTAGATGTTTTGAGTCATTGTTTAAGTGTCCCGTTGGTCATTCATTGAGATATCACCATTTATAACCAATTCTTATTATAGAGCTTATTTTAAAATAATCTATAGCAGCCACCAATGCTACAATCAAACTCATACATGTATATTTACATATAATAAGAATACACAGGAATCATGATTTTGAATTCGAAGACAAAGCAATAAAAGTGGTACCTTTACTGTCTTCACCTCAAAATGCCAATGCATTGTTTAGCATTAACAAAAACATGCTCATCTTCTATTGTTAAGCCTACCAATGTATAAAGCGATTTACATTTATGTAAAAAGGAGGATAGTACTCTTGAGTGACCTATAAGAAGCTGGTCAATAAACAATAACACCCTTCGAAAGTTGTAACTGCTTATTAAACGGTTAAAATAATCAGATAATTAAGTAGCTTGACATAAAATATTCCTAACCCACTTATTCAAAACTGTATATACTCAACCTCCAATGATTTACATACCTAGTAAGTGTTTAGCTAAGCTTATACCATTGTTTGGTTCTACATCACAAACGTATAAACATAGGACAAATCAATAAGCACCACATAAAATCGGAATACAAACGTATAGTCATATTAAGAGGATAACATCTAACCTTCTTAATTCCAGTTGATGATCTTTCAACAAACGGTTTACATCAATTGTATCCCCGTTGATGATCTTTCAACAAAGATTCCCAAACAGCCGTCTGGTTTTAACAATGGTTATGAGATGGGAAAACCGAATATGATGATCGAGATTTTTTAAGGTTAAAAATTCAACATACGGAATGAGTTTTTGAGATGGGAAAACCGAATTTGATTTGATATTTTATGGTTTCTTATTTTATGTTTATCCATCTGTTTTTAACCATTACAAACGAATATGATTTTTTTGAGATTTTTTAATGGTTGAATAAGATCTATGGTTCTATCATTTGTTGGTGATGAGTGATGACTGATGACTACCGTGTTTTTTTTGTAAATTACACTTCTCATCTACCACTATAAGAAAATAGCAAAGAGCTCCTTGTGTATTTTCACTCTTTTTGTACATGTGAGGTAAAAAACGTTTTTTCAACTTTTTTTAGACAAATTAGGAAATAATTAAGCTTAACTTTAAAATAATAATAATAATAATCATAAAAATAAAAAAATTATTACCTAATAAGGAATGATTTGATTTTTTTGAAATGTAAAAGTCCTCACTAGGGGTTTTATTTTATTAGGAAAAAGATGTTCACAAATAATAATTAAATATTTTCACCAAACAATTTTGTAAAAGTGACATATACACCTTCCTGTACGTAGTAGTGACTATTACTAAAAGTTATAAGACATACCATAATTCATAAATTCGTATCAAACTATATTATCATATATCATTTGGATATTTTTATATTTTTGTATTTTTAGTGTTCACAATTTTTAATAAAATACTTTCACCAAACAATTTTGTAAGAGTGACATCTACACCTTCCATAGTGACTACTACTAAGTTGTAAGACATGCTATAATTAGTAAATTCGTATATGTAGAATAATGTAAACCCGTAGGTATAACTTTATTAAGGGTAAATTATAAAAATGGTCACTAAAGTATCGTGAAATTGCAAAAATGGACTGAGTCATAAAGGCTTGCAAATTTGCCATTAACGTTTCGTAAAAGTGCAAAATAGCCACCGAGAGCGTTTTTCTATTAGTTTCCTCGTTAAGTGCTACGTCATTGAGGGTAGTATTGTCATTTTACTGTTCATATTTAATCAGTTGTTGCCATAATAACCTGTGTGTTTGGGAATCAATGCGACATGACCTCAATGACTAAATTTGCAAAGTAAATTATACCTTTTAACCCCATATACCCCCTACAACCCACGCTTGCAAAACACGACTCGAGGTATCAGGAAAAAAAACACGGTTTGCAGAAAATGGAATCATCACCAAACACCGCAGTAATAACCACCACCACCAACACACACGTTAAAACATCAACGTTGGTCACCCACAACCACAAAACAAATCCCTGAAGGACGTCAATGTCCACGTTGTAGTTCACATGACACTAAATTCTGCTACTACAACAACTACACCGTATCACAGCCTCGTCACTTTTGTCGTAGCTGCCGTAGACACTGGACTCATGGTGGCGTTCTCCGGAACATCCCTGTTGGAGGTGGTAGTCGAAAAAACACAAAAAGGAAAAAACCCATGAACCCACCACCACTTCAGCTTATGTTACCACTTTTGATCAGCCGAAGTACCAGGAGTTCCAGGAGTACCAGAGTATGATGCCGCCTCCCCAGAGCCTCCTGCCGCCTACCCAGGGCCTGCCGCCGCCTCCACCTGTGGATGATGCCGGAAATGTGATTGTTCCGGATGAAGGCAATGGGGTTTGTGGCGTCGTTGTTGGAGGATGTTTGTTTTGAGGATGATGTTTGGCCATTTTGTGGCAGTTAAGCTAGTTTCTTTGTTAATGTTTGTCTTTTGCTTGTAGTGGCTCATGTACCCCATCTTTTTGGTGAATGGTTAAGTGTTTGGTTGTAAATTTAACTGATCTTGATCTTTTGGCTACTCGATATCTTTTGGCAGTAATTACCCAAAATGGCACAAATTGACTATCATGTTTGACCTTTGCAAATGAATGTACATGCACAAAACTACCCAAAATTACCCAAATTGACAATCAAGTTTGACTTTTGCAAATGAATGTACATGCACAAAATTACCCATTTTGACAATCTTTGTTTGACTTTTAACAAAGCAACATAACATAATTAACACAGCAACATAACATAATTAATCAATAAAGAGCAACATAACATAATTTATAATTCAAAAGATAACTTGATTAACAAAGAGCAACATAACATAATTTGTAATTCAAAAGGAACCAAGTACATCATGGTTACCATATCCCAATGACCCAACCACATACTCCTAAAGTCCTTTAACAAATGCGCGCTTGTTAAATACCTTTAGTTTTGCTTCAGCAATCTTCTTCTTTAATTCCAAAAGCTCGATAACGTCGGACTTTTGAATCTTCTTAAAATACTCCAAACACTTGAACATCTGCACCGAGGGACACACAAGCTCCATTTCATGTATGTACTTGTTCTTTTGATTAACAATATCAAGCAACTCTTGACATACCTTTGTCAGATCTTTGGCATACTTAATATCCCGCTGTGTCTCCTTATCAAACAGTTGAGTTAGCAGCCGCAACTAGTTCCTGAAGAAGCACAAATCGAGACATTCTTACACCTTTTGCTACAACTTCTGTTTTAGTGTTTTTTGTTAATGGGTGAATGAGGAAGTTATTTGGGTTATATCATATAAATAGGTGGGGTAATTACATATGAAAATGTGTTTTAGGCGTGTTTGGGTAATAAATGCTAAACGTTTGGGTTATCAACATACACATCCCAAAATTGCCTAGTTTTTTGGCTTCCATTAGATTAGATAAAAGGTTATGCAACCATTGACCCTAGTAAATTATTATATAACCGGTAGATAAACTTTAGAACAAGTACATACTATTATAATCTTCCACTACAACACCATAGCAGAAGTATAACAGATTATTGACCTACACATAAAAGCATTACCATTATTTAGCATCATCCTTGGGTGTCTTGTCAGCCATGAGTCGTCTCCTCTTGATTGATCTTCCTTGATCTTCAAACTTTTCCTCTGCAAGCACTCCATGTTGCCCAATTCTATTTTTTTCAAGCACTTCATCTGGTATCACAGCCTCATCTGGCTCATCTCCTTGTTTAGCAACCAATTTAGCCTTAATTACATCTCCATCCATAACTGATATACATCCCTCATCTCCAACTGGTATCACAGCCTCATCACAAACTCTTTGTTCACCATCTCCAACAACTTCAGCACACTGATCATCTGGAATGACAGCCCCATCACAAACTCTTTGTTCACTATCAACACCATCAGAAACTACTTGTTCACCATCAAACTCAGCAACTTCCAAAATTGCAAACTTTTCTTCACCAACTACCACAAGTGGAAGCAAACTGAAACTAATTGGTTGAGCAAAAATAGTATACATTTGTGTTCCTTCTTCAGCTGCAACTACATTATCAAGTTCTTCCAATGCATGATCAATTTCAGCAAACATGTCACTAATCTCTTGAGTTTCTTGAGGCTCTTGCGGCTCTTGAGGATCTTGAGGCTCTTGAGGCTGTTGAAGCTCTTCAGGTTCAGGAGGCTCTTGAGGCTCTTCAGGTTCAGGAATATCAACTAAATGGTATAGATCATCATGCCATTCAACATTAGTTCCTTGATCCACCTCTTTATCATGCCATTCAGCATTAGTTCCTTGATCCACCTCTTCATCACTTGTGTCATCATAATACGCATCATCAAAATCGAGATCATCAAAATCGAGCATATCTGTAGACTCCTTACTTGAATCCTCCACAATAAACTCTTGGTCAATCTCTTCCAATAACCTTCCGAATTGAAACTCATCACTCATCATTTTTGTATGATTTGTAATCATTTTTTTGGCACAAAATGTTGGTGGGAAGTCACTTTCAGAATCAGTATAAAAAACAAGTCCAGCCTTTTCAGGTTGGCTTGTCTTATGCCACTCTTTATGCCACTCTAACAATAGTAATTTCCTATTGTTTCCAGTCTCACCATCAACATCCTTTCCAGCACCATCATTCACATCATCATCCATTATTTCTTCTATCACCACACCTTTGCCCTTAGTCATCATTCGCTCCATCATCTCACACTCAACAATTGAAACAACGGTTTCAATATACAACCCCAATTGTGTAAATATAGGAACATACTCCACAAGTGTCTTCACATCTTCGTCAGACTTTAGTGGTAGAAAACCATCATCCAGTGACTCCCCATGTATCCTAAAGTGAGTAAACATAAGGGTACTATCCGAGTAACCTAAATCCTCTAACATTTCGCCCAATAAGTCCATGGAGAAAACGTAAGAGTGAATTCCGTCAAACCAATCTTTATCTCCAAAGAGATACCTTCTTCCTGGTTTTGAGGTAAATTCACAATTGTGATAGATTTGCAAAGAAAATACCTTTTCATTCAAATCTGTGCAACACATAAAACATCAATTACTTCCAACAACAATAACAAGTTTAAATGGAAAACATTAAAATGGAACATGGTATTCTTACTATAAAGGATTCCTAAATCAGGGATCGGGGTACTGCGTGCTCGATTTTACCAAAGCTTAACCATTCTCAAGATCTTTACTTGTGAATTTAATGTTCATGGAAGAAATTGGGACACATATTTAAACTATTGCTTTAAAGGACTAAATTTGAAAAACAAACACTAGCAATTGAGGTGAATGGCGGGAAAGGGAGTAAAATGACAATACTACCCTCAATGACGTAGCACTTAACGAGGAAACTAACGGAAAAATGCTCTCGGTGGCTATTTTGCACTTTTACGAAACGTTAATGGCAAATTTGCACGCCTTTATGACTCGGCCTCATTTTTGGAATTTCGTGATACTTTAGTCACCATTTTTGCAATTTACCCCTTTATTAATGATCACTATATATAATAGTGAAACCCTAATACCCAAAACCTATAAACCGGGCTTGGGCTTAATTATCTACTAATACTCCCTCGCAGTTCGAGGGGCGAAATTGCGAAAGCTCGAACTGGAGTAGTAAACTAAGAAAGCAAATTAAAACAACAAACCAAAATAAACGGGATAACCCAAAACCAAAATAAACTAAGAAAGCAAATTCGACACCAACAAAAGTCGTCTCGGGAATTGATACCCTGGATTCGACACCAACAAAAGTCGTCTCGGGAATTGATACCCTGGATTCGACACCAATAAAAGTCATCTCGGGAATTGATACCCTGAATTCGACAGCAACAAAAGTCGTCTCGGGAATTAATACCCTGGATTCGACATAAAAAACAAACAATTAAACAGTTTTTTTATTTTTTATTTTTTATTTTTTTTTGTTTACCACTTACAAAATCAATCCAAGCTCTTTATCCCTAGCAAGCCCCAATACTCTTCCAAGTGTTCCATTAGCAATATGAGGACATCTATTCTTCAGTAATTCCTTATGAATTGAATCTTTATGTTGACCCCATGCTTTAGTTTACGTTCCACCATTCTTCTCCGGCAGTAACTTTTGAACATTTTTTTTGAACATTGTATGGAAGTGACGGCTATTTGTTTGTGATTAGGGTTTGACGGGGCGGCCTAGAGGAGGTGGCTCAACATAGCCACTTAGGTCTGAGGATCAGACCCGCTCTGATACCATGTAAAATAATGTAAACCCGTAGAGCCGTAGGTATAACTTTATTAATGATTGTTGATATAAATAATGCGTAAAAAAGTTATTAGTATTTTTCGATATCTCTACGTTTTGACGATCACAAAATGAAAAATCATTAAACATAAAATCATTACGTAAACAAGTATTTAGTGACAAAATATCATTACATCCAACTAAATCACTTAAGGTATGAATAAACAATTGCCTAATACATTTTATGATCAAAGGAGGTTTATTTAATAAATACAAACTATATAAAATGGTATAAACATTTTATATATTTAGAAAAACACTTTTGGTAATTAAAGGAAAATGTTTAATTCATAATAAATATATGGATTCAAATTTTTAACCAAAATCAGTTAGTTTTTCACCAAATAAACTTTCCCCAGAAAAAGACAAGAAAACTGCCGTTTTCGTCTGGGCGGCCCCCTTAATTTTAAGGGGGCCAGCACACAATTAAAGGGGCCGGCCACGCTCCCATGTCAGATTTTGTCAGAAATTTTTCCCTATAAATATCACCTCAAACCTGGTATTTTTACCACCTTTTGCACGAAAATTTTTAGATCTAATTCTCTCTAAACATCCTTCTAAAAACCCTTTGATCATAAGATTATTAATCCTTGTTTCAAGTGATCCAATCTTTTCATTCCCTCATCTCTCTAAGTGCAAAAGAAGAATACTCCTTCAAGAATCAAGTTAAGAAGTATTGTACATTTGTATATATTGTCTTGTAGTTGTGTATATTACTTGTAAAGGTGTAAAAGGCTTGTAATTAGATAGATCTAGGTGTGTTAGTTGTGAGTAGAAATAGTGAAGAAGAAGTAAAGTTGTGAATAGCAAGAAGTATTGAAGTAGTGAAGGTGTGTAGTAGTTGTGGAGTGTACAAGGTGTGTAGAAGTCGTGCTAAGTTGTATAATGGTGTGAGATTGGTTCTAGCTACAATTAGAACCCGACATTTAGCTTAGTGTCGTTAATTGGTGTAAGCAAAAGTTTTGTAAGGTTTTCTCCGCCATAAGGGAGCTTGTTGACATAGTGAAGAAAACTCTCGAGTAGGTGACTCGGGGAGTTGAGTAGGGCAAGGAAGGTGTCCTTGTAGCCGAACCACTATAAATCATTTGTCTCGCGGTTAGATCTTTCCAACTCTAACTTATTACTTAGCTTACTTACTTACATCTTGTATATAGCTATAATTGTCTATATTATGCATGTGTTGAATTTACATATTTAGCTTACATCGTTATTATTCTTCATACCTAGATATAGTTGTTCATGTTGTTCAAGACTTGAGTTCACATAAGATCGAATCAAAGTTTTAAGAGTTAACAATGCCTTAAAACTAAACTAAGTTTTCATAAATAAAAAGGGACGTAAAAATACTTGTCTATATTGTTATTGTTTACTTGCGTAGATATAAGTTCTTATAAGTCATACTTATCGATATTGTTATTATTTACTTGCGTAAATATAAGTACTTATAAGCATACAAGTATTGATCTCACATAAACTAGAAATGAAGTTTTGTTTTAAACAACTAAGTTTTCATAAAATTTAAAAATTCAACTCCCCTTCTAGTTTTCTACAATTGGCATCAGAGCTACGTTAAACAAGATTTTTAAAATAAACTGTATTTTAAAACTTGAAACGATCTATTGAATCTGAAAAATATTTAGAAGGGCAATCTATGCAAAGACCACCACTATTTGACAATGATGATTTTCTTTATTGGAAAAATAGATTCAAAACTTATGTGAAATCAAAAGATCTTGATCTTTGGCATGTTATTACCTTTGGTGATTTTCCACCTATTCAATATAATTTTGAAACTAAAAAGGATGAAATTGTATTTTTTGAAAAACAAAATGATGATTTAAAAAAGAAACTAGCAAAAAATAATGAGGCTAAAACAGTTATTTATAATGCGTTACCACACAAAGAATATGAAAGAATTTTTATGTGTAAAACCGCAAAAGAAATTTGGGATTCTTTATTAATCACTCACCAATGTAATAGTCAAGTCAAAGATAATAAAATAGATCTTCTTGTTCAACAATATGAACAATTTACGATTCCGAAAGAGGAATCAATTGATAATGCTTTTGCTAGGTTTAACACTATCATCACAAGTTTAAAAGCACTTGATGAGAATTTTTCTAGTAAGAATTTTGTTAGGAAATTTCTTAGGGCTCTTCATCCAAAATGGTGAGCTAAAGTTACGGCGATTGAAGAATCAAAGAATTTGTCAACCCTACAACTTGACGAATTGATCGGCAACTTAAAGGTCTACGAAGAAATAATAAAGAAAGACTCCGAGATGGTCAAAAAAAAGAGAGCAAAGCAAATCAATTGAATTGAAAGCTAAAAAGAACTCTAGTGACGAAGCATTCTCAACCTCCAAAAGTGACGATGAAGAGTATGCTATGGCCGTACGAGACTTCAAGAAATTCTTCAAAAGACGAGGAAGATACGTTAGGCAACCATATAATGAAAGAAAGTGTTTTAAGTGTGGAGATCCTAATCATCTTATTGGAGAATGTCCGAAATTGTCAAGAAGTCAAAACCACAAGGCCTTTGTAGGAGAAGCATGGAGCGATAGTGACAATGATGAAAAAGAGACAACAAGAGAAGAAAAGTGTCTCATGGTAAAGGCATCCGATGAGGTACGTTCCGAAACCAAATACTATAGTGATAAAAACCTATATTTAGATGAAAAAGACCTAGATAATAAATATAGTAGGTTATACAAAGTCATGGCTAAAAATAAATCACTAAAACATATTAATAATCAATTAGAAAATGAGGTACTTGAATTGAAAATCAAACTACAACATTTAGAAAAAGGAAAAGAAGTTTTTATAGAATGTGAAACATGTCTAGAGGTCATAAATGAAAACGAAAAACTTAAATATAAAATTTCCAAACTTGAAAATAGTAGTAACTCACTTAAGAAAATAATAAGTGTTCAAGGAACGTCGGTAAATAAAACCGGCATAGGATTCAACTCAACTAAGGTTTCAATTAGTGAAAATAAAAATGTAAAGTTTGAATGTAAACTTAGTAAATAAAAACCAATAGATTCAAAACCTAAGTATATACTTGTAAAAGATAGAAAAATTCCTATTGCGAGTGATGAGGAAGTAAAAAGTTTTTATAAACCATCAGTAAAAGCCAAAACCAGATTTTCTAAACCAAAATTAAGATCTAAAACTCCACCTCCAAATAGACCAAATAATCCTCATCCTCGGTCTAAAACACCTCAACCTAGAAGAAATCAAGGTAGGCAAAACCTTTCTAATAACAGTCACCCAATGTGGATTTATCCACATCAACCAAGCTTTAGCCCATGGGGAATATTTTCACCATACATGCATCCTAGTCAATTGCAAACCATGTTTGGTTCAAACAACTTTGGACCAATGAGACCATGGGAACCAAGTGGCTAAGTTGTCACTTTTCGAAACTATTAGAATCTCATCTACAAATGGCTTCTATAAGTCAACATGGCAACTTGAAGTTTTTTGAAGAAAATTTATTGAAGACTAAAAGGTACGCATTTCTTTTAAGTTTATCGTTAAAATTTATATTCTTAGATTAATAACTAGTTAGAATAATGCTTAGTTATATAGCTAGTAATACTTACTTTCTCACATATTATGAACCCCTCTTAGTTGGCTTTCCTAGGATTTAAATTAAGATTGTTCGTTGTCGAACAACATAGAAAATGGAAATCTTCTATGTCCACTAGTAGAAAACTCATGGTGATGAAGTGAAATGAGTTAAGTGGATTAATCGTTAATATAGAAGTAAGACTAGATCCCTCGCGTAAGAAAACTATGGATGAAACAAGCTCTCGAAGACTATGGCATTAGGTTAGAAAATATTCCTATCATGTGCAATAACAAAGGTGCTATAGATTTAAGTAAGAATCACGTTCAACACTCTAGGACTAAACATATAGAAATGCGTCATCACTTTCTTAGGGACATTATACAAAAAGAAAATATAACAATAGAGAAGGTAGCTTCGGAAGGTAACATTGCCGATATAGTCACTAAGCCTCTTAAGCGTGATTTACTTAACCACTTACGTTTAGGATTAGGAATGATGGAGCAAATTGATTAAATTCTTGGAATACTTAACATCTTCTGAAAAATCAAAGTTTTGAAAAAATTTCTTTGTCAGATGGGCGAACCTCTTAAAATTAAGGGGACCGACCTCACTTTAAGGGGGCCGGCCATCTGAGCATAAAATTTTAAGTTTTCTTTCTTCTCAAATCTGAGTCTAGGATTCTATTTTGCACAAAATCAAGAATTGAGATATTTTGTTTTGCATAAATATATTCTCAAGAAAACCTCACTTCATTTTGAAATTATTCTCATGTTTAGGAAAACTCATTGTTGAATAATGATAAAAACGCTTTTTCTAAAATCATGCACAATAGTCTCACTCTCGTTGTCTATATATATAATCCAATATATACATATACATGACACTTAGAAGTGAGCAAAGCTAAATCAAGGAGATCAAGGATCGTTTCTTAGGAAAATTTGTTTTTCTTTTATAGGAGTCAAAACGATCTTAACTCCATATTTGTTTCATATAGGCACACACTAGAACAAAATCAAGAATTACGCTATCACATTTGTTCCATCACTAGTGTCTCACTCATTAGTTGCCTTTGCCCTTGCACTAAGTTAGTCATGTTAGGTAGAATGCCTTAATTACTTGATCTATTACTTTATTAAGTTTACATGCATGATTAGTTGTAATTATATTACATGTTTATTCGCCTATATACTTTTCATGAATATTCCAATTAGATAATACATGCATAGTTGCCTAAAGAGTTGGACTTGCCCAAAATCAAACCTCATGACCTTTACTCACCCATACCCTTCTACCTTACACTCAAACCTCATACCCTTTACACACTCAAACCACCAAAGTAAAATGAAAAACCAAGTCATTCCTTCCGTGAACATCGCTCTTTTACTCTCACCAATCACACCACTTGATACTCATTTCCCATCCTCACCAATAAATCCATCTAGTCATTTTCACAATAAGATTCAACCATGTAACCATTCCCTACACTCTACAAAGTGTGTCATCACCACTACAACTTAACCCATGAAGGTCAAACCATACTTCATGATACACAAACTTCATGTTCACTCAAATGAACCCTTTCACAAACCACATCATAACAACCAACCATCCATCTCATCACCCAAGTACACCTTCATCCTTGCTCCCAAAAATACACCTTCATCTCACCCTTCACCTCCAACACACATCACCATAATCCAACATGGATTCACCAAGAACTTCCATTTCCAAAACATCAAAGAAACAAAAGATCCTCATCATCACTCCTAAACAACTCTTCATTGACTTAACCTAAGAAGACAACACAACCCATCACCTCAACTTCAATGTTCATCTCCTAATGCACCAAATGCACCATCCAAAACACCCTCTACTCGTGGAACATCCTCTTCTTCAATACCGTCATCCTCATCCATCAATGACTACCTAAACTCATAAATGTTTCCACCACCAAGAGTATCACCACCACTTCCTAACGACACACATGATTTTCCCATGTTGCATATCCAATCATCCATCCCTAATCACAACCCAACACCTCCATCATCACCTTCCTCTGAACAATGAAAGTTCATTGAAGAGCTCAAAGAAGCTCATGAGCTAAGTGCTCTTCTTGTCATGCATCTTGTTCTATGCAACTTGGACCAACCACCTTTATCACCCTACTTAAATTGTCTCCCTCACTCACTCCACTTAAAGCAAGTTGAGCATCATACCCACTATTTTCCTTGTTGCATTTACCTCCAAAAAACAAACCATTCTCTTGGAAGAACACCTCACTTGGATTGAATACCTCCTCACTAGGAAAAACTCAAACCCATCACTCACTCAAGACACCAGCAATTCATCAACCGCTCCAAACCCACAACTTACCATTGAAAATGCATTCGTAGACATCACCCTTTCATTATCACCCATAACATCCCTTAATGCACACTTCTCCTCATCACCAATCAACCTACCAAACTTCAATCCTATCCCATGGAGCTTACTTGAAGCCAACTACCATGCTTCCCATCAACAACCACCAAACTCTCCAAACACCATTCCAACAAAAATCTATCTCCACTAAATCCAACTACCATGATTCCCATCTTCAAATAAAATCCCCACAAACCTTTTGTGTTCCAAGCAAGTCCAAGAGACCTCAAGTTGGCAACTTAGTATTATCTAGTGTAGTTTGCTAGAAAAGTATATATATGCTTATGTATTAATGATTATGTTTTCAACATAATCTATTTAAATTATTCTTGTTAGTTATCTTATATTTGTTCCATGCATATATATATATATATATATATATATATATATATATATATATATATATATATATATATATATATATATATATATATATATATATATATATATATATTGCTTGTGCTCTAAATATTTTTGCAAGCATTCCATATCTCGATTTTTTATGACCTCAAAACGAGGGGGAGTACACGTCAAGGGGGAGCTCATACATCATCGGGATAACCTTTTTGATGCTCACAAAAAGGGGGAGAAGTGATATAAACTCACTAAATACTTGCATAAATAATAATTTTTGATTTAATGAGTTTAGATTTTGTAATCATCAAAAAGGGGGAGATTGTTGATATAAATAATGCGTAAAAACGTTATTAGTATTTTTCAATATCTCTACGTTTTCACGATCACAAAATGAAAAATCATTAAACATAAAATCATTACGTAAACAAGTATTTAGTGACAAAATATCATTACATCCAACTAAATCACTTAAGGTATGAATAAACAATTGCCTAATACATTTTACAATCAAAGGAAGGTTTATTTAATAAATACAAATTATATAAAATGGTATAAACATAATATATATTTAGAAAAACACTTTTGGTAATTAAAGGAAAATGTTTAATTCATAATTAATATATGAATTCAATTTTTTAACCAAAATCAGTTAGTTTTTCACCAAACAAACTTTCCCCAGAAAAAGACAAGAAAACTGCCATTTTCGTCTGGGCAGCCCCCTTAATTATAAGGGGCGGCCCCCTTAAAATTAAGGGGGCCGGCACACAATTAAAGGGGCCGGCCACGCTCCCATGTCAGATTTTGTCAGAAATTTTTCCCTATAAATATCACCTCAAACCTGGTATTTTTACCACATTTTGCACGAAAATTTTCAGATCTAATTCTCTCTAAACATCCTTCTAAAAACCCTTTGATCATAAGATTATTAATCCTTGTTTCAAGTGATCCAATCTTTTCATTCCCTCATCTCTCTAAGTGCAAAAGAAGAATACTCCTTCAAGAATCACGTTAAGAAGTATTGTACATTTGTATATATTGTCTTGTAGTTGTGTATATTACTTGTAAAGGTGTAAAAGGCTTGTAATTAGACAGATCTAGGTGTGTTAGTTATGAGTAGAAGTAGTGAAGAAGAAGTAGAGTTGTGAATAGCAAGAAGTAGTGAAGGTGTGTAGTAGTTGTGGAGTGTACAAGGTGTGTAGAAGTCGTGCAAAGTTGTGTAGTGGTGTGAGATTGGTTCTAGCTACAATTAGAACCCGACATTTAGCTTATTGTCGTTAATTGGTGTAAGCAAAAGTTGTGTAAGGTTTTCTCCGCCATAAGGGAGCTTGTTGACATAGTGAAGAAAACTCTCGAGTAGGTGACTCGGGGAGTGGAGTAGGGCAAGGAAGGTGTCCTTGTAGCCGAACCACTATAAATCCTTTGTCTCACGGTTAGATCTTTCCAACTCTAACTTATTACTTAGCTTACTTACTTACATCTTGTATATAGCTATAATTGTATATATTATGCATGTGTTGAATTTACATATTTAGCTTACATCGTTATTATTCTTCATACCTAGATATAGTTGTTCATGTTGTTTAAGACTTGAGTTCACATAAGATCGAATCAAAGTTTTAAGAGTTAACAATGCTTTAAAACTAAACTAAGTTTTCGTAAATAAAAAGGGACGTAAAAATACTTGTCTATATTGTTATTGTTTACTTGCATAGATATAAGTTCTTATAAGTCATACTTATCCATATTGTTATTATTTACTTGCGTAGATATAAGTACTTATAAGCATACAAGTATTGATCTCACATAAACTAGAAACGAAGTTTTGTTTTAAACAACTAAGTTTTCATAAAAATTAAAAAGACGTAAAGCTATTTAACCCCCTTCTAGTTTTCTACAATGATCACTATATATAATATTGAAACCCTAATACTCAAAACCCACAAACCGGCTTGGGCCTAATTATCTACTAATAATAGTATCAACCTCATCATATATTTGTAGTAAAATATATGCTTTTGGTTTTGATACCGACTTTTTGATAATGCAATTATACCGATCCATGCATTATCGAAGCATTTAATTTTGCATGTCGATAAGGATTTAATGGCATGGTTGGTTAGTTGTCACAACTCGTAATTTCATGTTCTTTTTCAAACGTTGAAATTTCATTTTTCATCTCGGGAAGTTACTATTCATTTCTACTATTCACTTTCACTATTCATCCCAAAATTTTTATTTCATATTCTCTTAAGTTAAACTATTTTAACGATAATCCGAGAGTTTGACGCTCGTCGGATCATTTCTGCAAAAATCACAAAGCCGTGTCCGAGATTTACTTTTAGGTTTAAATGTCATTCCAGCATCCCGATATGTCCACAAAACACTATAAACGATAGAAATATGATTTTCTCTCATTTTACGACAATTCTAAAAGTTTTGGAATTTTACGTTTTCCAGTTCAGCGTTTTACCCGAATTACGCGTTTTAGACCCGCGTTTCCAGTTTTAACAGCGTTTAAGCAACCCGATGGAACTTACCATTCATTTTATATTTTATTATGGAGTATATTGACAAGTTTAGTCATTCTTTTAAGTTTCATATTTTTACGATACCCGGATTTACATTTCGTGGTTTAACAATTTACGGTTAGCGATTAACGGAACCAAAATTGACTCCGTGAACGAGATAATACCAAGTTTCTGACATACTCATCCTAGCCTTGCACATGCTTTCATCCAACAAATATCTAGATATTTTCTTAATCAATGAAATTACCAAAATACCCTTGGACTATATAATGTAATAACTAGCTCATTTTTAGAAAATTTCACAACAATTTCTCTTGTTTCTCTCTTGATGACCCACGGCCATGACCACAACAACAAGAAGATCCATCCAAAAATTCAAGACAAAGTATTTACATGATCCATTTTATGTTCTAGTTTAGGTTTTGAAATAAAAACCTTGAAGATTTATTTAAGTATTTGCTACAATCACTCCATCATCATCAAGTAAGCTTTCCAAACATTTTTCCTAATCTTACATACTATTATTTGATCTATTTCTATGCTTTAGAAACAAAACATGCACATATACTTAATTTGTCATACCACTTTTTCAAGTATTTTTAATTATTATGAGATTATAATTATCCTATGATCATTCCCTTGAAATCCTACAATATTTTGTGAAGTTTAGGACCCATGACACCCTAAGAAGGTGTATGGTAGGATTTAGTAATTGTGGAGTTGATTTGGAGTAGTTTGGTTAAGTTTTGAACAAGTATTAAACTAGAAAATCTATTTTTATCACTATTAGAAATGTTGCTGTCCATTTTTGTAACTTTGGGCTAAATATTTAGAAAATACTTTCAAAAACGAAGCTTTGGGCGAAAAAACGGATTAAAACGAGTTTATAACGAAGGAGATACGTTAAAAACAAGTTTAACGACGAAAACTATTATTTCTAAAAATAGTAAGCTGTCACACGATTTTTATGGGTAAAAACAAGGCGTTTTCGGTAATCTAGCCAACCCGACTTATCAAAAATATATTAGTATGTTGTCCCACGATTCCGGGGATATAAAGAACGTAGAAAACAAGCTTATAACGACCAAGATATACACGTTTCAAAATCGACGAAACTCTATTTATTTCCATCAGCTTTTTAGCAAAATAATTCTAAGTATAAAAAAACTACTTTTGTACTACGACATGTTGAGAGCCATTTTTCTCATTGATAAACCCATTTCTGGAAAATTTATATCTTTGACAAAGAATTAGTTTACCCAGCCTAGTTTTCAAAACATCCAACCGTTTGTCAAAAGGATTAGTAACGAATAACATATGGCCTTCTAAACTTTCCCGAAAACTGCCAAGAATCTTCCAAAACAGCTCAAACATCTCACTTCGTGGCTATTTTTCTTTATGATCGAGACCCGTATGGACAAACTTCAGTTCTATGACTTCTTAGATAAGGTGAAAATCTTCCTAAAACTACTGAGCTTCTTTTCTAAATTTTAATATTCACTATTTCGTGACTAGTTTTGCGAGACCATTTTGGTCATATTTTCAAGTTATGAAAAATGTCATTTTACGACGAAAATACTATATTTGTCGATAGAATACCAAACGAGGATCGTGGAGTATCGTTTCAACGTATTTACATGGAAAATGGTTATTAACTTAACGAGACGTCAAAAACGTATTTTTCGACGATAAACGTTATTTTCAAATTCACGAGTGGTATCGATAACATACGTATTTGCATGTGTAGCATCATTTCATTTCTTACATTAGATCATACCATTCATATTAGGTTGCGGTTAGAGATCATGCCTCATTTCGTGTATCCACTTTTGTCATCGTAGCTATTGCACCAGGTGAGTCATAGCCCCGCTTTTACTCTTTTACTACTCGTTTTAAACTATTTGGGGGAGATACATGCACAAATACTTGCTTGATACTTGAAACATTTATACTTTTATACTACGCTAAGTTTTTAATACTTTTAGCAGAACTACTATATGTGCCTTAATGTGTAAATCTTGATTGTGTATTCTTGAGCAACGTATATCTTTGGGAATTGGCACCCAGTAGTCTCTTATCTTTGGGAATCGGCACCCAGTAGTCTAATATCTTTGGGAATTGGCACCCAATAGTCTAATATCTTTGGGAAGTGGCACCCAGTCATCTTTAATCTTTGAGCATTGGCATGTACACATATCGTATACACATATGTCTTAATCATACTATATATTAGCAGTGGGTCGTAAACACACAGGTTACAAGTCTTTTATGGCGGGACTTGGAACTGAGTGGATTTACGATGCCTTTGCAGGGAAATCTTCATTCATATGCATTACATTTTTTTTTCACAAGACTCTATGAACTCACCAACCTCGTGTTGACACTTTAGCATGTATTTTCAGGTTTTAAGCAATGACACGCTACTGGAGGTTTTGGCAGGGCATGACATGGTCATAGAAGACTCTGATTATTCATATGGGGACCGTTTTTAACTATTTTAAGGGCCTACTTCCGCACTACTTTTAACAATGTAAATTCAACATTTTTGATTAAACTATTTTATTCTAAATGATTGAAGTGGAAACTATTTTTGTACTTGTGTTGTGATATCAATTGAGTTACACCCCGGCTGCATGTATGCTTCCGCTGGACCCAATTCTGGGGGTGTGACATTAGTTGTCTTAGATATTTGTCTTTAATGGGAAGAATGCAATAGAAGATCTATCAATTTCATTAAGATATGTTTGCATAATTTTCTTTTAGCCTTCAAAGCTTTGGTAAGTATATTTTGTTTTTTTTTAACTTTATTATGTTGCAATTAGCCATGAAAAAGTATTCATATTATAAATTCAATTTTATAGTGTGGAATAATATTTTGTAATATTCAACCTTAAAAGGTGTGACTTAGTGGTGGGGCTTGGGATTTTCTAGTGGAGGTCTCAAGTTCAAATCTCCCAGGCATCAGCTTTCGGGCCACCCTTCCAAAACCTATTCCTATTGAATTGACCTAGACATCAAGATCCTCCACGTAACGTCTCTATTGAATCGGGAAACATAGATCTTTTGAAAAAAAATAGGTCTTGGGTTTAATCCTAACTTCCTCTGGTTCACAAAGAACAATTGAAGGTTACACAAGTCTTTAAAGAAGGGTTACTCGACACCTACGCGTGTACAGAGTTGGCGTTTTTCTGACAATTTAAACCTTTTGAAAAATATTTTGTAATATGATCAAAGTTAATTTAAGTCTAAATGCTATGATGATCAAAAGGCAAGAATATAAATATGTTATGGTCAAATATATTGAAACAATGATGTTGTAGAAGGGATATTTAGTGAAAAGGAGTGATTGACATTGAAAGATGAAAAGAAGAATTGTTATTTAGTGAAAAAAGAATGATTGACATTGAAAGAGGAAAATGATAACATTGATCGCGGTTACTATGTTTGGATTCAAATTAGTTTTACATGAAATGATGTATACTAATATTGTGAATTTGTGATTGTTCATACTATTAATCGGATACAAGTCTTTAAAACTTACTACAACACATGTTTGGTAGAATCCAAACTCAAATTTACTCTCATTAGCGGGGTAAAGTTCCTTTCCTAGCATACGTGAATAATCATATATTAATAAGGTTAAGTATTTGATTGATCGAACCATCATCAATGATCTAGTCCTAAGTTACCTAACATTTTCACAAGAAGTTTAGAGTTCAAGCATCATTAGATACACATTTGTGGATGCTAGAAAAAATATTAAAAACAATCACTGAATAGCTCAGTCGGGCTCCGTTTATTCGATCGAAAGAGTTGCCCTCTCCAAGAAACATGAACATGGAAGACCTTTCTAATTTAATGGTTTCCATCCTTGATCGATAATGGTATATTTTTAACTATAAGAGCACTAGGTATGGTAACCATGGAGGTGAGTTATGGCTTAACTTGATCTGCGTTAAGGATGAGTTACCACACCGCCCACACAAGTTAAGTTAACGCTTGACCTGCTACGTTAACATGGTAACGTAGCGTTATGTTTGATTGAGCTGCTTTTGTGGTATTAAATGTGGTATTTTAAAATAAAAGAGGCCCAAAATGTGGTGTTATGGTTGAGTTATGATAAGGGGTATTTTTTAAGAGTTAAGGTTGAAATGCTAAAGCTGATGTGGCGTTGACGTGACATAGAGTTAAGAGTTAAGACTTAACTCTATGGCACAACAGAGTTAAGAGTTAAGACTTAACTCTATGGCACCACACCTAGTGTTCTAAGTCGACAAAGAATTTATGCTTATCAGGAATAACATATCTTAGAATGCTAAGATATACAATGCTAACATATTAAGAATTTATGCCTTCTCCAATAACTTATCTTACAATATATGCTTAATGAAAAGAAAAAGATAATACTTTTTTTTGCATTTTATATTAATATATTATAGCAAAGAATCCCAACACTAACTAAAAATTAAAAATACACTTTATCGGAGAATCTAGACATATTTTATATTGATCAAATTTTATTTATTTACACTTAAGCGTTACATCAGTTTTTCACCACATCACCTAACCGTTGTAGTGATAACCATCTAATCCACCAACTAACAACCGTAGTAGTAACTACTTAACCAAACACATAAAAGTACATCATTTAATACAAACATACCCAATATATTCGCCACTCACACTCACAAAAAATATATATATATAAAAATATAGTAACCCCATTTTCCTTGATTTTCGTTAAGTGATCTGCACCACCTAACAAACCCAAAAACTTCACTTTCGCGCGCCTAACTTACCTTCCATCATGGTACTCACGTGTGAAGGGTATCTTCACCTCACCTTCACCCGTGACTATAACAAATGGTCTAAATTATAAGGAAGAAGGTTGCAATAGTGTAGACAACCCTTAACATGAAACGTATACACAATTTCAAGAATGACAAATATCCTAATTTATGTATGTTATAAAGTGACAATTGTATCTAACATATTAATTACATATTAATTAGTAAGGGTATGTTTGGCGAAATGGTGTTGGGGTTGGGGCTTGGACTGAGGCTGGGACTAGAGCTTTTATTATAAGTCGAAGTTGAAATTTGTATTTTTGTAAATTTGTTGGGCAAATAGGCTTAAACTTAGACTTTTCATTTTAAAATTACTAAAAAGAACTTACTTAAATGAAGTTTTGTATATGTTAAATGTTTTTTGCCCCTTTTATGAGGCTAAAGTTTTTAGCCCATTTTAGAGGCTTATGATTTCATAAGCCCGAATGACAAACGAGACTTATTTTATAAACTGACTTATTTTAAAAGCCTATGCCCCGTAAGCCCCTCTCATACCCTAAATATGAATCATTTTAACTTGCATTGCTCGTATGAGTCAAATAAACTAATATATAGATTTAGAATATATAACTAATAGGGAGTACAAATTAACAAAGATCAATTTTCAAACTTTAAAAAGCATGAGGAATTGCATATATATCCTTCCGAAGCCTCATAATTGCATATATATCCAATCAAAACTCACAATTCCATATATATCCTTCCAAAGCCTTAAAATTATCAAATATATCCAACCAAAACTCATAATTGCACATATATCTTTGCAAAGCCTTAAAATTGTCAAATATATCAAAATAATTATTTTTAATATATTTAATGGCATGGTTGGTTAGTTGTCTTAGATATTTGTCTTTAATGGGAAGAATGCAATAGAAGATCTATTATTTTCATTAAGATATGTTTGCATAGTTTTCTTTTAGCCTTCAAAGCTTTGGTAAGTATATTTTGTTTTTTCGAACTTTATTATGTTGCAATTAGCCATGAAAAAGTATTCATATTATAAATTCAATTTTATAGTGTGGAATAATATTTTGTAATATTCAACCTTAAAAGGTGTGATTTAGTGGTGGGGCTTGGGATTTTCTAGTGGAGGTCTCAAGTTCAAATCTCCCAGGCATCAGCTTTCGGGCCACCCTTCCAAAACCTATTCCTATTGAATTGACCTAGACATTAAGATCCTCCACGTAACGTCTCTATTGAATCGGGAAACATAGATCTTTTGAAAAAAAATAGGTCTTGGGTTTAATCCTAACTTCCTCTGGTTCACAAAGAACAATTGAAGGTTACACTAGTCTTTAAAGAAGGGTTACTCGACACCTACGCGTGTACAGAGTTGGCGTTTTTCTGACAATTTAAACCTTTTGAAAAATATTTTGTAATATGATCAAAGTTAATTTAAGAGTGCAAAAAGCATCTAAATGCTATGATGATCAAAAGGCAAGAATATAAATATATTATGGTCAAATATATTGAAACAATGATGTTGTAGAAGGGATATTTAGTGAAAAGGAGTGATTGACAATGAAAGAGGAAAAGAAGAATTGTTATTTAGTGAAAAAAGAATGATTGACATTGAAAGAGGAAAATGATAACATTGATTGCGGTTACTATGTTTGGATTCAAATTAGTTTTACATGAAATGATGTATACTAATATTGTGAATTTGTGATTACTATTAGTTGATGATGCAAAAAATGTACAAGCATATATACAATTCACAAAAATAAAAATAGTAATCGGATACAAGTCTTTAAAACTTACTACGACACATGTTTGGTAGAATCCAAACTCAAATTTACTCTCATTAGCGGGTAAAGTTCCTTTCCTAGCATACGTGAACAATCATATATTAATAAGGTTAAGTATTTGATTGATCGAACCATCATCAATGATCTAGTCCTAAGTTACCTAAAATTTTCACAAGAAGTTTAGAGTTCAAGCATTAGATACACATTTGTGGTTGCTAGAAAAAATATTAAAAACAATCAGTTGCGTTTATTCGATCGAAAGAGTTGCCCTCTCCAAAAAAACATGAACATGGAAGATTTTTTTAGTTTAATGGTTTCCATCCTTGATCGATAATGGTATATTTTTAACTGTAAGAGCACTAGGTATGGTAATCATAGAGGTGAGTTATGGCTTAACTTGATCTGCGTTAAGGATGAGTTACCACTGCCCACCCACGTTAAGTTAAGCTTGACCTGCTAGGTTACCATGGTAACGTAGCGTTATGTTTGATTGAGCTGCTTTTGTGGTGTTAAATGTGGTGTTTTAACATAAAAGTGGGGCCCAAAATATGGTGTTATTGTTGAGTTATAATAAGGGTTATTTTTTAGAGTTAAGGATGAAATGTTAAAGTTGATGTGATGCTGACGTGACATAAAGTTAAGAGTTAAGACTTAACTCTATGGCACCACACCTAGTGTTCTAAGTCGACAAAGAATTTATGCTTATCAGGAATAACATATCTTAGAATGCTAAGATATACAATGCTAACATATCAAGAATTTATGCCATCCCCAATAACATATCTTATAATATCTGCTTAATGAAAAGAAAAAGAGAATACATCTTTTTGCATTTTATATTCATATATTATAGCCAAGAATCCCAGCACAACTAAGTATGTGTTTGTTTGGGGGTATGGCACTATTGATTTTGAATGAATACTAAAATGCAATGTTTGGTATCTTATATTGATTACGATCAATCAATCCAACTCTAAATAGTCATTCCTCAATAAATTGGTGCATTTGGTGAGATTTCCCTGACAACTCTGACACACAAGAGTCTCTTTCCAAATTTGCACCACACAAATATGGCACTATTGATTTAGATTCCTTTTTTTTATTATTATTTAATTAATAAAATGAATTAAAACTCTATCAATAAATTTTGTACCGTATAATTTTTTAACAAAACAAAATAATGTTTCAATTATTATTTATTTTCTTTATTCCCACTTTCTATCAAACCAATACCAAATCCAAATCCGATTACAAACCCTTTTACGAACCAAACGGACCCTAAAAATTAAAAATACACTTTATCAAAGAATCTAGACATATTTTATATTGATCAAATTTCATTCATTTACACTTCAGTGTTACATCAGTTTTTCATCACATCACCTAACCGCCATAGTGGTAACCATCTAATCCACCAACTAACAACCGTAGTGATAACCTGTCACAACTCGTAAATTCTGGTCTTTTCCCGAACTTTCACATTTACTATTCATCGGTTACTATTCATCGATCACTATTCATCATTTTACTATTCATCTTTTTCGGAGTCAGTTTGTGATTCTGAGAAGCGTTCAAAATTTTTACTATTCATAAAACACTATTCACCCCGGAGAAAATTTGTCATTTATGCGTGAGATGTGTCATTTCTGTATACGTATGATTATCTACCTAATAAACATTATCTTATAAGCTATTATTTTGAATAATTGATCCGACAATCCCAACTATGGTCATAACACATTTTTATACTCATAATAATAATATAAAAATTATATTATTAATTTGCCCGGTGTTTTCAAATCAACTGTTAAGTTTTCCGGTCGGAGCTTATAACTCCGTCGGTTTGCGATATTTCAACCCGATCATTATTTTAACTTCCGATTCTCATCTGGAATATTATTTTAAAATTTTTACAACTTCATTATATTTTATTTTATCTCGTTACAATTTATTTTTAGTTAACTCGGTACCCGGTATCACCTAAAACTAATAATATCTACCTAAACTACACAAAAGTCTTCACTTTCTTACCAAAATCTCACATTTTTCTTACACCACCATGACACCTTCCTCCTTTTATGGATCTTGCCTCCCTCCCTAAACTAAATATCTACACTACATTTCATTCATTTCTCATTTTACACAAAACAAACTAACAAAATTTTACTCTCTCTTTTTCTCTCCTCTTTGTGGTGTTATGCCTCATCATGAAAAACAAGGAGAAACCATAATTTTTCCAAGATCAAGCTCTAATCTAGTTCCTTTGGTGATCCTTGTTTGAGTTTTGTAATAAAAACTCAAGGTTTCTTAGGTTTTACTCATCCAAGCTCTATAATCTTTCTAGGTAAGTTGTCAAACTCTTGTTCATAATTTCTTCATGATATTTTTATGGTCATATGATTTCTATTCAAGATCTACATGCATATGTTAGTTATACCACTCATTTATATATATATATATATATATATATATATATATATATATATATATATATATATAACTTTGAAGCAGTAGAAATGGATTGTAGTTAGATCCTTGTTAGATCCACTTGATTTATGATGTTTAGGAACCCATGACACCCTAAGAAGGTGTATGGTAAGATTAGACTAGATTTGTGGTGATTGAAAGTGGTTTGGTTGAAGTTGGAACTAGATTGGAACACTAGAAATGGTTTTTGAAACTACATATTGACCTACTGTCCCTATTTTTGAAACGTGGGAAAATCAGTGGATAATGGGTAATTTTTGATCAAAGATTTAGAAAATACTTTCAAAAACGAAACTTTTGGCGAAAGAACGGATTAAAACGAGTTAATAACGAAGGAGATATGATTTTCCGAATTTAACGACGAAAACTATTTTCTGAAAAACTGCATGCTGTTGGACGATTTTCATTGGACAAATAGAGGCGTTAAACGTAACCTAGAGGAACCGAGCTATCGAAAATATATTAGTATATACTAAAACGAATCCGTGGATATAAAGAACGAGTAAAATGAGCTTAAAACGACCAAGTTATACATGTTTTAAAATCGTCAAAACTATATATATATATATAGTCACTACTAGAAAATAATATAACTACGTACTAAATAATATATTTTCTAGATTTCTTATTCAAGGAGTTTATTTTTAATTAACGAAATACATAAGACCCAAGGTTTATTTATGCGACTACTAGACGATATCTTAAGGTTTTCAAAACGAGGAATATAACACTAACGTTTTTATATACGATATATTACGACAAGTTTTTATTATTCTAGTTGGACTTATTTTTCCTAAGTATGGAAAATACTTTACTTTGACAATAACAATTATTTCCAAGTTACGAGTGGTATATGTATCATGTGCATGTGCATTCATTACATCCTTTCATGATCTAAGTAGATCACTATCATTCATATTAGGTTGCGGTTAGAGATCGAACCTCATTTCTGTGTATCCACTTTTGTCATCGTAGCTATCGCACCAGGTGAGTCATAGCCCCTATTCTTTTAAATTGTTTTGTTAACGTTTTAGGGGAGAATACATGCTCGTTTTTACATAAATTACTACTTGACTCTTTGAACTCATTTGACCTTATAACTTGTTTTGAACTCTTGAACTCGACTTGAACTTTTGAACTTAATGTACCGTATGTACTATGACCTAAAGTCTCACCTTATTGGTGGAGCGTTCTTAACCCTAAAGTCTCACCTTATTGGTGGAGCGTGCTAAGTCTCCTTTGTTCGGAGCAACACTATAAAGTCTCTCCTGTTCAGAGCATCCTTAATAATTCTCGCCATGGTGGAGTGACTAATAATTCTTCGCCAAGTCGGCGGAGTGACTAATAATTCTTTGCCTAGGTGGCGGAGTGACTTCAAGTCTCCCTTGTTCGGAGCGGCCTTGACTTATGTTGTACTATGTGCCCTTATTCGTGAACTATATTGACCACATGTGCTTGACTACCAGACATATAACTTTTGGCAGTGGGTTGTGAACACACAGGTTACAAGTCTCTTATGGCGGGACTTGCAACTGAGTGGATTTACGATGCCTTTGCTGTGTGATCATTTTCTATATAACTTTATTTGTTAAACAAACTCTATGAACTCGCCAACCTCGTATTGACACTTTAGCATGTATTTTCAGGTTTTAACTTATGGCACGCTACATTAGGTTTTGGCAGGGCATGGCATGGTCATAGAAGACTCTGATTATTTATATGGGGACCATTTTAAACTATTTTAAGGGCCTACTTCCGCACTACTTTTAACGATGTAAATTCAATATTTTTGATTTAACTATTTTATTCTAAATGATTGAAGTGAAAACCATTTTTGAACTAGTGTTGTGATACGGATTGAGTTACACCCCAGCTACACGTATGCTTCCGCTGGACCCGATTTTGGGGGTGTGACAGATTGGTATCCGAGCTTTGGCTATAGCGAACTAAGTATTTTTAAAACCTAGACTATAGCTACTTTTATGAAAAACTTAACCCTATGACCGTCACGTGCCTGCCTGCCAAGCTGAAGCCTCATTGTGGTTTGTTGCTGACTTAGGTGATGAGATTTGTGTCTCATTATCTGGTATATTATATTCACTTATTCTAGTTGATTACTATAATTGTCTTTCATATAAGCATGTTAACGTATCATATATGTCACCATGTTATGTTTCTCCTTGCGTAGTCTCATCATTTGACCTCGAGTTTGGTCACCTGCCTTAGTCTTTCTGAACGTCTTGGTATTTGTGAAGGACATAGTATTAGTATAACTGAGCTGAGCATTTCAAAATTCATGGAACCTTGGTGGAATATAGACTAGTCACCTATATTCAACCCGGGATAGTGGGACATAGGCTGACTACCTATATCCGACTCAGAAATGAATTTTGCAACACTGAGAATGGTTATAATAAAATTCTGTCTGGATTGAATCCTCTACTCAATTTCCAAATGTTTCATTATGTGTGTGTGTACCCTCGTTGTCAGAACGCTTATACTTTTCCTCACCTCGTGAACCGCCGCCTAGAAACACGTCAACTGGTCATTTCATCTCATGAATCTTCACCTTTATAACACTTCGGAGACCAACGTTAACTGAACTTCGGGACGAAGTTCCCTTAAGGGGTAGAGACTGTCACAACTCGTAAATTCTGGTCTTTTCCATAACTTTCACATTTACTATTCATCGGTTACTATTCATCGATCACTATTCATCATTTTACTATTCATCTTTTTCGGAGTCAGTTTGTGATTCTGAGAAGCGTTCAAAAATTTTACTATTCATAAAACACTATTCACCCCGGAGAAAATTTGTCATTTATGCGTGAGATGTGTCATTTCTGTATACGTACGATTATCTACCTAATAAACGTTATCTTATGAGCTATTATTTTGAATAATTGATCCGACAATCCCAACTATGGTCCTAACACATTTTTATACTCATAATAATAATATAAAAATTATATTATTAATTTGCCCGGTGTTTTCAAATCAACTGTTAAGTTTTCCGGTCGGAGCTTATAACTCCGTCGGTTTGCGATATTTCAACCCGATCATTATTTTAACTTCCGATTCTCATCTGGAATATTATTTTAAAATTTTTACAACTTCATTATATTTTATTTTATCTCGTTACAATTTATTTTTAGTTAACTCGGTACCCGGTATCACCTAAAACTAATAATATCTACCTAAACTACACAAAAGTCTTCACTTTCTTACCAAAATCTCACATTTTTCTTACACCACCATGACACCTTCCTCCTTTTATGGATCTTGCCTCCCTCCCTAAACTAAATATCTACACTACATTTCATTCATTTCTCATTTTACACAAAACAAACTAACAAAATTTTACTCTCTCTTTTTCTCTCCTCTTTGTGGTGTTCGGCCTCATCATGATAAACAAGGAGAAACCATAATTTTTCCAAGATCAAGCTCTAATCTAGTTCCTTTGGTGATCCTTGTTTGAGTTTTGTAATAAAAACTCAAGGTTTCTTAGGTTTTACTCATCCAAGCTCTATAATCTTTCTAGGTAAGTTGTCAAACTCTTGTTCATAATTTCTTCATGATATTTTTATGGTCATATGATTTCTATTCAAGATCTACATGCATATGTTAGTTATACCACTCATTTATATATATATATATATATATATATATATATATATATATATATATATATATATATATATATATATATATATATATATATATATATATATATATATATATATATATATAACTTTGAAGCACTAGAAATGGATTGTAGTTAGATCCTTGTTAGATCCACTTGATTTATGATGTTTAGGAACCCATGACACCCTAAGAAGGTGTATGGTAAGATTAGACTAGATTTGTGGTGATTGAAAGTGGTTTGGTTAAAGTTGGAACTAGATTGGAACACTAGAAATGGTTTTTGAAACTACATATTGACCTACTGTCCCTATTTTTGAAACGTGGGAAAATCAGTGGATAATGGGTAATTTTTTATCAAAGATTTAGAAAATACTTTCAAAAACGAAACTTTTGGCGAAAGAACGGATTAAAACAAGTTAATAACGAAGGAGATATGATTTTCCGAATTTAACGATGAAAACTATTTTCTGAAAAACTGCATGCTGTTGGAAGATTTTCATTGGACAAATAGAGGCGTTAAACGTAACCTAGAGGAACCGAGCTATCGAAAATATATTAGTATATACTAAAACGAATCCGTGGATATAAAGAACGAGTAAAATGAGCTTAAAACGACCAAGTTATACATGTTTTAAAATCGTCAAAACTATATATATATATATATATATATATATATATATATATATATATATATATATATAGTCACTACTAGAAAATAATATAACTACGTACTAAATAATATATTTTCTAGATTTCTTATTCAAGGAGTTTATTTTTAATTAACGAAATACATAAGACCCAAGGTTTATTTATGCGACTACTAGACGATATCTTAAGGTTTTCAAAACGAGGAATATAACACTAACGTTTTTATATACGATATATTACGACAAGTTTTTATTATTCTAGTTGGACTTATTTTTCCTAAGTATGGAAAACACTTTACTTTGACAATAACAATTATTTCCAAGTTACGAGTGGTATAGGTATCATGTGCATGTGCATTCATTACATCCTTTCATGATCTAAGTAGATCACTATCATTCATATTAGGTTGCGGTTAGAGATCGAACCTCATTTCTGTGTATCCACTTTTGTCATCGTAGCTATCGCACCAGGTGAGTCATAGCCCCTATTCTTTTAAATTGTTTTGTTAACGTTTTAGGGGAGAATACATGCTCGTTTTTACATAAATTACTACTTGACTCTTTGAACTCATTTGACCTTATAACTTGTTTTGAACTCTTGAACTCGACTTGAACTTTTGAACTTAATGTACCGTATGTACTATGACCTAAAGTCTCACCTTATTGGTGGAGCGTTCTTAACCCTAAAGTCTCACCTTATTGGTGGAGCGTGCTAAGTCTCCTTTGTTCGGAGCAACACTATAAAGTCTCTCCTGTTCAGAGCATCCTTAATAATTCTCGCCATGGTGGAGTGACTAATAATTCTTCGCCAAGTCGGCGGAGTGACTAATAATTCTTTGCCTAGGTGGCGGAGTGACTTCAAGTCTCCCTTGTTCGGAGCGGCCTTGACTTATGTTGTACTATGTGCCCTTATTCGTGAACTATATTGACCACATGTGCTTGACTACCAGACATATAACTTTTGGCAGTGGGTTGTGAACACACAGGTTACAAGTCTCTTATGGCGGGACTTACAACTGAGTGGATTTACGATGCCTTTGCTGTGTGATCATTTTCTATATAACTTTATTTGTTAAACAAACTCTATGAACTCACCAACCTCGTGTTGACACTTTAGCATGTATTTTCAGGTTTTAACTTATGGCACGCTACAGGAGGTTTTGGCAGGGCATGGCATGGTCATAGAAGACTCTGATTATTTATATGGGGACCGTTTTAAACTATTTTAAGGGCCTACTTCCGCACTACTTTTAACGATGTAAATTCAATATTTTTGATTTAACTATTTTATTCTAAATGATTGAAGTGAAAACCATTTTTGAACTAGTGTTGTGATACGGATTGAGTTACACCCCAGCTACACGTATGCTTCCGCTGGACCCGATTTTGGGGGTGTGACATAACCACTTAACCAAACACATAAAAGTACATCAATTTATACAAACATACTCAATATATTCGCCACTCACACTATCAAATCAAAAAATAAAAAAATAGTAACCCCCATTTTCCTTGATTTTCGTTAGGTGATTTGCACCATCTAACAAACCCAAAAACTTCACCTTCGTGCGCTAAACTTACCTTCCATCATGGTACTCACGTGTGAAGGGTATCTTCATCTCACCTTTCACTCGTGACTATAACACATGGTCTAAATTATAAGGAAGAAGGTTGCAATAGTGTAGACAACCCTTAACATGAAACGTATACACACTTTCAAGAATGACAAATATCCTAATCTATGTATTTTATGAAGTGACAAGTGTATTTAACATATTAATTAGTAATTATGAATCATTTTAACTTGCATTGCTCGTATGTGTCAAATAAACTAATATATAGATTTAGCATATATATAACTAATACAAATTAACAAAGATCAATTTTCAAACTTTAGAAAGAAAACACTGTATCGAAAATAACTAGCTAATTAGCTAAAACTATAAAATTTTGTAAATGAAAAAGAGTAATGATTAATAGACTTATTATCGACATGGTAATGATACTAGATATAATTCATTAATTTGTTGGCATGTGACATTCACATTTTCTCGTTCCTCATCTTAGCTTTTGCTCATTTTTTATGGCATCTTCTCGTTAGCTCTAGTATTCTGAGATAAATAAGAAGTTATGTTTTATGAAAAGCAACAATTAGATTACAAGTCTCTAAAACTACATGTAATGGTCGTCAAATCCATCATCTTCGCGTCAACGTCACACCACCAAACAGTCATAGTGGTGACCACCAAACAAACACGGAAATATATATATATATATATATATATATATATATATATATATATATATATATATATATATATATATATATATATATATATATATATATATATATATATATATAGGGTGGCGTTATTATGGTGTACACTTTTAAAGTAGAAAACAATAGGTACGTTTGTGGACCATTAGATCAAATTTTATAGATGAGATTTAAAATTAATTAGATTGATGCATAATTAATGAGTTTAATGGCATTATTGTTAATAAATAGAAGATTGAGGGCGTTTTCGGTAAAGCACAATAACCATGTGCACATCACTAACAATTGAATCGGGGTATATATTTTTTAATTGGGTTTGAATTTTATACGAAGCTAATTCCCAAAAAGGGACAAAATTTTACATTTTTTCAAAATGTGGTACAAAAATAATAGCTTTTCTCAAAACGGTCATGTGCGAATGTTTGATTCCACTATTTTATTGACACGTGTCCAAACAAATACTACAATACCAATCATTTGTAAGTATGACCACTATCAATTGTCCCCCACGTACTTTTTGACTTTTATAAACAAATGTGCGAATGACACATATGCGAATGTGCGACTTGACCAATACCTCATGTGCTACTTTATTCGGAAGAAAGAACAACCATCAACTAAAATCTCCTACTTGTCCCCTCCCTCCTTCCTCTCTCTCTCTCCACCCATTTCCCACCATCCCAGCCACCACATAAACCCACCGACCTGGATCATTAACAGCATTCGACTTTTTCCATTAAGAAATGATATTTATCCTTGTCCTAACTGTGGTGAGATTTTTCATAAGCCTGGATTATTGAAACAACATCAAGCGTTTAAACACGCTGTTTTGGAGTTATTTGATGATGAACCAGGGGAAAATATTGTGAGGATTATATTTCAAACAGGTTGGCTTCATGAAATTGTGAAAAATCCCATGATTTACCGGGTTATGAAGATTCATAACAGTTCGAAAATACTTGCGCGGTTTGAAGAGTAAAGGGAATTCGTGAAAGCGAAGGCTGCTAGATATGGACGACGGATAGATGAATAGGGGTGGATCTACATGCAAGTAAAAGTAAAAAAAATGAAATTACATCCGGTTAGAAAAGTGGTTTAATTTAAGTACCAACGCATGTTTTTTTTCTCTATTGTCATGTGTTATTACTTGTACTATTATGTGCAGTAGATTTATTGAAATCTGGTTTGGACTGGTGGGAGATGGGTGGAGAGAGAAAAGAAGGAGGAAGGAGGGGACAAGTACAAGATTTTAGTAGATGGTTGTTGTTTCCCAATAAAGTAGCACATGGGTATTGGCCAAGTCGCACATTCGCACATCTGTCATTCGCACATTTGTTTATAAAAGTCAAAAAACACTTGAGGGACAATTGATAGTGGTCGTACTTACAAATGATTGGTATTGTACTATTTGTTTGGACACGTGTCAACAAAATAGTGAAATCGCACATTCGCACATGACCGTTTTAAGAAAAACCATTATTTTTGTACCACATTTTGAAAAAGTGTAAATTTTTGTCCCTTTTTGGGAATTAGCTCAACCTACAACTTCATGGAATAAGCTCTCTTCTGACATAGTTAAATGGACGGTTACTGTTGTATCGATAAATTGTGATATGAACTGTGAACAATGTTCCTTAGAGCATTAGGTACCGTTGGTGCCATGGCTCCAAGTCGTGGGAGTTTTTTGCTGCCAGGTCAGCAAAAAGCTCCACGGCACCAGAAATCCCATGGCACCACATTTCAGGGGTATCCGTTGGCACCAGAATTTCAGGTGCCGTCGGCCATTTTTTTTTTTTTTTTTTTTTTTTTTTTTTTTTTTTTTTTTTTACCTTTTACTTAAATTAAAATATACACAATATAAACTTAAATAAACTTCATTAATATTAAAAACACACATTACATATTAAAAAAACACACGATACATTTTAAAAAATTGCATAAAATTAAAAACCTAATCCTCTTCGGGATATTTTGCCCGGATTCGAGCTTGTTGTGCCCACACGATCCTTGCGTTGACCGGATCCATACTGCTTGTATCCATTTGTAGCACCCGCATCTCCTCGGCAATCTTTTGTGATTCATATAAAGTAACTCTCGCTCAAGAACATCCATCTTGGCCTTGCGGTCTAACTCGTATTGTTGTTGCAACATTTCTTGAAACAATGCCGGGTTTGAACCGGAACTAGCGGTCGAGTTTGACGAACGTTGACTCTTAGCAACCCGGTACATGCCGTCGGGTCGTGGTAAATCATCGGGTCCAAAATGCTCGGGCTCTTCGTGAGTAGGTCGAAGAAGATTACGTCTTACCAAAGTCGAGTCGGGATTTTTCCACTTGTGCTTGTCTTTCAAAAAGCCCCAAGCGGTCAAGTGTCGAAATTCATAACCCGTTGATTTTTTAAACAATACGTGACAACGATTCATAAAATCTTTATCACCTTCCCCACTCATAACCACCGTTTCATCCACCACCGAATTAAACTTCTTGATATCTTTATTCATTGGAGTCCACTTTCCCGTCAACATGTTTTTGGTACGAATAGTATAGTTGAGCCTCTTTGCTTCCGTGTTGTATGCATCGAGCACTTTGTACCAAAATGTATCCCTTTGTTGATCCGCACCCGTTTTTGGATCCTCGGATGCTTGGATGTAACACTCCACCAAAAGATATTCTTCGTCGTGGCTCCAAAAAGTTTGTGGTTGTCGGGACGGGACCACATCTTCCTCGACCTCCTTTTCTTTGTTGCTTTTCTTATTCTTCGGCTTTGATTTTGGCTTCTTCGCCATCGTCTTTGCCCTCGATTTTTTTGAGGTCGGTGTCGGAATAATTTCTTCACTTGAAACTGATTTTTCTTCGTCTTCTTCGTCTACTAGATGAAACGAAGCATGGTCCGAATTCGGTTGTGAAGGGATGCCTTGGGTTGTTTGTTGAGTTTGTGTAAATTGATATTGGTTTTGTTGTTGTTGTTGTTGTAATTTCCATTGGCTAAACAATGCTAAATCTTCGGGATTCATAAATGAGGTTTGGAAGGTGGGAAAGTAACCCGGATTCGAAGACGATCCCGGATTCTTACCGGGGTTCGAAGACGATCCCGGCATTTGGTTTGTCGGATCGTTTAACATGTTGTTGATCCATGGTTGATTTGGATTCATTTTGGATGACAATAGTTATGAGAAGTAGAGATTTAATATACTGGAAGTGTGTGTGAAGTTTGAAAAAAAATGGGGTATTTATAAAGTTTTTTTTTAGAATTAAATTGGTTTAGTTGGGTAATTTTTTGAAAAAAACGGCTATATAGCCGTTATATATTCAAACGGCATTTTTTTGGCCCCTCAAATCAGCAGAAAAAGAAAAAAAAAGGCGACGGCGCTGAGCCGTGGCTGCGGCGCGAGCACCGACGGCGCCACCACCGGTACGGTGCGCCGTCGGATTTTTTGAGCTGGTGATGACGGCGCGAGCCATGGCTCACCCGTACCCCATGCTCTTAGAGTTAACAATATAATGTGATTAGTAAAAACGAAGGAACCTAAGATGATGGCATTGAGATAAACCGACCCCCCAATTGATTAACAAATCAATAATTCATATCATTCAACATAATCGCAATTACAATCCTAAACCCCTATTTATAATAAAAGATGTCCTAATTTTAACTTGTTCACTAAGAAAATAAAAAAAATTAACTAAATATTAATAAGGAAAGTATTAAGAAGGTTCTTATCATATTTATCTTTCTAAGAAATTTCATGCATGGATATAATATAAAACATGTGAGATTAAGAGTAAATTTTAGTCAATGGTGGAATTTTTTTTGGTGATGTTATACCAACGGGGTCTACCCCCACTAGGCTGCAAACTCTCTCTAGTGGGGCCCACCTGTTACAGCTTTTGTCCTATTTTTTTTCTTTTTGCTGTCTTTCTTTCTTATTTATTTTTATTTTTTCCTTTTTCAAACTAAGTGCAGTTGCTTTTTTTTTTTTTTTTTTTTTTTTTTTTTTTTTTTTTTTTTTTTTTTGTCAAAGCACAAAAGTGCAGTTTTTTTGTTCAAGTCCTATTTTTTTGGTCAAAAAACTGCACTTTTGTGCTTTGACAAAAAAATAGGACTTGGACAAAAAAAATAAAAAATAAAAAACTGCACTTAGTTTGAAAAACGAAAAAATAAAAATATATAAGAAAGAAAGACAGAAAAAAAAAAAAAAAAAAAAAAAAAAAAAAAAAAGAAAACTGTAACAGGTGGGCCCCACTAGGGAGGGTTTGCAGCCTAGTGGGGGTAGACCCCCGTTGGTATAACAGCACCCTTGCAAATTGATCACTGGTCGACATCTTGGCTGTTTGGGACCCTTTGTTATAGAAAAAAACAGTAAAAAATATATTACTTCCGGGGATTGTTTGTGACTGTTTATCATAAACTGCTTATATGGGCATATTCGGTACTAGCTTCAAGACCTGCCCGATGGGCGGGCTAACTCTATCAATTTATTTCAATTAATAGTATATTAATAAAATAAAACATCAAAATACCATACGAATACGCATTCAATTTAAAAAAAAATACATAATGAAAGGAATATATGTATCATTAGTGGTGTCTACGGAATCATCCTCGTACTCTTTAACATATCAAAAAAATTTTGATTCTTATATATTGATAATGGACTCAACAAAAGAATGTTACATAGGCCTTTTTCATCAGTCTCAAAAAGTAAAGCATCAAGATGATATATGACAAACATAACGACATGATCATCATACTTTGTTCACAATCATATAATGATCAGGGGTCAATTGCGACTCTTTGATACTATGAATAAAAGTAAAAAGGGCCGGACAATACTATTGCTAAACCGCTCCAGGGAAAAAAAATACCATCAAAACATTTAACATTAGCTGGGAAAAAAGAGCGCAAACCATGGAACACAACAACATAGACAATATTCAAAACAATGTTTAATAGTATCATAAATGATATGTTCCAAATGCCCCTGCTGCAGCAACCAAACACCCTTTGCTGCAGTAGTAAGTCGAGAACCCAACACCCCTTTTGCAGGTTGTAGTGTCATAAAAAAACACTAAGTATATTTTACAAATAACCATTGGCCACAACTATTACATGAGTTAACATAAAACTTAAATGGGTCAACAGCGCATTACATATTTACATTAACCATCCGAAAATCTGGACAGGGCAAATAACCATTAAAATAAAGAATGGTGACAACTTTTCATATCAATAAACAAACACAAGCCTTGACTTTGCAAAATGAAATTCATTATAGTAACACACAAATATAACAGGAAAGTAAGTTCCAAACTGAAGGCACCAGAAGAAAATTGATAAACACATACTGTCATTAAACTGGGACATCCATCTTGTAGCCTCCTTGTACCGTAAATATAGAAAACGGGTTTACCGGAGAGGAGAAATACTTACTTGCACATAAACCTTATAACTTGATTATGAACCCTATTTGTTTCCGCAAGCATCATATTCACACAACAAATCCAATTCAAGCACCACAATCCTCAACGGTGTCATGATATGACCAAAGCACTCCTATTTCCTGTTCAAATTACAATATGTCTAAAATTTCAATAATAAATATAAGATGTGTCTTGTGTCTTGTATACCCAAACCAATAGAGTCAATAGCTTCTTATAGTAACAACGAAACAATACTACAAAAACAGTTGAATGACTTCATGTGACAGTATATTACACCATAGATGTAGATAAGAAACTGGACAAGATATACGAAACATGCATCATACCGTGCACTAATAATAGTGGTAGATTGCATGTCACCAAATGTTACGGAAAGAATAAATAACTTGTAGCAGGAATTCCATTAGATTGTGATGAGATAAACAAACTAATTGCATACAACAAAATTATAGCATCAAACTTACACTAAGCAGTTTCATTCTAGCATTAAAAATGCGCATTTTTATGAATTAAGGGATTCTTTGCTTTAGTTGCCTGTTGCGTTTAAAAAATGCATTCTTTTGAATACGCAATCTCGACTTGCACACATAAAATCATACTTGTAATTTTTTTTAATAGAATTTGGGTATAACGGGACTGTTTTAGAATTTCTTTACCAAAAACTACCCATTTTGACCCGTTATCCCGCCTGACCATTTTACCACCTCTAGTGAAAACGTATGTAGTATATGAGAACTTACAGTTTTCTCCTTGTCTTCTTGCTATGAAGCTATCAAATTTGTAGCTTTAAGTACTTCAGAGTACATAACTTATATATCTTGCAGTTGATTTACCATGTATCAGCGCCTTTTGGCGCATCATGTATCTTAGACCTCGAATGTATATTGGCCTTCTTATAATGGGCTTTACGTGTAATATGTGGTGACCCGACCAAGGTGAAATATCTTTCCAAACTTCCAACACAATATCTGCTACAAAGAGACAAAGTTAGTATCAACAGAATGGGAGTATGACTTTAGTGTTTGATGCTTTAAACCTTTTACAAATCATAATATAACCTTTTGAAATGGTTCGTTCTACATTGTTTTCTCATTAATGATTGTTTGCATTCGACAAACAGAAGAATCATATAATGACCCCCAAACGAAATATTTAAAAAAAAAACTAACGGTTACCAGTAGCAGCAAGAGCTGTTAAAGTCATGATATTGCCATGTGACCGAACATCAACCGCATAGCTAACAACCGATGCCAAATGGTAACACTCAATACCCATAGCCTCTGCAGCTTCCATACACTGAGTTGCCGTCAAGCTGGAAGCAAATACAACCGCCAAGTCAGTTTTCTTCATCTCGTCTTTCATATGTCCCGATGAAGCGGCAATAGTAGCTGCAAACTGAAAAAATTGCGTGTTAAAATTGGGACGACACAGTTTTAATTCTCACACTCACATAACCCCTATATAAACAGATAATTAAATAAACAACTTATAAGCAATTCTAAACAACCCCTATTCAAACAACTAATTGAATAAGTGATCACGACATCCATTATAAGTTTCTAGTGTTCTTTGATGACCTCTAATTAAATAGTGCAAGCTCAAGTTATTTGGTGACCTTTGATATTGATGGTTGTTTCTCACGAATTTAATGTAATTGACAAGTGACAACTGATATGATAAGAACTTACATGTTGATGAATTGCAGCTTCAAGTTCTTTGACGATCTCGGCCATATGTGGTCTTTCTCTAAATCTCTACTTAAACATTGATTATCAATGGCTGCAAACGTCGACAAAGAATCGTGATTAAAATTTACTTGTTTATGAAATTTAAGGCACTAACCGTTATAGAATTTTGTTAAAGGGAACGTACTCACTTTGACTTCTTCAATCGTTGCATGAGCAATGGAAAGTGGTCTTCTCGGTAAACTTCGAGTTCAGTTTTCTCGACTTTTCCACCACCAAATTCACACAGAGAGTAAGCTACCCCATCAAATTCAAACCTTAAGTGCAAAACAATATAATTAATTGAAGCTTTAAAAAAGATGAAGCTTTAGATTTGTGTGATCGATTGTGATTGCGGAAGTAGTTCTGCTCTCCAAACGGAAGCACTGCATCAATCCCAACATTATAACACCATTCAACTTTTCAACAATAAAAACATAACCATAGTATACCATTATATTCAGCAAAAGAAAACTTTAGGAACGAAATAAGATTTTTTTTTTCTCATTCAGGCATTTCATCAAAAACTTGATTTGCATCAGTTACATAAGTTGCTCAAATAGACAAATTAACAAACAGTTGGCGGGCATGATTCATTAACCTTCATATGGAGTCAAGGTTGATTTCTAAACTCAATCCAATAATCAAAATCCATAAATACATACAAAATCAATCCTTACTTCATAAAAAATCAAACATCTAGTAACCTAATTTTGTTTCAATTTAAAAAAAAAAAAAAAAAATTACCTTATACCGAATATGGTTTATTTGTGATGATGTGTTGTTTCTGCGATTGTATAATCGAGTTGTGAAGTAGAAACGACCAATCAGAATTGAAATCATATATTTGAAAATCGGAATTGAAATCATATATTTGAAAAACGGAAATGTAATCAAAATAATTAATGATTTGTGTGTTGTTTATGGCAGTGTGCGGATTTAAAAGTTTACTTAGTTCCAGGGGTTTTTGTTTTGAATTTGCTCCACCGAATTGCATTTGAACTTTATCCCCTTAGTTTTCTCCAGAATTTGTTCAAAAATAATTTCGAAATCTTACTAAAAGTAGTGATGTTTCCACGTGTCATTCTTTTAGAATTTTGGGAGAGTTTTTGCATCTAAAAATAGCAATCACACTTGTTCTATATATAGGTTGAGATTATTGTTAAAATAATCTCTTTTAATGTTATAAACTTTCTAGTTAACCAGTTCGCCTACAAAACAAACTGAGTTAACCAGCACAAAATTTTTGATGTCGATGCATCATGTAACAAAGATAATGTAGCTATAATATACTATTGTTAGTATATTGTTAAAATAATATGTATTAATGTTATAAACTTCTAGTTCAAAAAAAAATGTTATAAACTTATATTAACAACAAAAACTTGACCAGTATGGAAAAAGTGTATAAGCAAGCCAATAATACCACATATGATATTTTATAAAACTAGCAAGTTAACCGTGCATTGCGACGGCCGGTAAATGTAATTTATAATTTTTACCAGAAATGTTTTTGGATTATTTATAACATTGTCATCGTAAAAATGATTACGAAGTATTTTACAAAACACAAAATGTTAACACATTTTGTGAATTAGTTTTTGTCACATTTATTTTGTCACTAAATTTATTTTTGTAATTAATGAGTAAGTATATGGAGGAGTTAAATTGTGAGAACATTTAATTATTAATAGAACTAGATGATTTTAATGATATAAATTTTAAATATTTAATGTTTTAATGACACGATTAGTAGTTACAAAATTTTAAAGCATATTGATTTAAATTTTGATGAAGTTGTTAGTGGATAATTAGGCCCAAGCGGGTTTATGTCAATGTTTTTAGCTTTATTATTAGAAAAAAAAATAGTTATTTAATTGTTTGTTTTTTGTTTTTTATGTCGAATCCAGGGTATTAATTCCCGAGATGACTTTTTGTTGGTGTCGAATCAAGGGTATCAATTCCCGAGACGACTTTTGTTGGTGTCGAATCCAGGGTATCAATTCCCGAGACGACTTTTGTTGGTGTCATATTTGCTTTCTTAGTTTATTTTGATTTATTGTTTTAATTTGCTTTATTAGTTTAATACTCGAGTTCGAGCTTTCGCGATTTCGCCGCTCAAACTGCGAGGGAGTGTTAGTGGATAATTAGGCCCAAGCCCGGATTGTGGGTTTTGGGTATTAGGGTTTCACTATTATATATAGTGATTATTAATAAAGTTATACTTACGGGTTTCAATCATCTAACAGAAGTAAATGTCTAAACTTAGTAACTTGTGTAAACTTAAAATTTTTAAAATTTAAAAATTAGAAAGGTCCGAAATGCATTACAGAGAGTAGAGATAGAGATAGAGATAGAGACAGAGATATAGAAGGTTAGCACACAAGATTGAGAAATACAGTGTAAACAAGTCATTATTGTTGCAAAAATTCAATAACTTACAAAAAAAAAAAAAAAAAAAAAAAAAGATATAGGGGAAATACACCAACATTTCAATCACAATGACAAAAAGACCAAATATGATGGTTCAAGAAGTCATGTTTCTGGTCACTTGCAAAGGGATGCGAGTATACTGCGAGGTGGTTTCAGTAGTGGCTTTCGGGCATGAAGGACCATCATATTATTAACAAGCATAACATCACCATTCTTCCAAGGTATCACAACACATTCTTCTTCCATGATTCTCACAATGTATTCCTTGGCATCATCAGGCACTAGGTCTCCATTTCCAAGCTCAACATATGTATCATGATCATTAACTTTACCATTCATTGGGCATGTCTTACAAATCGCAAGATTATTGAACCAAGTCTTACGTTGATTTCTTTCGTCGAATCTGATGGCTGTCAGTGGACCTGTTATAACTTTTACACCATTCTCCATCCATTCCAGCTTAGTTTCCAGACTTGCAGCCCTGTTGTCAGTCAACCAAGCATTACATTTTTATGAGTCACGTTTAGATAACATAATGTATTAACTAATAAGGTTTAATGTAGTGAATCAAAAACCTTTGCTCCGCAATGTTCTTGTCATGAGTCATGTATGTAGACTTCCAACCTTTGCCAGTGAAGGACGATGAAAGGTCCTCATCATTAATTATTCTTTTGTTAATCAACCCATGTTCCTCGAGTCGTTCAACAAACTCTGGATGCCTCTTGTTCATCTTTTCATATATGATATGACTCAGAACTATTGGAGTTTCTCCCCCACTTCCGGGTTCTTCTTCACAGAAGAAAAATAACTTCGTGGGGAAGTTTGGAACCTGTTTGACAAATATAGTTCAAGTGAAAGAAAAATCAAGCAAGAGTTTCACTTAAGTTTCAACTAAAAACATGGCAATGCACTCTTTTTTTTCTTTTTACAGCAAATATTCACAAACAGTACTTGTCCCTTGCCTTTAGCCACATTGACCCGTTAATACTATAGTTATGTGATCATAGCTATATCAAAAGATAAAAATTAAGAATCAAAGTATTTACATAAGCCATCTCGTGATGAAAAGGAATGTGTATATCTGGGGGACTTTCATTAGCAGTGTAAATCCGCCCAATGACTTTGGTTCGAGGGGCTTGACCACCAACATAGGGTGCTTCATGGAAGCCAAAAGCTTCAACAACATTGTTGAAGTCTGAAGGAGACGTAACAGGAAAGCCTCGGAAGAGAATAGCACCTCTTTCATTTAAAAGAGACTCTAGCCATGGCTTCTGAACTCTGATAGCCTCTTCAAATCCCGTAAATTTAGTGCATGTGGTTGGTAACAACACCGCAGGGAAAAGAACACCATGGGTGCCCTGAGGTTTCTGCTCAGGTACTGCTACTTCTTGAAAAAAATTTCTGGTGGCCATATGGATTGTGGCCGTAAAATTATCTTCTTTTTCTTCCATTATATAGAAAACTTACAAACAGATTTCGTATGATACACAATGGAGTGTTTTGTGGATCAAAGGAATCTTTTTTAAGTAATCAAGTCTATGGATAATATTAACAAAGAATTTGTACTTACTTTCCTATTTTTTAATGCTAAAGTTTTTTTTTTTTTTTTTTTTTTTTTTTTGAACGGCATTATAAATGTTAAAATAATACTTATATGCTGATAAATTTCTTAGCTAAACTATTTTAATCACAAACTTTATAACACGTTTCAGATTAAACTAATATTTAATAATGACAAAATTGTCTAAAAATACATCAAACTTGCCACATTTTGCTATTGTATGCTATGAACTTTTTTTCCTATTGTATACATGAACTTTATTAATCTCTCTATTGTATCAGGCTATGTTTGGCAAAAGTAGCTGTGAGCAGTAGCCAAAAAAGCTCACAGCTTCATAAAGAAGCATTGGGAAAATGAGCTTTCCTAAAAAATAGCAAAGCCCACAGCTCTCATGCCAAACGAACACTAAAAATCAAAAAGCTCATTGACCAAAAAAACTCCAAAAAGCTTTGTGTCAAACATACGTGGCATTATTTAATCAAGAGTTAATTACCTAAATTTACATAAATCATCCTTGTGGCTCAAAACAATTCCACCATTCATCCTTGAGTCAATTGCATAAAAGGTCCTTGTGGCTCTAATAATTTACATATTTCGTCCTTGTGGCTATAAAATGATTAAACTAAAAAAAAATGATTTTATGGCAATCTTTCTATCTGAGACGGTTGAGTCGACACCGAAAGAAGATCAACATTCATCTTATTTAAGTAAAACACTCATGGTTGTTCAAGAACGTTATAAGACGATGAAATATGTTGTAACTATTGTTGATCTTTTTCATGATGCTACATCCAAAACTTATGTACTCCCTCCCGCCACCATCCGCCGCCTGCCACCACCATCCAAAACTTGTGTACTCCCTGTCATATCATATAAAATGATTAAACTAAAAAAAATGTAGAATCATGAAAAAGATTACACCAACAATGGTGTTTAAAGGATATATAAATTGCGTAAAACAATGAGCCAAGATTATAAACCAAAACTATCACCCGCAGATCGGTTGTTCCTCGGTTCATAGCCACCAGATTCAAAATTACCCTTTGTTGCCATCTCTTGACACCATCTTCACGAGTAACAACAAGAACAGTTTTGTAACGGATCAAAACAAACAGCTTTAGTAGTGGTTGACCATATAGATTATTACAATATACTAATTCAATAAATTTTTAATTTTCTAGTAACATATATTTGGAGATTTTAAGCAATAATTATAGGCTTTGGAATTGGATGGCTTTGTTTTTAACTTGATCTTTGAGCAGTTGTAGATGAAACATAACCCAAATGAACCTAGTCATTTAAGTAAATGGGTCAAAATTGCCACACACTTTTAGGTCGTCCATCTTATGCTCCTTTAAACAGCCAACATGGTATTCTTTCTCGCACTGGAAAATGCAAACCGAACAAAGGTTATAAACTTATAATCCATAGGCATTCAAAAGCAGCATAACAATTACATTTTCACATGAGCGTTATTACAAATTAGAAAAGCACCTGATCACATATGATGACAGTTCTTGGGCTGAATCCAGTCTTGCTAAAATCTAGTGCCCTACACATGTCAAGAAGACAAGAATACATAAAAGGTTAAAAATAGAACACCATCCTGTAGAAAACTAGAAGGGGGTTGAATAGTTTTGCGTCTTTTTCGTTTCAATAAAAGTTTGCTTTCAAATAATTAATGGTAGTTTGTAAAAACCCTTTGAAGCTAAAGTATAGATACAAATTAATTCACATACGTCACATAAATACTTCTTATTTAAAGTGTTAAATAGAAATTATAATTTCATATATCTCACTTAAATCTAAGTTTGTATTTATATGTGTATATGTGTTTTAATGATTGTATATACTTTAATTTACTAATGTATAATTAATGTTTTCAATGGAAACTAGTTTGATCTTTATGTGAAACCAATATATGCACAACACACAATAATAATAATGTACGAGAAGGCAAGTAAGTAAACGAGTAGAGAATGAGGGATGGAAATATCAAACCGAGAGACAAAGGATTTATAGTGGTTCGGCTACAAGGACACCTTCCTTGCCCTACTCCACTCCCCGAGTCACCTACTCGAGAGTTTTCTTCACTAGATCAAAAACCTCCTTTATGGCGGAGAAAACCTTACACACCAATTAGCACACCACAACAATATCACACCACAATCACGACTTCAACACAACTTCTTCACACCAATCTTCTTCACACCTAACTTCTACACACCAATCTTCTACACTTCAAATTTCTTCACAACTTTCTACTTTGCTCCTAGCTTCTTCACAACTTAATACTTCCTAACTCTTTTTCTTCACGCCACTTGTTTCTTCATACCTTCACTACTAAGTCCTATCCACTACCCCAAGATATATACTACTTTACAACTTCTAGGCTTCAAGGTCTTTTCAACTTCAAAGCTTCAACTTCTTTGTCTTCACAACTATCTCCACTTCAATATGCTATTACGACTTATATCTTCTAACACAAATCCTATCCACCTCTATTTCTTCACTACTAGTACTACCTCACACCTTCAATGGATCTAGATCCAATATCTAAATCTATCTAACCAATGTGTACACAATGTTCACAGAGAAATAAATGATATACAAGATGAACTAAACAATCAACTTAGATAGCAAGATGATACTAAGTTGCAATACTCCTAGTAGAAGTATTCTTCTCTTTGCACTTGAGTGTTGAGGCTTGAATCACTTTGAAACAAAGATCAAAGTATATAAGATCAAAGGATTTTTAGAAGATGGAGAGGAATGTTTAGATAAGAAAGTTTTAGTGCAAAAAGGTGAGGAAAAAATCCAGGTTTAAGGTGGTATTTATAGGCAACAGATTCTGACAGAGGAGCGTGGCCGGTCCCATTAAATCATGGCCGGCCCCCTTAAAATTAAGGGGACTGCCCTTTATAATTAAGGGGACCGCCCAGCTGAAACGGCCAGATTCTTTGTCTTTTAGTGGGGAAAGTTTATTTGGTGAAAAACTAACTGATTTTGGTTAAAAATTTGAATTCATATATTTAGTATGAATAAAACATTTTTCTTTATTACCAAAAGTGTTTTTCAAAAATATATAATATGTTTATATAATTAAGTAAACTTTGTAATACTTAATTAAACTTTCCTTTGATCTTATAATGCTTTAATCACTATGTTTATTCATACCTTAAGTGATTAGATGGTGAAAGTGATTATTAACTACTAAATACTTGTTTACGTCATTATCTTTGATTTAATGTGTTTTCGTTTTGTGATCATCAAAACATAGAGATATCGAAAGATATGAATAACGTTTTTAGTCGTTTATTTATATCAACAATCTTACCATTTTTGATGATTACAAAACCTAAACTCATTAAATCTAAAAATTAATTTTTTTTAGACAAGTATTAAGTGAGTTTACATTCACTTCTCCCCCTTTTTGTAGAATCAAAAAGGTTTAAGCCAATGAGATAAAAACTCCCCCTTGATGTATGCTCCCCCTCGTTTGAGAGCACCAAGGGTTCGAGAAATGGGGTTCTTGCAAGAAAAATATTATAAGCACAAGCATGGCACAAGCAAACACATATAGCGTAGTACTAACTAATAATGAGCATGGCAAAAGAGAATTAGAAACATATATGAAATCGTTCATTAAAAGAAAATGATTACGTCAACCCAAAATGGTTGAGGAGATTTATTTGAAAATGAGAGATATAAGCATGTAAAATGCTTGATGGTTTAGTGGAGGTAAACATTTGGTTGCATGAATGTTGTTGGGTTTGGAGATGTGGAGCTTGTAGGTGGTGAAATTGAAGATGGGTTTGATTGAGGGTTTTGATGTTGTTCAAGTGATGGTGTTTGTTGAGATCTAGTAAGAAGATACTCAATCCAAGTAAAGTGCTCATTCAATGCAATTGTTTGTTGTTGTAGGAAGATGCAACAAGGGCAATTGTTGACATGCTTCTCAATTTGGTTTTTGTTATGTGGTGATGATGGTGAGCTTGATTGTGGTGGATCCAAATTGCGTTGAGCAAGATGTAATGCTAAAAGAGCACTAAGCTCATGTGCCTCTTTTAGCTCCTCAACGAACTTCAAGTGTTCGGAGGAAGGTGATTGTGGTGGAGCTTGATAGTTGTCTTGGGTGAAAGTTTGAACATGCAACATAGGAGTGGCATGTGAAGTTGTACGATGTGGTGGTGGTACTCTTGGTGGTGGAGACATGGTTAAGCTTGGATAGTCATGAAAACATGAAATGTGTGGGAGAGGTTCTTCATGAGTGGGTGATGTTTTTGTTGAATGAGCAACATGTGAAGTATTGATCGAGAGATTGGGATTGATGTTTTGGGGTTAAGCATGCTCATCATAAGAAGAGGCATGAATGAGGGAATGAGTGGGTGATAGGTTGTGAGATGAATCATTGTTGTGGTTTTGAGGTTTAGTAGTTGGTTGACTTGGAACAACATCACTTGAGTTATGACAAGAATCAAGTTTCCTCCTCCAAACGGGTTTGACGGAGATCCTTGCGGTTCTTGAAATCTTAGGTTTTTGGTTGTTGGGAGATGACATGTTTGGGTGTGATGGCATTAACGATGGGAAGAGGGTATTTATAGTGTATGAGAAATGTGGTTTAGGAAGGTAAATTTTGAGGGATAACATGGGACAAAATATGTTTGTGAATTTTGGGAAGTATAGGCTAAAATGGGTCAAAAAGTGATAAAGAAAACAGTATCCCCGACCATCAGATGGCCGGTCCCCTTAATTAGGGGCCGGTCCCCTTAATCATTAAGGGGGCCGCCTTATATAATTAAGGGGGCCGCCCATCTGGTAATTCCCAGAATGCTAGAAATGGATTTTTGGCAGAAAATTTTCAAAAAGGTTGTGTTTTTGGATTTGGATTCAAGTAAGTTTGACTCTTTGAGGCAATATAGGGCATACTATTCATGAATGTAGAGAGTGATATAGAATAAATAGAAATAAGCAATAAATTTCTAATAATCATGCAATCTATTTAATTAACATTTAAGATATGCAATTAAGGAGGCAATAAAGAAATTGGCTAAATAAGCAACTATATGAAAATGATAACACTTAGCCTAGAGCAAACATGTTGATGATTGTTAACAAGTAACACATAGGTGGATATGATTATATGGACTTTATGACTTGTTACAAACAAGATCCATATAGGCAAGTCATGATTCTCATGAAATGATTTGATTAAATTGTGAATGTCATTTCCAATAGAGGTGTATGACACATGTGAGAAGGTTAAATATGTTTTAAGCAAAACGTTTTTAGTTTTATTCAACAATGTTTTGAAGTAACTTCAAGTGTGCATTACAATAACGTAAAAAAAAATTTAATCTTGTTTTTGATTAAAATAATGGTTATAAGGAAGTTTTAGTTAAGTAACGAAATACTTCATTTCAAAAAGAGAGAAGTTTTAAACATAATGTTTTGATCATAATAATCAAGAAGTTGCAAATGAAGGATTTGAAATGGAAGCTTGTCATTTTTAAGAGAATCAATTAAGCCCATTGTCACATATAATCATCTTTAATGACACCTAAAGATATTAAAGTGAAATGATAGATACTTATGATCTAAATGCAATGGGACAGGAAGAAGCAAGGTAAATAGTTCATGGATACAAGATAGACATATGTATATATATATATATATATATATATATATATATATATATATACAAAGAACATCATAATATCAAGTTGCAAACAAGTATCAATAATAATGCATCTATTAAGGCAACTAGTAAGACATATAGCTTAAGTGGAAGGGTTCTACTATAGATCATAGAAGATTTAAGAAAAATGATACTAGACTAAACAACAAGAAGGTTAATAATGCTAATATCATGTATGCATATATTAGTGTTAATAATCTAAGAGCATGGAAGCATATCAGTTAAATTTTATTCACACACTAATTAAAACATTCTAAAGTATAATATAACATTGACAAGTTTTAGAAAAGAAAAACTTATCTCAGGTCCAGCTTTTCAAAAAGGATGGGCATGACGGTGAAAGAAGAAATTTAGGAGGCTTCATCATGAAAAAGTAACCGATACACCATGATACCAATACTCCAAGAGTGAAGAACAAAATGCCGATACATGAATAAATCCGCAACAACGTCATAGGCGAAACATTTGTAGAAAGTGAAACAATATGATAGAGACCAATATCCGTCAAAGGTAATAGAGCGAGATGAGTAGATCAACACGTAATAGGCTCTTCATTCGTAAATTACCTAAACAAGATAAACAGCTTGGTACCCAGATTCTCATGGGTCCTAGTTGGTTAGATGACAACATCCATTGCATTTGAATGCACATGATGTGGATGTCGTCGATAAGTACAAGAATTCATCAATAGTTTGTTTTAATTAACAAACAATGACTTTCTTGACTAGAATAAAAAGTAATGAATGTTAATAGCGTTAGTTCTAAATTTACTCACTAGATTTAACAAATTTTATTTGTTTTAATGCATTTGTTGAAGGATCATTTACGATAAATCCTAACCCGGTTTTATCATAGAATGGCTTTTGAATGTCGAGAGGATATTTTACAGATTTAGAGCTATTTTCGAATTTTGCCAATGTTTTTGCTTTTTCATTTTCCATTTTAATTTCATGTTTGTAATCTCGACATTTTTTACATACAAGATCGATTTCAATATTACTTTTAAATCTAGACATTTTATCTTCTAAAATGATTTCTTTTTCAAAGTTGTTTTCAGCGGATGTAGAAAATTTATTTTTAAAAGTAATTTTTGAATCAATGTTGCAAAAATGTTTGAAGTTGTTTTCCATTTTTAAAAATTCTAATATAAATTGATCATAACAAAAATGTTCAGTTTTGAATTGTACCTTCTTTGTAGTTGTACATTCCTCACATGCTATACGATGACCAATTTCATTTTCCATGTCGCTCCATGTTTTGTTTGTAGTTTCACTTGGATCAAGGAACATGTAGTTCTTGCCATCAATACTTGTGTTCTCATTTGTTTGAATATTCTCATAAGCCGTATTATCATCATCTTCTTTGCACTTGTTGCACCATGATTTATTTACGCTCTTTCTTTGGATTTGGCTCATGTATTCTTCGTTGTAGATACCTTCAATGATCACATTTGAACTAGTAGTACATGTATTTATTTCAACTAAATATTTACTTACCAAATTTTCTAGATTAACTATTTCTTGTGCAATATCAAGTTTATCATCTTTGGTTTTACACTTCTCTTGGTGAATCTTTAAAAGACATTTCCAAATATCATTTCCCGATTTACAACTAAATAATCTTTCATATTTAGCTTTTGGTAGGGTTTTGAAAATAAGTAATTTGGCTTTAGTGTTTTTATCAATATTAGTTTGAAGATTATTATATTGATTTTCAAACTCTATTTTGGTTGGTTTAAGATCACCAATTGAAATGATATGCCAAAGATCAAGATCTATTGATTTCACATAGTTTTCAAATTTGTTTTTCCATTCAAGAAAATGATCATTTTCAAATAACAGTGGTTGTTGTGCAAATTTCCCTTCTACATATTTTTCAAATTCCATTGATCGTTGCAAGTTTTAAAATACAATCTATTTTAAAAATCTTGCTAGACGTGGCTCTTGATACCAATTGTAGAAAACTAGAAGGGGGGGTTGAATAGTTTTGCGCCTTTTTCGTTTCAATAAAAGTTTGCTTTCAAATAATTAATGGTAGTTTGTAAAAACCCTTTGAAGCTAAAGTATAGATACAAATTAATTCACATACGTCACATAAATACTTCTTATTTAAAGTGTTAAATAGAAATTATAATTTCATATATCTCACTTAAATATAAGTTTGTATTTATATGTGTATATGTGTTTTAATGATTGTATATACTTTAATTTACTAATGTATAATTAATGTTTTCAATGGAAACTAGTTTGATTTTTATGTGAAACCAATATATGCACAACACACAATAATAATAATGTACGAGAAGGCAAGTAAGTAAACGAGTAGAGAATGAGGGATGGAAAGATCAAACCGAGAGACAAAGGATTTATAGTGGTTCGGCTACAAGGACACCTTCCTTGCCCTACTCCACTCCCCGAATCACCTACTCGAGAGTTTTCTTCACTAGATCAAAAAATTCCTTTATGGCGGAGAAAACCTTACACACCAATTAGCACACCACAACAATATCACACCACAATCACGACTTCAACACAACTTCTTCACACCAATCTTCTTCACACCTAACTTCTACACACCAATCTTCTACACTTCAAATATCTTCACAACTTTCTACTTTGCTCCTAGCTTCTTCACAACTTAATACTTCCTAACTCTTTTTCTTCACGCCACTTGTTTCTTCATACCTTCACTACTAAGTCCTATCCACTACCCCAAGATATATACTACTTTACAACTTCTAGGCTTCAAGGTCTTTTCAACATCAAAGCTTCAACTTCTTTGTCTTCACAACTATCTCCACTTCAATATGCTATTACGACTTATATCTTCTAACACAAATCCTATCTACCTCTATTTCTTTTCTACTAGTACTACCTCACACCTTCAATGGATCTAGATCCAATATCTAAATCTGTCTAACCAATGTGTACACAATGTTCACAAAGAAATAAATGATATACAAGATGAACTAAACAATCAACTTAGATAGCAAGATGATACTAAGTTGCAATACTCCTAGTAGAAGTATTCTTCTCTTTGCACTTGTTTGTTGAGGCTTGAATCACTTTGAAACAAAGATCAAAGTATATAAGATCAAAGGATTTTTAGAAGATGGAGAGGAATGTTTAGATCAGAAAGTTTTAGTGCTAAAAGGTGAGGAAAAAATCCAGGTTTAAGGTGGTATTTATAGGCAACAGATTCTGACAGAGGAGCGTGGCCGGTCCCTTTAAATCATGGCCGGCCCCCTTAAAATTAAGGGGACCGCCCTTTATAATTAAGGGGGCCGCCCAGCTGAAACGGCCAGATTCTTTGTCTTTTAGTGGGGAAAGTTTATTTGGTGAAAAACTAACTGATTTTGGTTAAAAACTTGAATTCATATATTTAGTATGAATAAAATATTTTTCTTTTTTACCAAAAGTGTTTTTCAAAAATTTATAATATGTTTATATAATTAAGTAAACTTTGTAATACTTAATTAAACTTTCCTTTGATCTTATAATGCTTTAATCACTATGTTTATTCATACCTTAAGTGATTAGATGATGAAAGTGATTATTAACTACTAAATACTTGTTTACGTCATTATCTTTGATTTAATGTGTTTTCGTTTTGTGATCATCAAAACATAGAGATATTGAAAGATATGAATAACGTTTTTAGTCGTTTATTTATATCAACAATCTTCCCCTTTTTGATGATTACAAAACCTAAACTCATTAAATCTAAAAATTAATTTTTTTTAGAGAAGTATTAAGTGAGTTTACATTCACTTCTCCCCCTTTTTGTAGAATCAAAAAGGTTTAAGCCAATGAGATAAAAACTCCCCCTTGATGTATGCTCCCCCTCGTTTGAGAGCACCAAGGGTTCGAGAAATGGGGTTCTTGCAAGAAAAATATTAGAAGCACAAGCATGGCACAAGCAAACACATATAGCGTAGTACTAACTAATAATGAGCATGACAAAAGAGAATTAGAAACATATATGAAATCGTTCATTAAAAGAAAATGATTACGTCAACCCATAATCATTGTTACATAGGCTACAAAGATGAAATTCTAAGCTAAGTAGAATGTCCTAATGTGCCAACAAGAAGTGTCACCAAACTTTCTTGAATCCCAAAATGGTTGAGGAGATTTATTTGAAAATGAGAGACATAAGCATGTAAAATGCTTGATGGTTTAGTGGAGGTAAATATTTGGTTGCATGAATGTTGTTGGGTTTGGAGATGTGGTGCTTGTAGGTGGTGAAATTGAAGATGGGTTTATTGATTGAGGGTTTTGATGTTGTTCAACTGATGGTGCTTGTTGAGATCTAGTAAGAAGATACTCAATCCAAGTAAAGTGCTCATTCAATGCAATGGTTTGTTGTTGTAGGAAGATGCAACAAGGGCAATTGTTGACATGCTTCTCAATTTGGTTTTTGTTATGTGGTGATGATGGTAAGCTTGATTGTGGTGGATCCAAATTGCGTTGAGCAAGATGTAATGCTAAAAGAGCACTAAGCTCATGTGCCTCTTTTAGCTCCTCAACGAACTTCAAGTGTTCGGAGGAAGGTGATGGTGGTGGAGCTTGATAGTTGTCTTGGGTGAAAGTTTGAACATGCAACATGGGAGTGGCATGTGAAGTTATAGGATGTGGTGGTGGTACTCTTGGTGGTGGAGACATGGTTGAGCTTGGATAGTCATGAAAACCTGAAATGTGTGGGAGAGGTTCTTCATGAGTAGGTGATGTTTTTGTTGAATGAGCAACATGTGAAGTATTGATCGAGAGATTGGGATTGATGTTTTGGGGTTGAGCATGCTCATCATAAGAAGAGGCATGAATGAGGGAATGAGTGGGTGATAGGTTGTGAGATGAATCATTGTTGTGGTTTTGAGGTTTAGTAGTTGGTTGACTTGGAACAACATCACTTGAGTTATGACAAGAATCAAGTTTCCTCCTCCAAACGGGTTTGACGGAGATCCTTGCGGTTCTTGAAATCTTAGGTTTTTGGTTGTTGGGAGATGACATGTTTGGGTGTGATGGCATTAATGATGGGAAGAGGGTATTTATAGTGTATGAGAAATGTGGTTTAGGAAGGTAAATTTTGAGGGATAACATAGGACAAAATATGTTTGTGAATTTTGGGAAGTATAGGCTGAAATGGGTCAAAAAGTGATAAAGAAAACAGTATCCCCGACCATCAGATGGCCGGTCCCCTTAATCATTAAGGGGGCCGCCTTATATAATTAAGGGGGCGCCCATCTGGTGATTCCCAGAATGCCAAAAATGGATTTTTGGCAGAAAATTTTCAAAAAGGTTGTGTTTTTGGATTTGGATTCAAGTAAGTTTGACTCTTTGAGGCAATATAGGGCATACTACTCATGAATGTAGAGAGTGATATAGAATAAATGGAAATAAGCAATAAATTTCTAATAATCATGCAATCTATTTAATTAACATTTAAGATATGCAATTAAGGAGACAATAAAGTAAATAGGCTAAATAAGCAACTATATGAAAATGATAACACTTAGCCTAGAGCAAACATGTTGATGATTGTTAACAAGTAACACATAGGTGGATATGATTATATGGACTTTATGACTTATTACAAACAAGATCCATATGGGCAAGTCATGATTCTCATGAAATGATTTGATTAAATTGTGAATGTTATTTCCAATAGAGGTGTATGACACATGTGAGAAGGTTAAATATGTTTTAAGCAAAACGTTTTTAGTTTTATTCAACAATGTTTTGAAGTAACTTCAAGTGTGCATTACAATAACGTAAAAAAAAAATTAATCTTGTTTTTGATTAAAATAATGGTTATAAGGAAGTTTTAGTTAAGTAACGAAATACTTCATTTCAAAAAGAGAGAAGTTTTAAACATAATGTTTTGATCATAATAATCAAGAAGTTGCAAATGAAGATTTGAAATGGAAGCTTGTCATTTTTAAGAGAATCAATTAAGCCCATTGTCACATATAATCATCTTTAATGACACCTAAAGATATTAAAGTGAAATGATAGATACTTATGATCTAAATGCAATGGGACAGGAAGAAGCAAGGTAAATAGTTCATGGATACAAGATAGACATATGTGTATATATATATATATATATATATATATATATATATATATATATATATATATATATATATATATATATACAAAGAACATCATAATATCAAGTTGCAAACAAGTATCAATAATAATGCATCTATTAAGGCAACTAGTAAGACATATAGCTTAAGTGGAAGGGTTCTACTATAGATCATAGAAGATTTAAGAAAAATGATACTAGACTAAACAACAAGAAGGTTAATAATGCTAATATCATGTATGCATATATTAGTGTTAATAATCTAAGAGCATGGAAGCATATCAGTTAAATTTTATTCACACACTAATTAAAACATTCTAAAGTATAATATAACATTGACAAGTTTTAGAAAAGAAAAACTTATCTCAGGTCCAGCTTTTCAAAAAGGATGGGCATGACGGTGAAAGAAGAAATTTAGGAGGCTTCATCATGAAAAAGTAACCGATACACCATGATACCAATACTCCAAGAGTGAAGAACAAAATGCCGATACATGAATAAATCCGCAACAACGTCATAGGCGAAACATTTGTAGAAAGTGAAACAATATGATAGAGACCAATATCCGTCAAAGGTAATAGATCGAGATGAGTAGATCAACACGTAATAGGCTCTTCATTCGTAAATTACCTAAACAAGATAAACAGCTTGGTACCCAGATTCTCATGGGTCCTAGTTGGTCCTAGCATACGTGAATAATCATATATTAATAAGGTTAAGTATTTGATTGATCAAACCATCATCAATGATCTAGTCCTAAGTTACCTAACATTTTCACAAGAAGTTTAGAGTTCAAGCATCATTAGATACACATTTGTGGATGCTAGAAAAAATATTAAAAACAATCACTGAATAGCTCAGTCGGGCTCCGTTTATTCGATCGAAAGAGTTGCCCTCTCCAAGAAACATGAACATGGAAGACCTTTCTAATTTAATGGTTTCCATCCTTGATCGATAATGGTATATTTTTAACTATAAGAGCACTAGGTATGGTAACCATGGAGGTGAGTTATGGCTTAACTTGATCTGCGTTAAGGATGAGTTACCACACCGCCCACACACGTTAAGTTAACGCTTGACCTGCTACGTTAACATGGTAACGTAGCGTTATGTTTGATTGAGCTGCTTTTGTGGTATTAAATGTGGTATTTTAAAATAAAAGGGGCCCAAAATGTGGTGTTATGGTTGAGTTATGGTAAGGGGTATTTTTTAAGAGTTAAGGTTGAAATGATAAAGCTGATGTGGCGTTGACGTGACATAGAGTTAAGAGTTAAGAGTTAACTCTATGGCACCACAGAGTTAAGAGTTAAGACTTAACTCTATGGCACCACACCTAGTGTTCTAAGTCGACAAAGAATTTATGCTTATCAGGAATAACATATCTTAGAATGCTAAGATATACAATGCTAACATATTAAGAATTTATGCCTTCTCCAATAACTTGTCTTACAATATATGCTTAATGAAAAGAAAAAGATAATACTTTTTTTTTGCATTTTATATTAATATATTATAGCCAAGAATCCCAACACTAACTAAAAATTAAAAATACACTTTATCGGAGAATCTAGACATATTTTATATTGATCAAATTTTATTTATTTACACTTAAGCGTCACATCAGTTTTTCACCACATCACCTAACCGTTGTAGTGATAACCATCTAATCCACCAACTAACAACCGTAGTAGTAACTACTTAACCAAACACATAAAAGTACATCATTTAATACAAACATACCCAATATATTTGCCACTCACACTCACAAAAAAATATATAAAAATATAGAAACCCCATTTTCCTTGATTTTCGTTAAGTGATCTGCACCGCCTAACAAACCCAAAAACTTCACTTTCGCGCGCCTAACTTACCTTCCATCATGGTACTCACGTGTGAAGGGTATCTTCACCTCACCTTCACCCGTGACTATAACAAATGGTCTAAATTATAAGGAAGAAGGTTGCAATAGTGTAGACAACCCTTAACATGAAACGTATACACAATTTCAAGAATGACAAATATCCTAATTTATGTATGTTATAAAGTGACAATTGTATCTAACATATTAATTAGTAAGGGTATGTTTGGCGAAATGGTGTTGGGGTTGGGGCTTGGACTGAGGCTGGGACTAGAGCTTTTATTATAAGTCGAAGTTGAAATTTGTATTTTTGTAAATTTGTTGGGCAAATAGGCTTAAACTTAGACTTTTCATTTTAAAATTACTAAAAAGAACTTAATTAAATGAAGTTTTGTATATGTTAAATGTTTTTTGCCCCTTTTATGAGGCTAAAGTTTTTAGCCCATTTTAGAGGCTTATGATTTCATAAGCCCGAATGACAAACGAGACTTATTTTATAAACCGACTTATTTTAAAAGCCTATGCCCCGTAAGCCCCTCTCATACCCTAAATATGAATCATTTTAACTTGCATTGCTCGTATGAGTCAAATAAACTAATATATAGATTTAGAATATATAACTAATAGGGAGTACAAATTAACAAAGATCAATTTTCAAACTTTAAAAAGCATGAGGAATTGCATATATATCCTTCCAAAGCCTCATAATTGCATATATATATCCAATCAAAACTCACAATTCCATATATATCCTTCCAAAGCCTTAAAATTATCAAATATATCCAACCAAAACTCATAATTGCACATATATCTTTGCAAAGCCTTAAAATTGTCAAATATATCAAAATAATTATTTTTAATATATTTAATGGCATGGTTGGTTAGTTGTCTTAGATATTTGTCTTTAATGGGAAGAATGCAATAGAAGATCTATTATTTTCATTAAGATATGTTTGCATAGTTTTCTTTTAGCCTTCAAAGCTTTGGTAAGTATATTTTGTTTTTTCGAACTTTATTATGTTGCAATTAGCCATGAAAAAGTATTCATATTATAAATTCAATTTTATAGTGTGGAATAATATTTTGTAATATTCAACCTTAAAAGGTGTGATTTAGTGGTGGGGCTTGGGATTTTCTAGTGGAGGTCTCAAGTTCAAATCTCCCAGGCATCAGCTTTCGGGCCACCCTTCCAAAACCTATTCCTATTGAATTGACCTAGACATTAAGATCCTCCACGTAACGTCTCTATTGAATCGGGAAACATAGATCTTTTGAAAAAAATAGGTCTTGGGTTTAATCCTAACTTCCTCTGGTTCACAAAGAACAATTGAAGGTTACACTAGTCTTTAAAGAAGGGTTACTCGACACCTACGCGTGTACAGAGTTGGCGTTTTTCTGACAATTTAAACCTTTTGAAAAATATTTTGTAATATGATCAAAGTTAATTTAAGAGTGCAAAAAGCATCTAAATGCTATGATGATCAAAAGGCAAGAATATAAATATATTATGGTCAAATATATTGAAACAATGATGTTGTAGAAGGGATATTTAGTGAAAAGGAGTGATTGACATTGAAAGAGGAAAAGAAGAATTGTTATTTAGTGAAAAAAGAATGATTGACATTGAAAGAGGAAAATGATAACATTGATTGCGGTTACTATGTTTGATTCAAGTTAGTTTTACATGAAATGATGTATACTAATATTGTGAATTTGTGATTACTATTAGTTGATGATGCAAAAAATGTACAAGCATATATACAATTCACAAAAATAAAAATAGTAATCGGATACAAGTCTTTAAAACTTACTACGAAACATGTTTGGTAGAATCCAAACTCAAATTTACTCTCATTAGCGGGGTAAAGTTCCTTTCCTGGCATACGTGAACAATCATATATTAATAAGGTTAAGTATTTGATTGATCGAACCATCATCAATGATCTAGTCCTAAGTTACCTAAAATTTTCACAAGAAGTTTAGAGTTCAAGCATTAGATACACATTTTTGGTTGCTAGAAAAAATATTAAAAACAATCAGTTGCGTTTATTCGATCGAAAGAGTTGCCCTCTCCAAAAAAACATGAACATGGATGATTTTTTTAGTTTAATGGTTTCCATCCTTGATCGATAATGGTATATTTTTAACTGTAAGAGCACTAGGTATGGTAATCATAGAGGTGAGTTATGGCTTAACTTGATCTGCATTAAGGATGAGTTACCACTGCCCACCCACGTTAAGTTAAGCTTGACCTGCTAGGTTACCATGGTAACGTAGCGTTATGTTGGATTGAGCTGCTCTTGTGGTGTTAAATGTGGTGTTTTAACATAAAAGTGGGGCCCAAAATATGGTGTTATTGTTGAGTTATAATAAGGGTTATTTTTTAGAGTTAAGGATGAAATGTTAAAGTTGATGTGATGCTGACGTGACATAAAGTTAAGAGTTAAGACTTAACTCTATGGCACCACACCTAGTGTTCTAAGTCGACAAAGAATTTATGCTTATCAGGAATAACATATCTTAGAATGCTAAGATATACAATGCTAACATATCAAGAATTTATGCCATCTCCAATAACATATCTTATAATATCTGCTTAATGAAAAGAAAAAGAGAATACATCTTTTTGCATTTTATATTCATATATTATAGCCAAGAATCCCAGCACAACTAAGTATGTGTTTGTTTGGGGGGTATGGCACTATTGGTTTTGAATGAATACTAAAATGCAATGTTTGGTATCTTATATTGATTACGATCAATCAATCCAACTCTAAATAGTCATTCCTCAATAAATTGATGCATTTGGTGAGATTTCCCTGACAACTCTGACACACAAGAGTCTCTTTCCAAATTTGCACCACACAAATATGGCACTATTGATTTAGATTCCTTTTTTTTATTATTATTTAATTAATAAAATGAATTAAAACTCTATCAATAAATTTTGTACCGTATAATTTTTTAACAAAACAAAATAATGTTTCAATTATTATTTATTTTCTTTATTCCCACTTTCTATCAAACCAATACCAAATCCAAATCCGATTACAAACCCTTTTACGAACCAAACGGACCCTAAAAATTAAAAATACACTTTATCAAAGAATCTAGACATATTTTATATTGATCAAATTTCATTCATTTACACTTCAGTGTTACATCAGTTTTTCATCACATCACCTAACCGCCGTAGTGGTAACCATCTAATCCACCAACTAACAACCGTAGTGATAACCACTTAACCAAACACATAAAAGTACATCAATTTATACAAACATACTCAATATATTCGCCACTCACACTCACAAATCAAAAAATAAAAAAATAGTAACCCCCATTTTCCTTGATTTTCGTTAGGTGATTTGCACCGTCTAACAAACCCAAAAACTTCACCTTCGTGCGCTAAACTTACCTTCCATCATGGTACTCACGTGTGAAGGGTATCTTCATCTCACCTTTCACTCGTGACTATAACACATGGTCTAAATTATAAGGAAGAAGGTTGCAATAGTGTAGACAACCCTTAACATGAAACGTATACACACTTTCAAGAATGACAAATATCCTAATCTATGTATTTTATGAAGTGACAAGTGTATTTAACATATTAATTAGTAATTATGAATCATTTTAACTTGCATTGCTCGTATGTGTCAAATAAACTAATATATAGATTTAGCATATATATAACTAATACAAATTAACAAAGATCAATTTTCAAACTTTAGAAAGAAAACACTGTATCGAAAATAACTAGCTAATTAGCTAAAACTATAAAATTTTGTAAATGAAAAAGAGTAATGATTAATAGACTTATTATCGACATGGTAATGATACTAGATATAATTCATTAATTTGTTGGCATGTGACATTCACATTTTCTCGTTCCTCATCTTAGCTTTTGCTCATTTTTTATGGCATCTTCTCGTTAGCTCCAGTATTCTGAGATAAATAAGAAGTTATGTTTTATGAAAAGCAACAATTAGATTACAAGTCTCTAAAACTACATGTAATGGTTGTCAAATCCATCATCTTCGCGTCAACGTCACACCACCAAACAGTCATAGTGGTGACCACCAAACAAACACGGATATATATATATATATATATATATATATATATATATATATATATATATATATATATATATATATATATATATATATATATATATATATATATATAGGGTGGCGTTATTGTGGTGTACACTTTTAAAGTAGAAAACAATAGGTACGTTTGTGGACCATTAGATCAAATTTTATAGATGAGATTTAAAATTAACGAGCGGGAATGCCCGCGCGATGCTGCGGGTGTGTTTTGTAAAATTGTTGTTATGATAATTTTTATTTTATCTTTCGTGTTATTTTTTTTATGTACATTTACAATTTTATTTTATCTTTCGGGAAAAATATTGAAGTTTGTACTTAGTTTTATGGGAAAATCAATTTTGAGAACAATGGCGCAAGTTTCGTAATTTTTCGAGTCCGTTTGCTATGTCGTTTGGCTTCCGAATTGTTTTTGGATCAAGTTTAGCTCGTTGACACAAACCCCCCTCCCTTTCTTTTGACCGGGGCCCCCTAAACTTCCTACATTGTCACTTTACCCCCCTCCCCCACTAACTATTATTATTATTAATATTATTTACTTATTTTTTTTTTCATATAACACAAACAAATAAACACACACATACACTTTTCACTCTTTCTCTCTTCTCCCACACCGCCGACCACCTCCACCGCCGGCCTCCGGCCACCGGAAAATATTCCGGCCAAAAATATTTTCTTCCACCATCTTGTAGATCGGGTCGTGTACGTTCCGGAAGTACGGACCGATCGTCACAAAACTCACCCGAACACCCCTTTTGAACCACCACCGTCGACCACCATAACACCACTACGACTCCACCATTTTTCCACCACTTTCCCACTATTTTTCTAGTTGTTTGCTCGGTAAAATTATCACCCAAAACCCTTTATATCTTTTGTTTTTAATTTTTGAATTTCGTATATATTTTTATTATTTCAAAATAATATGAAAAATTTATTTTATGTTTAGAATAATAAATAAATGAGTGGTCACTCACTATTTTTGAAAAATATAAAAGTTTTGCATTTTTTTATATATTATTTATTTTTAATCCGAAAATTAATAAATATTTATGTTTTTATTTATTTATTTCCGTATTAAATTTTATTTATTTAAAAAAATATGAAATTTTTATTTTAAGTGTGGAATATAACTTAAAAATAAATAAATAAAAAAAAAAAAATGGGTACTGTTTTGCACTGTAGCAAACGGAAAAAAAAAGGTGGGCACTGTTCTGCACTGTAGCATGAACAGTGCACTCACACTCACATACACCTAATGCCTTTTAGAATATATATATAATTAGATTGATGCATAATTAATGAGTTTAATGGCATTATTGTTAATAAATAGAAGATTGAGGGCATTTTCGGTAAAACACAATAACCATGTGCACATCACTAACAATTGAATCGGGGTATATATTTTTTAATTGGGCTTGAATTTTATACGAAGCTAATTCCCAAAAAGAGACAAAATTTTACATTTTTTCAAAATGTGGTACAAAAATAATAGCTTTTCTCAAAACGGTCATGTGCGAATGTGTGATTCCACTATTTTATTGACACGTGTCCAAACAAATACTACAATACCAATCATTTGTAAGTACGACCACTATCAATTGTCCCCCACGTACTTTTTTACTTTTATAAACAAATGTGCGAATGACACATATGCGAATGTGCGACTTGACCAATACCTCATGTGCTACTTTATTCGGAAAGAACAACCATCAACTAAAATCTTCTACTTGTCCCCTCCCTCCTTCCTCTCTCTCTCCACCCATTTCCCACCATCCCAGCCACCACATAAACCCACCGACCTGGATCATTAACAGCATTCGACTTTTTCCATTAAGAAATGATATTTATCCTTGTCCTAACTGTGGTGAGATTTTTCATAAGCCTGGATTATTGAAACAACATCAAGCGTTTAAACACGCTGTTTTGGAGTTATTTGATGATGAACCAGGGGAAAATATTGTGAGGATTATATTTCAAACAGGTTGGCCTCATGAAATTGTGAAAAATCCCATGATTTACCGGGTTATGAAGATTCATAACAGTTCGAAAATACTTGCGCGGTTTGAAGAGTAAAGGGAATTCGTGAAAGCGAAGGCTGCTAGATATGGACGATGGATAGATGAATAGGGGCGGATCTACATGCAAGTAAAAGTACAAAATGAAATTACATCCAGTTAGAAAAGTGGTTTAATTTAAGTACCAACGCATGTTTTTTTTCTCTATTGTCATGTGTTATTACTTGTACTATTATGTGCAGTAGATTTATTGAAATCTGGTTTGGACTGGTGGGAGATGGGTGGAGAGAGAAAAGAAGGAGGAAGGAGGGGACAAGTACAAGATTTTAGTAGATGGTTGTTGTTTCCCAATAAAGTAGCACATGGGGTATTGGCCAAGTCGCACATTCGCACATCTGTCATTCGCACATTTGTTTATAAAAGTCAAAAAACACTTGAGGGACAATTGATAGTGGTCGTACTTACAAACGATTGGTATTGTACTATTTGTCTGGACACATGTCAACAAAATAGTGAAATCGCACATTCGCACATGACCGTTTTAAGAAAAACCATTATTTTTGTACCACATTTTGAAAAAGTGTAAATTTTTGTCCCTTTTTGGGAATTAGCTCAACCTACAACTTCATGGAATAAGCTCTCTTCTGACATAGTTAAATGGACGGTTACTGTTGTATCGATAAATTGTGATATGAACTGTGAACAATGTTCCTTAGAGCATTAGGTACCGTTGGTGCCATGGCTCCAAGTCGTGGGAGTTTTTTGCTGCCACGTCAGCAAAAAGCTCCACGGCACCAGAAATCCCATGGCACCACATTTCAGGGGTATCCGTTGGCACCAGAATTTCAGGTGCCGTCGGCCATTTTTTTTTTTGCCTTTTACTTAAATTAAAATATACACAATATAAACTTCATTAATATTAAAAACACACATTACATATTAAAAAAACACACGATACATTTTAAAAAATTGCATAAAATTAAAAACCTAATCCTCTTCGGGATATTTTGCCCGGATTCGAGCTTGTTGTGCCCTCACGATCCTTGCGTTGACCGGATCCATACTGCTTGTATCCATTTGTAGCACCCGCATCTCCTCGGCAATCTTTTGTGATTCATATAAAGTAACTCTCGCTCAAGAACATCCATCTTGGCCTTGCGGTCTAACTCGTATTGTTGTTGCAACATTTCTTGAAACAATGCCGGGTTTGAACCGGAACTAGCGGTCGAGTTTGACGAACGTTGACTCTTAGCAACCCGGTACATGCCGTCGGGTCGTGGCAAATCATCGGGTCCAAAATGCTCGGGCTCTTCGTGAGTAGGTCGAAGAAGATTACGTCTTGCCAAAGTCGAGTCGGGATTTTTCCACTTGTGCTTGTCTTTCAAAAAGCCCCAAGCGGTCAAGTGTCGAAATTCATAACCCGTTGATTTTTTAAACAATACGTGACAACGATTCATAAAATCTTTATCACCTTCCCCACTCATAACCACCGTTTCATCCACCACCGAATTAAACTTCTTGATATCTTTATTCATTGGAGTCCACTTTCCCGTCAACATGTTTTTGGTATGAATAGTATAGTTGAGCCTCTTTGCTTCCGTGTTGTATGCATCGAGCACTTTGTACCAAAATGTATCCCTTTGTTGATCCGCACCCGTTTTTGGATCCTCGGATGCTTGGATGTAACACTCCGCCAAAAGATATTTTTCGTCGTGGCTCCAAAAAGTTTGTGGTTGTCGGGACGGGACCACATCTTCCTCGACCTCCTTTTCTTTGTTGCTTTTCTTATTCTTTGGCTTTGATTTTGGCTTCTTCGCCATCGTCTTTGCCCTCGATTTTTTTGAGGTCGGTGTCGGAATAATTTCTTCACTTGAAACCGATTTTTCTTCGTCTTCTTCGTCTACTAGATGAAACGAAGCATGGTCCGAATTCGGTTGTGAAGGGATGCCTTGGGTTGTTTGTTGAGTTTGTGTAAATTGATATTGGTTTTGTTGTTGTTGTTGTAATTTCCATTGGCTAAACAATGCTAAATCTTCGGGATTCATAAATGAGGTTTGGAAGGTGGGAAAGTAACCCGGATTCGAAGACGATCCCGGATTCTTACCGGGGTTCGAAGACGATCCCGACATTTGGTTTGTCGGATCATTTAACATGTTGTTGATCCATGGTTGATTTGGATTCATTTTGGATGACAATAGTTATGAGAAGTAGAGATTTAATATATTGGAAGTGTGTGTGAAGTTTGAAAAAAAATGGGGTATTTATAAAGTTTTTTTTGGGAATTAAATTGGTTTAGTTGGGTAATTTTTTGAAAAAAACGGCTATATAGCCGTGGCTGCGGCGCGAGCACCGACGGCGCCACCACCGGTACGGTGCGCCGTCGGATTTTTTGAGCTGGTGGTGACGGCGCGAGCCATGGCTCACCCGTACCCCATGCTCTTAGAGTTAACAATATAATGTGATTAGTAAAAAAGAAGGAACCTAAGATGATGGCATTGAGATAAACCGACCCCCCAATTGATTAACAAATCAATAATTCATATCATTCAACATAATCGCAATTACAATCCTAAAACCCTATTTATAATAAAAGATGTCCTAATTTTAACTTGTTCACTAAGAAAATAAAAAAAATTAACTAAATATTAATAAGGAAACTATTAAGAAGGTTCTTATCACATTTATCTTTCTAAGAAATTTCATGCATGGATATAATATAAAAACATGTGAGATTAAGAGTAAATTTTAGTCAATGGTGGAATTTTTTTTGGTGATGTTATACCAACGGGGTCTACCCCCACTAGGCTGCAAACTCTCCCTAGTGGGGCCCACCTGTTACAGCTTTTGTCCTATTTTTTTTTTCTTTTTGCTGTCTTTCTTTCTTATTTATTTTTATTTTTTCCTTTTTCAAACTAAGTGCAGGTTTTTTTTTTTTTTTTTTTTTTTTTTTTTTTTTTTTTTTTTTTTTTTGCCCTAAGTCTTATTTTTTTTTTGTCAAAGCACAAAAGTGCAGTTTTTTGGTTCAAGTCCTATTTTTTTTGTCAAAGCACAAAAGTGCATTTTTTTTGTCCAAAGTGCAAACAAGTAAGCAATACAAAATGATCAAGTCCAAAGTGCAAACAAAACACAAACACAACTGCAGGCTCGGATCATTGTCAATTCGTCATCGCCAAGTCCTATTTTTTTTGCCAAGTCCTAATTGTGTGTTCTTATGTGATTTTCTCATTCTGTGATAGATCTAAATTTTTATTCAAAAATTAGGGTTTCAAAAATATTTGGGGGTTTTTCAATCTGTTTTGATTTACTTCATATAAAGTGTGTTAATTGAAAGATGTATATGTTAATTTATCATATCTAGATTTTTTTTAAGAAACCCTGATTTTTTGAAAGTTAGGGTTTCGTGGTGGCTGGTTCCGTGGTGGTGGTTCTGTGGTGCTTAATTGTGTGTTCTTATGTGATTTTCTCATTCTGTGATAGATCTTAATTTATCATATCTAGATTTTTTTAAGAAACCCTAATAGTGCTGGTTCTGTGGTGCTGGTTCTTATGTGATTTGTGTGTGAGACAGCTGTGGTGATAATAGTGTTGGTTCTGTGGTGCTGGTTCTTATGTGATTCTGTGGTGCTGGTTCTTATGGTTCTGTGGCTGTGGGTAGGTTAACACCTTGATCTGCCACCTTTGAGTGGTATGAATACCTGCTCTGGCCTACCCCCAGTCCACAGGCTCTAGTTTTCAGCATAATTTTGTGATGAAACTGCTTAAGCAGTTTGTGATGAAACTTGATAAGCAGTTTGTTGTTTTAAAAGCATATTTGAAACTTGGTTTTATTTATAAAAAATACCGAGATACGGCAATGATGATTTAAAAAAAATGATTTTGGCGTGGCATTTCCAAATGGACGGCAATAAAAACTTTGCAACATGTGATGTTGCAGCCATATATCATAAGACTTTCTTATGTCAAACTGCTTATAATCTGAGCCAATTGTTATCTTGATGTAATATTGAAAAAGCGTAAAGCTTATTAGTACCTCTTGTGTGTAAAATCGTGAACTAGACATTTCGGCAGCCTTGTTACAATGTTGTTGCCTTTTTGTGCTACTCTGCCCCAACCCTTGTTACAATATTGTTGCCTTTTATGATGCTCTGCTTCTTTGTGAGACTTTGGTTGCTCAGAATTGGTTACCTTGTTGTGATACTCTGCTTCTTTGTGAGACTTGTGTAGCTCAGAATTGGTTATCTTGTGATGATTCTCTGTTTCTTTGGTTGGTGGTTATGTGGTATAGTGTTTCTTGATATGGTTAGTTGTAGTGTTTGTTGCAATGCTTGTAGTGTTTGCTGTAATGGTTGTGTTTGTTGTGATACTGCTTTGTTGATTGAGCTTTGTTTATAATCTACCAAAGCTGCAGATTGTGGAATCTTACTATTGAGCTTTGCAGTTTGTGGAATCCTTACTGTTGAGCTTGTGACATGCCTGTTTTGACAGCCTTGTTGTGTTGTGATACTGCTTTCTAGTGATACTTGAGTAATTGTGGAATCTGCTGTTGAGCTATTGAGCTTTGCAGTTTGTGGAATCCTTACTGTTGAGCTTGTGACATTCCTGTTTTGACAGCCCTTGTTGTGTTGTGATACTGCTTATATGGTTTAGGCATATTCGGTACTAGCTTCAAGACCCGCCCGATGGGCGGGCTAACTCTATCAATTTATTTCAATTAATAGTATATTAATAAAATAAAACATCAAAATACCATACGAATACGCATTCAATTTTAAAAAAAATACATAATGAAAGGAATATATGTATCATTAGTGGTGTCTACGGAATCATCCTCGTACTCTTTAACATATCAACAAAAATTTGATTCTTATATATTGATAATGGACTCAACAAAAGAATGTTACATAGGCCTTTTTCATCAGTCTCAAAAACTAAAGCATCAAGATGATATATGACAAACATAACGACATGATCATCATACTTTGTTCACAATCATATAATGATCAGGGGTCAATTGCGGCTCTTTGATACTATGAATAAAAGTAAAAAGGGCCGGACAATACTATTGCTAAACCGCTCCAGGAAAAAAAATACCATCAAAACATTTAACATTAGCTGGGAAAAAAGAGCGCAAACCATGGAACACAACAACATAGACAATATTCAAAACAATGTTTAATAGTATCATAAATGATATGTTCCAAATGCCCCTGCTGCAGCAACCAAACACCCTTTGCTGCAGTAGTAAGTCGAGAACCCAACACCCCTTTTGCAGGCTGTAGTGTCATAAAAAAACACTAAGTATATTGTACAAATAACCATTGGCCACAACTATTACGTGAGTTAACATAAAACTTAAATGGGTCAACAGCGCATTACATATTTACATTAACTAACCGAAAATCTGGACAGGGCAAATAACCATTAAAATAAAGAATGGTGACAACTTTTCATATCAATAAACAAACACAAGCCTTGACTTTGCAAAATGAAATTCATTATAGTAACACACAAATATAACAGGAAAGTAAGTTCCAAACTGAAAGCACCAGAAGAAAATTGATAAAAACATACTGTCATTAAACTGGGACATCCATCTTGTAGCCTCCTTGTACCGTAAATATAGAAAACGGGTTTACCGGAGAGGAGAAATACTTACTTGCACATAAACCTTATAACTTGATTATGCACCCTATTTGTTTCCGCAAGCATCATATTCACACAACAAATCCAATTCAAGCACCACAAGCCTCAACGGTGTCATGATATGACCAAAGCACTCCTCTTTCTTGTTCAAATTACAATATGTCTAAAATTTCAATAATAAATATAAGATGTGTCTTGTGTCTTGTATACCCAAACCAATAGAGTCAATAGCTTCTTATAGTAACAACGAAACAATACTACAAAAACAGTTGAATGACTTCATGTGACAATATATTACACCATAGATGTAGATAAGAAACTGGACAAGATGTACGAAACATGCACCATACCGTGCACTAATAATAGTGGTAGATTGCATGTCACCAAATGTTACGGAAAGAATCAATAACTTGTAGCAGGAATTCCATTAGATTGTGATGAGATAAACAAACTAATTGCATACAACAAAATTATAGCATCAAACTTACACTAAGCAGTTTCATTCTAGCATTAAAAATGCGCATTTTTATGAATTAAGGGATTCTTTGCTTTAGTTGCTTGTTGCGTTTAAAAAATGCATTCTTTTGAATACGCAATCTCGACTTGCACACATAAAATCATACTTGTAATTTTTTTTTATAGAATTTGGGTATAACGGGACTGTTTTAGAATTTCTTTACCAAAAACTACCCATTTTGACCCGTTATCCCGCCTGACCATTTTACCACCTCTAGTGAAAACGTATGTAGTATATGAGAACTTATAGTTTTCTCCTTGTCTTCTTGCTCTGAAGCTATCAAATTTGCAGCTTTAAGTACTTCAGAGTACATAGCTTATAAATCTTGCAGTTGATTTACCATGTATCAGCGCCTTTTGGCGCATCATGTATCTTAGACCTCGAATGTATATTGGCCTTCTTATAATGGGCTTTACGTGTAATATGTGGTGACCCGACGAAGGTGACATATCTTTCCAAACTTCCAACACAATATCTGCTACAAAGAGACAAAGTTAGTATCAACAGAATGGGAGTATGACTTTAGTGTTTGATGCTTTAAACCTTTTACAAATCATAATATAACCTTTTGAAATAGTTCGTTCTACATTGTTTTCTCATTAATGATTGTTTGCATTCGACAAACAGAAGAATCATATAATGACCCCCAAACGAAATATTTAAAAAAAAACTAACGGTTACCAGTAGCAGCAAGAGCTGTTAAAGTCATGATATTGCCATGTGACCGAACATCAACCGCATAGCTAACAACCGATGCTAAATGGTAACACTCAATACCCATAGCCTCTGCAGCTTCCATACACTGAGTTGCCGTCAAGCTGGAAGCAAATACAACCGCCAAGTCAGTTTTCTTCATCTCGTCTTTCATATATCCCGATGAAGCGGCAATAGTAGCTGCAAACTGAAAAAATTGCGTGTTAAAATTGGGACGACACAGTTTTAATTCTCACACTCACATAACCCCTATATAAACAGATAATTAAATAAACAACTTATAAGCAATTCTAAACAACCCCTATTCAAACAACTAATTGAATAAGTGATCACGACATCCATTATAAGTTTCTAGTGTTCTTTGATGACCTCTAATTAAATAGTGCAAGCTTAAGTTGTTTGGTGACCTTTGATATTGATGGTTGTTTCTCACGAATTTAATGTAATTGACAAGTGACAACTGATATGATAAGAACTTACATGTTGATGAATTCCAGCTTCAAGTTCTTTGACGATCTCGGCCATATGTGGTCTTTCTCTAAATCTCTACTTAAACATCGATTATCAATGGCTGCAAACGTCGACAAAGAATCGTGATTAAAATTTACTTGTTTATGAAATTTAAGGCACTAACCGTTATAGAATTTTGTTAAAGGGAATGTACTCACTTTGACTTCTTCAATCGTTGCATGAGCAATGGAAAGTGGTCTTCTCAGTAAACTTCGAGTTCAGTTTTCTCGACTTTTCCACCACTAAATTCACACAGAGAGTAAGCTACCCCATCAAATTCAAACCTTAAGTGCAAAACAATATAATTAATTGAAGCTTTAAAAAAGATGAAGCTTTAGATTTGTGTGATCAATTGTGATTGCGGAAGTAGTTCTGCTCTCCAAACGGAAGCACTGCATCAATCCCAACATTATAACACCATTCAACTTTTCAACAATAAAAACATAACCATAGTATACCATTATATTCAGCAAAAGAAAACTTTAGGAACGAAATAAGATTTTTTTTCTCATTCAGGCATTTCATCAAAAACTTGATTTGCATCAGTTACATAAGTTGCTCAAATAGACAAATTAACAAACAGTTGGCGGGCATGATTCATTAACCTTCATATGGAGTCAAGGTTGATTTCTAAACTCAATCCAATAATCAAAATCCATAAATACATACAAAATCAATCCTTACTTCATAAAAAATCAAACATCTAGTAACCTAATTTTGTTTCAATTTAAAAAATATATATATATATATATATATATATATATATATATATATATATATATATATATATATATATATATACCTTAAACCGAATATGGTTTATTTGTGATGATGTGTTGTTTCTGCGATTGTATAATCGAGTTGTGAAGTAGAAACGACCAATCGGAATTGAAATCATATATTTGAAAATCGGAATTGAAATCATATATTTGAAAAACGGAAATGTAATCAAAATAATTAATGATTTGTGTGTTGTTTATGGCAGTGTGCGGATTTAAAAGTTTACTTAGTTCCAGGGGTTTTTGTTTTGAATTTGCTCCACCGAATTGCATTTGAACTTTATCCCCTTATTTTTCTCCAGAATTTGTTCAAAAATAATTTCGAAATCTTACTAAAAGTAGTGATGTTTCCACGTGTCATTCTTTTAGAATTTTGGGAGAGTTTTTGCATCTAAAAATAGCAATCACACTTGTTATATATATATAGGTTGAGATTATTGTTAAAATAATCTCTTTTAATGTTATAAACTTTCTAGTTAACCAGTTCGCCTACAAAACAAACTGAGTTAACCAGCACAAAATTATTGATGTCGATGCATCATGTAACAAAGATAATGTAGCTATAATATACTATTGTTAGTATATTGTTAAAATAATATGTATTAATGTTATAAACTTTTAGTTCCAAAAAAAAATGTTATAAACTTATATTAACAACAAAAACTTGACCAGTATGGAAAAAGTGTATAAGCAAGCCAATAATACCACATATGATATTTTATAAAACTAGCAAGTTACCCGTGCATTGCGACGGCCGGTAAATGTAATTTATAATTTTTACCAGAAATGTTTTTGGATTATTTATAACATTGTCATCGTAAAAATGATTACGAAGTATTTTACAAAACACAAAATGTTAACACATTTTGTGAATTAGTTTTTGTCACATTTACTTTGTCACTAAATTTATTTTTGTAATTAATGAGTAAGTATATGGAGGAGTTAAATTGTGAGAACATTTAATTATTAATAGAACTAGATGATTTTAATGATATAAATTTTAAATATTTAATGTTTTAATGACACGATTAGTAGTTACAAAATTTTAATGCATATTGATTTAAATTTTGATGAAGTTGTTAGTGGATAATTAGGCCCAAGCCCGGATTGTGGGTTTATGTCAATGTTTTTAGCTTTATTATTAGAAAAAAAATAGTTATTTAATTGTTTGTTTTTTGTTTTTTATGTCGAATCCAGGGTATTAATTCCCGAGATGACTTTTTGTTGGTGTCGAATCAAGGGTATCAATTCCTGAGACGACTTTTGTTGGTGTCGAATCCAGGGTATAAATTCCCGAGACGACTTTTGTTGGTGTCGAATCCAGGGTATCAATTCCCGAGATGACTTTTGTTGGTGTCGAATCCATGGTATAAATTCCCGAGACGACTTTTGTTGGTGTCGAATCCAGGGTATCAATTCCCGAGACGACTTTTGTTGGTGTCATATTTGCTTTCTTAGTTTATTTTGATTTATTGTTTTAATTTGCTTTATTAGTTTAATACTCGAGTTCGAGCTTTCGCGATTTCGCCGCTCGAACTGCGAGGGAGTGTTAGTGGATAATTAGGCCCAAGCCCGGATTGTGGGTTTTGGGTATTAGGGTTTCACTATTATATATAGTGATTATTAATAAAGTTATACTTACGGGTTTCAATCATCTAACAGAAGTAAATGTCTAAACTTAGTAACTTGTGTAAACTTAAAATTTTTAAAATTTAAAAATTAGAAAGGTCCGAAATGCATTACAGAGAGTAGAGATAGAGATAGAGACAGAGATATAGAAGGTTAGCACACAAGATTGAGAAATACAGTGTAAACAAGTCATTATTGTTGCAAAAATTCAATAACTTACAAAAAAAAAAAAAAAAAAAAAAAAAAAAGATATAGGGGAAATACACCAACATTTCAATCACAATGACAAGAAGACCAAATATGATGGTTCAAGAAGTCATGTTTCTGGTCACTTGCAAAGGGATGCGAGTATACTGCGAGGTGGTTTCAGTAGTGGCTTTCGGGCATGAAGGACCATCATATTATTAACAAGCATAACATCACCTTTCTTCCAAGGTATCACAACACATTCTTCTTCCATGATTCTCACAATGTATTCCTTGGCATCATCAGGTACTAGGTCTCCATTTCCAAGCTCAACATATGTATCATGATCATTAACTTTACCATTCATTGGGCATGTCTTACAAATCGCAAGATTATTGAACCAAGTCTTACGTTGATTTCTTTCGTCGAATCTGATGGCTGTCAGTGGACCTGTTATAACTTTTACACCATTCTCCATCCATTCCAGCTTAGTTTCCAGACTTGCAGCCCTGTTGTCAGTCAACCAAGCATTACATTTTTATGAGTCACGTTTAGATAACATAATGTATTAACTAATAAGGTTTAATGTAGTGAATCAAAAACCTTTGCTCCGCAATGTTCTTGTCATGAGTCATGTATGTAGACTTCCAACCTTTGCCAGTGAAGGACGATGAAAGGTCCTCATCATTAATTATTCTTTTGTTAATCAACCCATGTTCCTCGAGTCGTTCAACAAACTCTGGATGCCTCTTGTTCATCTTTTCATATATGATATGACTCAGAACTATTGGAGTTTCTCCCCCACTTCCGGGTTCTTCTTCACAGAAGAAAAATAACTTCGTGGGGAAGTTTGGAACCTGTTTGACAAATATAGTTCAAGTGAAAGAAAAATCAAGCAAGAGTTTCACTTAAGTTTCAACTAAAAACATGGCAATGCACTATTTTTTTTCTTTTTACAGCAAATATTCACAAACAGTACTTGTCCCTTGCCTTTAGCCACATTGACCCGTTAATACTATAGTTATGTGATCATAGCTATATCAAAAGATAAAAATTAAGAATCAAAGTATTTACATAAGCCATCTCGTGATGAAAAGGAATGTGTATATCTGGGGGACTTTCATTAGCAGTGTAAATCCGCCCAATGACTTTGGTTCGAGGGGCTTGACCACCAACATAGGGTGCTTCATGGAAGCCAAAAGCTTCAACAACATTGTTGAAGTCTGAAGGAGACGTAACAGGAAAGCCTCGGAAGAGAATAGCACCTCTTTCATTTAAAAGAGACTCTAGCCATGGCTTCTGAACTCTGATAGCCTCTTCAAATCCCGTAAATTTAGTGCATGTGGTTGGTAACAACACCGCAGGGAAAAGAACACCATGGGTGCCCTGAGGTTTCTGCTCAGGTACTGCTACTTCTTGAAAAAAATTTCTGGTGGCCATATGGATTGTGGCCGTAAAATTATCTTCTTTTTCTTCCATTATATAGAAAACTTACAAACAGATTTCGTATGATACACGTATGGGTTGTCAATGGAGTGTTTTGTGGATCAAAGGAATCTTTTTTAAGTAATCAAGTCTATGGATAATATTAACAAAGAATTTGTACTTACTTTCCTATTTTTTAATGCTAAAGTTTTTTTTTTTTTTTTTTTTTTTTTTTGAACGGCATTATAAATGTTAGAATAATACTTATATGCTGATAAATTTCTTAGCTAAACTATTTTAATCACAAACTTTATAACACGTTTCAGATTAAACTAATATTTAATAATGACAAAATTGTCTAAAAATACATCGAACTTGCCACATTTTGCTATTGTATGCTATGAACTTTTTTTTCCTATTGTATACATGAACTTTATTAATCTCTCTATTGTATCAGGCTATGTTTGGCAAAAGTAGCTGTGAGCAGTAGCAGTGAGCTGTGAGCAGTAGCCAAAAAAGCTCACAGCTTCATAAAGAAGCATTGGGAAAATGAGCTTTCCTAAAAAAATAGCAAAGCCCACAGCTCTCATGCCAAACGAACACTAAAAATAAAAAAGCTCATTGACCAAAAAAACTCCAAAAAGCTTTGTGTCAAACATACGTGGCATTATTTAATCAAGAGTTAATTACCTAAATTTACATAAATCATCCTTGTGGCTCAAAACAATTCCACCATTCATCCTTGAGTCAATTACATAAAAGGTCCTTGTGGCTCTAATAATTTACATATTTCGTCCTTGTGGCTATAAAATGATTAAACTAAAAAAAATGATTTTATGGCAATCTTTCTATCTGAGACGGTTGAGTCGACACCGAAAGAAGATCAACATTCATCTTATTTAAGTAAAACACTCATGGTTGTTCAAGAACGTTATAAGACGATGAAATATGTTGTAACTATTGTTGATCTTTTTCATGATGCTACATCCATGTAACACCCCCAAAATTTGGTACAGCGGAAGACTCAACAAGCTTTCGGGGTGCTACGGGGATTGGTATCCAAACACAAGACGTAAAAGAACGAGATAAAGTAAACAACATAAAATGCAACCACGCGGGGTTTTAAAGTTTACATTATCCCAAAATCATCCAAAGTCAGGCCCAAAAGAAATAAATATAGGTCCACAATAGTTATCAGAGTTTTAGAAATATAGATCCATAACCGGTGCCAAATGCCAAGCCTCCAATCCCAAGCATCCGCATAGCATCACTTAATTACCTGAGAAAACGTGCTAAAAGTCAGCTTTCGCTGGTGAGATCATAGGTTTAGATTCTTAATTCAATATAGTGGACATTTACGCAAAACGCTTGCTAGCTAGACTAGGGCTCACTCATCCAACCAAGATAAACCAACCAAATCAAATCATCCCTATAGGTGCACGCTATAGCTCAAATCAATCCAATCAATAGCTTACCTAGCTCAAGTCTAGGCCTCGCTCTACATCAATCCAATAGCTTTCCTAGTTCGGGGACTAGGCCTCGCTTAACAACCAAATCAAAAGCTTACCTAGCTCAGGTCTAGGCCTCGCTCAATAACCAAATCAATAGCTTACCTAGATCTAGTCTAGGCCTCGCTCTACCTAGTTCTATAAGCATAGCAAGTTTTGAAATCAAAAAGCGATAATAGTCCACATAAAGCATTTGCACGTTTCTCACCCCAAGTATTGAAAACAAAGTTCAAGAGTAAAAGTGGGGCTATGACTCACCTCAAGTCCAGAAATCCTCAAAAGAAATGATAGAAGAAAGACGCAAGAAATCTCAAACAACTCACGTAACGGCGACTACAGACTCGGCACTTCCTAACAATATCAAACCCGTTCAAAAATCATTTCCTCAAAATAAAATATTCCCATTCCCGAACGTAATTCATTTTACTTTCCAAAATGTCCATTTCTCAAATTAACTTCATATTCATTTGAAATTTAACGTTTGGTATCCATACGAGTGGAGGGTCGACACAGCTCAAACCGAAAAGCCTCAACAAAGAACAATAATAAGATAACTATAGGTCTAATGTTAGCCCAATATATTATTTAAATAATTATCGAAGCTTATCAAATCCGTCGATTTGGTAATCTCCCATATTTATTTACGTAATATATCGTTCCAAAATTATACCCAACCTAAAGCATATTGCACATAAGTTTCTATTTGGTATATGTCGTAGTCCAATGAATTCCCTATATATATCGTCGAATCGGCCAAATTCCACGAGACATATAGTAATTTATTACCCTAAAATATATATCACATCCTATGGGCGTCGTGGGATACGATGCCCATTAATATACCCATTTTATATCGTCAAATAACTCGATCTAGAATGAGTCATTCGATATATAAAATGTTTATATTAACCGTCATATATCCGTGACAACACAAAGTCACAATATAAAGCCCACTTGGACTTTAAAGACCCACAATTCGTATAACTCGATAAGTTTCTAATTTATAAAATAAAATCACATTTTTAATTATTATTTACCCGACTTATGTTTCGCCGTTATTTTTATAGTTATTATTTATAATAATATCCCGACATTTATTACACTATTTTCATAGTATAATAACTATCATTTTATTATTATACGTTTACTCGTGATCGTTTTATTATTAATATACGCATTCATATATATATATATATATATATATATATATATATATATATATATATATATATATATATATATATATATATATATATATATATATATATATATATATATATATACGTTTAACGCGTCTATATATACGTATATAAACGATTATATTCTTAATAATATTATAACGAGTATTATTTTTGATTTCGACTTTTAAATATTTATCGAGTCATAGAATTTGGTCACATGTCCGAGTCATGACCCTCGGCTCATAGTCCAAGTCCAAAATAATAAAATCAAGCCACAATATAAATCAACTCCGTCCAAACAATCCCATATCACGTGCTACAACATGAGGGTCCGACTACGGCACCCCAAACTAACCTATCTCCGTCATCTAATTGACCGTCTCACAATCGGTCCCCAATTTCCGTACTCGTCAACACAACTCCAATTCAAGATACCAATGACCAATGTCCAAATAATTCGGTCCAAATAAGTCACAACAATATATATACCAAATAAGTTAAAACAAGAAAAAAATATATCAATTATACGGGTCGACTTACCAAGTCAAACCCGGGTCAACTTGTGAGGTCACAACCAAAACAATAACCTCACCCGAGACCTCTCGGTCTCGGTTAGCTCCAATGAGCCTCTCGACCCAAACAACCCGCGAAGGGAGGGGTTCGGCCGAGACTCCAAAACAACAACAACAATAATTCGGACCATATATGACCCAAGAATATCAACATGTATCAACCATCAACCAGAATCAAGATGAACAAGAACCAATCACACCTCCAAGACTCTAATCGAGTCGAGGAGGGTCACACCGAAACCTAGGGTCTCGGTCAAGCTCACTTCGAGCCACAAAACCCAAAACCAAACGCGTACAACTCCAAATCCGAGCACAAAAGCATCAAAAATCGACCCCCAAGGATACCAAACTCGTATTATTTACAAAACCCATCTTCATTTTTAATGTTATCATCCCAAAATGTCAAGATCCAATTCGGGTTTGACTCAAAATAGTCAAACCCGACCCAAAACTCATGTGTTCTCACCTCAAATCGAATAGAAACCAAAAATAGATGATGATGTGGTGTTGTGGGAGATGTGGAGGTCGGCGGTAATAAAAAGAAGTGGAGAGGGGAGGCGCGTGTTTCACACCAATCGAACAAGGGGATGATGGGGATTGTTTTGGTGGTGGCGGTGTAGTGTGAAGGTCGGCGGTGGTGATGGTGTTGGGGTGGTTACCGGCGGCGACAAAGGAGGAGAGGAAAAAGAAAAAGATGAAGTTAGTTTTGTGAGGGTGGAGGGTTAGGGTTAGGGTATTATACCCGAATTTTTCACTTTAGTCCCTTAGGTTTTCTTTTTCCAATATTAGCCACAAATATTTTTATAAATAGTGAACTATTTTTAATCGGTTTTCCCGTAACCCGATTACCCGTTCATAAAAGTATTCAATTTTCATCAACCATACACGTACACGTCATAATTGATTTCCCAACAACACTTCCCGAAAATATAGATATGTACGAAAGACATAATATTAATTTAACGGTGAACCGCGACCGTTTTGTAAAATATAAAAATCTTGTTAGGTTAATCTAGTGCCGGAGTCAATGTAGTGCCAAAGATATCGATCTCAAAATAAATCATCACGAACGAAACGAAACAAACCATAAATAAATAACTAAATCCCATAAACATCGTACGATTAAAATCAAGTACCAACGTTCGTAAAATATCTCGTCACAATAAATTTCCAAAAATTCCATATTTATTATTTAAATGTAATGCGGGTTTTATAAAACGGCTCCCTATTTTGCCAGTTGTCACAATCCAAAACTTATGTACTCCCTCCCGCCACCATCCGCCGCCTGCCACCACCATCCAAAACTTGTGTACTCCCTGTCATATCATATAAAATGATTAAACTAAAAAAAATGTAGAATCATGAAAAAGATTACACCAAGAATGGTGTTTAAAGGATATATAAATTGCGTAAAACAATGAGCCAAGATTATAAACCAAAACTATCACCCGCAGATCGGTTGTTCCTCGGTTCATAGCCACAAGATTCAAAATTACCCTTTGTTGCCATCTCTTGACACCATCTTCACGAGTAACAACAAGAACAGTTTTGTAACGGATCAAAACAAACAGCTTTGGTAGTGGTTGACCATATAGATTATTACAATATACTAATTCAATAAATTTTTAATTTTCTAGTAACATATATTTGGAGATTTTAAGCAATAATTATAGGCTTTGGAATTGGATGGCTTTGTTTTTAACTTGATCTTTGAGCAGTTGTAGATGAAACATAACCCAAATGAACCTAGTCATTTAAGTAAATGGGTCAAAATTGCCACACACTTTTAGGTCGTCCATCTTATGCTCCTTTAAACAGCCAACATGGTATTCTTTCTCGCACTGGAAAATGCAAACCGAACAAAGGTTATAAACTTATAATCCATAGGCATTCAAAAGCAACATAACAATTACATTTTCACATGAGCGTTATTACAAATTAGAAAAGCACCTGATCACATATGATGACAGTTCTTGGGCTGAATCCAGTCTTGCTAAAATCTAGTACCCTGCACATGTCAAGAAGACAAGAATACATAAAAGGTTAAAAATAGAACACCATCCTGTAGAAAACTAGAAGGGGGGTTGAATAGTTTTGCGTCTTTTTCGTTTCAATAAAAGTTTGCTTTCAAATAATTAATGGTAGTTTGTAAAAACCCTTTGAAGCTAAAGTATAGATACAAATTAATTCACATACGTCACATAAGTACTTCTTATTTAAAGTGTTAAATAGAAATTATAATTTCATATATCTTACTTAAATATAAGTTTGTATTTATATGTGTATATGTGTTTTAATGATTGTATATACTTTAATTTACTAATGTATAATTAATGTTTTCAATGGAAACTAGTTTGATCTTTATGTGAAACCAATATATGCACAACACACAATAATAATAATGTACGAGAAGGCAAGTAAGTAAACGAGTAGAGAATGAGGGATGGAAAGATCAAACCGAGAGACAAAGGATTTATAGTGGTTCGGCTACAAGGACACCTTCCTTGCCCTACTCCACTCCCCGAGTCACCTACTCGAGAGTTTTCTTCACTAGATCAAAAACCTCCTTTATGGCGGAGAAAACCTTACACACCAATTAGCACACCACAACAATATCACACCACAATCATGACTTCAACACAACTTCTTCACACCAATCTTCTTCACACCTAACTTCTACACACCAATCTTCTACACTTCAAATTTCTTCACAACTTTCTACTTTGCTCCTAGCTTCTTCACAACTTAATACTTCCTAACTCTTTTTCTTCACGCCACTTGTTTCTTCATACCTTCACTACTAAGTCCTATCCACTACCCCAAGATATATACTACTTTACAACTTCTAGGCTTCAAGGTCTTTTCAACTTCAAAGCTTCAACTTCTTTGTCTTCACAACTATCTCCACTTCAATATGCTATTACGACTTATATCTTCTAACACAAATCCTATCCACCTCTATTTCTTTTCTATTAGTACAACCTCACACCTTCAATGGATCTAGATCCAATATCTAAATCTATCTAACCAATGTGTACACAATGTTCACAAAGAAATAAATGATATACAAGATGAACTAAACAATCAACTTAGATAGCAAGATGATACTAAGTTGCAATACTCCTAGTAGAAGTATTCTTCTCTTAGCACTTGAGTGTTGAGGCTTGAATCACTTTGAAACAAAGATCAAAGTATATAAGATCAAAGGATTTTTAGAAGACGGAGAGGAATGTTTAGATCAGAAAGTTTTAGTGCAAAAAGGTGAGGAAAAAATCCAGGTTTAAGTTGGTATTTATAGGCAACAGATTCTGACAGAGGAGCGTGGCCGGTCCCCTTAAATCATGGCCGGCCCCCTTAAAATTAAGGGGACCGCCCTTTATAATTAAGGGGGCCGCCCAGCTGAAACGGCCAGATTCTTTGTCTTTTAGTGGGGAAAGTTTATTTGGTGAAAAACTAACTGATTTTGGTTAAAAATTTGAATTCATATATTTAGTATGAATAAAACATTTTTCTTTATTACCAAAAGTGTTTTTCAAAAATATATAATATGTTTATATAATTAAGTAAACTTTGGAATACTTAATTAAACTTTCCTTTGATCTTATAATGCTTTAATCACTATGTTTATTCATACCTTAAGTGATTAGATGGTGAAAGTGATTATTAACTACTAAATACTTGTTTACGTCATTATCTTTGATTTAATGTGTTTTCGTTTTGTGATCATCAAAACATAGAGATATCGAAAGATATGAGTAACGTTTTTAGTCGTTTATTTATATCAACAATCTTCCTCTTTTTGATAATTACAAAAACTAAACTCATTAAATCTAAAAATTAATTTTTTTTAGACAAGTATTAAGTGTGTTTACATTCACTTCTCCCCCTTTTTGTAGAATCAAAAAGGTTTAAGCCAATGAGATAAAAACTCCCCCTTGATGTATGCTCCCCCTCGTTTGAGAGCACCAAGGGTTCGAGAAATGGGGTTCTTGCAAGAAAAATATTAGAAGCACAAGCATGGCACAAGCAAACACATATAGCGTAGTACTAACTAATAATGAGCATGGCAAAAGAGAATTAGAAACATATATGAAATCGTTCATTAAAAGAAAATGATTACGTCAACCCATAATCATTGTTACATTGGCTACAAAGATGAAATTCTAAGCTAAGTAGAATGTCCTAATGTGCCAACAAGAAGTGTCACCAAACTTTCTTGAATCCCAAAATGGTTGAGGAGATTTATTTGAAAATGAGAGACATAAGCATGTAAAATGCTTGATGGTTTAATGGAGGTAAACATTTGGTTGCATGAATGTTGTTGGGTTTGGAGATGTGGAGCTTGTAGGTGGTGAAATTGAAGATGGGTTTGTTGATTGAGGGTTTTGATGTTGTTCAAGTGATGGTGCTTGTTGAGATCTAGTAAGAAGATACTCAATCCAAGTAAAGTGCTCATTCAATGCAATGGTTTGTTGTTGTAGGAAGATGCAACAAGGGCAATTGTTGACATTCTTCTCAATTTGGTTTTTGTTATGTGGTGATGATGGTGAGCTTGATTGTGGTGGATCCAAATTGCGTTGAGCAAGATGTAATGCTAAAAGAGCACTAAGCTCATGTGCCTCTTTTAGCTCCTCAACAAACTTCAAGTGTTCGGAGGAAGGTGATGGTGGTGAAGCTTGATAGTTGTCTTGGGTGAAAGTTTGAACATGCAACATGGGAGTGGCATGTGAAGTTATAGGATGTGGTGGTGGTACTCTTGGTGGTGGAGTCATGGTTGAGCTTGGATAGTCATGAAAACATGAAATGTGTGGGAGAGGTTCTTCATGAGTGGGTGATGTTTTTGTTGAATGAGCAACATGTGAAGTATTGATCGAGAGATTGGGATTGATGTTTTGGGGTTGAGCATGCTCATCATAAGAAGAGGCATGAATGAGGGAATGAGTGGGTGATAGGTTGTGAGATGAATCATTGTTGTGGTTTTGAGGTTTAGTAGTTGGTTGACTTGGAACAACATCACTTGAGTTATGACAAGAATCAAGTTTCCTCCTCCAAACGGGTTTGACGGAGATCCTTGCGGTTCTTGAAATCTTAGGTTTTTGGTTGTTGGGAGATGACATGTTTGGGTGTGATGGCATTAATGATGGGAAGAGGGTATTTATAGTGTATGAGAAATGTGGTTTAGGAAGGTAAATTTTGAGGGATAACATGGGACAAAATATGTTTGTGAATTTTGGGAAGTATAGGCTGAAATGGGTCAAAAAGTGATAAAGAAAACAGTATCCCCGACCATCAGATGGCCGGTCCCCTTAATAATTAAGGGGGCCGCCTTATATAATTAAGGGGGCCGCCCATCTGGTGATTCCCAGAATGCCAGAAATGGATTTTTGGCAGAAAATTTTCAAAAAGGTTGTGTTTTTGGATTTGGATTCAAGTAAGTTTGACTCTTTGAGGCAATATAGGGCATACTATTCATGAATGTAGAGAGTGATATAGAATAAATAGAAATAAGCAATAAATTTCTAATAATCATGCAATCTATTTAATTAACATTTAAGAAATGCAATTAAGGAGGCAATAAAGTAAATAGGCTAAATAAGCAACTATATGAAAATGATAACACTTAGCCTAGAGCAAACATGTTGATGATTGTTAACAAGTAACACATAGGTGGATATGATTATATGGACTTTATGACTTGTTACAAACAAGATCCATATGGGCAAGTCATGATTCTCATGAAATGATTTGATTAAATTGTGAATGTCATTTCCAATAGAGATGTATGACACATGTGAGAAGGTTAAATATGTTTTAAGCAAAACGTTTTTAGTTTTATTCAACAATGTTTTGAAGTAACTTCAAGTGTGCATTACAATAACGTAAAAAAAAATTAATCTTGTTTTTTATTAAAATAATGGTTATAAGGAAGTTTTAGTTAAGTAACGAAATACTTCATTTCAAAAAGAGAGAAGTTTTAAACATAATGTTTTGATCATAATAATCAAGAAGTTGCAAATGAAGGATTTGAAATGGAAGCTTGTCATTTTTAAGAGAATCAATTAAGCCCATTATCACATATAATCATCTTTAATGACACCTAAAGATATTAAAGTGAAATGATAGATACTTATGATCTAAATGCAATGGGACGAGAAGAAGCAAGGTAAATAGTTCATGGATACAAGATAGACATATGTATATATATATATATATATACAAAGAACATCATAATATCAAGTTGCAAACAAGTATCAATAATAATGCATCTATTAAGGCAACTAGTAAGACATATAGCTTAAGTGGAAGGGTTCTACTATAGATCATAGAAGATTTAAGAAAAATGATACTAGACTAAACAACAAGAAGGTTAATAATGCTAATATCATGTATGCATATATTAGTGTTAATAATCTAAGAGCATGGCAGCATATTAGTTAAATTTTATTCACACACTAATTAAAACATTCTAAAGTATAATATAACATTGACAAGTTTTAGAAAAGAAAAACTTATCTCAGGTCCAGCTTTTCAAAAAGGATGGGCATGACGGTGAAAGAAGAAATTTAGGAGGCTTCATCATGAAAAAGTAACCGATACACCATGATACCAATACTCCAAGAGTGAAGAACAAAATGCCGATACATGAATAAATCCGCAACAACGTCATAGGCGAAACATTTGTAGAAAGTGAAACAATATGATAGAGACCAATATCCGTCAAAGGTAATAGAGCGAGATGAGTAGATCAACACGTAATAGGCTCTTCATTCGTAAATTACCTAAACAAGATAAACAGCTTGGTACCCAGATTCTCATGGGTCCTAGTTGGTTAGATGACAACATCCATTGCATTTGAATGCACATGATGTGGATGTCGTCGATAAGTACAAGAATTCATCAATAGTTTGTTTTAATTAACAAACAATGACTTTCTTGACTAGAATAAAAAGTAATGAATGTTAATAGTGTTAGTTCTAAATTTACTCACTAGATTTAACAAATTTTATTTGTTTTAATGCATTTGTTGAAGGATCATTTACGATAAATCCTAACCCGGTTTTATCATAGAATGGCTTTTGAATGTCGAGAAGATATTTTAAAGATTTAGAGCTATTTTCGAATTTTGCCAATGTTTTTGCTTTTTCATTTTCCATTTTAATTTCATGTTTGTAATCTCGACATTTTTTACATACAAGATCGATTTCAATATTACTTTTAAGTCTAGACATTTTATCTTCTAAAATGATTTCTTTTTCAAAGTTGTTTTCAGCGGATGTTGAAAATTTATTTTTAAAAGTAATTTTTGAATCAATGTTGCAAAAATGTTTGAAGTTGTTTTCCATTTTTAAAAATTCTAATATAAATTGATCATAACAAAAATGTTCAGTTTTGAATTGTACCTTCTTTGTAGTTGTACATTCCTCACATGCTATACGATGATCAATTTCATTTTCCATGTCGCTCCATGTTTTGTTTGTAGTTTCACTTGGATCAAGGAACATGTAGTTCTTGCCATCAATACTTTTGTTCTCATTTGTTTGAATATTCTCATAAGCCGTATTATCATCGTCTTCTTTGCACTTGTTGTGCCATGATTTATTTACGCTCTTTCTTTGGATTTGGCTCATGTATTCTTCGTTGTAGATACCTTCAATGATCACATTTGAACTAGTAGTACATGTATTTATTTCAACTAAATATTTACTTACTAAATTTTCTAGATTAACTATTTCTTGTGCAATATCAAGTTTATCATCTTTGGTTTTACATTTCTCTTGGTGAATCTTTAAAAGACATTTCCAAATATCATTTGCCGATTTACAACTAAATAATCTTTCATATTTAGCTTTTGGTAGGGTTTTGAAAATAAGTAATTTGGCTTTAGTGTTTTTATCAATATTAGTTTGAAGATTATTATATTGATTTTCAAACTCTATTTTGGTTGGTTTAAGATCACCAATTGAAATGATATGCCAAAGATCAAGATCTATTGATTTCACATAGTTTTCAAATTTGTTTTTCCATTCAAGAAAATGATCATTTTCAAATAACGGTGGTTGTTGTGCAAATTTCCCTTCTACATATTTTTCAAATTCCATTGATCGTTGCAAGTTTTAAAATACAATCTATTTTAAAAATCTTGCTAGACGTGGCTCTTGATACCAATTGTAGAAAACTAGAAGGGGGGGTTGAATAGTTTTGCGTCTTTTTCGTTTCAATAAAAGTTTGCTTTCAAATAATTAATGGTAGTTTGTAAAAACCCTTTGAAGCTAAAGTATAGATACAAATTAATTCACATACGTCACATAAATACTTCTTATTTAAAGTGTTAAAAAGAAATTATAATTTCATATATCTCACTTAAATATAAGTTTGTATTTATATGTGTATATGTGTTTTAATGATTGTATATACTTTAATTTACTAATGTATAATTAATGTTTTCAATGGAAACTAGTTTGATCTTTATGTGAAACCAATATATGCACAACACACAATAATAATAATGTACGAGAAGGCAAGTAAGTAAACGAGTAGAGAATGAGGGATGGAAAGATCAAACCGAGAGACAAAGGATTTATAGTGGTTCGGCTACAAGGACACCTTCCTTGCCCTACTCCACTCCCCGAGTCACCTACTCGAGAGTTTTCTTCACTAGATCAAAAACCTCCTTTATGGCGGAGAAAACCTTACACACCAAATAGCACACCACAACAATATCACACCACAATCACAACTTCAACACAACTTCTTCACACCAATCTTCTTCACACCTAACTTCTACACACCAATCTTCTACACTTCAAGTTTCTTCACAACTTTCTACTTTGCTCCTAGCTTCTTCACAACTTAATACTTCCTAACTCTTTTTCTTCACGCCACTTGTTTCTTCATACCTTCACTACTAAGTCCTATCCACTACCCCAAGATATATACTACTTTACAACTTCTAGGCTTCAAGGTCTTTTCAACTTCAAAGCTTCAACTTCTTTGTCTTCACAACTATCTCCACTTCAATATGCTATTACGACTTATATCTTCTAACACAAATCCTATCCACCTCTGTTTCTTCACTACTAGTACTACCTCACACCTTCAATGGATCTAGATCCAATATCTAAATCTATCTAACCAATGTGTACACAATGTTCACAAAGAAATAAATGATATACAAGATGAACTAAACAATCAACTTAGATAGCAAGATGATACTAAGTTGCAATACTCCTAGTAGAAGTATTCTTCTCTTAGCACTTGAGTGTTGAGGCTTGAATCACTTTGAAACAAAGATCAAAGTATATAAGATCAAAGGATTTTTAGAAGATGGAGAGGAATGTTTAGATCAGAAAGTTTTAGTGCAAAAAGGTGAGGAAAAAATCCAGGTTTAAGGTGGTATTTATAGGCAACAGATGTTGGGAATTCTGTGTAGAAAGAATTCTGCTGCTGTTTCTGCTGAAAGGATCATGCTGAAGAGTTGGTTTCTGCTGAAGCAGTGTATCTGCTGAAGACATAGTTCAGCTTTATTAGTTTCTGCGGATATAGTATTTCCGTGTTTTATGTAATGTAGTTTGGATATGCATGAGTTTATTTAGGAAGTGATAATGCATATCTTTTAGAAGTTTTAGAATATACGTTTCTTGAGAAACGGGTTAGGGTTCCTTGAGTATAAAAGGAACACACGATTATGTATTGAGTTACGTTTTAGAAAACAATTTCATTATAATTAAAAGATCCATAGAGGATCAAGAGTTCTTAGTATCAAGCTTGTGTTTTGTTTCCGCTTTATAAATACAAGTTGCAGGGATTATCTATTAGTGTGTTATTGATTACAGTGACATTACTAACGATTCTAGAGTGCTCAAGAAGATCTATCAAGGTCTGTAGCTCAACAAGTGGTATCAGAGCCTCGAGAGAGTCTCTGCCATACTAAGAATCACAAATCTTACACATTTACAATCCAAACAAATCAACAAACATGCCTGGATCAGATGATGAAGTAGATACAACCCAGACCATTAACACCACTTATCTTCAACAACTCAATCTCTCAAACAGTAATGCTAAGTTTCCATACTTGAAGAATGCAGAAGATTACCATCTGTGGTCCATGAAGATGCAGAACTGGATCACAAACATTGATTGGAATCTATGGGAGGTTGTTAAGAAAGGGAATAGTCTGAAGAAGCATGTTACAGATGCTGATGGAGTTGTTACTATTGTAGGACCCAAAACTGCTGAAGAGATTCTGGCTGTGCAGAGGGAGAGTAAAGTAAGAACTATTTTGCTCCAAGCTATACCAGATGACCATATGGGTGACTTCCATTTTATGGAGGATGCCAAGGATATTTGGATGGCTATAAAAGCAAGATTTGGTGGGAATGAGGAATCAAGAAGGTTGCAGAAGTCTTTGCTGAAGCAGAAATTCCAAGAATTTCAGATATCTGAAGAAGAGGGAATTCATAAGGGTTATGATAGATTTCATCGAATATTGAGTCAACTTAATCAGTTGAAGGCTAGACCCGACAATGAAGACTGCAATTCTAAGTTTTTGAGATCTCTGCCGCCATCTTGGTTACAAGTTTGTATTGCTCTCAAGACCAAAGGTGGGTTGGACATGATGTCTTTTGATGACCTCTACAATAGGCTTAAATCACTTGAGCCTGATGTTAGAAGTCCCATTCGTCCATCCACTCATTCTGCATTTGTTGGTGCCTCTACTAAACGTGTGCATCAAGCCTCAAGTTCATATTCATCAGGAGCATCTTCTCAAACTTATAATCAAACTGCTCCTAAATCAAAATCAAGTAATGTGTTGGAGGATCTTATTCATTCATTTGTGGCTGAATATGAACCTCAACAGTTTATTGCTTATGAGGACTTTGAACAGGTAGATCCATTGGAAATGGAGGAGATGCACTTGAAATGGGAGCTTGCAATGATCTCAATGAACATCAGAAGGTTTGAAGCCAAGTCTGGAAGAAAGTTTGGTTTTAATGGCAAAGAAGCTGCAAGGTTTGATAGAAGGAAGGTTAAATGCTACACTTGTGGTCATTGGGACATTTTTCAAGGGAATGCAAAGATAGAAAGGCTGGAGATGAAGTTAGATATGGTTCTTATCCATTGGAAGCAGGGAATACCAAGACTGTACCTTCAAAGGCCATGGTGACTCTGAATCACCAAATTGATTGGGCTGATCATGAACCTGCTGGAGAGGAAGCTGCTACTTCTTCACAATTGAATCTGCTGGCATTCACACCTTCAGAAGACAAGAAGGAGCAAGTCTCCTTGATGGGAATCTCTCAGGTAAACAACTGTGTGTTTGGATGTAGTGTAAGATACAATGAGCTTAAACAAGAGTTTGATGAATTGAAACCAAAGTACAATGAGTGTTATATAGAGGTAGAGTCTTATAAAATGGCTTTAAAAACTGTAGAAAAACAAAAAGTATGGTTTCAAAAGAATCAAGTTAAATATGATGAAAAAATAAGAGTTCTAGAAAGTGATTTAGAGGTTGCTAAGATAGACTTAAAACGTACTGAAAAAGAGAAGTCTGAGTTAGAAAAAGAAAACCAAGAGTTACAAGCTAAATTAGACAAAGAGATAGCTAGAAATAAAAAATGGTTAATATCAGGTGATAATCTAGCTAGGGAACTTTATGGTAGTCAGGTTGTGAACTCTAAAATAGGTTTGGGATTTCAAAAATATGTTGGTTTAGAGGCTAAGAATGACCTAGGTAAATCCACACCTGCAGGTTTAGCTAACTTTGTCAAAGAAGGTAACTTACATGTTGTCCCTGGACCTATAAGAGGGGAACATATGCCTATTGACCTATCCATACCTAATGACTTTGATGGATCACATCATCTTTATGGCAAAAAGTCAACTGACTTTCAAGACCCTATTGTGAAATCTAATGACTTTGTCTCTTGTTGTAACAGTGACAAGTCTTCTGATGAAGGGTCTACCTCATTTGCTAGTTGTGATTCAAGTGAGAAGTCGAACCTGCCCAAGACCATGCCCAAGACCACACCAAAGACATCACCCAAGACTCCCTACAAGCCTTCTAGAGTTGCTGCTGATAACAAGACAGTTTTTACTGAAGACTTGTTTTTCAATTCTTTGCATAATAATACTTTTGGATTTGTTAAAAACAATTCTGTTTGTCATGGTGATTTGAATACTTTTTCATGTTATGGAAACTCTTTTGGTTTGAATAAATCTTCTAAAAAGAAGAAGTGTTTTGTGTGTGGAAGTAAATATCACTTGATTAAGGATTGTACATATCATGAGCAAAGAATGGGTGCAGGTGTTAGTCAAAGAAAAACTAGGCAAATGTGGAAGAATGTTAGTGAAATACCATCTTTTGTTCCTCATCAGCAGAAACCTAATTCTGCTGAATCTCATTTTTCATGGAGAAAAACCAGTACAAGACCATATGTCAGACCCACTAGTTCTTTCTTTTATAATGGTTATTGGCCTAATCACTTTGACTCAATGTGTAATGGTGGTGGGAAATGGAATACTGCTGTGAAGCCCTCAGCAGGTTGTTCTTGGACTAAGAAGGGACCTAATATGCATTACAGGCCCAAGAACAATGGTGGATCTAAAACATCTACATGGCCTGTTACTGATGATCCACAAGGCAGGCTCAAGTCAGCAATGACTTGAGTCTCCAATGTGTACTAATAATTGTAAATTTTGTTTTTGTTGTAGGAACATCCTTTGAAAGGTTCTGAAGTTGGCATCTTTGATAGTGGTTGTTCTAGAAGTATGTCTGGGAACAAGGATAAGATGCATGACTTTGAGCCCATTGAAGGAGGTGGCACTGTAACCTTTGGTGGTGGAGATGGCAAAATAACAGGGAAAGGAACCATAAAGACTCCCTTGTTAGACTTTGAAAATGTTTACTATGTGGAGGAACTGGGGAATTTTAATCTTATCTCAGTATCACAAATTTGTGACTCTAAGCATAAGGTTTTCTTCTCTGAAGATGAGTGTCTTGTACTTTCCAAGGACTTCAAGCTCCCAGAAGACACAACTGTATTGCTGAGAGTTCCTAGAACCTTCAACTTATACACATTCAATCTGAATGATGTTCAGCCTGAAGGTGATCTAACATGTTTGGTTGCCAAAGCTTCCCTGGATGAATCTAATAAATGGCATAGAAGAATGGCACATGTGAATTACAAGACCATCAACAAGTTATCAAAACTTGGTCTTGTTCAGGGCCTTCCTTCTAAACTCTTCACCAATGAACACAACTGTATTGCTTGCAACAAGGGAAAGCAACACAGAGCCTCCTACAAAACAGTCCAAGCAGTGAGCTCCATTTCAGAACCTCTTCAGTTGCTGCACATGGATCTTTTTGGTCCAACCCCCATTAGAAGTATTGATCACAAGTACTTCTGCCTGGTTATTACAGATGATTATAGCAGGTTTTGCTGGGTGTTCTTTCTCAAAACTAAGGATGAAACAACTCCAATTCTGAAAGAATTCATTATCTTAGTTGAGAACCAGCTGAATAAAAAGGTTAAGGGAATTAGGTGTGACAATGGTACAGAATTCAAAAATGTTGTATTTATAGAATTCTGTAAGTCTAAAGGGATTAGAAGGGACTATAGTACTCCAAGAACTCCACAACAAAATGGGGTTGCTGAAAGGAAAAATAGAACCCTCATTGAGGCAGCAAGATCAATGCTTGCAGACTCCAAACTACCCACCATGTTTTGGACTGAAGCAGTCAGTACTGCATGTCATGTCTTGAACAGGGTATCCATCACTAGACTTCATGTCAAGACACCTTATGAACTTCTCACTGGGAAAGTTCCACACATCCGTTACCTTAAGCCTTTTGGATGCAAGGTGACTATTCTGAATACTACTGATATACTGGGTAAATTTGATGGGAAAGCTGATGAAGGTTATATAGTTGGGTATTCAGCTCATAGCAAGGCCTATAGGGTTTATAATCTGAATGCTAAAAAGATTGAAGAGACCCTTAATCTGAGATTTCTTGAAGATCAGCCTAATATTCAGGGTCAAGGCCATTCTTGGTATTTTGACCTAGACTATTTGACTGATTATTTGGGTTATACTAGGCATGCTTCTAATCCTGATGCAGGTACCAAAGATTCAAGTTCTAACCCTGCAGGTTCCATGGATGATGACTCAGAATGTGAGTCTGAGCCAGAAGAGAATACTTTTGTTGTACCATCTTTTCCACCTAACCATTTTGTAGGTAATCACTCTGCTGCTGAACAAGTTGATGAGTCACAATATGCAGAAGATCTTGCAAGATTGCAGAAGCAGGAACATGCTGCTACAAAGGAAGCTCAGAAACTCAATGATAAGGTTACACAAGAGACTGAGGCTATCCTACATCAGTCAGCCCAAGCAGTCAGTGGAAACAAGGATACTGCTGAAGGCACACCTCTTCCCACTGACAATGTCAAAGATACTGATTCTGCTGATGTTCATTCTGCTGATTCTACTAAAGTCTCTACAGATTTTGATAAGCCCTTTACCAGATTTCCTAGTCCTTCTGACCTTGGAAATTATCAACCAAAGCCTGGTTTGTTTAACTCAGCCTCTTATGACACTGAGTTTGAGCCTACACTCACCAACATTGATGCCAACATTGATGTTCCACCTACAGCTACCAAAAGGATTCACAATGCTCATCCCCTATCCAAGATTATTGGTGATCCTAAAGACCCTGTTCGAACTAGAAGCACTGTCAAGAATACAAAATATGGAGAAGTTGCTTTTATCTCTTATGTCTACAATCAAAAGAGGAACAATCACACAGACTACAAACATTGTCTGTTTGCATGTTTTCTTTCTCAGATTGAACCAACTAGTGTTCCTCAAGCACTGGCTGATTCAAGTTGGCTTGAATCAATGCAAGAGGAGATGCTGCAATTTAAGAATCAGCAGGTTTGGATTTTAGTTCCTCTTCCTGATGGGAAATATGCCATTGGGACAAAATGGATTCTGAAGAATAAAAGAGATGCCAGGGGTATTGTGGTGAAGAACAAAGCAAGACTAGTGGCTCAAGGTTTTAGACAAGAGGAAGGCATTGACTATGATGAGGTCTTTGCACCAGTGGCCAGAGTTGAAGCCATAAGGATATTTTTTGCCTATGCCTCTTATATGGGCTTTATGGTTTATCAGATGGATGTAAAAGGTGCTTTCTTGTATGGAGAGATTGAAGAGGAGGTTTATGTGACTCAACCCAAAGGATTTGAAGACCCTGATCATCCTGAGTATGTCTACAAAGTTGTCAAAGCTCTCTATGGACTGCATCAAGCTCCCAGAGCTTGGTATGCTAGACTCTCCACATTTCTGCTGCAGAATGGCTACAGAAGAGGTGCCATTGACAAGACCTTATTTCTCAAGAAAGATTCTAGGGATATTATTCTTGTGCAGGTGTATGTGGATGATATTATCTTTGGTTCTACCAAAGAAGCCTGGTGTAGTGAGTTTGAGGATTTGATGAAGGGAGAATTTCAGATGAGTGCCATGGGAGAACTCACTTTCTTTCTGGGTTTGCAAGTTCAGTAGAAACCTGATGGTATATTTATACATCAGGAAAAATATGTAAAAGATATGTTGTCCAAGTTTGCTATGGAAAATGTCAGGACTGCCACAACTCCATATGAGGCTCCCAAACCAAAGAACAATCTTAATCCTGATCTTCCTGTGAATGTTCATTTATACAGGTCTATGATTGGTTCTTTGATGTACTTGACTGCCTCAAGACCTGATATCACATTTGCTGTGAGTGCATGTTTAAGACACCAAGTCACTCCACTTACCTCTCATATGAATGCTGTCAAGAAGATTTTTAAGTATCTTAAAGGCCAACCACAATTAGGTCTTTGGTATCCCAAAGAGTCTCCATTTCAGCTAGCAGCTTATAGTGATAGTGACTATGCTTGTGCCAATTTGGATAGAAGATCCACAACTGGAGGTTGTCAATTTCTTGGAAGAAGACTGATTTCTTGGCAATGCAAGAAACAGACCGTTGTTGCTACCTCTACTACTGAAGCAAAGTATGTTGCTGCTGCCAATTGTTGTGGTCAGGTTCTATGGATTCAGAATCAATTACTAGATTATGGGTATAACTTCATGAATACTACCATTTTCATTGACAATCAGAGTACCATTTGCATTGTTAAAAATCCAGTTTTTCATAATAGAACCAAACATATTGAAATCAGACATCATTTTATAAGAGATGCCTATGAGAAACATTTGGTTAAAGTGGTCAAAATTCACACAGATGAAAATGTGGCAGATTTATTAACCAAGGCATTTGATGGACCAAGGTTTCAATATTTGGTGGTCCATATTGGCATGTTAAACCCTTAACTGCAAAGTTTAAGGGGAGGCATAAGCCTCAGGGGAGGCATATGCCTCAGGGGAGGATGATGACTGTAAACTTTGGATTATTTGTATATGTTGTATAATTTCTAAATTTTTAACAAGTTTTTAACACTAACCCTCTAACAGTTGTGCAAGTTGTTTGGTGTATTTGCTTGTTTGGTGGTTGTTTTGCAGATGTTCTGAGAATGAAAGTTCCATGATTAATGTCACCAAGAGCTAAAGTCAAAGGAATGTGGTCAATATGCTGAACATGGTCTCTACTGATCAATTGAATCATGCTGAAGGTCTTACACAATGGATAAATTCAACTAAGATCTTTTCATTCATTCATAGAAACAAGTTACAGCTTACATTCAATGTTGCAATTGAGATACAATGACCATTCCTAAACTTTTGGCTAATCCAGTACTACTAGCTTCTATCATTTATTACAAAATACTTGAGGCTATGACAAGTACAATGAAGAAGCTGAAGATGAAAATGGAAAAAGAAGAGAAGGAAGAATGAGAAGATGTTCATGAATCAAGGTCAAGAAAATACTCAAGAACCTTGTTCCATGGTTACATTCCTCAATCACCTACTTCTGCTTCTCCTTTCCCTTACGTATGATCTCGGACCTCTTGCTCTGTCCAATATGTTCTTGATGTGGAAGACCAGGTCCTGGAGCAGGAAGATCCAACACCACATTTTGTGATGTTGGAAGAGATGGATCCCTAGTATTTGATCTTGGTTGGGATCTCTCTGGTGTGGAAGGAGGAAGAAAGGGTGGATCTTCAGGTTCTTCCTCTGAAGAGTCTTCATCAGAGGTATAGATGAAGGGAGAGACAAGCTCTCTCTCAGCAGGATTGGGTGTATTGCTTTGTTCACCCTTCAAGTGAGCATTCCATTGTCTTTCTTGTGCAGCACTTCGATTCTCCAATGCTCTTGCAAAGTCAGAACCTTCAAGTTCCCAAGGATATGGTGGTATATCTTCTTCTGATGATGAAGAAGAGGAATTTGAATCTGAGGTTTCTGGGTGTGAAGACATGATTTGAATGGTGAATTGGGGTTAAATAGAAATTAGGGTTTGAAAGATAATTTGGGAAAGTTGATGAATGAGATGTGTGATTTGGGGTGATTAAATAAGCTAATTTTAGGAGTTACGATATTAAATGCGAGTTGGGTGGCACAGTAAAATCAAGATATTGACCGAAGATATTTTTACCTTTGGTTGATTCTGCTGATAGTTGACTGTGCTTCAGCAGGTTTGACTTTCATTACTGCTGAAGGGTTAATTTTAAAATTAGAAGTTTTGTCAGACTTGGTCAATAAGTTGTTCCGATAATTTTGACCACGATTGGGAACTTCCAAATTTAACTCACTCTGCATATCTTTTCGAATAAAAAATTATTCGCTTATCACTTCAAATAAACCCATTATTCTTTGGAGAAATTCATACCATTCTCACACACATTCAGTCAAATGGCTCAACTTGATTGGAAGGGAGATCATAACAAATACGCTATTCTAACAACAAAGAAGGGACATGAAGAATTCGATTTGATGGTGGACTTTCTACAAAGGTCAAAGATAAACTATGCTTTAACCTATTGTCCAAATTTGGTGTGTGAATCCTTGGCGAAGCAATTTTGGGCATCTGCTACTAAGAGATCTGCTACAGAGATTGTAGCTGAAATAGATGGTGTAGAATATGTGGTGACAGAAGGGTTGATAAGGACAAAGCTTCAGTTGGATGATGAAAATGGTGTGTATCATTCCAACACTGCAGAGATTCTTGCTGGGTTAAGAGAAGCTGGTTATCAAAGTACTGATACATCAAAGTGGCACAAGAATCAATTTTGTCCAAAGTGGAGGTATTTGGTGCATCTGCTGCTTCAATGTATGAGCAACAAGTGTGGTGGATGGAACCAGTTCTCTCTGCAATTGGGGTGTGGTATTGTTTGTCTTTCTAAGGGTGAAACTTATAATTTTTCTAAGTTTATTTTTGAAAATATGTTAGAAAATATAGATAAGGAACAGCATAAGTTTTTAATGTACCCTAGATTCTTACAGATTATCTTAGACATAACCACTGAGGATGTGACCCATATACCCATTAAAAGTCTAGGTTCTAAGTTGTTTGCCTCAATGAAAACAAATTATACTGGGGAACATTACCCTATGTTAATAGCAATGTTGCCACAAGGCAATGCTAATGTAGTTGAGGGTGATGATGCTGGTAATGTGCCTGCTTCTAATGCTGCTGATGATGGTAATCCATCATCTTCTGGTGTTGCTGCTGATGGTATTCCTTCAGTGGAAATGGAGGAAGCGCCAGCTACAACTTCTGAACCTTTACCTGATTCTACTGACTTACCACCACCTACCCCTGTACACATGTCACCTAGCCCTACCATCTCACCAGTTCAGGATGCTCCATCTGAGCAATTTCATGAGTTTGAAGATGATTTACAGACTTTTGAACCTGAACTTAATAGACTACCTTCACCTAGTTCTTTGGGAGAGCAAATTAATGTAGGTTCTCCTAATGTTGTACATGAGTCTGTTTCTCCTGCAGGGTTCAATGAAGCTCCTCATACCACTGAGCAAACTGGTGGTAGAGCAGAGGACCCTATTACTCTCACATTTGTATATGAATCTCTTAACAGGTATATGAAAATGACTGAAGATCCCCAGAAAGAACTTGCTGAGACCAAGACTACTCTTGGTAATGAAATTCAAGTTCTGAAAAGCAAAGTCAAAGACTTGGAGACACAGCTGAGTCAGCAGCAGCAAAGCAAAGATGGATTGGATTCTACTGAAGTGGCAAAGGAGGCAAATTTGGACTCTCTTGAGATTCTAGCTGAAGTTGCTAGACAGTCTCATTTTCTTCCTCCTAAAGCTGCTGCAGCATCTCAATCTAAACCAATCATACTAGTTCAAAGAAGAAGTACAAGACAGTATTTGGCAAGACAAGCTGCTAAAGCTTCAAAAGTATCTGGTAATGATAATGATGTGCTGATGACTGAAGCTGTGGATATACTTCAGGAGAAACAATCATTCAGAAGGGTTACTGCTGATCAATATGCTGACAAAGGAAATGCATCAGGGGAAACATTTTTTGTAGCTGGGAAAGAATACTTGAATTCTCCTGTTCATCATTCATCTGAGAACATACAAGTTTCTACTGATAAAGAGGTTCAGGATGTGCATGATGAACCTATGGCAGATGTGCATGTTTCTAATGATGATGTTGCTGAAGCTAATGTTCCTCATGATGGTTTGGATGAGCTTGTAACTGATGAAGATAGAGCTGGTCAAGGTAAATTATTACAAGAATGGGAAAATTATATGAAAAGTGCAAATCTTGCTAAGGAAGTACAAGCTAAGTTTGATGCAGAATTAGATTCAGAGACTCAAAGATATGTTTCTACCTTACCCATTGCAAGACAAAGGGAATTGGATGCGGCAGTTCTAGAGTTTGATGAGTCAGACTGGCAGACTATTGGAAAACAGATGCTTGCTAATCCTACTGTAACTGCTGATCTTTTTGGAAAGAGAGTAGAGGAACAAGATTATGAATCTGAGATTGTGAAAATGTTAAAGATGAGGAAGAGGGCAGCTGATGAATTAAAAGCTAAAGCAAAAAGGGAAAAACCTATGACTCAAGCACAGCAAACAGAGTATATGAGAACATATGTGAAAAATCAGAGCAGCTCAGTATATAATTCTGCTTGGTCTAAGAAACATGTATGGGGACTTCCTTTTGACAAACTAGTTGAGATTTATAATAGAATCAAAACTAGGAATGCTAAAGCTGGAATGGATGCTTCAAAGAATATTCCACTTCTAAATATTGATGATGATTCATCTGAGAATATTCATGTTGCTGATGCACAAGTATCTTTACCTGCTACTTCTACTGGTGTTGATGTTTCTATGGATAAAGGTAAAGCCAAAGTAACAACATCAGATGCTCCAACTAGGAAGAGAACTAGGAGACAATTGGAGCAGGAAAGATTAGGTGAAGAAACTGCTAGAAAGTTGACTGAAGATCAAGAAGCTGAACAAAGGGCTGAGCTTGCTAGATTTCATGATCTGAAGACAAGAGAAATTGAAATTCAAGCTGCTAGAAACAAACAAATAAGGAAGGCTATGGATGAACAATATGCATCTGCTGCACTTGAATCTTCTGAAGATTCTGCTGATGACCAAATGGATACTCCATCAGTGGATACTGAAGCCGCAAAAGGTGATTCTGCTGAAGCAGTAGTTCATGATGCCATTTATGTTCCTGGAAGAAGAGGAAAGAGAATGGCTAGAGTAGGATCATTACAAAGTCTAATTAATGTAAATGATTCTGATGCTACATTTATAAGGGAAGGATCATCTGATGATTGGCTAGAAGGAACTAGAGTGGTTCTAGTGAGTTGGGAGTTAAGTCAAGATGGTCAACTCAATATCATTTATAGATTGGATAAGTCATCCATATCTTTTGCTTTTCTTCAGCAGATTCTTCATCTTGTAAATTATCAAGATTTGGTCACTCTACATGAGTTGGTTACTAAGTATTATGCCACTCATACTCCTGAAGATTCTGGATTGTATTTATTGGGTGATCTTCAAGTGTTGTTTGATTCATCTACTCCTACTGGTGCAAGTTATGATATATGGAAGAATAATCAGAAATGGAAAGTTCAGAGTTTGAAGTTCTATCCTATGTCTTATGTACATGTGCTGGAAACTACCACTGGTCTGAGGATTATCATGGATATTATTCATAAATATCCTTTGAAGGTATCTTTGATGGAGAAAATGTTACAACAGAAGTTGGAAATTCCTCCTGATCCAGCTGGTAATACAAGATTGTTTGCTGAATCTTTGGTGAAGGTTTTCAAACAAAGGATTAAGACTTCCAGAGCAGCAGTTGAGTAGATAAGTTATGTTGTATATGTATTTTATTTAAAAAAAAAAAAAAAAAAAAAAAAAAAAAAAAAAAAAAAAAAAAAAGCTAACATATTGTTGTATAGTATTTGTCTGCAGGTTTGGTTATCAACTTACCTGATGTTGACTATTCCCTCATAAAGTTGGCTAGTCCAAAGGGTACAGCTTTGGTAAAGACACATCAAATCTGTTGATAGTTGTAATGGTTTGCTCAAAACCATAGGGTTTTCAACTCACCTATGCTTTGTTGCTGAGTAGTTGAAATGGTTGTCAATTGACCATGGATTTTTCCTTTATGGATTCTGAATAATTGACTAGCCCACATGTATATGGCTTGTGGTAAAGGCAGTGGACAACCATATTTGGTAATCAGTTAACCAAGATGATTTTCATCAAGATAATTGGCTAGTCCTGAGCAAACGGCTACAGGTAAAGACATCTCAAATCCGTTTATAGCTGATGATTTGCTAAAAATCATGTGGTTATCAGTGTACCTTTGAACACTTGGCTACTCCAGTAGTGATGGCTATTGGTAAAGAGACATCAAATCCATTATTTTCAATGATTCACCTCTCACAGGAGTTAACACACCTGGAAGTGATGAGAATAGTATGAAACTAATTTGTTTTGATGTACATTAAGTCATTTGTTGCTGCAAAGAATGGAGCCTTTAAGTATATGCTGATCATAGAGATTCTGCTGATGATAATTCTTTGCTGGTGCTCTGTTACAATCCTCTTGGTATGTTACTTTACAGATCTATCAAGAATCTTGAACTTAACAAGGTCAAATTCAAGATTAGGGGAGGATTGTTAGGAATTCTGTGTAGAAAGAATTCTGCTGCTGTTTCTGCTGAAATGATCTTGCTGAAGAGTTGGTTTCTGCTGAAGCAGTGTATCTGTTGAAGACATAGTTCAGCTTTATTAGTTTCTGCGGATATAGTATTTCCGTGTTTTAAGTAATGTAGTTTGGATATGCATGAGTTTATTTAGGAAGTGATAATGCATATCTTTTAGAAGTTTTAGAATATACGTTTCTTGATAAACGGGTTAGGGTTCCTTGAGTATAAAAGGAACACACGATTATGTATTGAGTTGCGTTTTAGAAAACAATTTCATTATAATTAAAAGATCCATAGAGGATCAAGAGTTCTTAGTATCAAGCTTGTGTTTTGTTTCCGCTTTATAAATACAAGTTGCAGGGATTATCTATTAGTGTGTTATTGATTACAGTGACATTACTAACGATTCTAGAGTGCTCAAGAAGATCTATCAAGGTCTGTAGCTCAACAACAGATTCTGACAGAGGAGCGTGGCCGGTCCCCTTAAATCATGGCCGGCCCCCTTAAAATTAAGGGGACCGCCCTTTATAATTAAGGGGACCGCCCAGCTGAAACGGCCAGATTCTTTGTCTTTTAGTGGGGAAAGTTTATTTGGTGAAAAACTAACTGATTTTGGTTAAAAATTTGAATTCATATATTTAGTATGAATAAAACATTTTTCTTTATTACCAAAAGTGTTTTTCAAAAATATATAATATGTTTATATAATTAAGTAAACTTTGTAATACTTAATTAAACTTTCCTTTGATCTTATAATGCTTTAATCACTATGTTTATTCATACCTTAAGTGATTAGATGGTGAAAGTGATTATTAACTACTAAATACTTGTTTACGTCATTATCTTTGATTTAATGTGTTTTAGTTTTGTGATCATCAAAACATAGAGATTTCGAAAGATATGAATAACGTTTTTAGTCGTTTATTTATATCAACAATCTTCCCCTTTTTTATTATTACAAAACCTAAACTCATTAAATCTAAAAATTAATTTTTTTTAGACAAGTATTAAGTGAGTTTACATTCACTTCTCCCCCTTTTTGTAGAATCAAAAAGGTTTAAGCCAATGAGATAAAAACTCCCCCTTGATGTATGCTCCCCCTCGTTTGAGAGCACCAAGGGTTCGAGAAATGGGGTTCTTGCAAGAAAAATATTAGAAGCACAAGCATGGCACAAGCAAACACATATAGCGTAGTACTAACTAATAATGAGCATGGCAAAAGAGAATTAGAAACATATACGAAATCGTTCATTAAAAGAAAATGATTACGTCAACCCATAATCATTGTTACATAGGCTACAAAGATGAAATTCTAAGCTAAGTAGAATGTCCTAATGTGCCAACAAGAAGTGTCACCAAACTTTCTTGAATCCCAAAATGGTTGAGGAGATTTATTTGAAAATGAGAGACATAAGCATGTAAAATGCTTGATGGTTTAGTGGAGGTAAACATTTGGTTGCATGAATGTTGTTGGGTTTGGATATGTGGAGCTTGTAGGTGGTGAAATTGAAGATGGGTTTGTTGATTGAGGGTTTTGATGTTGTTCAAGTGATGGTGCTTGTTGAGATCTAGTAAGAAGATACTCAATCCAAGTAAAGTGCTCATTCAATGCAATGGTTTGTTGTTGTAGGAAGATGCAACAAGGGCAATTGTTGACATGCTTCTCAATTTGGTTTTTGTTATGTGGTGATGATGGTGAGCTTGATTGTGGTGGATCCAAATTGCGTTGAGCAAGATATAATGCTAAAAGAGCACTAAGCTCATGTGCCTCGTTTAGCTCCTCAACGAACTTCAAGTGTTCGGAGGAAGGTGATGGTGGTGGAGCTTGATAGTTGTCTTGGGTGAAAGTTTGAACATCCAACATGGGAGTGGCATGTGAAGTTATAGGATGTGGTGGTGGTACTCTTGGTGGTGGAGACATGGTTGAGCTTGGATAGTCATGAAAACATGAAATGTGTGGGAGAGGTTCTTCATGAGTGGGTGATGTTTTTGTTGAATGAGCAACATGTGAAGTATTGATCGAGAGATTGGGATTGATGTTTTGGGGTTGAGCATGCTCATCATAAGAAGAGGCATGAATGAGGGAATGAGTGGGTGATAGGTTGTGAGATGAATCATTGTTGTGGTTTTGAGGTTTAGTAGTTGGTTGACTTGGAACAACATCACTTGAGTTATGACAAGAATCAAGTTTCCTCCTCCAAACGGGTTTGACGGAGATCCTTGCGGTTCTTGAAATCTTAGGTTTTTGGTTGTTGGGAGATGACATGTTTGGGTGTGATGGCATTAATGATGGGAAGAGGGTATTTATAGTGTATGAGAAATGTGGTTTAGGAAGGTAAATTTTGAGGGATAACATGGGACAAAATATGTTTGTGAATTTTGGGAAGTATAGGCTGAAATGGGTCAAAAAGTGATAAAGAAAACAGTATCCCCGACCATCAGATGGCCGGTCCCCTTAATCATTAAGGGGGCCGCCTTATATAATTAAGGGGGCCGCCCATCTGGTGATTCCCAGAATGCCAGAAATGGATTTTTGGCAAAAAATTTTCAAAAAGGTTGTGTTTGATCACAATAAGTCATACCATCCAAGAACAGGACATGTTGTCTAATTACATATGAACTAAGGCGTTAAACCCACTATAATGGCCTATGATAAGAAGTTAGCCAACACAATTTCACTTTTTTCCCCAACGGATGATGATTCAGATATGTTAATTTGCAAAGAAAAAAAAGCATATACATACTTGCATAAAACACATGCTGGGGCTCCTTCTGGAACATGTTTTGACAGTACTTGCAATACCATGTACCCTGCGGCATAGCCTCGGATATGCATTCTGCAGTTTAGCCATTTACACATTGAATTTACGCAAAAGTGTTCGATAAACGACTATTGCAGTATGATAGGTCACGAATGTGAGGTTCTAGTTATCAACAGAGCATACAAAAGTGCCGATTCAACATTAGGACATGTATATCATTTGACAATCTTAAAGCGAGATTAAGCACTGATAGCACACAAGAGACTATATTGATGTAACTTGATCAACTTGCCATAGCCTTTTGCTAGTTAATAATACGTTACACAATGGAACTGTCATCTTTATACAGTTTTCGTTTACATACTGATGAAATTTCATACCAAGATTCAAGTCTTCGAGTTGAGCACAAGCCGATATGACTCCAATCATCGTAACCTCATCCGGCTTAACCCCGTCTCCCTCCATCTTTCCATACAATCTCAACGCCTCACACGCCTTCCCACTCTTAACATACCCATTAATCATCGAATTCCACGACACCAAATCTCTCACACAACTTTCATCAAACACCTTGCGTGCACAATCCAATTCACCACACGACACCAAAAAATGAATCACAACATTATTCACATACAAATCAGAACCAAATCCTAAATGAGCCACATTTAATATTTGTTTACAATTGATTTAGAACGAAAACAAAATATGCAAACGTGGCGTGGCAAGGCATTTCGATCACTTGACGTTGATCTACCTTGCATCGTTTTGATGATGGTGGCGTGGCAAGGCGGTGGAGGTGGTTGTGGTGTCGGTATGGTGGTGCTAAAGAGAGGGAGTGGCAGTAAGAATGTAACACCCCCAAAATTTGATACAGCGGAAGACTTACAAACTTTCGGGGTGCTACGTGAGTTGGCATCATCACACGTATAGATAACAAGATATCATAGATGTAATGTAAACAAAAGTCAATATTTAGTTAAAGTTTACATTCATCCAAAATATTTGAGTACGGAAAGCCCATAATAAAATAAATAAAGTAGGTCTATAAAAGAAAATATCAGAGTTTCATCGATTTCCTCCAACCATGCCATCACCAAGCTTACAAGTCCAAGCCATCCAAAACCATTTAGTTACCTGAGAAAAACATGCTTAAAAGTCAGCTTTCGCTGGTGAGTTCATAGGTTTAAATCTAAAGTAATAGTGGACCTGTAGAGTAAGCGCTATGTGTGACTAGAGGCATGCATAGATGAGCATTCTAACTTCATAACAATTCACAATGATAAGTTTCTTATCTTAAGAAAGATATGTGGTCTTAGTGAGTGGATCCCTCGGCGGTCACTAGCCAGGATAATGCTACAGTAAGGAACCACCCGTTACTGCCCTGGGTCTAGGCCATAAGTAGAAGTCTATTCTCTAGCTAGGTTCCAAGTAGCCCTAGCGTAAGGCAACCTCTACAGCGATCTAACCTTAACTAGTCAACACTAATAGCAAAACAATTTAATAGCAGGTCCGAGGAAATAGATGCATGTTTTCTCCCCCAAGTTTAGAAAGAGATAAAGAACGAGTAAAAGTGGGGCTATGAAACTCACCTCAAGTAGAGCAAGCAAAATCAAAATATCACGAGTATGCAAAAGAGAGTACGGCTAAGACTTCACAGCAACTATCGACTTGGCACAACCTAATCATATATATAAGACTTAGCTCAATATATCCTCAAAAGTTAATCTTTTCCCATAGTTTCCCAAATGGTTTCCATTTGTTTTTCGAAAGAAATGCTTGTTGAAAAGTTTTGGTTAACGCTTAGTATCGTTTGGGTATCGTTCGGTGTGATGCTAGAGACAAAGTCTCGACTCAAGTGGTCTTACGCCAAAATATACCTCAATAAAGGTCATCGATGCATAACTCACACAATCACATAAAGGCATAAGCTTCAAGCAATACAAGTAGTTCACATAAGCATATATCCGCATGTAAGGCATATAGCATGTAAAGATCCCGTTACACATACGGGTCGAGGTCTTATGATATGACCTCATAAATCGATAAGTCATCGTATGAAGGGTTGATGGTTTATCAAACTCGTCAACTTGATAAGTCCAACCATTTACCGATAACTTATGGATATCCAAGTTATATCACAATAATAGTCGTAGGATGTATTTCTCGTTAATATTGTCGGTTAATATCCATATCGAGCTCCTATTGGGCTCGTCAGTCCAATAGGTTCGATATAAATATTAATGACCTATTATCGTTAAACAAATCCGAAACTCAATCATAATGTAGTTTGCCGTCTACGGCTCTCGTACTAACCTATCTCCGTCATCTAAAAGTTTTCATCCTTATAACTCCGGTAAATCAAAATCAAGCACTCCATTACTCGAAACCACAATAACAACAAACGTTAGTCACAATGTATATATGACCATTTAAATGTCACAACAAGTCATATAGCCAAATAAATACCACGTTACTCAAATAACACTTACCATCAAAAATTCATATATCAATCTCAATATTTCTCGCAACCATTTATATATTCCAATCTTAACCAAATTATATATATAAAAACCGTTTTACAACCAAACTCAAAATTATATATACTTCGTCATATCAACTAGTTTTCACCCAACACAAACACAAGTCACATTTATACTCAAGTTTCAACGTCCAAAATTAACCAAATAATATACCACAAGTTTTCATTTACCATTTACGTCAAATTTTCAAGTAATCACAAACAAAGTATCCCAAAATATAAACATAACAAGTAAACTAGCACAAGATGGCAACTAGGACCAAGGCCATGACCATGAGGTCTCGGCTAGGCCTTGTATGAGCCATAACCCGCGTCCAAGAGGCCTTGTGGGTCCTCGGCTACACAACCAAACACACCCAAATGGTGTCAACTTGTTCCAAACACAATCAAATCAATATTAAACCGCCCAATGTGCATCAATAATCAAACAAAAGCCTCAAAATGGGTCAAAAACAACAAAAACATCAAGAAGTCGTGGGTTAACCCCACGACCCAAATTAAATCCGAATCCAAACATGATAAAACTTAACCAATATGTATCCAAAGCTTTCCAAATCAACCAAATATGAACCAAAACACATAATAATTGAACCAATGACCAAGAAATCAAGAAAATCAAACAAACCCGTGGGTTTGACCCACGGTTTGACTTCGGTCAACACCAAAACCGACCCAAACTTTCACAAAACGATACCAAGCTCATTTGTTTCATGTTTTTATTAACCAAAAATCATTAGGATGTGAAAACCCATCAATCTTTTGTAACCAAAATCAATATGTTAAGAGTTTTGACTCTGGTTTGAGTCAAACCTTGTGAGAAATTACGTTTTCTTACCTTCTCTTTGTAGATCTATGTACTAGACCAAGATTAAAGATGATAGTGATGATATAGGTGGTGGTGGTGATGATATTTTTGTGTAATAGGTTGTTTTTGAGTGCGTGAATAGTACCAATGGAAAGAGGAGATGATTTTGAGTGTTTTGGTGGTGGTGGTGATGTTGTGGTGGCGGCGGTGTGGTGGTTGTGGGTGGCGGCCGAGCAAGAGAGAGGGGAGGGAGATATGAGAGGTTGAAGATGGGTGTAATAATGAGGGTTAGGGTTTGGTTGTAAGTATATATATTTAGTTTTTAGTGTTTAGTCCCTCCTAGGTTTTATTATTACAAGAAAGGGTTTAAGACAAGGACCTCGGTAATTATTTTTCATAGTTTCCTCCCGAATCATTTATTTTTAAAGTTTACAAATAACATCGGTCGCCATAAAGATCATTTTAAATATTCACCGCTCGCTTTTAAAACAATTTCCTCGTAAGTTTAAAATAGTCCGTTGAGTAGATAAAATCTATTCAAAATGTTTCCTTATCCACGGCTCAAGAAAACTAAGTTTTACATCTAGGACTCGTATACGGAATAACCGTGATCATTACTTGTCAAATACGCATTTCTTTAGGATTTCTAGTGCCAAAGTCAATAGTGCCTAACTCGAAGTACATAGCTAATCTAATTAGTACGTAAAGTGATAAACACTTTATAAAAACTTCCAGTTTCCAACGATACTTCCAAAACTCTATAAAATTATCGATAATTCAGGTTTCACATTTTTCAAAACGTAATGCGGTAAAGTTATAAAAAGGGGTTCCAAAATTACCAGTTGTTACAACCTCCCAGCCTCAGATGAAACCCGTCCCGGGTTTCACTTCGAATTTCCCGATAATGATGTCGCAGAAAGACGAGGGTATTTCTTCTGGAACTCGTCTTCACGTTCCCACGTGAATTCTGGTCCATGGCGAGAGTTCCAACGAACCTTAACAAGCTGGATTCGACTACGTTTCAAACGTTTGATTTCACGATCCACATTTTCGATAGGTTCCTCAACAAAGTTTAGACTTTCGTCCACACGAATTTTTTTCAGAGGAATTACTGGCGTTTCATCAGAAAGACATTTCTTTAGGTTACTCACATGAAAACATCGTGAACATTTCTCAGCTCCTGGGGTAACTCCAATTGGTAAGCCACCGGTCCGATCCTATCTAGGATTGTAAATGGACCAATGTATCGAGGGTTGAGTTTTCCGCATTTACCGAAATGTATCACACCCTTCCAAGGAGAAACCTTCAACATGACTCGGTCTCCCACTTGGAACTCAAGGGGCTTACGTCTCCTGTCGGCATAGCTTTTCTGTCGGTCACGAGCAGCTTGTAAGCGTTCACGAATCTGAATTACCTTCTCGGTAGTCTGTTGAATGATTTCAGGGCCTGTGAGCTGGCTTTCGCCAACCTCTGGCCAATAGACAGGCGAACGACACTTCCGGCCATATAGTGCCTCAAACGGTGCGGCCTTAATGCTAGCATGATAGCTATTGTTATACGAGAATTCGGCTAGGGGCAGGTACTTCTCCCAGCCTTTTCCGAAATTAATCACGCAAGCACGAAGCATGTCCTCCAGTGTTTGGATGGTCCTCTCACTTTGACCATCAGTCTGGGGATGGTAAGCAGTACTCATGTCGAGTCGGGTCCCCATGGCTGTCTGGAGTGATTGCCAAAAGGCTGACGTGAAACGACTATCACGATCCGAGATGATGGATATAGGAACACCATGACGTGAAACAATCTCTTTCACATAAAGTCGCGCGAGTTTGTCAATACTGTTGCTTTCACTAATCGTAAGAAAATGAGCAGATTTCGTTAGTCGGTCAACGATTACCCAGATAGCGTTACAACCGCTAACTGTTCTCAGTAACTTGGTGATAAAATCCATGGTAATTCTCTCCCATTTCCAAACAGGTAGTTCAAGTTGAATTAACAACCCTGACGGTTTCTGGTGTTCGGCCTTAACTCTGGAACATGTTAGGCATTTGCTGACATATAGGGCTACGTCAGCTTTCATGTTTGGCCACCAATAAAGTTTCTTCAAGTCGTTGTACATCTTATCAGCTCCAGGATGGATAGAGTATTTTGATTTATGCGACTCATGCATAATCAACTCGCGAATTCCTCCATAGAGGGGTATCCAACTCCTTTCTCCAAAACATAAGGTTCCATCTATTCGCTTTACAAAACCATTCTTGTTTTCTACCATTCCATAAATGTTTTCAGCTGGTCGGTTTTCTTTCTTCAACGCTTCTGCCTGAGTGGTCAGTATCCGAGACGGTAACGGCGAGTTTATGGTCATACCCAGGGATCTAACTCTCAATGGCGGAATTCTCTCCTTCCGGCTAAGAGCATCGGCCACTACATTGGCCTTCCCGGGATGATAACGAATTTCGCAGTCATAGTCGCTAAGTAGCTCTAACCACCGACGTTGTCTCATGTTTAGTTCCTTTTGATCTAAAATATGCTGCAGACTCTTGTGATCGGTATACATAACGCACTTGGTGCCATACAAGTAGTGTCTCCATATCCGGAGAGCAAACACTGCAGCCCCCAATTCTAGATCATGCGTCGTGTAATTCTTCTCGTGCTTCTTAAGCTGTCGAGAGGCATAAGCCATTACTTTCTCTCGCTGCATCAAAACTGCTCCCAAACCTTTGTGTGAAGCATCGCAATATACGTCAAAGTCTTCGCTACCTTCAGGTAGGGCTAATATCGGCGCACTACACAACTTCTCCTTCAACAGTTGGAACGCTTCCTCCACTTTTTCTCCCCATTCGTACTTGACGTTCTTCTGGGTCAATTTAGTTAGTGACTTGGGTATTTTAGAGAATCCCTCAATGAATCTCTGATAATAACCTGCTAGACCTAAGAATTGACGAACCTCTGATGGGGTAGTGGGAGCGGTCCACTCTTTGATGGCCTCAATCTTAGCGGGATCCACGTGAACTCCTTCGCTATCAATCATGTGACCCAAGAATTGAACCTTTGGAATCCAGAACTCACACTTAGAAAACTTGGCATACAGTTTCTCCTACCTTAGTAACTCTAAAATGAGCCTCAAATGCTCTTCATGCTCCTCCTTACTCTTAGAGTAGATTAGAGTGTCGTCTATGAATACTATCACAAACTTATCCAAGTACGGTTTACAGACTCGGTTCATGAGATCCATAAACACTGCTGGTGCGTTGGTTAAACCAAACGGCATCACTTGGAACTCGTAATGCCCAGAGCGAGTTCTAAATGCAGTCTTAGGGATGTCTTCCTCTCGAACCCTGAGTTGGTGGTATCCCAACCTCAAATCTATCTTTGAGTATATGCTCGATCCTTGAAGTTGGTCGAATAAATCATCGATCCTAGGTAGAGGGTATCGGTTCTTTATCGTTAACTTGTTCAACTCTCGATAGTCAATACACATACGAAACTATCTGTCCTTCTTCTTCACGAATAACATGGGTGCTCCCCATGGTGACGAACTTGGCCGTATAAATCCCTTCTCTGTCAATTCCGTCAACTGCTTCGACAATTCTTCCAATTCAGTAGGAGCGAGTCGAAAAGGTGCCCGGGCTACAGGTGCAGCGCCAGGTATCAATTCGATCTGAAACTCTACTTGTCTCGCAGGCGAAAGTCCAGGCAAGTCGTCTGGGAAAACTTCCTGAAAATCTCAAACGATTGGCACATCTTCAATGCGCTTCTCCTTATTTTCCTTTCCTACTTCCTTCTTACTAGGGATCTGAGCTACAAAAAGGTAACACCCTTTTTTGACTAACTTTGGGATTTTAGTACAAGAGATGACACTCAACCTGGAAGGATTTCCACGGTTGCCTCGATCTCCTTGTATACTCAACACCTTCTTGCCATAAGGCACTCTCACGATCTTCTCATTACAAATAATACTCGCATGATACTTAGTCAACCAATATATGCCGATAATAATGTCGAAACTACCTAGCGTGATGGGTAATAGGTCTATGTAAAAGGGGCGGCTAAGGAAATTCAACGTGCAACCACGGATGATAGTGTCTATCCTTTCAATATCTCCATTAGCTAACTCTACGTCATAACCAACTCCTAGAGGTGTCGGGGCGATTCCTAGTAGAGGCATAAACGTAGTGGATACAAAACTCCAATCGGCACCAATATCAAATAATATGGAAGCATAGCGGTTGTTGAGAAGGAACGTACTAGTAACGACATTCGGATCCTCCTTGATCTCTCTTCCGACCGCAAAAACCCTGGCTTGGGCTGCTCCCGCGTCCTTAGGTGGTGCTTTAGCAACTTGGATTCCTCTGTTCCCTCCTGTTCCTTGCTGATTCGGGTGCTGTCCACCACTTCCTGCTCCTCTATTTCCCCAACTTACTCCATTTCCATTATTCCCTCTAGTCGTTGTCTCATGGCATTCATTCCTGTAGTGTCCATTCTTACCACATCCAAAGCAAGTAATTGTTGCCTTCCAATCATTGCCCTGTGCAGTTTGCACCGTAGCAAGTGGTCGGGACCTACAATCCTTAGCAAGATGTCCTGGCTTAGAGCAATTCTTGCATATTACAGCACAACGCCCGTAGTGATGATGGTGGCATCCCCCACATAACGGTTTGGTTCCCTCATAGTTTTTCTTCTCTCCATTACCCAATGCATACGCCTTGGCAGTCTCTTGCCGTTTGTTAGGCTTGTCATGTCCCTTAGCATTGTCATTCCTTTTCCTCTTATCTTTCTTCCCTTTCTCCGCATTTTCCAATGCTATGGAATCCATTAGACTCTGAGCTATAGAGATGGCCTCATGAAGGTTTGCGGGTCTCGCAGCGATCACATCATTCCTTGTTGCTAGAGGCAGACCATCAGTATAATGCTCAATCTTGAGTGCTTCAGTCTTGACCATGTCTGGACAAAGCAATGACAACTTCTGATAACGACGATTATAGTTCGTCAAGTCACTACCCTTCACCTTATGATTCCAGAACTCAATTTCCAATTTCTTGATCTCATTCCTTGGGCAGTAAATTTTGATCAATAGATCCTTGAACTGCTCCCAAGTCATGGCATACGCCACTTCATCTCCAACCGACTTACGGTAGTTACTCCACCAGGTTAACGCTTCGTCCTTCAAAGTAAACGTCGAGAATTTCACCTTTGCATTCTCAGCACAGCCACTGACAGTAAACACTGACTCAGTCTTTCCTATCCACCTCACCAAGTAAACGACTCCTTCAGTTCCACAGAATTCGATGGGACCACAAGTACGGAACTCCTTATAGTTACAACCGGTAGTTCGGGTAGGTAGGGGAGTTCCAGCAGAGGTGTTAGAGTGGTTCGATTCCGCTAACAGTTCGGCAACACGCTGATTCACGAGTTGATTGATCATGTCCTGATCAACGGTAGGAGTGTTAGGCGGAAAGTGACCATTGTCACCCTGAGCATCAACGTTCGGGTTTTGGGTGTTGTGATTGGTGGCGTCATGGTTGTCGGGAGTGGGAGTCTCCACATTTCGTTGAGGACGTCGTCCTCGATGACCAGTAGTAGCCACAGCAGGGCCAGTTCGAGTAGATCTGATTGGGTTTCGTCGTGGAGCCATCAATCTAAATTTACGACACAAGTTTTCATAAGATTCCCACCACACATACATAACGTCCGATAGAAGAGTCAATAAGCAATAGATAGGCCATCAACGGAATACCAATCACAAATATGCCACAACCCATGGAATATCACAATATGAATACGAAAAATCACATCCATTCATATAAGAAAGTCGATACAACGTTTCAAGACACGGTAGCATAATAGATAATAACGGTCTAAATGATACGACATGACTGAGATAAGAAGACAAGACGATATGATAACTAGCTATTCTAACCAAGGACTCATCGGTTAGAAAGCCACGCCACGACCTAAGTCGACAACTCTAGCCACGACTCTGGCGGAGAATCCTCAGCTCATCTTCGAGGCTCTTAACCTCTCTCCATAACGAACCGGTCTCGACACTCTGAATATCCTGATCTCTCTTGAGGTCGGCGACCTCACTCTCTAAATCAGTAGCCCTCCTCCACAACTTCCTATCCGCATCTCTAGTGGTAAGGAAACCTCGCTGAATGCTGTCCATCTGCTCTCGCAACTCCGTCTGGGTCTCCCTCAATACTTTAGTCCTACCCAGAACAAATCTCATGTCATCCCTCAACTCATCAATAGTACTAGCAGACTCATCCTCCATCCGTGCAATCAATGCCCCAATCCTAGCCCCCTGAACCTGTAATCGCTCCCAAATGCGACCAGTCTCTCCATACTCAGTCGCTCCCAAATGGTGAGTTCATAGGTTTTAAAATCAATCCAAGCTCTTTATCCCTAGCAAGCCCCAATACTCTTCCAAGTGTTCCAATAGCAATATGAGGACATCTATTCTTCAGTAATTCCTTATGAATTGAATCTTTATGTTGACCCCATGCTTCAGTTTACGTTCCACCATTCTTCTTTGGCAGTAACTTTTGAACATTGTATGGAAGTGACGGCTATTTGTTTGTGATTAGGGTTTGACGGGGCGGCCTAGAGGAGGCGGCTCAACATAGCCACTTAGGTCTGAGGATCAGACCCGCTCTGATACCATGTAAAATAATGTAAACCCCGTAGAGCCGTAGGTATAACTTTATTAATGATCACTATATATAATATTGAAACCCTAATACTCAAAACCCACAAACCGGCTTGGGCCTAATTATCTACTAATAATAGTATCAACCTCATCATATATTTGTAGTAAAATATATGCTTTTGGTTTTGATACTGACTTTTTGATAATGCAATTATACCGATCCATGCATTATCGAAGCATTTAATTTTGCATGTCGATAAGGATTTAATGGCATGGTTGGTTGGTTGTCTTAGATATTTGTCTTTAATGGGAAGAATGCAATAGAAGATCTATCATTTTCATTAAGATATGTTTGCATAATTTTCTTTTAGCCTTCAAAGCTTTGGTATGTATATTTTGTTTTTTCGAACTTTATTATGTTGCAATTAGCCTTGAAAAAGTATTCATATTATAAATTCAATTTTATAGTGTGGAATAATATTTTGTAATATTCAACCTTAAAAGGTATGACTTAGTGGTGGGGCTTGGGATTTTCTAGTGGAGGTCTCAAGTTCAAATCTCCCAGGCATCAGCTTTCGGGCCACCCTTCCAAAACCTATTCCTATTGAATTGACCTAGACATCAAGATCCTCCACGTAACGTCTCTATTGAATCGGGAAACATAGATCTTTTGAAAAAAATAGGTCTTGGGTTTAATCCTAACTTCCTCTGGTTCACAAAGAACAATTGAAGGTTACACTAGTCTTTAAAGAAGGGTTACTCGACACCTACGCGTGTACAGAGTTGGCGTTTTTTTGACAGTTTAAACCTTTTTGTAATACGATCAAAGTTAATTTAAGAGTGCAAAAAGCATCTAAATGCTATGATGATCAAAAGGCAAGAATATAAATATGTTATGGTCAAATATATTGAAACAATGATGTTGTAGAAGGGATATTTAGTGAAAAGGAGTGATTGATATTGAAAGAGGAAAAGAAGAATTGTTATTTAGTGAAAAAAGAATGATTGCCATTGAAAGAGGAAAATGATAACATTGATCGCGGTTACTATGTTTGGATTCAAATTAGTTTTACATGAAATAATGTATACTAATATTGTGAATTTGTGATTGTTCATACTATTAGTTGATGATGCAAAAAATGTACAAGCATATATACAATTCACAAAAATAAAAATAGTAATCAGATACAAGTCTTTAAAACTTACTACAACACATGTTTGGTAGAATCCAAACTCAAATTTACTCTCATTAGCGGGGTAAAGTTCCTTTCCTAGCATACGCGAACAATCATATATTAATAAGGTTAAGTATTTGATTGATCGAACCATCATCAATGATCTAGTCCTAAGTTACCTAACATTTTCACAAGAAGTTTAGAGTTCAAGCATTATTAGATACACATTTGTGGATGCTAAAAAAATATTAAAAATAATCACTTAATAGCTCAGTCAGGGTTCGTTTATTCGATCGAAAGAGTTGCCCTTTCCAAAAAACATGAACATGGAAGACCTTTTTAGTTTAATGGTTTCCATCCTTGATCAATAATGGTATATTTTTAACTATAAGAGCACTAGGTATGATAACCATAGAGGTGAGTTATAGCTTAACTTGGTCTGCGTTAAGGATGAGTTACCACACCGCCCACCTACGTTAAGTTAACGCTTGACCTGCTACGTTACCATGGTAATGTAGCGTTATGTTTGATTGAGCTTCTTTTGTGGTGTTAAATGTGGTGTTTTAAAATAAAAGTGAGGCCCAAAATGAAGTGTAGTTGTAATACCTAAAAATCTAAAACTCTGTAAAATTACCAAATTGCCCTTACTAGTTTAAAAATTTATAAACTATAATTAAAATACCAAATAAAACCTAAATAAATAACACAAAGTATTATATGACCACAAATAATTTTGTTAGCATTTTTTTTATATCATAAAATAAGTACAAATTATATAAATGGCGCCTAAGGATTCTAATGGGTATAAATTACAGAAACTGAAGTTTCAGATTTGTGTGATCGGTGGTGATTGTGGAAGCATTTTAGCTCTCCAATTCTGATGACAGGTACAAAAGAGGAAGTCACCCACATCGCTGAACATACCTACTGAATCACACACAATCGAAACTAAATATGTTGTGTCCTACCCATATGGATCCTGTCAAAACAGCCCGTAAAAACTCAACTAAATTGAACACTCGCAAATCAAACTGACTATAAGAGCCTTCTGTCAAGAATTTCATCAAACACTTATGATCACAAAACAAAAATCCAATAATTAACCATTTCAATAAAACACAAATTAACCATAAATCAATTAAAGCACCAAAATCTTGCTAATTTGTTACACCTAATTGTTTGTATCAAAACAGCATAATATGCACTCGGATAAAAAAACTAAAATCCTATCAATACCCAATTAAACTAAACATAAATTAACCACAAATTAGTAAAAATGATAGATTACATACCTTGATTAAAAAAGTTCATGGCAGCGGCACTTCATCCTCTTTTGCTATCCATGTACAAACCTGCAATTAAACATAAACCTGTGAATAAAAATACAAAATTTTTATAAAAAAAAATTAACTGGAATTAAAAGGATAAAGAACCCTAGATTTGGTTAACCTGAATTTGGTTTATGTGTGTGTTTTGAGTTAAGCACCGACCATATATACCATCTAAAAAAATGATATGTTTGGTTATAGATGATACCGAAGTATTTTGTGTGTTTTTAGAGAGATGGTATGAAGGATGTGTGTGAAGAAGAAAGGTTTAGAATTAATTTTGAGACTTTCTTTTTTGCTTGAGTGATCGTATGAAGGCGTGAAGAAGAAAGGCGAGAGTTCTGGCAAAATCTGGAAGGATCGGTGAGGGGGGCTTTTTTTTAGTGCTAAGCCAAAAGAGGATTACACCTTGCATAACAGTAGAGTAACGGGGGTATTACTGATTGCTACAGTGATTATAACAGTTGCATATTTGTACGGGACCAATAAGATTTTTCCTGGTGGCCCATTATAAAAACATAACATATTTGTTCAACCAATAGGAGGCAACATTAGGAACATAATTGTCCCGTAACAACTTTTTTTTGCACCATTTGTACTCACTTTTAGTATATATATATAATTAAAATCTCTATCATGAACAAAACAAGATCAAGTTGGGTCCGTTACGGCTTTTCACCACAAAGTTTGGTTGGTAGAAATAATTTGATGTAAACACTAAATCTTTGTTTAAAAGATTACAATAAGGGTATCCAATTTTGACCCCCGGTTTTTGATTGATTTTGTGGTTTCTTAAGACATGCCATGATACTTTGAAAGTGACAAAATTACATTAATCGAAAAAGAAAAATTAATTACGAAGAAACCGTACTTGAGTCAATTTGATGCCATAAACTCTGCTAGCACATAAAGTCTGGTAATCACTAGCATTTCGCGGTTAAAAATTATACAATCGCGCAAGTGACTTTAAATTATAATAGCTCATGCGATATCTTCTAGATGAAAAAATAATCTTTTGTGAGCCAATTAATCAATCTATCAAATTTGATAACCAAAGTATATGTAAAATTTATTTTCATACATTCTACCTTCTTCATACTTTGCTTCGACGAAAATGTGTATTGTTGATACCATGATGTGTTTGGTAGCTTGAGTGTTTAGCTTTTATATTGTATACTTTTTTTATAACAAAATTTAGTTTTCGATTTTTATTAAACGCTTGTAATGAAACATATTTTTTTAACGCCTGTGATTATAAAAATGTATTACACATATAGTTACAACCAGTGTTGCAAAAAAAAGTTCTACAAAATCGGTGAACGGTAAACAAATTTGCCAGAAACCTGCACATCTTACCGAAAATACCAAAATCTCATCGTAAACTTGTTTTAATCACCTATACCCGCTGCCATTCATAAAAAAAATCACTTATATCCGCTGTTTATATCTATTACAAATTATTTTTTTAATGGAAATCTAGCTGAGAATACCTAATACTTACCGGAAATACTCAAAACTTGCCAAAAATGCCAATCCGATTAATCTTTAATTAATTCTATTTAAACTGATTACAAGCTACAAAAATATCAACCGAGCGACTACCGATTCACCAATTTTGCAACCTTACACCACATACAACATCTAACACATTGCGACAACTACAGAGACAATTATTAACCACCGCCAGTGTTGCTAAACACGACCCTATCCAAACAACATTCATATATACAAGGACTAAAATAGAAAGTTACAACAACCTGATACAGTTTGTTGTAATCAATAACTAATCAAACTCCTTAATAAACACAGAGTCACACATACTGTCAACAATGTATTTAAACACGTTTATCAGTAGTCACCAACATGATTACAAACACACACTAAAACACATAGACAGATCTTGAACACCAATGACGTCACTGCATATTAATCCACTAGGTACCCAACCCAGTTCTTCATTATTCGTTACCAACATTATCTAGTTACAAATTACTATTGCGTTATGTTACCATAAGTTATTGTAATTTTATGTTAGTGTTAGGGTTTCAGTTATATAGTTTTTGTATAACATATCACACTGATGAAATTTTATTAGGTTGCATTTAGTTGCACAGAAATATTCTCTAGGAAAACCCGTTTAGATGGAGTTACATTTTTTTTTTTTTTTTTTTTTTTCTAGTGAAGAGAAAAGTAGACGAGGTTAAGGTTGACTTTTTAGATTTTTAGTTAAAATTTGAGAAGGTGAGGTGCCGTTTAGTTGTAGAAAATTTTTCGACTATTTCAGTTTTTAAATTCATTGAGAAGGGAATGATTTTTCTTTTTGAATTTTGAAAACCTGTTTAGTTGGAGTCAATTTTTTTTTTTTTTTTTTTTTTTTTTTTTTTTTTAATGATAAGAAGATTACCTCAAATTGTGACGGCAGCGGGCGGTGGCGGTGGGCGGTGGAGTATAACACGAGAGATTAGGGGTAGAATGGTGTACGTGTTTTTTTTGGGAGTTGAGAAAAAAAATGAGAGAAAAAAGTGAGAATGGTAGAATGGGCTTTTCAATTTCTTAGTTGAAATTTAGATAATGAGAATTTCACATTTTTGAAAATTGTTTGGAAAAAAGTGATTTTCAAATTTTCTCTTTTCATATGAAAAATTTCTTGGAAAAATAGAAAAATTTTCACCAACTAAACGGCTCTGAGATTTTCGTTATTTTAGAGAAATTTCTCGAAAAATTGTAACTAAAACCCATTTTATGTTTCTTGGAAAAATGAAAATGCGGTATTTCTCGCCAACTAAACACACCCTTAGTTTCTGGTAGTTGTTTAGTTGGTGATTGTTTAAGCTTATTTTTTGGCCGGGTTTGTGGATGGAAATATGGAATCCCCCGAGAAGGGGTAAAATGGGAGTTCTAGTTCCTGCTCCTTGGGAGGTACCAAATAAATGACTGCTTGAATTGGGATTACGAACTTATCTGAGTTTGGCTTATGTTTCATAAGCCCATTTTTTACACCTTATTTAGAGCTTATGGGCTTATATAAGCACATAATTTTAAAAATAGGCCAAAAAAATGAGCTTATGAAATATAAGCCAAAACCAGATAAACTCGAAAGCCCAAAAATAAGCTTAAACAAACACCCCGCTAGTTTTTTTATTAGGGGGCGTTTGTTTTTACTTATGTTGCGTGTGTTTTTACATTTTTCTTATTTTACTCACATACACTATTATATATCAAAGGAGAAATGCTAGATCCACATAAGAAATCCACAAAAAAAATTCACACGCTGACGTGTCAGTCAGTGATTGGCGGATTTTACTATAGTTTCTCTCTTCTCTATGATTAAACCAATCACTGCCTGACACGTCAGCGTGTGAAGTTTTTTTGTGGATTTCTTATGTGGATGTAGCATCCCTCATATCAAAGAAAGGGCAAATTGGATAATTTTTTTAAAGATTTTGTATGCTAAACACAAATCCACTTGTTTTCACAGGGAGATTTGGAAGCAGCCTTTTCTAATTCCACAAATCTAACTTAAGTACACAAAGATCAAACTCAGTTAGTACTACCTCTTGAAAAGTGTCCACCTTTGACTTTTGACCTCAAAGAGTCAAAGTTGACAAATATATAAAGGGCTTAGGGAAGTAGGAGTATTATAGTAGTAGGTTCAGTATTCATATCTTTGCTAAAATATAGTACTTTGATCTAATTATTTCATTTGAAAAACTAGAGTAAGCTTAGCCTTGTTGCTTTGTGAAAATATAAAAAGGTGGACAGCTCTTTTAGACCTTGATTCATTGACTAGTATTTTGCTCAAAACCAAACTCTTTGAATCCACATCTTTCAGGGTTAGTTCAAACATCTTTTGCCTTCCTTTTTCTTTATTTTTTTTCTCTAAGGTAAGCGGTATAGCAAGGGTGGGTACTTAAAACATGTAAATCATTATTAATCCAATTCCTGTTTATGGCATCGGCAGTGTGAGAACGGCCATATAGCATGCTCCTCCTGCTGCTCCAAGTTGAAGAGAAAATGTCCTTTTTGCTGAATGCCCATTGACGGTCGTTGCTCTGGTCTTGAAAAGTTCCTCCAATCAATTAACATTTTATGTAAATATGCTTACAATCGTTGCATTAAGACGATGCCTTACTCAAAGAAGATTGAGCATGAACAAGTGTGTCAACATGTCACATGTTTTTGCCCTTACCCGTCATGTTCCTTTGCATATAGCCCATGGTCGCTGTACCGCCACTTTGACGTCCAACATCCACTTTCCGCCACCCGCTTCACCTACAACACCACCTTCTCTGTTTCTGTCGAAATCAATCAAAAGCAAATCTTTCTTCAAGAAAGACGCGGGAGTGTCGTATTCATCCTCCATCATGAAGTTCAACAACATGGCGGGCGAGCTTTCTATGTTGACTGTGTCGGCCTAAAAAGCACTTTGAAAAATATGTTTGTATATCATTTGGCTGCTGAAAGCATGGATATGGACACATCTCTTACGTTTAAGTCTGTACCAGAGGTACACACACAGTTGCCGAAACATACTTCCATGAAGAGTTACCTAACAGTCCCATCTGCATTTGCGGGTGATAATGGGATTCTGTCTCTGTCTGTCTGCATAGTTAAAGATGATCCAGCCGCGCTCGAGGTGCAGGAGGGAGAGCTTGGGATGTATGATCGTGATGCACATAAAGTTCTAAAGGTGGTGCTGAACGACCCCGGCGCATTGGATTGCTCTAATTGTCTCAAGCCATTGTGGACCCCTGTCTTCCAGGTAAATTTTTTATCATTCTTATCTGAATATTACATGTTTAGAAATTTATATACAGTAAATCAAGGGCATAGCTTGTCTATGCTTGTGAACGTGGTCCATTGCTCATGTGTAATTACAAAGCCTAGTTTTCGTTTTCCACCTCAACCTATATATGTATGTTAGTGTATGATGCTTGTTGGCTATTGCACATTGATATTTGATATATGGAATTGCAGTGTGAGAACGCCCATCTAGCATGCTCCTCATGCTGCTCCAATCTCAAGAGTAAATGTTCATGTTGCGGTTACAACTATAACCGTTGTCGAGGTCTTGAGAAGGTCATCGAATCAATCGATAAAATATCATGCAAATATGCTAAATATGGTTGCAAAGAGACGAAGCCTTACAATGAAAAGACCGAGCACGAAAAAGATTGTCCACGTGCCATATGCTTTTGCCCTCACCCATCATCATGTTCCTTTGCCGGTCCTTACGAGAACCTGTACCTTCACTTTGGGATCAAACATGCAGCTGACATCACCCGATTCACCTACAACACCACCTTTTCTCTTTGTGTAGACATTAATCAGGAACACATTTTTCTTCAAGAAAAAAGCGGAAGTGTCATCCTCATCCTCAGTCATCAACTTAAGAAACAAGGACGTGTTTTTTATATTGATTGTGTCGGCACACGTGCATTAAAGAATCGTATTGTGTATAGATTGACTGCTAAAAGCATGGAAACATCTCGGACGTTGAAATGTGTACCAAAGATATACACAAAGTGGTCCAAACATAATGAGCCCGGAAAGAATCACCTAATAGTCCCACCTGACTTTGCGGGTTATGATGGGATTTTGTCTCTATCTATCTGCATAACCGAAGGTATATATATATGTCTTAACTTGCTAGAATTGATATCAAGAAATGTTTGTCACTGAAGTTGTATTTTTGACAATTGGCTGGTTAATATAATGTGTGAGTTGGTGCTAATTAAGTGAATATCATGTAGGAGTCGAGGCTTTGTCATGGATCCTTTTAGGAGATGATTGATCAGAGCAGTTTTAAGATCGAGCAAGTACATGAATATTTCATCATTGAAGCAGTTCAAGAAAGAAAAGGCACAAGTGGCAAATTTGTTGAAGATCTGCAACAAATTTGAGGGTTCTTGAGTCGGTTAGAGTAACTATTTATAAATGTTAAAGTGTTGCCTCATATGATTCTTGCAAATCGAATTAATTAGAATAACCCTAAACCCTCGATTTCGAACAAGCAAACCCGATCGTAAACTTGAAACCCAAGCAAACCACGATCGAAACTCACTACAAGAATCAGGACATTTAGCCACATAAATCATTTTGCCACGATCAGATTCGTGGCTAAAAGTGCACAAAACGACAAAATAGTCGGTTTTAGCCATTTACCTTACAGAAGTACTTTTAGTCACGCCAATGTCGTGGCTAAAAGCCTAAAAGTTATAAAAACTTGACTTTGACTTTCAACGTGGAGGAATTGGTCAAAGAAATGTACTTAAACCTTTAGTCACGACTAAGTCGTCACTATAAGTTTATTTCTATTCTTTTTGTATTTGTTTGACTTGAGAAGGCAGTTTTAGTCACGGAGGGGTCGTGACTAAAAGTTATTACCTAGACTTTACTTTTCAACTAGTAGAATTTGGTCAAAATAATACACTTTCACATTTAGTCACGCCTAAAGTCGTTACTATAAGTCTTTACTATATTTTATTTATTTTCAGTATTTATCTAAATATTAATAAAAAAGTATTTGTGACTTTTAGCCACGATTCGAGTCGTGACTAAACGTATAACATTATTTTATAAAAAACGATTTACTTCTGAAAAGTTTTAAAAATATTAAAAACTTTTAGCCACGATATGGTCGTGACTAAAAGATTTGGGGAAATTTAAGTTTGCCTCTAAAATTTTGGCACAAAAAAAAAATTGTTCCCGCGCAACCTTTTGTGACGACGTGTCGTGGCTACAAGGTTGATATGGTAATTATGTTCTATTTATATATAAAGTTGTGTTAGAAAATCGAGCTAAATTCGCCTAATGTTGATGCACTACGTTACGCAATGTTAAATAAACAATGGAGTAAAACACAAAAATTACATTACCAATCGGTAAACGTTCAAACATTAAAACATACGAATTAGATTACAAATCGATAAACGTTCAAATATTAAAACATACGAATTACTATAAAAAATCAATAAAAGTTTAAACATTAAAGTATACGAAATATATTTCAAATGCTAAATTGCTTTGGCTCAATGAAAAACTACTCCAAACCAAATTTTGAGTCATTATAAAGCTCGTGAAGTAGTGCAGCTGAATCACGTGGCTGGTTATCGGGATGCATTTCCATTTCTAGTGTTGCCTCGAGTAACTTTATCTTTCTAGTAAAGAACTTGCAATTCGTGCACTCTGCATTTCCACGACTCAGTGTTGAAGGTCCTACAATAACTTAGAGATGTTAAAGGTCCTGCAGAATAACTTAGAGATGGGATGGAGGATGCAGATGGGATGGAGAGTGAAGATGAAGGAATTGATGAGAACGATCATGATGAGTAGGTGTTGTGTTTTCGCAAAACAATTTAGGTTATAACTATCGTGTTTTGGTATTAGGATTTTATGAATCATGTTGAAACGAATTAGGATTGTATGAATCATGTTGAAACTAATTAGGATTTGCTGAGACTCTTTATGGTAATATGAATTATGTTGATATTTGGGATTGTTTGTATGTTACGGATCGAGAAAAACATTTGGGAAAAAGCTGGAAATATGCAGGTTTGCTGCTAAAACAGCAGCTGTAATGCAAAAACAGGTTTGCTTTTAGTCACGACACGGCGTGGCTAATAGTGTGATGATATTTTATTTTTAATCTTTTAGTCACGACAATACCGTGTCTAAAGGCTTGTAATTCAAAGATCATTATACTTTTAGTCACGGCGGCTCGTGACAAAAGAAATATAAATATTTTAATATTAACCAGTTTTTACCACGAAAAGGGCGTGGCTAAAGATCCCACATTAAAATATGAATATACTTTAGACACGATAAGGTCGTGGCTAAATGATTTAATAATATTTTAATTGATTTTTTTGCTATATCTTTTCAAACTTTAGTGTGACGCATGGTCGTGTCTAAAAGATGTTGACTTTCGTCACAAAAAACGTTCGTGACTAAAAGTATGAACTTGTCGTGATAATAGGTCTTTAGGCACGGGGCTTTAGCCACGCAGATTTAGCAACGTTTTTTCGTGACAAAAGATTTATAGCCACGATATCTTGACTTTTAACCACGAATTTGGGTCGTGACTAAATGCGTCGATTCTTGTAGTGACTTGAACCACAAGAAAATCCCGCAACAAGAAACCTTCAAATAATCAACTTTAAAAACCTTAAAGTCAAACCTTGAAGTTGATTTTCTAAATAGAAAACCAAGCAGAGCACTTCACTATATCGTTTTTTACAAAACCCGAAAAGACGATAAATTGAAGTCGATTTAATATTAAATCGAAACCCGTTATAAATCTTTATGTCACCTTTGTAGTATTAAGAGTTTAAGACCCACGTGATTAGTATATTACTACTATTTTAAGTTTTTTGTAAAACTAGCAAGCACGTCCCTTTGTCTCAACTTCTACTTCTCGATCACTACTCCACAAAATACGATTTGAAAACCGAAACCGAACCTCGATACTTCGAACGATATCGAAACCTCGATCTAGCACTCGAACTTCGATGACCACAATAACCGTGGCTCTTGATACCACTTGTTGGAAAATACCTCGACAACAAACCCGAAGTTCTATCGCGAAACGCTAGATCGCGAGTTGTATCAAGCACAAGTAGCAAACACGAGAGACTACAAAAGAACGACAAGAATATGCACACGTTATACCCTCAACGAACCCTTTATTAAAACTAATAAAGCTTTTACAATTGAGGAAGAAGAATGAATAACTAGCATCCCCTCATCTCTATTTATAGAGATGAGGGGTAGAGACCTTAGCTTGGCTTGCAAGTCAAGCAACTAGTTTCCTAATCTAAGTACAATCCTAAACTTTATTTAAACTAAATACAATTAATCCCCTTATTATTGTCTAAGTAACATATAACCATCCTAAGTATTGCTACTAACACATAACAAACATATTTGAGTTAATTGCAAATGGTTGTTAGTCAAAAGGACTAATGGTGCAAATAAAACGTATGATAATGAGACAAAATTTGAAAGTTATTAATTTGGGTTCATATCTGATAATGGAAGAAATTGGAAAGTATATTGCTATTACATTTCATTAACCTTAAACAAAATTATCTTATAATTTCGTAAGAAGAAGAAGAAGAAGCTAGTCAATAAGTTTGTTGTAGGAAAAATCAAATAACCGACTATGAATATATTATTAGTCGGTCTCCATATATATACACAAAAAGGTTTCGCAAATCTAGCCCCTCAGCTTTTAAATATTTTCATTGATTGTTACGTGTGAGTATCAATTTTTATTAAGGTAATAGGGGATTTATTTATTTATTTATTTTAGATATAAGCAGAAACAGTAGACTTTTTTTTAATAAGGTATCATGGATGGTTTTGTTATGCGCGGTTTTAGCTTTTCGATAGTTTTGTTTTGACGATGACATAGCTTAATGATGTGGATGGTTTATGTTTTGTTATTATCAATTGATTTTTGCTTTTGACCGCTAGCTTATTGTGCTTAATTCATGATCTAAATAAGAGCTTATGGATGTGGATTTAAGTTTCAATAATTAGATTTTAATAACAATCTCAAGGATTGTTAGTATTGATTTTAAGCTGTTCAAATTTATTTATTTATTTTAGAGGCATGCTAGGGCCACATAAAGTTTACACAAAAAATTCTCACTCGTTAACATGTCAGCGTGTGATTAGTTTTTTGTGAGATTCACATCGCACAAAAAAACCAATCACATGCTGACATGTCAACGAGTGAGGATTTTTTGTGTAAAGTTTATGTGGATGTAGCAAAATTCTTTATTTTATAGTTTGCAAAAGATAGGAGTATCTTTTTATTTTTTAACAATAAAAATGTTACACTATTTGAAAGTTCGCAAAACAAAGAAAAAATGTTATAGTATTTGTTTCTTTCTTTTGCCAAATTTAATATAACAAAATTTTCATTTTGTGTATTTTGGCTGCTGAACTTGTAAGAATTTATTTTAGATTACCATTTCAGTGTTAATATAAGTGATTTGAACCCGACAAATTCCGTGTTTTACAAGATGAGTGATGTGTACGTATATTCACTATATCCTAAATACTCCGTAACATGTTCATAAGTTTAGTAGTAACTTAAATGAATAAAATGAAAATTCGTTAAGCGAAGTTTCTAAACATGTACGTTATATAAAAACCATCGGAAGTATAACATGGAGGGCTTCTATTTGCTTCTATTAAATTAAAGAAAAAAGTCAAAGTAACTTTCAGTGGATATATAGAACGTAGTTTCTAATGCATGGAAGGCTGGTAGATTATCTCTTGTATATAAATTCGTAATATTGATTGTCTCATAGAGTCACAGAACATTAACATTTTACTATCTTCTAAAAGAAAAAATAAACCATGAAAATGTCGAAGAGCAAGATTCTTGTTGTGGGTGGTACAGGGTACATTGGCAAGAGGATTGTGAAAGCGAGTTTGGCTCAAGGCCACCCGACGTATGTTCTTATGCGTCGAGAGTTGGGTTTTGAAATCGAAAAGCTTCAAATGTTATTGTCGTTTAAGAAACAAGGAGCCCATTTAGTTGAGGGTTCATTTTCTGATCATCAGAGTCTTGTGGATGCTGTCAAACAAGTTGATGTTGTGATATGCACCATGTCCGGGGTTCAATTTCGGTCACATAACATTCTCCTTCAGCTTAAACTTGTTGATGCTATCAAGGAAGCAGGAAACATCAAGGTATTGTCATATTCACTTTTTTAAGTGAATGTTTTCGATCTCATTATCTTAATTAAGCTAGGACATAATATATACTTTCTTTAAAACAGCGGTTTTTACCTTCGGAGTTTGGGATGGATCCTTCAAGAATGGTAAGCGATGTTGATTATGGAAAAGAGACGTTTGAGGACAAGATGATTATACGAAAAGCTATTGAAGATGCTAAAATTCCTTACACATACATTTCTGCAAATGGTTTAGGTGGTTACTTCGTCGGCAACCTTTCTCAATTGGGCTCCCTAGTCCCGCCAAAAGAACGAGTGTCTATTTACGGCGACGGAAATTGTAAAGGTATAGTATTGTGTTACTAAATGTAAAGTGACAAAGCTTTAGTTATTTTTACGTAACTCTTGATATTATATCATTTAATTGCATGCAGCTTGTTTCATGGATGAAGATGATGCAGCAACATACACAATCAAGACCGTAGATGATCCTCGCATGTTGAACAAGACATTGTATCTTCGACCAGATGAAAACATTCTTACCCAAAACCAATTGGTTGAGAAATGGGAGAAAGTTTCTGGTAAGACACTCGAGAAAGTACACATCTCCAAAGAAGACTTCCTTGCTTCCATGAAATTAGGTACAGTGATTTGCTAAAGTATTTTCAAAGTTTATATAGTTATAAGAACAAATTAGTAAAGAGTACGTACGTGTTACTATGTGTTTTTTAGATATGGACGAGGCAATTCGAGCGGCATTAGCACGAATCTATCACATATTTTACGAAGGTTGTTTGATGAACTTCGAAATCGAAGAAGGGGAAGAAGCTTCTAAGCTCTATCCGGAGGTCCGATATACACGCATGGATGAATATTTGGCACGATATCTTTGAGTGATGCCAAAAAAAAACTTACTGATGCAATGGCAAATACGTCGTAATTCCGAATGTCCTTTCATTTTATTTGTGTGTTATATATTGTTGATTCATTAAATAATGTTGTAATCTACAAATAAATCTTGTTTATATATTACACAACACGTGATTTGACACACCGTCATTCAGGGGCGGAGGCATGTGTAAGCCAGGGGTAGCGGTCGCTACCCCTGAACTTTTACCCGGTAGTGTAATTTTAGCGATTTTTGGCGATTTTTGACCATTTTTTGGCGATTTCGCTACCCCTGAAACAAATTTTCGCTACCCCTAAACAAATTTTCGTATTTCGCTACCCCTAAACTTGGCTCCTGGCTCCGCCACTGCCGTCATTTAAACATGTAATCTGAAATATTAATTATCAAGTCACCCCATATCAAATGTTTGCATAGGTTCATTATTTTCACTTTATTTCTTGATAAGAGAAATATTACCTGATCTAAATTTTAAGCAATGATAATTCAAGTCAACCCCATATATCAAACATTTACATAGGTTCATTATTTTCAGTTTTTAGTTATTAGGTGCAAGCTTTCAAGGTTTAAAGAAGATGCAAAGCTAGTCTCCATTGGTAACTCAATATTTAATTACAATTTCCACAATTAGAATTAGAAATTAGAACATGATGGCATAATCTATCTGTTTGCGTAATTAAAATCTTGTAGCGTTGACGGAAATGATTTGTATGCATAGGTTGTAAGAATCTTCGTTTCGTTTAACTACTTTAAACATAAATTTGTATTATTTGATTGACGATGAACAAACTATCTGTAAGGAATATGGGCTCGTCAGGCCCACAAAGATGCAGAATTGTTTAATTAACCCATCCAGAGTTGGGCTTCACTTTATATAATTACACCCTCCTCCAAAGTTCGATAAACAAGAACTCTTTAGGAAAACAACTTATTTGGATTGATTCGTTTTTTGAAAGAACTAGTCAAGGAAAAACAATCTCCTCGCCCAATCGGTCAAGGAAGCTTTTCTGATGGTATGCCTCTAGAAATTTCTGGTACTTTCAACTTCATAATTGTATTCCAGGCTGAGCACAACGTCCTTATGCACCCATTTCACATGCTAGGCGTAGTTGGTGTATTCGGCGGCTCCCTATTTATTGCTATGCATGGTTCTTTGGTAACCTCTAGTTTGATTAGGGAAACCACAGAAAATGATGATAAATACTATTAAATGCAACGACTTTTCATAAAGTGTTCTAGTATGCACATTTTGATGTGTTGAGACTTTAAAAATAGTGACACCTATCAGTTTTTTTAGCATGACAACACATCAAAATGTGGATATTGGAGCAATTTATGAAAGTTCTGTTGTAAGATTTAATCATCCAAGAATGATTCTAGCTTGAAATGAGTTCATAGCCAATTTTGAAATGATGTTCGTTAAGTCTTCAATATATGAAATTCTATGCATGTAAGATTATTCAACAAGCAACAATTGTGTGTCAAGTAGGTATACAATTGGCTTAAGGAGTTATGACATCGACACTATTCTCTCATTTGTAACCTCTAAACATTCAGTCAAGTTTTCTATAAACTTGGACATTGTATCTTGTAATTATTTTCTTTAAGTATTTACATTAGCAAACATTTTAGAACAAATCAAATATTTAGTACGAGTAAATGCTAAAGTACATTTAGAATTCATAACTGTAGCATCCCACCTACTCAGATTACAATATTATCCGCTTTGACCGCGTGCTCACGGCTTTACTTTTGTGGCTCTCATGTGAAGACTTCTCGAGAGGTCACCTAAACCAGTCTCACTCTCACATGAGCACGTTTAACTGCTAGTTCCTAAGAACTCCACCCGTAATAAACCACAAAACGCATTGTGTCATTGTAAGACGAATGTTATTTTATAAATCCAACATCTCTTCAGGCCAAAGCCGATGTAAGATTTGCCTAGGTATTACAATAAATTATCTAACAAATACTATAAAAAAAAATATGATTTTTTTTAGCAAAAACAAAGATTATGATTGATCGCAGCATTTCTTATCAAAATAACAAATGCTTGGCGCACATGTTTTTATAGTTGAGTAAATTATTGCGTATATCATTTGGATATTTTTATTTTTTATATTTTTGTATTTTTATAATGTTCACAAATATTAGTCAAATATTTTCACCAAACAATTTTGTAAAAGTGACATCTACACCTTCCTGTTCGTAGTGACTACTACTAAAAGTTAGAAGACATGCCATAATTCATAAATTCGTATCAAACTATCAACATTATTTTCTTTTTTTTAACGGTTGATTTATTAAAAGTTAGCAAAAAGCTAACAATTACAAAAAAAATACTAAGAAGCGGGTGGGTTTTGAAGCCACGCTGTCTGATAGGGACGAAGTTTGCTATTTTGATTAACAAACAAAAAAAATGATAAATCAACTATAGAATCAACCAACATATCTATCCTCGGTTTGTTGGCGTCAAAGATCAAAGTGTTCCTGAATTTCCAAAGCGACCAACTAGTTGTCAACACGATAACTTGAAGAATCAATCTCTGAGAACTCGTAAGATGAACTTGCTCCATCCAATGAACCATGTCTAGGATAGAAAGTACGGTAGGCGGAGTTAGATCACACAAACAATAGACGAAGGCCCATATATCCAAAGCAATAGGACATTTAATGATGATATGATCAATGGTTTCAACATGAGAGTCACAAATGAGGCAAAGAGTAGAAGGAACATCTATACCTCGAGAGTCCAAAGTTTGGTTATTTTTATATTTTTGTATTTTTAGTGTTCACAATTTTTAATCTGATATTTTCACCAAACAATTTTGTAAGAGTGACATCTACACCTTCCATAGTGACTACCGCTAAGTTATAAGACATGCTATAATTAGTAAATTCGTATCAACCTCATCATATATATTTGTAGTGAAATATATGCTTTTGGTTTTGATACCGACTTTTTTATAATGCAATTATACCGATCCATGCATTATCGAAGCATTTAATTTTGCATGTCGATGAGGATTTAATGGCATGGTGGGTTAGTTGTTATAGATATCTGTCTTTAATGGGAAGAATGCATGTCGATGAGTATATTTTGCATGTCGATGAGTAATATTTTGTAATATGCAACGTTAAGGCTCTGTTCTCAAGTCTAAATTTTTGAGATTGGAAAGGAATGGAATGGTAAGACTATGTTTATTGGTGACCTAAAGTCACAACCGGTTACAAGAGATTGCCAATTTGTGGTCACTTGGTGACCTAAAGTCACAACCGATTGCCACATGTCAATTTGTGATTGGTTGAAAGGGGAGAATCGGTCGTGACCCCAACCCACAACCCACACCAAAGGTCACCAATAAACATAGTCTAAGAGATGAAAATGTGAAGAAAGTAATTATTTCAATTTGTTTTCTTGAGTTTTTATTTAAAGTAGCAAGTAGCAACGTAAGGATAGGAAAATAACAAAATTACCGATATATCCTGGAAACGATATACATTAATTAATTTCTACATAACTAAAGTCTCTCAAAAACCCATGATTCAGAATCAAACTTGGTTTCATTTGTCGCCATGAATAGCAAAGATACCATGGGCCAATTAAAACTTCTAATATAATATTATAATTACATGATTAAACGTACGCATGAAAAGACAAATTGATATCTTGAAAACATAATTTGTATTATATTTGTCAACAGATAAGCCTGGGAATAAAGAGAACCCCTTTAAAACACAAACTAATATCTTGAAAACAAAATTTCACAATTGCAAAAGAATACCGGTACATCAAGACACACGAAACGAGGATACAATAGTAATTTGACAAAGGCTCATGTTGTTAGTTACTCGTTTTCTCCCCTGATCCCCTCCCCCTAATTTTGGGCGGAAAACATATACACAAAAAAGCCAATACATTCCCTCCCTCTCCCCTTCCCGTACCTTACCTTTCCTTCTTAAAAAAAACTTAAGAACACCTATATTTTTAATTTTCCTTCCCGTCCCTTCCCTTTCAATTGAAAAAACAACTCGAGAACAGAGCGTAAAAGGTGCAGCTTAGTGGTGGGGCTTGTGATTCTTTAGTGAAAGTCTCAAGTTCAAATCTCACAGGCGTTAGCTTTCGGGCCACCTTTCCAAAACCTATTCCTATTGAATTTACCTAGACATCAAGATCCTCTGCGTAACGTCTCTATTGAACCAGGAAACATAGATCTTTTGAAAAAAATAGGTCTTGGGTTTAATCCTAACTTCCTCCGGTTAACAAAGAACAATTGAAGGTTACACTAGCTAGTCTTTAAAGAAGGGATACTCGACACCTACGCGTGTACAGAGTTGGCGTTTTTCTGACGATTTAAACCTTTTGAAAAATATTTTGTAATATGCTCAAAGTTAATTTAAGAGTGCAAAAAGCATCTAAATGCTATGATGATCAAAATGCAAGAATATAAACATGTTATGGTCAAATATATTGAAACAATAATGATGTAGAAGGCATATTTAGTGAAAGGAGTGATTGACATTGAAAGAGGAAAAGAAGAATTGTTATTTAGTGAAAAAACCAATGATTGACATTGAAAGAGGAAAATGATAACATTAATCGCGGTTACTATGAGTCATTTTTGGATTCAAATTAGTTTTACCTGAAATGATGTATACTAATATTGTGAATCTGTGATTGTTCATACAATAAATCACATACCATTGAAATAATTAATCAACAATATAGTTAAATATGGTTTATTAGTTGATAAGTAAGGTTGGATCAGTTGAAAAATCCTTTGCCTCTCAAGCTAGAGGTTAAGGGTTTCATCCTCACTTCTTACAAAAGGCCGGAGGTCATTTTTTACCTTAGGTAGAACCGGAAGCATTTACCTTAGGTAGGGGTGAGGTTGTCTACATCTCAACCTCCCCCATACACCGTGAAAGACGGTATTAAGACTCATAACCCGTGAAAGATGGTATTGAGAGCTACTTTATTTATTTATTTTTAATAGTTTATTAGTTGATGTAAGAAAACGTACAAGCATATATACAATTCACAAAAATAAAAATTTAAGTCTTTAAAACTTACAACACTTGTTTCGCAGAATCCAAACTCAAATTTACTCTCATTAGCGGGTAAAAGTTCCTTCTCTAGCATACGTGAACAATCATATATTAATAAGGTTAAGTATTTGATTGATCGAACCATCATCAAATGATCTAGTCGTAAGTTACATAACATTTTTCACAAGAAGTTTAGAGTTCAAACATCATTGGATACACATTTGTGGATGCTAGAAAAAATTTGAAAAACAATCACCGAATACCTCGGTTAGGCCGCATTTTTTCGATCGAAAGAATTGCCCTCTCGGCATCTTCAAAGAACATGAATATGGAAGACCTTTTTCGTTTAATGGCTTACATCCTTGATCGATAATGCTATACTTTTTCACATTAAGTCGACAAGGGATTTATGCTTATAAAGAATAACATATGATATAATGGCAACATGACAAAGAATATATGCTTAATGAACATATCTCTTTGCATTTTATACTAAAACTAATGATCAAACGAGAATAATTCTTAAAATAAGAATGATGAGAAATAACTATAAATACACATTAGAGATGTATCAATTTGAATTAGATGCGTCATAATATATTTTCTAGCTAAAAATTATATTCATATAAATATATTAGATGAATTTCATCAAATTAGAAGAATCCTGTGTAATTTCCGTCCTCTCCGAGTCAAATTTATTGCTAGTACTACTTTGCATCGCTTTCACTTCAAAATCACTTTCAAAACTAATTGTGATGCATCTGAATGAATAAAGATGCATCTAATTCAAGTCGATACATCTCAAATATGCGGTTATAATTATTTCTCATTTTTCTCATTTTAAGTTTTCGTTCTTACTGAATCCTTGCCCTCTATATTACTAATATATTATAGCCAACAATCCCAAACACTGACTAAAGGTTTAAAATATTTTGTCATTCAATAAAAAGTATAGACAACCTTCGACAAGAAACATATACATTTTTAAGAATGACAAGTATCATAATGTATCTATGCTACTATATAAAGCATTTGAGACTATTGTATAACTAGAAATACTTAAAACTCAGATTTTTTTTCTTGCTTATTATGGAAATATTTCAAAATTAATTTGTTAGAAAGCGGCTGGTTATTCAAACTAAAATTATTTGGCTTAACCATCTTTAATATATCTACTTATAAAGCATGAAGACAACTAAACGTGTAATCAAATAACGCAAAATATAATCACACGGTACCCGCCGCATTGCGCGAGTACCGTTCTAATATATTATAAAGTGACAAGTGTATTTGACATATTAATTAGTAAATATGAGTCATTTCAACTTGCATTGCTCATATGAGTCAAATAAATTACTCCATCCGTCCCATTATAAGTGTCCACTTTGACTTTTTTGAGTCTTTCTTGTTTAACTTTGACCATTAATATTTTTATTTTTGTTATATAATACTTGATGAAAATTATACCAATAGAAAAGACATTTAAAACCTGATCCATTCATATATTTTTCATCAAGTATTATATAACATCAATAAAAATATTTATAGTCAAAGTTGAATAAGAAAGACTAAAAAAAGTCAAAGTGTACACTTATTATGGGACGGAGGTAGTAATACATAGACTTAGCAGATATTCAATCAATAACTAACACAAATTGACAAAGATTAAGGGTGCGTTTGGTATGTTGTCATGAATGACAATGGTTATGAGTTTGATAGTAGTGGTGAGTCCCTCACCTATGAAAGATACATACCTTGGTCCCTTGATGTATATAGAGTATGGATTATATATATCATTCATTACCATAGTAGTATGCTGTCATGAATTGACAAAGATTAAGGGTGCGTTTGGTATGGTGCGTTTGGTATGCTGTCATTAATGACAATGGTTATGAGTTTGATAGTAGTGGTGAGTCCCTCATCTATGAAAAATCTATACCTTGGTCCCTTGATGTATATGGAGTATGAATTATATATATCATTCATTACCATAGTAGTGGGCCCTCATGTTAAACAAACACTTTTAATCACTTTCATAATAATATCTTCATTCCCATAGTGGGATACCAAATGCACCCTTAATATCCAAACTTTAGAAAGAAAACACGGTATCAAAAATAACCAGCTAATTAGCTAAAACTATAAAATTTGGTATATGAAAAAGAGTAATGATTAATAGATTTATTATCGACATGGTAATGATAATAGATATAATTCATTAATTTGTTGGCGTGTGACATTCATATTTTCTCCTTCCTCATCTTAGCTTTTGCTCATTATTATGGCATCCTATCGACATGTAATGTTCGTTAAATTCATAATCTTCACGTCAACGTTACACCACCAAATAGTTATAGTGGTGATTATCAAACCAAACACCAAAAAAAATAATGATAATAATAACAAATAAATAAATAAATAATATGTAGTAAAATAAAATAAATACTCTACTTTAACATATACATAACTCACAATATAGCAAAAAAAAATGCACATTTAGATGGTCTACACCACCAAACCAATATTAAAACAAATGTTTTGAAAACCGGATTCAAAATCGACCAGCTCGAGTCACCGGGCACCGGGTCAACCCGGTTTTCAAATTATTATTTTTTCTACCGGGTCAACCGGTTCGACCGCCGGGGTCAACCCGAGTTTTTATTAAAAAAATTTGAAAAAAGGAAACCAAGGCCGGGTTTCAAGAACTGGGTTGACCCGGGTCACTCAAAACCCGGCGGGTCTAACCGGTTAACCCGGTTTTAGAAACCTGAGTTTTTTTGACCCGTTTTTTTTTTGCCATAACTGGTTAACCCGGCCGGGTCGACTCAGGTTTCAAAACACTGATTAAAGCCCCACCACTGCGTGTGTGATGTGAAAAAAGTGTGACAGAGAACCGCGCGCGTCAAGGGTTCTCTCCACCGGTAGGTTTGATGACCATACTGATAGTCTTAGGTTGTTTGAACGAAAAAGCATTTTCCACTAATCATATATAACGTGGTATTGTTTTTGTTTACTTGTAGAAATCATAATATTTATTCACATATATAATACTCCATCCATCCTATAATAAGTGTGCATCTCAAATATGCATAAAGTTTTAAAAAATCTCAAGTAATCACTTAATTTAAGACATCCAAAAATAGTAACATGCGTATTTATTACGAGCTTTGCTACCCATTCTTACATTTTCATCATACAAATCATTCTACACTCATAATAATATTATATTGTTTTTTCTCACTCATTATCTCTCCGCATCCAAACCGTCAGTTATGTCAAGTAAAGACACTTTGTAGGCTTAAAATGTAGGAATGTTTAGCATTTTTCATTTATTATTGAACGGTGGTAGTAATAATTATAACCTTTTCATATTAATTAAATCTCTATCACGAACAAATTACTCCTCCGCCTCAAAATTATTGTAAGGAGACAAAAATCAAGTTTAATAAAAGTGGGACTCTTACAATTTTCAACCAATCAAATGGAATATTCGCCCACTAATTTATCTTATTTTTACTTAAAATGAAAGATGATAATTTATTTGAAACATCTAAAAAAGAAAATGTGGACAATAGATACTCCCTCTGTCTCAAAATAATTGTCAGGAGACAATTGTTACAAAGTTTAATAAAAGTGGGGCCATTTTAGTTTTCAACTACACAAAGAGAATATTCTCTTACTATATTCTACAGTTTTTACTTAAAAAGGAAAGTGAACAATTATTTTAAGACAACCAAAAATGAAAATATGGACAATATTTTTGAGGCGGAGGTAGTATAAGACGGAAGGAATAATAATTATCACCTTTGTATATTAATTAAATCTCCATCACGAACAAAACAAGATCCAGTTGGGTCCGTTAGGCTTTTCACCACAAAGTTTTGGTTGGTAGAAATAATTTGATGTAAAGTGTAAACACTAAATCTTTGTTTAAAAGATTACAATAAGGGTCCCTTAGCTACAAAAAAATATCCAATTTTGACCCTCGGTTTTCGACTGATTATGTGGTTTCTTAAGACATGCCATGTTAATTTGAAATTGACAAAATTAAGTTAATTGAATAAGAAAAACTAATTACGAAGAAACCTCACTTGAGTCAATTTGACGAGTTCACAAGCAACTGCGATAGCTATAAAGTCGGGTAATCAATAGCATTTCGCATTTATAAATTATACAATCGTGCATGTAGCGTCAAATTAGGATAACTCATGTGATGATAGCTTTTAGATGAAGAAATAATCTTTTGAGAATATGGCTGTGTTTGGCAAAGGGTTTATAGTGGTTTGGGCTTTTAAAATAAGTCAGCTAATAAAATAAGTGTTGTTTGTCATGTTGCTTATGGAAGGGCTTATAAAATAAGTCGGCTTAAAACTTTAGCCCCATAAAAGGGGCTAAAAATTTTAGCTCTGGGCTTTTGAAGAATAAATTACTTATTTACCCACAGAAATATCTAATATATACAAAAACTCATTTAATTATGTCATTTTTAGTAATTTTGCAATAATAAGCCCCATCCCAACCCATTTGTCAAATAAGTTTATAAAAATACAAATTTTAATTTTGGCTTATAATATAAGTTCCAGCCTCAGCCTCAGCTCTAGCCCCAACTCATTTCGCCAAAGATACCCTATGTATTGTTGTTAACATGATGTGTTTGGTTAACGAGTGTTTAGCTTTTACATTGCATACTTTTTTTTATAACAATTGCTTTTGATTTTTATTAAACGCTTATAGTGAAGCGTTAACGTATTTTTTTATCGGCTGAGATTATATACATGTAGTACACTTATAGTTACAACTAGGGCTGAGTAAATCTTCCCGAAAATCGACCCAAACCGAAAAACCGACCGAAACTGGACCGAACTAACCTTTTTGGTTCGGTTTCGGTTTTGCATATTTATTTCGGTTTTTTCTGTTTTGGTTCTATTCGGTTCAAACTGAAAAACCGACCCGAACCGAGTTATTTTGTTTGGTTTCAGTTTTGACATCTATTTCTTGGTTCAGTTCTCGGTTTGAGTTTTTTTCTTTTTCGATTTTCGGGTCGGTTTTTGTCAGTTCGGGTCGGGTTTGACCCGATGCTCACCCCTAGTTACAACTGCAACTTGATGTCAAACTCATTTGTAAAATTAAACACCACGTACAACTAGGAGTAAGCATTATAGACAGTGGATTAGACCGAATCGAAAACCCGGACCATATCAAACGCATTTCGTTCTGTTCCTAGATCCACCCTTTTGCTCATTTTCAATCCTCGGTCTGATTCGATTTTACACACAACCAGCGACTATACTTTGTTGAACCGGAGCGGATCGACAAATTAGACCAGACCGACTCGTACATGGATCAAAATTTTTGATCCAGTCACCAGTCTGGAGTTTTGAACGAAACTGGTTTTCGTTCCGATCCAGTCTCATTTTCAGACCGTGATCAACTCTACATACATCACCTAAAAGATTGCAACTACAACTACAACTACATTTATAGTTAACAACTTATAGCCGGCACGCTAGTTTTGCTAAACACGACCCTATCGAAACAACATTGATAAATACAAGGACTAAAATAGAAAGTTACAACAACCTGATACAGTTTGTTGTAATCAATAACTAATCAAACTCCTTAATAAACACAGAGTCACGCATACTGTCAACAATGTATTTAAACACGTTTATCAGTAGTCACCAACATGATTACAAACACACACTAAAACACACACACATAGACAGAGATCTTGAACACCAATGACGTCACTGCATATTAATCCACTAGGTAACCCGTTCAACATTATCTAGTTACAATTTATTCCGTTTATGTTCATGTTATCGTAATTTCTGTTCATGTTAGGGTTTCAGTTACACATTTTTTATATAACATATCACAATGATAGAAATTAATTTTGGTTCGTAGTGTTAATTTTCTGAAAAGAATATTAGGTTGCGTTTAGTTGTAGAGAAATATTCTCACTTTTTCATTGTTGGTTTTCTAGGAAAGAGTGAAGAGAAAAGTAGACAAGGTTGACTTTTCAGATTTTTAGTTATTTTAGATAAATTGTAACTAAACGCCTTTTCGTTTAGTGGGTGTTTGTTTAACCTGGGTTAACAATGGCGGAACTTGAACATTTGTTATTATTATTATTATTATTATTTTTTTGGGGGGGCGAATTTATTTTGGAATGGCCGAATCGGAGATTTGTTTGTATCCTCAACTAAATTACCCCTAAAACCTATACAATTTACACTAGTTGTCGCAAGTTTTGGGGGGCCGGGACCCTCCCCTGCCCCTAAAGAGTTCCGCCCTTGCGGGTTAAAATGGTAGTTCCTACTCCTTGGGAGGTACCAAATAAACGACTGCCTGAATTGGGATTAGGAAACTTATCTGATTTTGGCTTATGTTTCATAAGCCCATTTTTTACGCCTTATTTAGAGCTTATTGGCTTATATAAGCTCATAATTTTAAAAATAGGCCCAAAAAATGAGCTTATAAACATAAGCTGAAACCAGATAATAAGCTCGTAAGCCCAAAAATAAGCTTAAACAAGCACCCCGCTAGTTTTTTTATTAGGGGGCGTTTGTTTTTTTGATTACGGGTTTATGTGATTTCGGCTTATGGCTAAGTTTGGGGAAGAGGTTATGTGAGCTTATAAGAGGTTGGGCTTTTAAGATAAGCTAGCTTATAAATTAAGTTTCGTTTGTCACATACGCTTATGGAATGGATGCTTTTACAAGGTATAAGCTTCCATAAGCTCAAGCTAATGAAAATGAGCTTTTAGAAGCTTGAATTTAGTCAGATTACTTAAATATCCTTGAAAGTATTATGGAAAAAGCTCGAAATATGTGTGAATTTAATTTGATGAATTTTTATGTCATTTTACAAGAATAAGCTATAGCTTCAACAAATTTCGCCAAACACACCCATATGTATTTTTTGTGGCTTATTATGAAACTTTAGCTTATATAAGCCATAAATTTCAAAATAAGCTGGAATAATGGGTTTATGAAACATAAGCCGAAATCATATAAGCCCAAAAGTAAACAGTTACTTGCTAGATTTATGCACTCGATCACTTTTAGTCCTTATTCCGCCACTAAATCTGTTAACTGTATACATTTTGCAGGAGGGTGCATATGTGAAGATGAATGTGATATAAATTCACCAAACAGTCAAAGAATGATACTAGTTATATTGAATTTAGTGTGTGTCATTATATTTTACGCGTTTTTGTTAGTTTTTTATATGAAAAGATATGGAGTTAGTGAGATTAGGTATAGGAGAAGTGACTGGATTAATGTGTCGGTTGCGATATGTTGTATTGTGACTGGTGGTGTGTGTTTATGGGAGATGATTGGTGGTAGTAGGAGTTATGGTTGTTCGGATTGGGTGAGGGACGTTGGTGGAGTAGTTGTGTGGATGACGTTGGCGGTTTCGGTGCTTTTGGAACGGTGGAAGTTCGTTAGGATTTTGAGTTCTGTTTGGTGGGTGTTAGTGTTTGTGCTTATGTCTGTGATAGGAATCGAGAAGTTAGTAAAGAAAGATAAGATTTTACTTTTGGAAGGTATCGAATGGGTTGTTAGTTTCTTGCTTTTGGTATGTGCGTTGAGGAATGTCAAAGAGTTTGTTACTAAACGGGTAGACGAGACCTTATTAGATCCACTTTTGGCTAATGGAACCGATGAAGCGAATGCTAGACGAGTAGAAGAACCTAGTTTTTTCAGTAAATTGGTGTTTTCTTGGGTAAATCCTTTAATTTCTTTAGGTTATAGAAAACCGTTAGTTCTTGACGACATACCCTCTTTAGCAACTAAAGACCAAGCTCATGTAGCATATGAGCAGTTCAAAATGGCATGGAACTCACTTCAAAGCGAGAAGACTTCAAACGATGTTAAACTTGTTGGCACGGCGTTACAACGAGTATATGGTAAAGAAATGGTAGTGGTAGGAATCTATGCCTTGCTTAGGACTATTGCCGTCGTAGTTGGTCCATTGTTACTCTATGCGTTCGTTAACTATTCCAATAGCGAGATAGAAAATGTACAACATGGACTTGCATTAGTAGGATGCTTAGTTGTAGTCAAGGTAGTTGAATCTTTGTCTCAAAGACATTTTTTCTTTGATGCAAAAAGATTAGGCATGAGGATGAGATCGGCTTTAATGGTGGCAGTATATGAGAAACAACTTAAGCTATCTAGTTTAGGGAGAAAACGACATTCTACAGGTGAGATTGTGAACTATATTGCTGTCGATGCTTACAGAATGGGTGAGTTGCCTATGTGGGTTCATATCACGTGGACTTCTTTCGTTCAGTTATTTCTAGCCATTGGCGTTATGTTCTCTGTAGTAGGAGTTGGTGTTCTTCCGGGGTTAATCCCTCTCGTTGCGTGTGGGCTTCTTAATGTGCCATTTGCAATAGCACTTCAAAAATGTCAGTTACAATTTATGAGCGCTCAAGACAAGAGACTAAGGTCCACTTCTGAGATCCTAAACAATATGAAGATCATCAAGTTACAGTCATGGGAAGAGAAGTTTAAGCAATTCATCGAGTCTTGTAGAGAAAACGAATTCAAATGGCTAAGCGAGTCTCAGTATCAAAAGGCTTACGGCTCTATTTTATATTGGATGTCACCGACAATAATCTCTTCAGTTGTGCTTTTCGGGTGTGCATTTTTCAAGAGTGCTCCATTAAACGCTGCCACAATTTTCACAATTTTGGCAACGTTAAGAACAATGTCTGAGCCAGTCAAATACTTTCCTCAGGCTCTCTCAATATTGATCCAGACTAAAGTCTCATTTGATAGGATCAATTCGTTCCTGGTAGAGAATGAACTTAAAACCGATGAGAAGATGGAAAATAGAGAACAAAGCGATTCAGGTCCCTGTATCAGAATACAGCATGGCGATTTCAGTTGGGATCCTGAATCACCTCTACCGACTCTCAAGGGCATAAATATAGAAGTTAACAAAGGTCAGAAAGTCGTGATCTGTGGGCCCGTTGGTGCTGGAAAATCATCACTATTATACGCTATACTCCAAGAAATTACCCGAACCTCAGGAACTGTGAGTCTACTAACTTCCTTCTTAATTTCGAAATCTTATATAAATTTCTAAAGCTTATTGTTATTGATTATGTGCTTGCATATAGGTGGATGTTTTAGGATCAATTGCTTACGTTAGCCAAGCTTCATGGATTCAAAGTGGGACGGTTCGGGACAACATACTCTATGGAAAGCCAATGGACACAATCAGATACGAGAATGCCATAAAATCCTGTGCTTTGGACAAGGATATCAATGATTTTAACCATGGTGATTTAACAGAAATAGGTCAAAGGGGACTTAATATGAGCGGTGGTCAAAAGCAGAGGATTCAACTCGCTAGAGCAGTCTACAATGATGCTGATATATATCTTCTTGACGACCCTTTTAGTGCTGTAGATGCACATACTGCAGCAACTCTCTTTAATGTTAGACACTCTCGGTTTAATTCTTTAGAATTGTGTTTCATTTTTTGTTGATTAAAGTTGGATTATTTAACTTTCAGGATTGTGTAATGACCGCTTTAAGGGAGAAAACGGTTATTCTCGTCACTCATCAAGTGGAGTTTCTCTCCGAGGTTGACAATATTCTGGTAATGAGAGGGTAATTGAACCCATTTTTCGCACTTTTAATGCGTTACACGTAGGATTCTAGAATGTTAGGGTCTTATATCTTTCTGTTATTGACTGAAGGTGATGGAAGATGGTCAAATTACTCAATCAGGAAAGTACAATGATCTCATAATGGCAGGCACAGCTTTTGAGCAGCTTGTAAATGCTCACAAAAACGTGATAAATGATTTGGAGTCATCTTATGAAAAGAAAAACAGTCGCATAAAAGAAACAAATAAGCTAAACCATATAAATGAAACTATTGAGGAGATATCAAAGACATCTGTACAGTTGACTGAGGAAGAAGAGAAGGCGATTGGTGATGTCGGGTGGAAGCCTTTCTTGGATTACATTGCTATCTCAAAAGGTCATGGTTTCTTCTTTGCGAGTGTGTTAAGTCAGATTGGTTTTTCTGCTCTTCAGGCTGCAGCGAGTTATTGGCTAGCTTTTGCTGTTAAAACTCCTAAATATACCAGCGTTGCATTAGTTGGTGTTTATGCATTGATTTCAACTGCAAGTGCCTTTTTTGTTTCTTCGAGATCTTTATTCACTACCCTTTTGGGATTAAAAGCCTCTAAAGTCTTCTTCTCAAAGTTCACCGAGTCTATTTTCAGCGCACCTATGCTATTTTTCGACTCTACACCAGTTGGAAGGATTCTAACACGAGTAAGTTAGTTTTTTTTTTTTTTTGGGGTAATGTATAATGAACAGACAGATATAACGAGATGCTTATATCTATTATTGCTCTTGCAGGCTTCAACAGATTTGAGTGTATTGGACTTTGACATACCCCTTGCATTTGGTTTTGCGGTGACTTCTGCTATTGAACTGGCCACAATAATTATCGTCATTGCATCAGTAACATGGCAAGTCCTCATTGTAGGCATATTTGCTACGATAGCTACAAAGTACTATCAGGTGAATTTGGCTCTTTACTTTTCCAGATTTTGCTTAAAGGGGCAAAACTGAGCGGGTCAGGCGGGTTGGGTAATGGTTTAGCTCTTATTCATTTGACCCTTATACATATAATCCATGTTAATATTCCAACGTCTTGTTGCGTGCAGGGTTATTATCAACCATCTGCAAGGGAACTTATAAGAATCAATGGTACTACAAAAGCACCCGTGGTAAATTATGCATCCGAAACATCACTTGGAGTAGCCACGATAAGAGCATTTAAACAGGAAAAAATGTTTTTCAAAAATTACCTAAAGCTAGTAGATATTGATGCACGCGCCTTCGTATTCACAAACGCAACCTTGGAGTGGTTGGTTTTGAGAGCCGAAGCGCTTCAAAATCTGACACTATTTACAGCTGCTTTTCTTCTGGTTTTACTTCCAAATGGTTATATTCCTCCAGGTATGCATCTTTCTGTTTCCTATTAATAGTTGTCATAAGTTTCGAATGTATAGCAACTTATTAGAAGAATTTCATACTTCTGTAGGCTTAGTCGGACTTTCACTTTCATATGCACTAGCGCTGACGAATGCCCAGGTGTTCTTGACACGATGGTATTGTAGCCTAGCCAATTACGTCATTTCAGTAGAGCGGATTAAACAATATATGCACATTCCACCAGAGCCTCCAGCAGTTGTGGAGAACAATAGGCCGCCGTCTTCTTGGCCTTCTAAGGGTAGGATTGAGCTCAAGGATGTCAAGGTAAGCTAATCATTTCAGGTCCTTAGAGGTGGCAAATTTTGACCTGTTACTTATGAATTGGACCATGTTGGTTGTCTTTCTCAAACGGGTCAAACATGTTGAAATTCGCTAGTTTTTCGTACTTTAATGTGTCTAGCCCCATAAATGCTTTTTATTGAAAAATTTAGAATTATTAGTGTTTCGTAATCAGCATAATTATTAATACATGTCAACCCCTACTAGTAAATGGCCAGTTTCAACCCCTAAAAGTAAATGGCCGACCCGGCACAATCAGGTCCATGTCAACCCCTACTAGTAAATGGCCCGTTTCAACCCAAACTCATTTAATATTAATACATGTAAATGGCCCTACTAGTATATGGCCCATTTAATATTATTAGTGTTTATCATAATTATTAATACATGTCAAGCCCTACTATTAATGGCCGACCCGGCACAGTCAGGTCCATGTCAACCCCTACTAGTAAATGGCCCGTTTCAACCCAAACCCATTTACCCGTTGCCCAACCTGCATGACCCTCCCATATTGTCAGATCTAAAAAAGTAACATGAAAAATTCTTGTTGTGTCCTGCACTTCTGCAGTCCCATTTCTACTTAACCCTAAAATTTGTTAATATGATTTTGGATGCATGTTTCAGATTAGGTACCGTCTGAATGCTCCATTAGTTCTTAAAGGAATCACTTGCACATTCAAAGAGGGGACTCGAGTAGGCATTGTTGGGAGGACTGGAAGCGGCAAAACAACGCTTATAACTGCACTTTTTCGTTTAGTAGAACCTGATAGTGGAAGTATTCATATCGATGGTCTGGACATTTGCTCCATAGGCCTAAAGGACCTTAGGATGAAACTAAGTGTCATACCTCAAGAACCGACCCTCTTTAAGGGCAGTATACGAACAAACTTGGACCCTCTAGGACTTCACTCTGACGATGAAATATGGAAGGTAAGAGAATGTAATATATACTGCAGTAATATCATTCTGTCTCAAAAGAAGAGGTATACCTTAACTGTATATAGTTGAAGTCAGAGATGGCAATTCTAACCATTTTGTGTAAAAATGGGTCGATTTGGATCGATGTTTCTATCTCTAACAGGTCAAATGGGTCAATCTAAAAGATTTAACCCAAAAAAAAAAAAAAAAAAAGCATATGTGGTGGAACACTTTAAATGTATTTAATTGCATAAAACCTCGTAAATCTATGCATAATAAACTAAAGACTTATTGTAATAGTATGGTTTTTATAATCATATTCGACACATTATTTACTTAAAAACATTATTTTGAAGAAAAACGTTGCTTGATTTGCCACCTGTAGCTGAAGTTGTTACTTTGCAGGATTTATTCAATCAATTAAATCAATTTTACGATTATAAAACTTACTCATCTTCTGTTTCCTATGGAGTTCGTGTCACTTTCCTAAAAAGTCCTTATCATGTTGACTGATTCGTGCAGGCATTGGAGAAATGCCAGCTTAGAAGTACCATTAGCAGTCTCCCACTTGGTTTAGATGCTTCTGGTGAGTATCACGCTATCATTAGAAAAATTCCAGCTAATTCTTAATCGAACTATAATCACGCCAAAATTTGGAGAATGCTACAAAATCTGGTCTTTAATATCTTTGTGTTCTATCTTAAAAATAGTGAGTGATGAAGGGGAGAATTGGAGTATGGGTCAAAGACAACTCTTTTGTCTTGGAAGAGTATTGCTTAGACGAAACAAGATTCTAATTCTGGATGAAGCAACAGCCTCCATCGATTCAGACACAGATGCCACTGTACAAAAGATTATAAGACAAGAGTTCTCAAGCTGCACTGTTGTAACTGTGGCTCACAGAATTCCAACCGTTATTGACAGTGACATGGTCATGGTCCTCTCTTCGGGTATGTTCTTCTCACCCATATATATAAATTATAAACTAGGCCTATAATACTATAATTTCTTTTTTACCCTTTCAAAAGGTTATTACGGTACTTTGTAGTGCGTAAGCATAAGTCGTCCATGAGAAAATTGCTTATATGATTTGTGTTATTTCATATGCAGGTAATATGATGGAATATGATGAGCCATCAAAGCTGATGGAGTCGGATTCCTATTTCTCAAAGCTTGTTACTGAGTACTGGTCCAGCTGCAAGAGTAGCTCCGCTCCTACATGAAAACTTTTTTAGGAGTTGGAAGACGTATTTCTGTTTTTGAGAAAACAAGGCTACCCAATGAGTTTTGAAACTGGTGAAACGCCAACTTGAGACATCCTTCGGAGAGTCCCAAACATTGTATGTTAATGGTAATTTCCACTCATTTTTTTGCAGAAAGTTTTCACAATTTGTTATAAATAAACATGTATCATGTATGTGTGTACGTATATACACATGTATGTATGTGTATATAGTAATATACTGTCTGTATAGGCTATTTGATTATTCTTTTACACATACTGAATTTTGTATCACATTATATAATAATAATAAATCTAGAATTAGATGCAAGTTGCACTTTTTTTATTTTTCTTCCTCACAATTATTGTCAATTGTAGTAAAATTTTGATTGAGACAAAATATGAGTAAGTAGCATGCCAAAATCAATTTTTTCTTTTGGTTTAGCAGAACAACACTTGTCTTTTGACATCTTATATTGCAAATTGCTTTGTGTAACTTTTAAGAAAGGGATGAAAGAAAAGAAGGGAAAAAAAAAAAAAAAAATGTATTCTCGAGTATCACTTATTGAGGAAAAAAAAAAAAAAAAAAAAAAAAAAAGGAAATGGCTGACAAATAACGGTGATTTGTAAAATGTTTTCTCATACAAGTGAGGTGAAAATACTTGCCTAGTTGCCTCCTATTCTTGTATTTTTTTTGGGAAAATGATAAAAAAATGCATCGAACTTGACACTTTTTACCATTGTATGTAGCCAACTATTTTTTTTTTCATTGTATCACAAAACTTTTGATTTTTTCTCATTGTATGTATCCACGTCAGCAAAGCGTTACATACAATGGTAAAAAGTGTCAAGTTCGATGCATTTTTTTATCATTTTTCCTTTTTTATCATGACGTTTTGCTGACGTGGATACATACAATGAGAAAAAATCAAAAGTTTTGTGATACAATGAAAAAAAAAATAGTTGGCTACATACAATGGTAAAAAGTGTCAAGTTCGATGCATTTTTTTATCATTTTCCCTATTTTTTTCATACTCAAAAAAACTTAGAGAAGTGAGCAATGAAATTGGTACTTATTCCATCTACTTGTGGTTTGTAAGTTAAGGATGTGTTTGGTAGATCCCAATCGGAGGAATGGATTTCAAACCGATTAAAGGTGTTTGGTTAGTGGGCGTAAGAATGAAATGAGTATATTATAGTCATAGACTCATGCTTATTAATTCGGTGTCTATTAAATCCATTTTGTGGGTCCCTCTCATTTCCTTTGCAATTCTTAAAGAGTTGAATTTACATACAAAATCAAGGAATCCATTTCTTTTACATATTGGGTGGAAATCAATTCTTAGAGGATAATAATAATAATAATAATAATAATAAATAAAATAATAATAAATAATAGAATAATAATAATAATGATAATAATAATAATAATAATAATAATAATTTTTACTGATTTCTTAAGTCAATTCTCTAGTGTTATCAAACACAAAAATTTTTATTGAATTTCGGTAGAATTCATTTATGTGAATTTGATTTCTGCACTTCATTTCATTTATCTGAATTTCACCTGATCAAATATACCCCGAAAGTTTTGTTCTGGATGGTCATAGACACTTTATGAGTTATCGATGATTATAAAGAAATTGATTTGTCATTATGTCAAAAATGTGTCTTTTGGGATGTGATAGAACAAATACGGAGTATTATATTAAAAAAGGTTAAGGATTACGTTTGTCTACTAGTAATAATCTAATATGCCTTTTCTATGGTTCTCGCATATTCTTAAGTCATATTCTGTTTTTGTTTGTTTCTAACGAATCAAAATATTTATTTGGCCGGCTTTCAGTCCAGGTTCAAGCTGTATCTATACTCCATAGTTCTTTACTAGCATGACTAATTTTATAATTTAATCAATTATTAAATGACATTTTCCCTTTAAATACTTGGTAAATCTAATTATGCTTGCCCAATTAAATATTCAAATTCTGTAAGAAGTACTTTTAATCAAAACATCGTAATTGCTAGAGATTAGTTGTGGTGTCATGGATATAAATTTTCGATGAAATTTATAACCAAAACCATTGACAAAGTATGCTAGTGGTCAGACATCACAATGTTTTCACAAGAATCTTAGCTCATTAGTAACTCATCTCGAGGATTGTCAAGGAAAAGTGTTAACGGATACATGGTTAAGCCGTGTACATATATATAAGTCAAAACTCAAAAACTTGTCATTCTCAATAAACTGAAAAACAAAAACCAAATATGTTTAGTAAGTACAAAAGCCACAAGTAACAAATTTGAGATTAGCTTTTGAGCTCTACGCAAATAAAGCTGCAAATAAGTCAAAATTTTATCAAGTAATTTTAAACTTTTATCGAGCTCGAGTTAAGTCGAGCTTTTATCGATCGAGCTCGAGCTCGATTTGGCTTGATTACAGCCAATGTTATAAATAGCGTGAGACGTGGCGTTGCGGCATGACCAAGCCGCACACCTTAGCGGCCAAAACAAAACTTTTGCGTTTATAAGGCGGTACAAAATATGAAAATATTTATATATTTATATCATATTTCATATATATCGAGTTTACAAAAGACGCATAACACGACATAAGATGTAGTGCGGCGATATAATCAAGCCTCACGCCTTTACGGGCCTTTGTGCGCCTTTTGATTACAGCTCTAGACGCAAATGTTTCCATAAAGTTATGAAATATATCACATTTAATTTCAAACTTCTACCACTTTACGTAAAATTAGAGGTGGCAATTTGTGCCCGACATAAAAAAATTAGCTAATTTTGGCTACTTTGTAAAAGATTTGAGCACATTCAGCACCATATTTTTTTTTAAATGAGCATATTTAGCATATTGAAAAGTTAAATGGGCACAAACGGACACATATTTTCTCTCAATTATAGAACATTATAATCCTTTTTGAGGAAAAATTTATATATGTAATATATTTAATCTTAATTACCTATAATGTAAAAATGATCAACTTTGAAAGTGAACTCTTAAAATTTTGGTCAATCTTGAAATCTTGAAATATTGGCTACACATTTAAATACACGGATATGGCATTCACTAAAAGAAAGGAAACTATTTATGGCTATCTTATAAAAGAAAGGAATCTATAAAAGAAGGAAATATTGAAATATTGGCTACACTTTGCATGGCTGGACAAACATTTCGCATGGATTGACATACATTTCGATTTCAAACCCATGTTGAAAGTTGAAATTGTTGAAAATTAATATTTATAGCAACTTTGTATCAAAACGTAATGCATAGCAATTTTGAAAATGAGTACTCTATGAATCAAACTTTTAGATATAGCAACTTTGAAAATGAGTTGTAAAACACTAAGGGGATGTTTGGTAGGATGGAATGGAAAGCTGAGAAAGGGAATGAGGGGGCATTCTCGTGTTTGTTTGCAACTGAGAATCAGAATCTAGAATCAGTCTCAATTCCCTAGAATCAATTTTCATTCTTTAAAAAAAGTGAAGAAAGGGTGAGAATGGAGAAACAATAGGTGAGGCCATTCTTGGTGGGAATGAAAAGATGAAAACTAAAACACGGAGTACTAAAGATAATGTCACGTGCAACACACATTCTGTGTGGAATTGTAAACATGCTCCAAACCCTAACCCCATTTTCTATGTGGTGGCTACCAATTTTTCTAATCTTCATCTGCTCCTGTTCATCCCTTTTGTTCGTGGGTTTCATTGTTTTCTTTTCTTCCTCTGCTTTTGTTTGTCCCACTTTTAGTTGACTGAGATCCCATTAGGGCATTAGGTAACATATTTGATATAGTGGTCGTATACTGTGATACCATTGAACCATTTGGTTTCTTTTAAACACTAAACAAATAGATGATTGGTAGAGATGATGACAATATTAAAAGGCTACGAGATTATCCGTAAATTATAATAAGTAAATTATAATAGGGACCTGGTGCTTGGTAGAGATTATCCATAGATTATCCGTAAACTATATCCGTAAATTATAATAAGATGATTGGTAGATATGATTGTATAGATCTGTGGGACCTGGTGCTTGATAACTTGTAGCTAATTTTGAAGTTTTAATTTTAGAGATGTACATTCTTACTCGAGCATGTATTGTTGTAGCATATGGATACGAGATTATCGATATAAATGTGATGTTGGTGGCCTTTTATTTATGAAGACGTGGTTTCATGATTTTAGAAGATAATTGTCAAACATTATCAAGTACATCCCAATTCCAATGCATAACATTACCAAACGAGACAATCATTTTTCTGGCGTCGATTCTCTACTTGTACCAAACAATGAAATTAGTATCCTTTCATGAGCTACATTCTCTTTCTTTGCATTCCTATTCTTTTTTGTGATTCCATTCTACGCGATTCACTCGTACCAAACACTCCCTAATTGAAATGAAAATCTGTACTCTATGAATCAAAACTTAATGCATGTTTAATATTTATAGCAACATTGATAATATTTAATGCATGTTTAATATAATAAGGAAACGATAACCATTTGCACTCAATACTAATCAACGATTTGGTCAGAAAATGGTTAACAAGGAAACGATTTCTTTGGTTCATCAATGAGGGCGGAAAAACTCAAATTTGAAACAAACCTAACGTATACCTTCTTGCCTATATAAACAACACATTGTTTAAACAAACCATTTGTACTCAATACTCAAAATAATGTCGATGATGATTTTGAGGTTAGTTCTAATTTTTCATTTGATTTTGAGGTTAGTTCTAATGTGCCATGCATTAATGCATTTTGAGGTTCTTCCTAATTGATTAGTGGAATCAGTTGAGGTTCATTATATTATTTCTTCTAATACATTATATACGCCATTTTTTATAATGCATTTTATAGCAACTGATTCCATCTTCAGTAGGTTCTTCCCAAAATGTGTTGTTCTAATGCGCCATTATTTCTTTTAATGTATTGTTTTTTTTACAGCTTCTTCACAATATGAACCCTGCTCCACATCCTAATCCTTTTCTCAACCCTAACTTGATCAGTTGGAATTGGGATGATGTCATTGTCATATCAAGTGATGATGAAGATGATGAAGAAGAACCAATTCCAACACCAATAACCGTTGCGAGTCAAGTATTCGTGCCCGGTCGGAAAAGAGTTTATTGTAATACCCCAGGCAAATCCCACATTGGCTGTGACTTGGAGTGATGCTGGGACATATATGTTAACATTCGCCTTATATGACACAACGCGTTTTGTGGTGGAACGGTTAATCGGTCATACGGTTAAGCGTGCTCATGTGAGAGTAGTACTGGCTTGGGTGACCTGCCGGGAAGTCTTCACATGAGGGCCACAAGAACAAAGCCGTGAGCCTTCGGGCAAAGCGGACAATATTGTGGTCTATAAGGCGGGGTGTTACAGATGGTATCAGAGCCACTCCAAGCCGTTCGGGGATGTGGGGCAAACTTCATCGGGGACGATGAGTCCCTACGGGGGGTGAATGTAATACCCCAGGCAAATCCCACATTGGCTGTGACTTGGAGTGATGCTGGGACATATATGTTAACATTCGCCTTATATGACACAACGCGTTTTGTGGTGGAACGATTAATCGGTCATACGGTTAAGCGTGCTCATGTGAGAGTAGTACTGGCTTGGGTGACCTGCCGGGAAGTCTTCACATGAGGGCCACAAGAACAAAGCCGTGAGCCTTCGGGCAAAGCGGACAATATTGTGGTCTATAAGGCGGGGTGTTACATTTATTGCTTGTTTGATGAAAGTGAGACCGATGAAGAATAGAATTATGTTTTATGCCTTTTGTTAAAACAACTTGTTTTACATCGTTTACAAACTATGTCTTGGTTTACTTTGTTTCTTTTCTTATAAAAAATGAATGAATTACTCTTGCTTTGTTACGTATTAAGGAGACATTCTTATTGTTTCTTTTGTCTAATTTTTTGTTTCCTATAATTTATCCTACTGAAGATGGAATCAGTTGCTATAATTTATCCTACACAATGTTTAAACAAACCATTTGTACTCAATACTCAATTCGATTAGTGGTCTTATTACTGTAGTACAACTTTGTGTTTAGGGTGTTTGGCATTGAACCATACGGAAAATATTTAACCTGAATCAACCCATTCATAAGTAAACTATGGGTGGGAATAAAACAAACAGTTTGAGACTTTCCCCATAAAAGAATTATAAGATACGCATATAACTATAATACATTGTTTGTGACGTTACATTATAATTACAAATCATGTGATGTTTTGACTTTGCTTGCTAATTTTATTTGGTGTAGAGATTCGATAATAAAAAATAAAAATCAATCTATTTGTGGAATATATTTTTTGGTCGTAAAAGCCCTAATGACGATAAATGAATAATATTTTCATTATAAATAGTAAACAAGTACAATGGCTGTTAATCATTAGGCAAGGTCACCATATATATATATATATATATATATATATATATATATATATATATATATATATATATATATATATATATATATATATATATATATATATATTTTTTTTTTTTAAGCTCTTCATTTTATCTTTAATACTTATAATGCATGTATATATGCATGCTTAAACTTAAAAGTTCTTAAATTTTGAGTAATTTCTAATGCCTAATATACCCTTTACAAAACAGGTTTACATGGAACTGCTTTTTAAATGTGGCAAGTGTTACTGTTTGGTCTATCAATAGAACACACTAATAAAGGAAAATCTATTTATAAATGACAACCAATCACACGGTTGTTGATAAACTTACGAAAAAAACACACACACAGAGTTTGCGCGGGTATTCGTCTAGGATCACAAGTTTGCAACCGGTTGCATCAATTTAAAAACATAAAAAAAAAAAAAAAAAAAAAAAAAAAAAAAAAAACCCGGTTGCATCAAGAGTCACACCAGAACCACAAATTTGCAAGTATAATTATTTGCTGCTATACACCGTCGCTTTGCGCGGGTATTCATCTAGTTTTGTAAATATAAATTGGGTATTACGTTTAAGGAATTTATTTTGTTATTTTAAGTCTTCTATAAAATGATTTGTATAACATGTGTCTGTTTAGCCCGTACCCATTCTAGCCCGGTTTAGCCCGTGCCAATGCCTGCCCGGCCACGCCTGTTTTGGCACCTCTAATATGTAAAATGAATAACTAGTTAAAGGCGTTCATTGAACTAGTGAGAGACGTAACAAAATCAAAGATTGAAAAAGCACAACAAAGACCACATACAAAAAGTGCAATAAAGTACTAGTAGTAAAACAGTATCCACACACACACACATAGACACAAACACTTCAACTTGATCACCATCTTCTTCCAACACACATTCACCTTTGGAAATGCCAATACAACAAAACCCACCTGCCACGTCACCACTCCACCCAACCACCAACGGCACCATTGTTACAAACGGTAATATCTCACAACCCGAATCATCAGAATGGGTCTGGAGCCAAATCAAAGCCGAAGCACGCCGAGACGCCGAATCCGAACCAGCACTCGCATCCTACCTCTACTCCACCATCATCTCCCACGCGTCTCTCACGCGCTCCCTCTCCTTCCACTTAGGCAACAAGCTCTGCTCCTCCACGCTCCTCTCGACCCTCCTCTACGACCTTTTTCTCAACACGTTCTCGTCTGACGAGTCGCTGTTGAACGCCACTGTTGCGGATTTACGCGCTGCTAGGGCGCGTGATCCCGCTTGTATCTCTTTTGCGCATTGTTTGTTGAATTATAAGGGGTTTTTGGCTATTCAAGCGCATCGTGTGGCGCATAGGCTTTGGGCTTTGAATAGGAAGCCCATTGCGCTTGCGCTGCATTCGCGCGTCGCGGATGTTTTTTCGGTTGATATTCATCCCGCTGCTAGGGTTGGGAAAGGTATATGTGTATATATATATATATATATATATATATATATATATATATATATATATATATATATATATATTTTTAACGCGCATGTTTGGCGAAAATAACCGTATCTGTTTTGTTTTATAAAAGTGTTTGGTAAGGTAGCTGACTAGCTGTAGTTGAATTTTAATATGTGAAATGAGCGTTAGAAATTTAAAGCTCGTTTTAGTTGCGTTAGAAAAAGTAGCAGTAGCGTTGAATACTAAATGCTAAACAAGGTTGGTATCACAAGCGTTAAATACTAAATGCTAACTCCTTCGCGACAAAAAGAGGCGGAGATAGTAAGGGTTGGTGGGCACGTGCCCCTAGCCAAAAAAATTGTAGTCTAAATTTTTTAAAATATCTAGATATTTTTTGTAATTTGCTCCCTAAGGAACTAATTTGTAGTGTAGTTTCTAAACATTATCAAAGGCTGCCCCCTCGATCATAACTTTCTGGCTCCGCCATGCACCTTCTTATACTGTGCTCCGGCAAGATTGGATATTGTTGTTGTTGTTATTTGGATAAAATTAGTTGAGATTATCATATTTTTGTGATTGTTTAGTACTTAAGTTAAGGGGGTGTTTAGGTAAGATTATTATCACAAAAGCTTATTACCTTTTGTAAAAGTTTATATGAATGGCTTTTGCTAAGAAAAGTTCCTTTTTAGCCTTTAGTAACTTACTAAGCACTTTTTAAATGTTAATTGATGTTAAAGTAAGTTGTTTGTATTTTTAATATACAATAAGCCATTAAGCGCCTTAAATAACCTTAGCCAAATATCCAAGGGCGGACTTTGTGTTGCGTATTGTAATTTTTTGTCAGAAATCAATGAACCAGGTCCCAAAATTTAAATTTTGTGTTACATGCCTAATGCCTTGTTTAGTTAGTCGAGTGTACATTGTATTATCGTAAAAAAAATTTGTGAACATGGTCACTTATAGACCTTAGGTCCGCCACTGCAAATATCCCCAAGTCACTCAAAGTATATAAGCTGCAAGCAGCCGTTAAGTGCCTTCAAATGGCTTTTCCTTAATAAGTAAATTTTCTCTAATAATTCGTGATCTTTAATACTAGATATTACTTGGTATTTAATGAGCAACTTGAAAAACAAAGTCAGTATCTAGTAGTAACATAGTTTCATTAGTTTCATTTTGGTGTGTCATTTAGGGATGGCCAGGGAAGGGTCGGAAACGGTCCCGGGATTAACCTGGTGAGGCCGCGTACATTGAGTCAAAAGGCTCGCTCTCCCTGGGTAAGCTGAACTGGAAAAAACCTCATCCTTTTACCTGTTTGTAAATTTGGGTGGTTGCTTTAGTTAAGGGGGTGTTTGGTTAAGATTAGATATGCTTTTTGCGTAAAAAAATATCTGCAAAGGGCTTTAGCAAAAAGCTCATTTTTAGCCTCTAGTAACCCGTAACAAATGTTTGAGTTAGTTTTTAGAAGTATATAACAAGCCATTGGTTGCCTTAAATAAGCTTAGCCAAAATATCTTAGATCACTCAAAAAGTATAGCTGAATGAAACGGTTATGAAACTTGGTTACTCATTAGTGACTTTATGCTCAAATTTACATAGTGTAGTACTTAAAGTGCAACTTGAAAACAAAAGTTAGCAAGTAGCAACATTGTTTCATTTTGGCCAGTTATGTTTATTGGATTCTGAAAAGACCGTAACAAGTTAGATAGAAATTTGAGTGGTTCTTGCTCCTTTTGGAAATGATAAACTTGGATACATTTTAGTAACATTTCTCGAACAAGGCAGTTTACTGATGTACATGCAGTGTGATCTATAAACTTTGCGCATTGTGTTAAATAAGTCCAATAGTGACAAAAGACTTAGTCGCTAATACATATCAAGTGACTAATTGAACCGGATAAAGAAAGCCTATGATAGACGTTGGATATAAATTATTAGAGGATTATATCTTGGAAAAGTTAGAAGTAAAAACTAATAGTGTCCAGATTCATATTGAACTGTGAGTTTGTGACTAACTATGCATATCTGTTATGTGATAGGTATTCTGTTAGATCACGCAACAGGCGTGGTGATTGGTGAAACTGCGGTTGTTGGGAATAATGTTTCAATATTGCATCACGTGACGTTAGGTGGGACCGGGAAGGTAGGTGGAGATAGGCATCCAAAGATTGGTGATGGTGTTTTGATAGGTGCTGGTGCGACGGTGTTAGGGAATGTGAAGATTGGTGAAGGGGCAAAGATTGGGGCGGGATCGTTGGTTATGATTGATGTCCCTGCTTGGACTACAGCAGTTGGGAATCCTGCGAGATTGGTTGGGGGGAAAGAGCAGCCGAAGGTTCATGAAGACGTGCCTGGTGAAACAATGGATCATACGTCGTTTATTTATGTAATTTGAAGGCAATGGTAAATCTCTGGTATGTTTGAGATCAGTGTATTGGTAATAGTAGTTTATAGTGTGGATGTTATTATGGTTTGATGGTCGCTATAGGAATCATCATCATCATCAAACTTTTAGCAATAATGTCTTTTGGCTTTTATAAGCCGAACTGAGACTCATGCTTGATGCCTTGAGTTGAGTATCAGTTTTTCAAGTGTAAGCCTGAGCCTCAATCTATCTATTAATGGGCTAGCGTCTTGATTAGCTCATGACCTGCGTGTAGTTTAGATAGGTTAGTACTAGGTGTGCGAGCAGCTTGAGCTTGTTTGGGCTTGAGTATGTTTCAAAGGGATAGCATGCTAGAAAAATGTGACCTTGAATTATGCATTAGAAACACGGTTAACTCGTAGATCAGTATATGTACTAGAGTACTAGAAATTTGTTCAATAAAAGAAGGTTGTTTTGAATGTTCGAAAGGCTTGACGTGGATTTATGTCGTTTGTATTAACATGAACTTGACATTTTATGTGTTTGAAATGACCTATTGTGATGAAGAACATGGTTTTATGGCAGATAAGCATCAAATGTGTGATATCTTAACAGAGCACCAGCATTGCTCTTTGACTCTATTAAGTTGGTATTTACTATTCAAAGTTATCTATGGCTCCATGACTTCAAAGTATGTCCATTTTTGCATATCAATCTCCGAACTTCGAGAAAATATTGATAGGAAACTGGATATTTAGGACTTAGATTAATCGATTCAAGGGGTGAACTGCTTTCTGATAAAAGTAGAAGTGATTGAAATAGAAAACTATCTTCTATAGTAAATGAAATACAATTTACCAGAAAGAACTTTGGCCCTAGTAGTATGTGACTACTCCTCAACAATGAGGTTGCAGTTATAGATTTAAGTTGCATAACATGCTAATATTTCAAAAGGAGTTAACCACTTACTTAGCGGTAAAAAAACTTGTGACTATTACTCTAAGATATGTGAGGTCTCAAGTTTAATTCTTGGTAGGTGTAAATAATCCTGAAGAGGTCACGTCAACATCCTAAAAAGGGAGGGCTTTAACTGGTTTGAGTCTGTGGCGATGACTTCAAACCCGTGGACATCCTAAAAAGAGAGAGCTTTAACTGATTTGAGTCTGTGTAGTGATGACTTCAAACCTGTGGACTAGTCAGCCAAAAGGTTGGATCTTTAGAAAAAAGGAGTTGGTGCAGAAAAGGAAAGTGTGTTAAACAACTATTGGGTTTGATTTATGGGTTGAAAATGATATGTTAAAGTGTTAAACTATTAAACTGGGTTAGATAATGGGCCTGTAACTAAGGGTGTTCTTCGGTTTGGTTTTCGGGTTATTCGGTTAATTCGGTTAAAAGTTTTTTTAGTGTCAAACCGAGAACCAAACCAAACCGAATTCAAGTTCGGTTTTCGGTTCGGTTTGGTTAAATTCTAGTTCGGTTTTTGGTTTAACTAAATTACACACTTTGCCTAGTGATGTTAAGGTTTGTGTTTGTTTGTTTGTTTTTTTTGTTTTTTTTGTTTTTTTTTTTTGGTTTTGGTTTTTAAGGTGGCTTATTTTGGAACTTATCGGCTTATATACCAAAAAGAAACTTTACAAGTCCATATTTTCTCAACACATGTTTTAAAAATATTACTTATATATTGAAAACTTGTGATTTGATTAAATATGAAATTATCTTTCTCATACATAAAACTTTAAATAAATAAATAAATAAAGGGTTTTGCTAAACAATGCCCACTGGGCAATGCTTAAGATGAATATATAAGAAAATTTGGACTTTGTTAAATGAAAAATATTATATACGAGGCATGCAGAACCCGTGCTACGCACGGGCTAAGAATCTAATTGTTAATCGTGTATTCTTTTTGTATATTGGTGAGTGTATACTAAATTATTGTTTAGTATGTTGTATGAAATGTTTTAACTTTCTTGTATAAAAATTTAAAAGTGTTTGATGTTGTTTTGTTTTTGTGGTGTTGTATTCTATATATATGGGCTTTTGGTTATTAAGTTGTGATGACTTTGTTTCTTTTGGCCTATTACTTATTTGCATGATAAAAAAAATGAATTTGTTTCTTTTGGTCTATTACTTAGCCTTAAAATACTTGTCTATTTGATAGTTTTTGCTTGATAATAAGAAGCACACGGGGTCTATCTAATTGGTCATAGTTTAATGTGCGTTACATATTTTCTTTATTAAGTTTGTAAGTTAAAGTTTGTGTAATAATGTATATATAATAATGCCACATAAACTATATAAAAATCGTTACAAACCTTTTTAGCTTCATCTCATTTTATTGTACAACTAATTTTATTGAAAATTAACATTGAAGTCTAACTAATATTAATAAATTTTATCAATAAACTCAATTCTAAATAGCTAACTAAATGAATATTAATTAACACACTATTAATAATTTCTAAAACCCTTGGACTCCACTATTATGTCTTAAACTTAATTTTTTTAATTTACAAATGGGTTTGAGCAAAAATTATATACTTTTTCTTTTATATTCATTAATCAAGTTGCATGCTTACATAAACTAATCATGCTAAAAAGTATCATTTAACCATTTAAATGTTGCTTTACATACATGCTCGTGCATATTTTCTTTAATCAATTCGCACATGTGAGCTACATCAATATAAAACACACATAAATTACTTGTATATGAAAATGCATTAACATAATACACACACACACATATATATATATATATACATATATATATATATATATATATATATATATATATATATATATATATATATATATATATATATATATATATTGCATTAGGTTAAATCATCAATTATTCTTGCAACATTTTCAACTTCATCTCAATCCATAACCGACTTTTAATTCTATACTAATTACTAAATATCACGTGATAAATTCCGGCAAGCCTTGCACTTCCATCTCGATGTTGTATATACTTCACATTAAATGCACTGGTTTTGTTTTTCGATAAAAGTTTGAACTTTTTCTTATGTTTAAAACTCAACTTTTTTATTTGATATTATAATTTACGAACAGATTTAAGTCAAAATAATGTATTTTTTCCTTTCTATTCATTACTCAATGTGATATTTTTAATATGTCGTATTTTGCTATTATGACAAACTCATTTAATTAGCGTAAATATTGGTTTCTCACTAATGATTCTACATATAGAAAAAGAAAACACTTTGTGATGCGCGTACCTTCTTCTTTTCAATAATAATTCAATTGCACACGATAAATTCATTCTAATATTTCTCAAAGAGCATTCGAAAGCAACTAATTACATAAACTAATCACGCTAAAAAGTATCATTTAACCATTTAAATGTTGCTTTACATACATGCTCGTGCACATTTTTATAAATCAATTCGCACATGTGAGCTACATCAATAGAAAACGCACATAAATTACTTGTATATGAAAATGCATTAACATAATACATACATATATATATATATATATATATATATATATATATATATATATATATATATATATATATATATATATATAACAATCACCTAAATATGTAAGAAACAAAGAAAATAGTTGGTATCCTAATCTTTGGTTCCATTTATCTGAGCATGCATGATCTTGTGTGTTTTTCATGGTACCTGCATATGATAACTAAATTAAGAAAAAAAGAAGACCAAGTTAATTACAAAGATCTAATAGATGTGTGAATCATCTCAAAAATGTTGCAAAAGAGAATTTATATACCGCTACCAACAATCAAATATCTAAAAGATGTGTGAATCATCTTCAAATGTACATACTAAATGTGATTTTGGCCGGTTTATATAGGCATGAATTAGGTTAAATCATTAATTATTCTTGCAACTTTTCGCAACCCTTGCACTTCATCTAACCGACTTTTAATTCTATACTAAATGCTATGTGATCAACTCGGGCAACCCTTGCACTTCACCTTCTTTCATGATTGTATAGATATTATGAGGCTGCATTGAATTTCGAGCATTAGCTATCTTGTACTTTATCCAACAACTAAACGACTCCAACTTGTTTCTAACTCTAAAACTCTATCATCATAACTCCACATTAAATTTAGGGACTGAATCTTATAGTATTATAGATTTAAGTTAATTCTTATGTTCATTTATTGTGCATTAAATACATAATTACTTTAAACATAGAAGAAACAGATTATTTAATGTGGCTTAAACATTACCTAGTGGGCAATGTTTAGCAAAACCCATAAATAAAATAAAAACCCTTTTCTTGTATTTGATCCACGAGAAATGGATTGGTCTTGAAATTTTCATTTAAGGGTTTAACCTCTCAATCCATCCAATAGGCCCAATAAACCCCTTAAACCCTAGACACAAACACACATCTCCAACAACCTTAACAAGAAGAGAAGAAGCAAAAATGGGGAAAAAGAAGAAATTCATAGACAAGAAAAAATCAGCCACTTTCCAACTCATCTCACGCGACACTTCCGACCCACTTTACCCTTCCAACGACCGTGTCTTTGTCAGAGTAGGCAGCAACGATGTTGACAACGAGGGTGATGGAATATACGATGATGCCCCTGAAGAAGGTGGGCCCAGTGGGTCTAGTTTGTTGCCGGATGAAGTGAGGAGGGAGATTGTGGAGCTGGGGTTTCCGGATGATGGGTATAATTATTTGTCTCATTTGAGGGACATTAAAGCTGCTTCTGATTTTTATCATAATCCCAAAGCTAAGTTTGACCACTTGCCTAGTGATGTTAAGGTTTGTCTTTTTCTTTTTTTTGCTTTTTTTGTTTGTTTCATAAGCTTATTTTGACATGGTAAGCTAAGCTGAAAAGTTCCAAAATAAGCCACAAAAAGATAAGCTTATTTGGTTTTTGGCTTCATGGGCGGTTTTGGCCGGCGCACCATCAGCAACCAAGCGGGCCCAACCCACTAAGTGGCGCTAAATTTTTTTATACCCATTATATGTACTAGACCCAAGGCACCATTTATGGATATTATAATATAGGGTTTTTTTTTTTTTTTTTTTTTTTTTTTTTTTTTTTTTTGTCGGGCCTAATTTTTTTTTGACGTTCTCAGCACCACCCGGCTTATGTTTCATAACGTCACTTTTTGTGGAACTTTTCAGCTTATAGCCTTATATAAGCTCATCATGTCATAATAAGCTTATTTAAAGCCGTAAAGTTTCAAAATAAGTGAGCTCATTTAACATAAGCAGAAAACCACATAAGCTGTAAGCCTGCTATATAAGCTTAAACAAACACCCTCTAATGTTATGTTTTTGGACAATGTTGTTCTAGCTCTATAGGAAATGATGGATTATTTATAGACCGATGAAAGGCTAGATATACACTTTCTATTAGTTAAACTGGGGCGTTTTTAGGCACGTTTCTATTATAGAGTTAAGGGTAAGTAGTTTCATGAGTTAGTCGATTGTGTAACGAGTAACGACTTATCCTTACAAGTTAAACAAGTGCAAGGGTTAATTTAAACACCCCTACTTAAAATTTTGACGTCGTTGTTGGGCTTACCCTAGGAAGTGCATGAGATGTGTGTTTATCGACGGATATGCCTTTGTTATCATTTGTTACGCCTCTCAAATCTTAGTGCAGGGGATTGTTCCAATACCTTCGAAATTGAAACCTACATTGGGCCAAAACTTGAACTTAAAACTCTTATCTCGCTTGAACTTGCAATCGTATTTGTGATTAGGTTTATGATTTTTTAAGTGCTGTATTGCGGTTATGAAAATGCTGTGACATCTCTATGTGCGCTAATGGTTGAAAAGGCTAGGTATACAATTTTAAACCTAGGCGTTTATACTTGGCAAGTTCTAGCGAGATGATACAATTTGAGTTCACGATTTGGGTTCGGCATAGGTTTTTTTATCTTGAAAGTATTGGGTCATTCCATTGCGTTGGGATTTGAGGAGTGTTGCAAATTTTATCAAAGCCGTAACCTTTTGTTGTCTGATGGTCACTCGCTTATCATCTCTTAGTGTGTGGATTATAGTTGTGTTGACATAATGGGGACCTCATGAATTTAATTGTGGGAGCTTGAATATCTTAAACTTTGAGGGAGATTGGAGTTGCTGGTGGGTTTTATCAGAATCCTAAGGCTAGGTTTGATCAGTTATTTTGTGTTGTCGTGTTTTTATTGGTGAAGTGTGCATTTTTAAAAAGTTATGGTATGCAGTGTATATGTGGATAGTTATCCTAGATGTTTTTCTGAATGTCTCGAGATTATCTTCCTAAGGTTCTTAGTATATTCATTGGTTCAATTGGACAATTTGCCATTCTAGATAAAATGTTAGAAAACACGGATAATATCTGTCTAAATTGACAATAATCTCGCCTTCCGTATATTTCTGGATCATGGTTAATTTTAATAGCAACGAATCTCAAGGATCTTCCAATCCTTAAATTAGTTGTATATATTTAGAATATATTTTCATGTACATATTTAAAATATTTCCTGTATCTTAGGCTTTATTGTTACATCCTATCCTTTGTAACTTATGTTCTATAAATTGATCAATATACAACTCACCAAAGTGTGGTGATTTTTCATAAAGCCCTATAAATTTCATGGGACCAACTAGATTAAACGGACTTTACTAAAATAATTATACAACCTGGATCAAAACTCTTAGGCTATGTTTGGCAAAAGTAGCTGTAAGCAGTAGCAGTAGCTGTGAGTAGTAGCTGTGAGTAGTAGTCAAAAAAGCTCACAGCTTCATAAAGAATCATTGGGAAAATGAGCTTTCCTAAAAAATATCAAAGCCCACAGCTCTCATGCCAAACAAACACTAAAAATCAAAAAGCTCATTATTCACCGCTCCTTGCCCAAAAAAGCTCTAAAAAGCTTTGTGCCAAACATAGCCTTAATCTAAGCGGTCTTAAAAGTGACTTATAAATGGCCTGTATGAAATTGCACACATTGTAAGCTTACTTTCTTGTGGTTTTCCAGGCATATGATGCATCCAGGATTGAGGTTTCTCAGGCAGATGACGAAGAATCCTACAAGAACAAAATCTATGGTGTTGCAGTGAAAACTGTACCTGTGAGGATTCAAAAAGCAATAGATCCTGAAGTAGCTGCATTGTTAGATGATAGTGATCATTCGCGGTTTGGTTCAGATGTTGAGGACCTGGAAGAAGATTTTGTTCTTAATGCTAACCTTCCAGATGAGTCAGAAGATTTAGAACTTAATAAGATGCCGACTTTGGCAGAATATTCAAATGTCAACAACAATGAAGAGGACTATAATACATATTACTCACAAGATAACATAAATGAAGGCGGAAACCGCAATCTTGTTGGTGCAAAGCCTAGGGAACGTCGACCTTTAGATGAACAGTTTGATTTGGTGAGGATTTCATGTTGCAGATTTAAGTTCAGTATTTATTTTTTTATTTTTTATTATTATTTTTTTTTCCTAACTTATTTTTTGGTTTTTGCAGCTTGAGCTTCAGGAATATGGTACAGATAGTGAAGATGAGTATGAAAAAGCCCCATCAGAAGATTACGAGTATCATGACTCGCTTGCAGTGAACCTCAATGACACATCGTTAGAAGATGCAATTAAAACAATAGAAATGGATGGAAAATATAAAGTTTTATCGCATGACAAGAATACAGAAGAAGAAGAGCCAATTTCACTGGAAACTGCTGCTGATCTGAGACCTCGGTGCATACAGTATGCTGAACAGTTTGAAAACGAAAATGAAAATGACAAAGAAGATGTGTTTTTAGAGGAAAGCAGTGATGAATCTGAAGGTTGGGATTGTGAGACTATTATAACTACTTATTCAAATCTTGATAACCACCCTGGGAAGATTGAAGCCCCAGGAGGAAGGAGAAGAAAGAAATTGACAGAAACGGTCAACAAGGCCTTCACGGCTCCCACTCATGTAATTGCTCTTAAAGGAAAAGAAAAGCTTCCAGTTGACTTTTTGCCCCACAGGACCTCTGGTACCGAAGCTGTGAAAGATAACAGTAAACCGAAAGATGTGCAACAGCCAAAGAAGAAAGTTGGTGCAGAATCAAAGGAAGAAAAGAAAGAGCGAAAGGTATATGCTTTGGTTGTACTATATGCTCTCTATTACCTTTTTTTGTTATCCTGATTCCCTATGGTACTTCTAAAGTACTCGTGGAGTAAATCTTTTCTTGGGAAATTTCAAAACCACATGTTTATCTTGGCGATAAATGGCTTTATTTTCATGCAGGCTGCTGTGAAGGAGGAAAAACGAGAGGCACGGCGTGCTAAAAAGGATCTGAAGGAGTTATACAAGTCTGAATCTCATCAAGCTCAGAAAGTTGCTGCATTCACTGGCCCATCTTCCATTCATCTCATGTAGGAGCGACTTATTATTATTATTATTTTTTTTTTATTTATTTTATATATATATATATATATATATATATATATATATATATATATATATATATATATATATATTGGAGTCCATTCATGTTGTCTGTTGTCTCTATATCTAAAAGAATCGTGTCTGGATAAATGAATCCTGCATGAATTAAGCAGTAAATGACCATTTTGCCCAATGATTATTCCTTTATGAATATATGGTGCCGAAAAAAATACTAGTTTGAAATAAAACAAAATGGTCTTTTAAGGCTTTTAATCCACATTAAGTCATGTATATGCTAAGTGAAAATTCCGGATCCACGACTATTTGAAGAATGATGAACTCCTTCATACATACCTTGATTTATTTGTGAATCTGTGTAGTAATCCTTTTCCAAAGAGAAAAAATTTACTATTTTTAACCTGATATTGGAAGTTGAAGTAAAGAGTTACCTTAGTTGACACTTAATTGTCTAACGTCTACTTCTGTGGGAACTACTGTTTTTTAAGTTGTAATCCTGGATTATTTGACTCCCAAGTGTTTACTTTTAGTCATCGTCTTCTCTTTATGATGTTGATTTGTATATGATCTTTTTGACAGGTAATGTTCAAAACACATCTGGAAGAGAGAATCAATTGGCATATTCGACAACAAAGAAGCATATCAACTTATCATGGGAGGGGTTACATGAGATGAAGTATGTTCTTGGTACATTGTTTTTTAATGTTTTTACTGATGCTTCGTGTCTATTTTCACATGGCTCCATTTCGTTATTGGTTAGGAGTTGTAACAATGTGAAGTTATGAACAGGACAAGTTATAAGCAAAATCTAAATTTTTATCTGTAGACATTGCAATATAGCATTAAAATGTATACATCCTTTTCATTCTGAGCATGGAAATATCTGTAAATACATCACTTTAATATCAACCTAGAAGAACATTATCATCAGAAGTCATGGCTTCAACTTCATCGTCCAGCCCAGCGTGAGGTATTGGACCGCCACTGCCTCTTCCTCCATAGTAAGGTGGGCCACCCCAGAAGCCATAATCTTGTATTACATAGTATGGGTGCAAGATAAGTGACTCAGGTGGCTGAACATCCGGAATTTCTGTCTCTGGTGGGGGTACCGGTGCCGCCTCATGTCCCTGTGCTGGCTCGTGTTCGAATGGTGGTAAGGATCTGTGTCCCAGTGTTTGAAAGGAAGCCATGATTATGATGAGTGAAATCATGCGTAATGTGTGCGTGAACAACTTTGCAGTGAAAGGCGGGTTGGAATCTCTCATTTTTTGCGTTTGAATTCTGAAATGATGTTTCTTGTGAAGCATTTAAACGGTAGTCAAGTCATGTGAATATCTGTTACATGTGTGTTGGGTTATACTACTCGATTCTTAATTCTTTGGCTTAACGTACTATAGAAGATCTAAATGAAGGTTGTGGACACTTTCGGTAAAAATGGTTGTTTGTTACGTATGATGTGCTCTAAAACAACAACAGGTTCAAAGACTGTTGTGAGAGTTGTACTAATAGATATTACGGTTAATGTACACTAATCCTTTATCAATTAAAGATGCTTGATATAGCGTACAGCATAATTACTTCTATAAAGATTGATTCTGGACTTCTGGGTCATAAACTGAAAACATATACACGTATCAAAATTGTTATGTGAAGTTCGAAGTGGACATCAAGTTGTGTTAAGGATGTCATGTACTCGTATCGCACAACCGGGTAGCCTAAATTTGTAGTCATAGCCTAGTGGCAAAAGTTTGGTGTATCTTTCATTAAAACATTAGAGATTTTAAGTCTAACTTTTGTTTGGTGCAAACAAGAGTTATGTGGCTACACAAACCTTCTCAAAAAAGGATAGGCCTTTACGTGGTCTGTGTTTGTGTAACGGTGAACTCAAACTCCACAGATTAGTCGTCTAAAATATCGAAAATATTGACCAAAAGAAAATAGCCAGTGTTAACATTGAGTGTTAGGTATCAAAAGTGTTATAGGTCATCATCATGTCATCAAAACTCCTATAATATTTTTATGGGTGTTTTTGTTAAAACATCATTTGACCAATTTTTTTGGTTAAAAAATATTTAGCTCTGCCCCTGTTTGGATGCCACTCTGTCTTCTCTTATCTTTTCTAACCATTCATCATAAAATATATTTTCCTATAATTCCAGCGACAAATTCGCACATATAAAGAAGTATTTTGATAGATTTGTTTTTTAAAATTGTAATAATTGGTACTTTCCAATTATAGACTATTCTCACTATACAATTGCAATTGATCATATATTTATCATTGAAGTTAGAGTTTATATGTCACTTCATAACTTTTTTAGTGTAGTGTGATATTTAAAGTATAACTAAATATTTCATTAACAATATTCACTCATGGAATACAATGCATGTACTACGTAGTGTGATATTTAAACTATAACTAATATACAATGCATGTATACTATACCACGTAGGGTAGGGCGTATGGCTGTTAATAAGGCCGGGTGCCCTGCCGTTCAAAAAAAAAAATAAGGCCGGGTGCCCGGGTCAATTCAAGTTGAAGGTAAAGGGAAATACACACGAACCTTTAATAGTCTTAATCAGATACAGGTTCAGGTCTAGAATGAGTTCGTTTTTTGGTACCCTTAGCTATATCATCAAATGTTGTGTGATATCTCAATTGAGCACCAGCAATGCTCTTTGACTCTATTAAGTTAGTATTTACTATTCAAAGTTATCTATGGCTTCATGACTTCAAAGTATGTCCATTTTCGCTGTCAATCTCCGAACTTCGGAAAAATATTGATAGGAAACTGCATATTTAGGACTGAGATTAACCGATTCAAGGGGTGAACTGCTTTCCTTTAAAGGTAGAAGTGATTGAAATAGAAGACTATCTTCTATAGTGAATGAAAATTTACAATTTACCAAAAAGAACTTTGGCCTAAGTAGTATGTGACTGTATTCAACCATGATGTTGCAGTTATAGATTTAAGTCGCATTTTGTGAGATAATTACATATAGGTGTGAAAATTTATCGAAAAGAAACATGCTAATATTTCAGAAGGAGTTAATAACACTCAAGGGTGACATAGTGGCAAAAAGACTTGTAACTCACTCTAACATGTGTGAGGTTTCAAGTTCAATTCCTGGTAGGTGCAAATAACCCTGAAGTGGGCATGCCAACCTCCTAAAAAGGGAGGGATTTACCCGGTCTGTGTGGCGTACATTAGTCGGCTAAAATGTTCAAACCCCATAGATTATTGGGCTTGATTTATGGGCTGAAAATGATATGATAAACTATTAAACTGGGTTAGATAATAGGCTTGTAACTGTTATTATATATAACATTGATGGGCTTGCAGCAGTTAAAACTTAAAAGCAGCAAACCCTGTGTTAAACAATTGTTAATTTTTAAAAGCAGTTAATACCAATTCATCATTATTATTATTTTTTAATTTTAATTTTTATTATTTTTTTTAATACGAACAGAATGTATATAATTTAAAATAAATGTGAGATTAAAAGGTATAGTAACATTATCACATGAAAAAACAGTGTTAAACAATTGATATTGACACTAAATTCTACTAAGATTACTAGGCATATTCCTTATGATAAGATTCTACCCCTTTATAAAAGCAAATCATGTGAGTATATCTTGAAATAAGCATAGGACCAAAAAATGATGTACAATAAAACAAAAGCCAGAAACTAAAGATATATTATTTAAATCAGCTCCAATACTTTAGGGGAAAAAAATTATAAAAAAAAGTATACACATTATCAAGGAACATAGACAGGTTTAGGCAAAATTTCATGCCCAATTGTCTCAAACTTGCAATCAAATAATTGGTTTGTGTTGTCATCTTTTATAGAAATTATTGTCATGATAAGCTGGAGAAGAACTCGCTCGAGGTCTTCTCCATCGGTCCATTCATGGACCTCGGCTTTAACAAGCTCTCGGTTCTTGCATATCAAGTCCCAAACCGGAAAATCCTTCCTTGGCATCATGTAATCTCCTTCTACAAGCTTTAAACTCGGGCAAAAATCGCCGGCTCCATCTCCCAAATATATGATCCTTTTCTTTCCTTGTGTGGCTAAGGTAGCTTGGATTCTTTCAATTATTTTACCCTGCAAATACATCAGATATAAACATCAAAACATACGTAAAATGTAAACTATATACACAAGATTATATTGGGAGGACATAGATGATAAGCACTGGCGGAGACAAGGAGGGGTACAGGGTGGGCACGTGCCCTAGCGAAAAGAATTTGTAGTGTAAATTTTTAAAAAAATCGGGCTATTTTTGTAGTTTGCCTCATAACATTTAATTTGTAGCGTAGTTTCTAAAAATTATCAAAGTTTGTAGCTCATGATAAGTAAAGTTGATAAGTAAAAACTCACCTTGCACATGTTGGAAGGACAAAGATTGCAACCATGAGAAAATGTGTGGAAATCATGGTACGGCATAATCCTCAACTTTCCTTCCTCGTCAACAAACCCCGGGTTCGTGTTAATCTCAGAGAAACATTCGAGTATCCCATAATGTTTCAGTATCGTCTCGATATAGAACATATTAGCATCACTTAACACTCTCAAATCACACCTAAAATACAAATATTACAAACTCGTTATAAACTTGAACATGAGAAACATCATCCGTTTTTAAACTAATTATAAATTTGAACAAAATAAAAACATTGATTATTAGAGTTACAAATGTATAAAGTTAGGAAAATCGCGTTACCCTAAAGCATAGGCAGCTTTGATAGTAGGAACAACTCGAGGATGTATCGGTATACGTTTTAGCACTTCCTCAATATCCTCGATGCTCTTACCTTGCGAATGTAGCTCATTCATCATCTTGTCCTATATAAAATAAACACAAACATCAAAAAATCGAGCAACTTCAACGCGAAAACTTATACGAAAACTTAAGCTACGTACCATGACGGAGTTCCAAGGCATGGTAGGCAAAAGCTGGTTAAACAAATCAGTTGCACCCAACTCATCGACAACCCAATTATCGCTATCAATGTCGATAATCGTCTTGTCAAAGTCGAAAATCACCACGATTCCCGACATTTTCTTATGCAAGTATTCGAAAAGAACAAGTGTTCTAGTATCGAGAAAACTGTGCTAGCTTGTTGTGAAACATATGTTACGAGTTGAAAGCATTTATAGGGAGTGAAAAGTGATAGGTGCATGTAATATGCCAATGGAATATTATTAGCATAAGCATTGGTTTGTAGTGATCATGTGACTATTGATAAACGATGTTTACTTTTTTTATGGTTGTTGTGATTCTAGGTTTAAAAAAGTTGGAATATGACTAAGAATATCCGTTAAGGTAAGGAGATGGAATTGAATTGGGTTCTTTTGGCCATGAGTATGTGGATTAGGTAAATACCAACCATGAGATTCTAGTGATCAAGCTTGGCTGCCTACAACTTTCGTGGTTGCTGAATTGAACTAACAAGATGACAAGTTTTAATTCAATAGGTGTAAACGTTACAAGTTGCATTTTTCTTTCTTTACTTTTTAAGTTGCATGCGGGGACGGACCTAGGGGTTCCTTGAGGTTTATCGAAACCCGATGGATGTTCGTTGCATAATGTAATTTTCATTATAAATCATGATTTTTCAAAATGAGCCTAGTCTTAGAAATTGGTGTCACACAAATACATGTCTTGTTTAATTAGTTCACTAATATGTCAAAAAAATAATTGTCTTCTTAACAGGGCCGTCTTTTAGGGTGTGTAAGGTGAGCGACCGCTTAGGGGCTCAAAAATTTTAAGAGCCACAAAATTTGTCCCGTTAACAATTATATGCATGTGTACACATATTTTTACGAAGAAAAACAATGTTTATATGAGAAAATATCTTAAATGAGAAATATGTTCAACGTTTAGATAACTAATTGCATTATATCTTATAAATAGTGACATTTTATATATGACATTTCTTTATGAAATACCTCATTATGTATTTTCGTCTATGGCCCTCAAAACCGTGCTTCTTAATTTGTTTTCTAGTTTTTACTGAAATTGTACCTTTTACTTCATTTTTATTTCTTTTATTCTCATAAGAAAAGTGTGCACCCTATAACTTTGAGTCCTGAATCCGTCCATGCACATATTAAACTACTTTGACTTGAACTCTTGACCTTTTAGAGCAAAGGGTAAGTTGCCTTAGAGTTAAATCTTAACTCACTGTCACGTCAGCGCCACATCAGTTTTTACCTTTTAACCTTAACTCTTCACTTTCCAGTCTGGTAACATAACTCACCTTAACTCACTTTCACCTCAATTATTTTCAATTTTAACCTCGAACTTTAACAAGTACTTCATTTATTTAAAATCATAACATTAATTCGATCACATTATAATACGGAATTTAAAAAAAAAAAACAAACAAACGCTAATAAAAAAAACACAACATCACATAATTATTCATTCTTGACGAGGAGGCAATCCTAATTTCTTGATGATTCGGTCCTTTTTCATATTGACCAACGCCACGTAGGTTGGATCCTTGCCGGTAGTGTCGAGCATAAAAAATTTCAAACTCCTTCAACCTTTGTTGTGTGGCTTGGTTTTCTGCAGTCGCCTGATACGCCTTGACCGCTTCTTCACGTTTTGACCGATACTCTTCGCGCATAATCTCCCCGTAATTGAACGAAGAAAAGGAACCACCGGTTCTAGCCATGCCTCCGGTGCTTGTCGTTGTCTCGAATTTTTGTTTCCTGGAAGCCCACTTTTTTCCAATGGGACGTGGTTGTTCATCATGACCAAACAAAGCCTCGTTTGTTTGGCTTGGGACGTCGCCTGTTAAATCAACCGCCGTCGGCGCGTTCCATTTTTTATGTTTACGCAACACGTTCCAAGCATCTTCATTCGTGAACGGCGGGTTTTCTTGACAATACAGTTGGTTAGCCCGTGTTAGGATATCAACTTCACTTTCACCACTTTTTTGCTCGCGTTGCGCCTTTTTGTAAAAAGTGTTGAACATAGTGCAATCACGGTTCAACGTTTTCCACTTAGATTGTAGTATATACTTGTTGCGTTCTTTTGAATTTATTCTATTGAACTCTGCTTTTATCCGTTGCCATAACGTATCATTAGATTGGGAACGCCCGACCTTCGGATCCTCTGAACATGCAACCCAACACTCGGCAAGCAATCTTTCCTCCCCTGGTGTCCAACAAAAGTTCTTCACTTTTTCAGCATCTTCTTCCTCGTCTTCTGCAGAGTCTTTGGATTTTTTTGCCTTCCGTTTAATACGACTTTTTGGTTTTGGAGGAGAAGCAGGTGTTTCCGGAACTTCATTTGTTTCCGTTTGGGATTGTTGTGATTGTTGAGTGAATTGAAGATTTTGGAAATTGGGATTTAGGGTGTTTTGTTAGCTTTCGTTCCAATATTGGAAAGCTTGATGTTGTGCGAAAACTTCTTGACTCGACATACCGAATTCGTTTTGGGTTACCCCAATTCGGATTTGACAACGAACTCTCGTTTGGGTTATTCCAATTCGGATTTGAGGAAGAACCGGCGTATGGGTTATTCCACACATCACCGAGAAGATTCGTGAACTTGTAGTTGTTGTTGCCGCCTGACATTTATTATTATTATTATTATTATTATTATTATTATTATTTTGCTAATAGAAGTGTATCATATATTATAAAGAGTATTGGAAGTGTGAAAAAATATTGTGTGGGTGAATTGGTATTTATAGTTGTAATAAAATGGGTTTGAAAAAGTTTAGTGTTTTTTTTTTTTTTTTTTTTTTTTTTTTTTTTTTTTTTTTTTACCTTATAGCCGTTTGTAACGGTAAAGGAAATTTAGGGTTCTAAATTGAAAGGTTTTTTTTTTACCTTATAGCCGTTTATTTTTTTTTTGAATCCAACGGTAATATGGCCGTTGGTAAGGGGCTATTATTTTATTTTATTTTTTTTTTTTTTTTTTTTTTTTTTTTTTTTTTTTTACACCGATTCAATGTTAACGCACGTTAATACTTTGCCCTGGTCCTTTAACGCACCCATTTAACGTGGATCCCGGTAGCGTAGCGCGCCTCGTTTTTTTGCTGCGTTAAGATATAACGCAGGGGAAGGGCAACTTAGCCCCTGCTCTTAAGGAAGGACCGCCATCTGCTACATATCAGCACCGGTAAATCTTTTATATAATAAAATAAAACCCTTATTCGAATTTTCCATTTCAAAAAAATCAATTCATACCTTATTTAGTAATAATTGTATTTAAAAAAAAAGATTATTTTCTTATTAAGTAATATTTTATATTTATCAATAACACAAATATAAGATAAATACAAAAAATATAGATAAGATACAATTAACACAAATAGAAGATAAATACATAAAATATATATAATATGCAATTAATAATATGATTAAATTTTTTAAATAATTATCTTTAATAATAAAAAACTATAATTAAATATCATAAATCAAACAAAATAAATATTAAATTATTTATTTTTTAATAAATAAAAATATATGATTCAAAAAATTTAGAAAAACTCGCGCGTGCGCAGGTATTATAACTAGTTAAAGACCCTTTAGTTACAACTTACAAGTTGCATTTAAAAAAAAATAAAAAATGATTTACGTATAGCAAGAATATTTTATTTAGTAAAAACAGTGGGTTGATGGTAAATGGTAGATGATCCTTGAGCCAATCAACAAATAGATTTAAAACACGACCAATTATTTTTTCATGATATATCTTCGCTTTGAATTAGCTTACTAAGAACAGCTTCCGGCTTACCCGGCTTCAGAATGTGCCACAGCGTTTCTACGCAAACATGTACGTTCATATGCTCTCAAAGAATCTTTATGTGTTGAGCTTATTGTGTTTTGAAACCAAAGTAAGCCAATAAGCTTCAAAGACAGGTCAAAAGGGAAAACATATATTCGTTTGGATTAGGATCATTTCAAGTTGGGTCAAACATGATATATCATGTTCACCAATCACAAATAAGTAAAATGAATAAAACTTTTTCTTTTAACAAAAATCAATGGCCCATTTGCTTATTTATTCTCACAACAAAACTGACATGATTAACCATGTTTGACAATAACTACGAGTTTCCATTTTGGCCAAGTATCCGATGTTAAACTTCTTTTTTGGCAAGGCGATTTTTTAGTTAAATCTACCAATGAGTATAAATTGTTAGCTCTAACTCGGATTTTCCTTGATCTAAATCCAAAATCAAGTATATATGTTAAAAATTAATACTTAATAAAGGATTATTGAACTGAAAAAAGGATATAAAGTTTAAAATATTGAAACATATTTTGCACAACAGGATCTCAACATTTGTAATCTTTCACTTGGCATAAATAATTTTAATGGATTCTTCTCTACAATAAGGTACAATTTTGGATAAAAGCAAACCCAATACCAATGTTTCATATATCATTTTTTTAAGAAAAAACCTAACTTCAATTTGATGAAAAAAGAGTAGCTGAAAATCCAAGGATTGATCAATGAGGAACATAAAGAGGTTTAGGCAAGGCTTCAAAAGCAATCGTATATAATATTTGTTAATAAATCAGATTAGAGTCATACTCGTATATAATAATAACGAGCGGGTAAACCCGCGCGATGCTGCGGGCGTGTTTTGGAATATCGTTTTTGTACATTTTATGTTTTTTGGTTTACATTGTTTGTAATAGAATTTTGTATTTTTTTTTACCTAATGTTTATAACTTTATAAGATACCCGCGTGTTATTGCGAGAATGTTGTGTCTAAGCTAAAATCGAAATAAAACGATCGGGGAAAAAAATTATTAAGGACTAAATTTGCAAAAGAGCGCTAACAGGGGACTAACGGTGCTATTTACAGCTAACCGGAAGGACCATTTTTGTAAATTCGTTAGGTACAAAGTAATTCTGGAAATAATATGTTTTTTTACGTAAAAAGTCCCTAAAATTCTCTGCGCATTGCATCGTTAGTCCCCGGCGTGTTGCATCGATCGTTAGTCCCCGAAGAACCTATCTTGCAACGATAGTTTCACCTTAAGGACTATTTTGCAACTGAGCACTGTTCATCCAACCGTAGCATGAACAATGCTACAGTACACAAAACTGCCCTTTAAATAATATATATAATTAAGTGCAAAACAGTGTCAAACCATTGATAGTGACACTAAATTCGGCTAAGATTACTGGGCACATTCCTTATGATAAGATTCTACCCATTTATAAAAGCAAATCATGTGAGTGTACATCTTGAAATAAGCATAAAACCAAAAACTGATGTACAATAAAACAAAAGCCAAAAAAAAAAGTATATTATTTAAATCAGCTCCAAAACTTTTGGAAAAAATATAGACATGATCAAGGAACGTAGACAGGTTTAGGCAACATTTCATGCCCAATTGTCTCAAACTTGCAATCAAACAATTGGTTTGTGTTGTCATCTTTTATAGAAATTATTGTCATGATAAGCTGGAGAAGAACTCGCTCGAGGTCTTCTCCATCGGTCCATTCATGGACCTCGGCTTTAACAAGCTCTCGGTTCTTGCATATCAAGTCCCAAACTGGAAAATCTTTCCTTGGCATCATGTAATCATCTTCAACGAGCTTTAAACTCGGGCAAAAATCGCCCGCTCCATCTCCCAAATATATGATCCTTTTCTTTCCTTGTGTGGCTAGCGTAGCTTGGATTCTTTCTATTATTTTACCCTGCAAATACATCAGATATAAACATCAAAACATACGTAAAATGTAAAATAAATACTTAAGAACATATTGGGAGCAGAGGCGGGACGAGCGGGGGCTGGGGGCACGTGCCCCTCAGAGAAAAAATATGTAATGCAAAATTTTTTAAATCATTTTACTATTTTTTGTAATTTGACTCCTCCTAATGAACTGTTTTGTAATATAGTTTCTAAAAATTATCAAAGTTTGACCCCTCAACTATAAACTTCTGGCTCCGTCCCTGATTAAGAGGACATAGATGATAAGTAAATTAAGTAAAAGACTCACCTTGCACATGTTGGGAGGACAAAGATTGCAGCCATGAGAGAAAGTGTGGAAATCATGGTACGGCATAATCCTCAACTTTCCTTCCTCGTCAACAAACCCAGGGTTCGTGTTAATCTCGGAGAAACATTCTAGTATCCCATAATGTTTTAGTATCGTCTCGATATAGAACATATTAGCATCACTTAGCACCCTCAAATCACACCTAAAATATTTAAACATTACAAACTCGTTATAAACTTGAAGAGAGAAATTTTTTTTATTATGAGTTACAAATTTTAAAGTTAGAAAAATCGCGTTACCCTAAAGCATAGGCAGCTTTGATAGTCGGAACAACTCGAGGATGTATCGGTATACGTTTCAGCACTTCCTCAATATCTTCGATGCTCTTACCTTGCGAATGTAGCTCCTGCATCATCTTGTCCTACATAAAAACAAACATAAAACGTCACAAAACCGAGCAACTTCAACGCGAAAACTTAGATGAAAACTTTTAAGGTACGTACCATGACTGAGTTCCAAGGCATGGTAGGCAAAAGCTGGTTAAACAAATCAGTCGCACCCAACTCGTCGACAACCCAATTATCGCTATCAATGTCGATAATCGTCTTGTCAAAGTCGAAAATCACCACGATTCCCGACATTTTCTTATGCAAGTATTCGAAAAGAACCAAGTATTTAGTATTGAGAAAACTGTGCTAGCTTGTTGTGGAACATATGTTACGAGTTGAAAGCATTTATAGGCAGTGAAAAGTGACAAGTGCATGTAATATGCCAATGGAATATTATTAGCATATTAATAGTGGCGTATCTATCATAAGCATGGGTTTGTAGTGATCATGTGACTATAGATAAATGATGATTAAATTTTTTATGGTTGTTGTTAGGGCTGTAAACGAACTGAACGTTCAGTGAACATTTCATGAACCGTTCGGTAAAAAGTTCGTTTATGTTCGTTCATTTACTAAATAAACGAACATGAACGATATTTTACGTTCGTTTAGTTAAATGAACGAACATGAACAAAAGTCTCGTTCGTTCATTTATGTTCGTGAACGTCCGATTAGGCGTTCGTTAAAATTCGTTTATGTTTATTTATCTATTTACGTTCATATATCATACAATATATTTTAATTTTATAATTTTAAAATTTGGTTTGTTTAAATAAAGCAACACTTATAAAACAATTGTGAAGAATTCAATAAAGTTTATGCTTGTTTGTCTATTTTCATTTACGTTCGATCGTTTATGTTCGTTTAGCGTTCGTTTAGTGTCTTAATGAACGAACATAAACGAACATGAACAAGAAAATTCGTCCGTTTAAGCGTCCGTGTCCGTTTATTTGTCCGGTTAAAATTAAATGAACGAACATGAACAGGGCTCCGTTCGTGATCGTCCGGTTCATTTACAGCCCTGGTTGTTGTGATTCTAGGTTTAAAAGGAATATACTGTTTTAGTATGGAAAAAAAGATGGAATATGACTAAGAATATCCGTTAAGGTAAGGAGATCGAATTGGATTCTTTTGGCCATGAGTTTGTGGATTAGGTAATTAAATATCGACCATGAGAATCTAGTGATCAAGCTTGGCTGCCTACAACTTTCGTGGTTGCTGAATCGTACTAACAAGATGACAAACTTTAATTCAATAGGAGTAAGCGTTACAAGTTGCATTTTTCTTTCTTTACTTTTTAAAGAGCTTTGGATGCAGGTCCGGACCTAGTGGGTTTTCGAAGGTTTATCGAAATCTGATGAATGTTTGTCGCCTAGTGTAATTTTTATTATAAATCACGATTTTTTGAAATGAGCCTAGTTTTGGAAATTTGTGTTACATAAATACATATCTTGTTTAGTTAGTTCACTAATATGTTAAAAAAAATACTTGTTTTATTAACAGGGCCGTCTTTTAGGGTGTGTAATGTGGGCGACCTCTTAGGGTATCAACAATTTTAAGAGCCCCAAAATTTGTCCCGTTAACAATTATATGCATGTGTATAAATATTTTTACGATGAAAAACACTATTTAGATGAAAAAAGATCTTAAATGAGAAATATATTGAACGTTTAGATAACTAATTGCATTATATCTTATACATGACGACACTTTATATCTGTTAGTTCAGGGACTTCTCGAAGTGCCTTGTTATGTAATTTCGTCCGAAGCTTTCAAAATTTTCAAAAATTCAGGGACGGCCCTGCTTGTTAATTTGTTTTCTAGTTTTTACTAAAAATTGTACCTTTTAGTTCAATTTTATTTCTTTTATAAATGGTGACAATTAAGCTTTATGTGTTGAGCTTATTGTGTTTTTAAACCAAAGTAAGCCAATAAGCTTCAAAGACAGGTCAAAATTGACATCATATATACGAGTTTGGATTAAGATCCTCTCAAGTTGGGTCAAACATAATACATCATGTTCATCAATCACAAATAAGTAAAATGAATGAAACTTTTTCTTTTAACAAAAATCAATGGTCCACTTGCTTATTTTTTCTCACAACAAAACTAACATGATCAATCATGTTTGACCATAACTACGAGTTTCCATTTTGGCCAAGTATCCGATGTTAAAATTGTTAAATCGAACAATGAGTATAAATTGTTAGCTCTAACTCGGATTTTCCTAGATCTAAATCCAAAATCAAGTATATTTGTTAAATATTAATACTTAATAAAGGATTCTTGAACTGAAAAAAGGATATAAAGTTTAAAATATTGAAACATATTTTGCAAAACAGAATCTCAACATTTGTAATCTTTCACTTGGCATCATCAATAATTTTAATGTATTCTTCTCTACAATAAGGTACAATTTCGGATAAAAACAAACCCAATACCAATGTCTATATCATATACTACGTATTTTTTTTAAAGAAAAAACCTAACTTGAATATGATGAAAAAAAGTGGGTGAAAATCCAAGGATTGATCAATGAGGAACATAAAGAGGTTTAGGCAAGGCTTCAAGAGCAATTGTCTCAAACTTGCAATCAAACAATTGACTCGTTTTGTCGACATTGTTCTTCATATCATCCACCGAGATTATTGAAGCAATGATTTGAAGGAGGACGCGCTCGAGATCTTCCCCATCAGTCCATTCATGAATCACGACCTTAACAAGTTGTCGGTTTTTACATATCAAGTTCCAAACCGGAAAATTCTTCCTTGGCATCATGTAATCTCCTTCTACAAGCTTTAAACTCGGGCAAAAATCACCTGCTCCATCTCCCAAATATATAATCCTTCTCTTTTCTTTCGTTGTGAATGTGGATTGTATTCTTTCTATTATTTTACCCTGTTTAAGACAAACAATAACTTTAAAAATCATATTTTGAATTTTGAAATGCTTACATGATTCCATGTTATGAAGTCATACTAATTATTAGATTATAGCACGATTTAGTGTTACAAATGCCTATATATTCATATGATTCAAAGTTAATCTATATCACATGATCATTTTCAAACAAGGTCGGAGCCATAAAGTTATGGCTGAGGGCAAACTCTTATCAGTTTTAGAAATTATACTCAAATCGGTTTGTTAGAGGGGCAAATTACAAAAATAGCTAGATATTTTTAAAAACTTATACAACAATTTTTTTTTGCTACGGGTACGTGCCCACCTTACCCCCTCCTGTCTCCGGCTATGTAATCAAACATCACAAAAGAATAGTATACCTTGCACATGTTGGCAGGGCAAAGGTTGCAACCATGCGGCGAGTTATGAAAATCATGGTACGGCAAGATCCTTAACTTGCATTCATCGTCCACAAAGCCTGGATTCGTGTTGATCTCCGAAAAACATTCTCGGACTCCAAGATGTTTCAAAACAGTTTCTATGAAGAACGTATTGGCATCACTCACTATCCTTAAATCACATCTGAAAAAGTCAAAAAGCATTGTGCAACAATTATTAAATCATTCAAACTCATATATAATTATAAACCATCATAGATTCTTAAAATAGAAAGTTAAATTGTTACCCTAAAGCATATGCGGCTTTAATAGCAGGAACAACACGTTGATGTATAGCGACACGTTTTAGTACTTGTTCAATATCCTCAATTTTCGTACCTTGTAAATGTAACTCCTCCATCATTATTTGCTGTTTTTTTTTTTTTTTTTTTTTTTCCAAGAATAGCAAAATTTGTAAGTAGTCATTTTTGATAAAATTTTCACGGATCTTTGACGTATCTAGATTCTTATAAAGAGAATCTTTTAGAAAAAATAAAAATAAAAAAAAAAATAGTTAATGCATAAGAATAAGATAAGAAATAATAATTTGTTTACCCTTAGGAAATCTTAACTTACGTGATAAGTAAAATAGTAATTAAGTCGATAAATAAACAATACCATGACGGAGTTCAAAGGCATTGTTGGGACGAGCTTGTTAAAGAGCTCGGTGTCGCCTAACTCTTCCACCACCCACTCGTCGCTATCTATATCAATTATCGTCTTGTCAAAGTCGAAAATTAATACAATTTGAGACATTGTTGCCTGAATGATGTAAAGATGTTTAAGTATTTGATTGAAAGGTGATAAGTGACGATCTTAGAAGACAAATTCGATACTTATATATAGCTAAGGAATTGAAGATGCCAAACGAATATTATGTGAATATTAACTAATGGTTATGTGGTTTGGGAATTTGATTCTGAGAGGTAAATCTAGGCCGATGGTTGATTGGGTATGAAATGATCCAAGGGTCGATAAAAAGTTTGGTTTTCAATTAACGAATACGAATTATACGTTGTAGAAACATGCGGGAATATTATGAAAAATATGCCTCCTATATTCCTTGAGGATATATTCTAACCACAAACTAGTGTTACAAATGTGCATCAACTATTATTACAACGGCCCTAATGTTTGTTATTAATAACCAACTTTCCAAAACATTTGCTAATATTAAGACAAAGATAGCAACGAATTCCTATTTTTAGCTTAAATGACCAATGGAAAGATTGCATTGTATTTGAAATTTAGAAATGGCACCGTTTAGATACCAACACGGCGTTACGTATTACTCCCTCTTTTCC